>CM060358.1:31831623-33031623 GCA_030545235.1 Helianthus tuberosus | reverse complement strand
AAAAGGCAAGGTGGCATTTATGTAAATAATGAGATCTCTCATTATATCCCTTGGCCTATAAATATGAACCTAAGGTGTTAGGTTTAGAACTTTTGTAACTCTTGCTCATTTTAAGACTTTGGAGAGCTAGGTTTAGAGAGAGAAGCTAGAGAGAGAAAGTGCTCCACGTGATTCAGGTGCTTTGTACGATTTCAGATCTGATAAATAGAATCACGATTATATTACGACTCGTGTGTTCGGTCACGCACGTTCACGGATTCCACACGTCGAACGTGTCATACGTAATCGTTTCGGAGTCGAAAACCGGTCCTAACAAGTGGTATCAGAGCAGGAGCTCGATTGCACGGATCAATCGCACGAATTCACACACAAATTCAGCAGATTCAGATTCAAATTTCACTCAGATTTGTCAAATTTCTTCATCTTTACATTTCTTCACGTTTTCGACTGAAAATCGTTAAATTAAACGGGTTTTAACGGTTCAAAATTGCTGATTTTTGAATATGTTATGCGAAAACCTTTGATCTAAAAGCCTACAAATTTTCAGATCTTAATTCAAAGACGTTTGAGAGAAATCTAAGATTTTCTTTTCGAAAAAGTTGATAAAATGGGTACTGTTGCTGTTCATGTTCTTAAAGGAGTCACCCGATCGGACAACTGACCGATCGGATAGCTGTCCGATCCAAAGCACATCATTGCAATTCATTTAAATCGTTGACTTCTTTGACTTACCAGCCGATCGGCTAGCATCTCTGGCTGAACGGTCAGCAAGCCGTATCACTACATCACTCATTCATTTAAAGATAGTTGACTTGTTGACTTCTATCCGATTGAACACTTGTCCGTTCCACTGCCATACATTTAAAGTGTTGACTTTGTTTGACCTAACCGATCGGACAGCTGGCCGAATGGCTAGCATACCAACCGATCGGTCGGCAATACGTGTCATTAGGTCAACATATTCTACAATTGTTCAGTCAACTGTTCTAGATCTTCATTAATATCAAAATCAGTTTGCATGTGTAGTTGATAAGTTGTCGGTCACTTTAATTGTTTAAATCAGTTTATCATGTGCGTGGATAAGAGATGTTGACAGTTTACATGTGATATTATCAGATTACACGTGTTTTTGCATTCAGGGCAAAGAAGTCAACACGCTAACCGATCAGACAACCCACCCTATTCAAAATAGGCTAACCGATCGACCAAGCATTTTGTCGTCTAGTGCAAGCCGATCAAACAGCATATTGTTTTGTCGTGTAGTGCTGATCGATCGATCAGTGGGTCGATTGGATTTTCACCCGTTTCAAAGCATAGTCAGCCGATCGACTAAGAGTTTTGTCGTGTAGTGTCAACCGATCGAACAGAGGTTCGAACGGACAACCAACCGATTCAAGATACAATCCCAGCCGATCGGACATCTTTACCACCCGATCGGACAACAAGTTGACTTTCGTCGACTCACTTGATCGAATACCCGTTCGATCGAACAACACACTATCCGATCGAACAGCACTCTGTCCGATCGACCAGCATCTTGTCCGATCGACCAGCACCCAGTCCGATCGAACAGCTTTCCTGTCCGATCGACCAGAGCAGGAGCTCACTGTTGACTTTTGTTGACTCACACGATTGGATACTCGTCCGATTCAAGTTGTTTGATAATTTTTAGAACTGATCGTTTATTTATTTGTTTGCAGGTGATTCGAAGCGATTCGAAGTGATAAACAAAGCAAAAATCTAAGGAACAAAAAATTCAAGAAGCATTTCGAAGATGTCGGAAATTGGCGAAGAGTTTTATAACACGTTTTATAATGCGTTTACATCAGAAGATACTCCAGTGACACCAAAGAATGCTACAATCGTGATATCTGAGAGTTTGAATCATGATAACGTGTACGGAAATCATCAGAGACCACCAAAGCTCATGAATATCGAAGATTATCACTGGTGGTATGAAAGATTTGAAAACTGGGTGCAAGCTTATGCATATGATAGCTGGATTTGTTTAACAATAGGATATGAAAAACCAAGAAATAAAAAACGTGAATTAATCACACTTAAAGATTTCACAGCTGATGATAAAAAGGAACATTCAAGTGAATTAAGAATGAAAACTCTACTTCAACAATCTATCAGAGAGGATATTTTCTCACTACTTCAGCATGGTGAAACATCTAAGTCAATTTGGGAAGCGTTAAAGTTGAAATCTGAAGGTGGAAGAGATATCAAGAAAAACAAAATATCACTGTTGAAAAAAGAGTTTGACTTGTTTAGTTGCATGAAGAATGAAACAGTTCGTCAAATGATAGAACGATTTTGTCATCTGAAGATTGAAATGGAAAGGTTTGGAATGCACAAAGAGAGAGAAGAGATGGTGGATAAACTTGTTGAGGCATTACCACAGGAGGAAGATTGGAAAACCTATGTGATTGTGTTGAAAAATGATGATAAATTTGATGATATGACATTAGACAATCTGATTGAAAAGATAGAGGGACATGATCTATTGATGCAAAAACAAAACAAGGTGTCTAGTTCTAGTTATCAACAGAATGTTGGTTTGTACTATCGCAGAGGGATGCTACAAAACAATGAATCTCCAAGGATCAAAACTGGTTTTAGTGTAGAAAAGACTGGTGACTCGTCAAAGAATAACTCTTCTAGTTATGATCCAGGATATCATTCTTCATCTGCATCCGGATCATCAAAATCTAATCCAAACCAGGATTGGAAAAATAATCCACTTCTGAACAATGAGTTTGCTCAATAGCACATGAGCTTCTTAGCCTCTATTCTGGTATCTTACGAAGGTTTAATTGTAGGAAAGATCGGGAATCCAAACATGACGAAGGAGGATTACGATCAAGTCGATCCAGAAGAGATGGAACTCATGGACATTCGTTGGTGCATGGCAAGTGTCATCCGAAGAGCTCAAAGATTCATGGAGATTACTGGCAAAAGGTGTCTGGAAGGCCCAGAAATGAAGATAGGTTTTGACAAGAACAAAGTCACCTGTTTCAAGTGTAAACAAAAGGGGCACTTCAAGAGAGAATGCACAAACAACAAAGCCGATGATAGCGTGAATCCTTTCTATGAAGATTACTACAAAAAGGCCATTTATCATAAGAATAACGAGCAGCCAACTAGAAAGCAGATTGAAGAAGGATCTTCTAAAGAGAAGAGAGCTGTTTTGTCACTGCGTGATCAAAGTGAAGCTAGTTTAGATTATGAAAGATCTAAAAAATCTGTGTTTGAAAATTTTGATTTGGATAAAAACTTCTATGAAACAAAAGGACCCAGATTCATAATTCATGATGACGAAGGGTATGATTGGAGTCAACATGACAAGGAAAATGGAAAAGCCAAGGCCATGGTTGCTGAAATCAAACAAAGCCGTGAAGAAAGGCATGCTCGTCGTAGATTGGATGATGTGTATGATGCCTACAAAGAAACAACACTAGCAAGCAGGTGGAGCAAAGAAAAGGAATGTTACGTTGATCCTCAAGGAAACCCGACGGTTGATCCTAAGAAGGTTGACCTTGAAGCATTAGTTGTTGCTATACCTACTGTAAGTGTTTGGTGCAAAGCCTTGCGGAGATTCCAAGGTACAGAGAGAAGGTTGAAGAAGGCATTAGGAAGGTGATATATGCCAGTTTGGAGAAGAAGAAGAAGACGGTTGAGGAGATTGTGAATGAGAGTGAGAAGTTGGTGAATGAGGTGAAGAAAACTGATGAAAAGGTTGAGGAAGCTGTTGAAGAGAAACAACAGGTGTTTGAGGAAGTTCAGAATCCACAAGCAAACGAAACCACAGTGCCAATCACTGAGGTAACTACTCAAACTGATACTTCTGATCAAATTGATAATAAAGCTGAACAACAATGCAAGAAATGCATGGAAACGTGCAGTGCTTGTACTGAAAAAGATGAAAAGTTTAAAATAAAAGACATAGAATTCACTAAAATAGAAAAGATTTTTAAAGATAAATGTCACGAAATGATTGAAAATGAAAAGTTTTTGAAATAAGAATGTGATGATCTTGAAAAAGAAAACAAAATATTAAAAGAAAAATGTTCAGCTGTTTGCAACGAATGTGTTCCAAAAGATAATAAAATTCAAGAGTTGCAAAAGGTATTAATATGATGGAATGAAATTGTCATATCACACTGTAAAAGAAGCGTATGAAACTTTGAAAAGTAAAGTCAAAAGTTTAGATGATAGATTGTGTGCTTGTCAGAGAAACACTAAATTTCTTGAAGCCAGATTTGAAGGAAAACAAAAGGTTTTAAATCAATATATTGATGATGTCGCTAAGCTTAAACAAGAATTGGCAGATAAATAAAAGTTGGTCAATAAATTGCAAAGTTACCATGCGTCTTCATACATTCTGGAACGTATTTTCAACATCACACCCGATGGGAAAGAGTCAGAAAAGAACATAAAGGGAATTGGGTCTAAATACCATCAGGTTCCACCACCGTTGGAGAATAATTATACATTCTATGATAGCGAAAAGGTGGAAAAAGCAATAAACATGGTTGACCAGTTACCCGACAACATCGATGTGACTTACACCAAATCTGATGACATCAGAGATTCAGAAGTGGTCGGTAAGGTTGTTGAAAGTGTTCTAGCAGAGGACTCTACCATAACAGATAAGTCTGAATCACAAGATGAAAATGAGGGAAGTTTTCATGATAGTTATCTTAAACACTCAAAATCTGAAAAAATTGTGAATGGTGATTCAAAAGGATTGGTCTATACCATGATTGGATCAGACAAACTATTTTCGGATAATAAATTCCCAATTCAAAATTTGATTTCAGATAAAATCAACAAAGTTTTCAAAATGGTAGAGATTCAAAAGTCTGAAATTTCAAAGTTTGCTGGAAAAGGCAAGAAAACTTTTTATAACAAACCTAGTTACAAAAAGAAAAACATGAAGGCTGGGTTGGGTTATAAAAAGAAACAGAATTGAAAAAGAAATATAACACTAAATTATCAGGAAAAGATGAACTTTGTTCACGGAACAATTTCTGAAGAAGAGAAAGAACTCCAATTTAGACGACAGTCTAATGAAGAGTTCTATGCTCAAAAGAAAAAGCAACAACAACAGGCTAAAGATGTGTCCAAGAGAACATGCTTTAAATGTAATCAAACTGGACATCTTGCACGCAAGTGTCCAAATCCGAAGTCTGTTGATGTTGAGAAAAAGAAGTCTGATGTTGTGAATCAGAAGTCAACCAAGTTTGATTCAAAGCAAACTTGGAAGCAAAAAATGTCAAAGGCTGACTCACAACAAACATGGAAATCGGTCACACCCAGATTTAGAACAACACAAAGTTGGAAAACAACTGTTGATTGAACAAAACCAAATCAGTTTTGGAAACCAAAAGTTGTTGTTCAAAATCAAAATGTTCAGAATGAATCACATTTTTACAAAAGAGGTGCTTTGAAAGGACAAACTTGGGTGGAAAAGAAACAAATGGTTTCTGTGAGTGATAATCGGAATGAAACTTCATTTGTGAAGAATGATAAAAAATTTCCGAAGTTGAATGAAACGTATTGTGTTGAAATGCCTAAGGTGAAACAGACCTGGGCTAACTTGTTCAAGTAATTGAGTAAATTTGAATGTGCAGGCTCAAGAATTTTGAAAAATACCAAGATGGAGATGAGAGCAGCCTGGCACGAGGAGAGGAGGCTGCTGAACCCTGCAACTGAATCAGGGAGTTTGTTTGTTTTCTGTACATAAATAAACAATATTTCTAAAAACCAAAAAATTTAAAAATTTAAAAACCAAAAATATGTTTTATTTTGTCAAAAATTTGAAAAATCAAAAATATGTTTGTCAAAAATCAAAAATCACAAAAATATGTTGAGTGAATATGCCGAAACCCTCACGGCGGAACAAACATGATTAATTTCACAAGATTGAAAAACGGTTTTCAAACTGTAAAATATCAATGTGTTGTAAATCATGGGGGTACGTTATGTTTTCTGCAAAACAGAGCATGAGATGCAGAAAATGGATGGTGAGGCAAAGCTATCAGCATTGGTTTGTCAAATTTTCTTTAAATGATTTTGAATTTTAGGGGGAGTAAAAATTTTCAGAAAATCCAAAAACATTAGAAAATTTGAAAAATCCAAAAACATGATAAAAACCTACTGACAAAAACATTAAAAAATTCAAAAAGAGTTTTGTTGTAAAAAGAGGAAACGATAGTACATCAGTAGACAATCACAGTACGCTAAAGAATTGGAAAGTTAAAATGTGATAAACGGTCGCACTGATGATATGCCATTAGATTTTTACACGCTTAGTAGATTGTTTTCGAGATATAAACCTAAATATCATACTTACTTATCTAGTGGGGAGACATCTCTCGGATATATGGGTAACCCCCGAAATCTTGTTTGAAAGACCCCTCTTTCTGAGATACTAGGTCTTTATGCCTAGTGATATCTGGGGTATTATCACGGGACTTCTGATTTTGCGGAAGCAATGGCCTAGTCCCCGTATAATACTTTTCGCTCGCTTGAAATAATAGCACCATCCTCAGCATAAAAAATGATGAAACATTGCAAAATGCTAATCATGTGCTGTTGAAGAAAAGATTCTCTAAAGGGAACACACCTAAAGTCGAACCATCATCTCTCTGATTTTGCGGAAGCAATAGCCTGAGCTCTCATGGTCTCGCATTTAACCCCATACAGATATCATCTAGGTATACTCACCTTTAAGACTGAATATTGGGATCTGGAAATGGGAGTATATTCTGAGGTGGGACACGCGAATAAGTTAAATCCATTAAAACACTAATCTCGTATCTCGAATCAATTAAACTTTGTGTGAAAATTTAAGTGGATCAGTATACTGACATGATCCTCTGACACGAACTCAAACAAAAATATTGTCTGTAAATATTTGTTTACTACTTTATGTTTCAGAAAAATCCAAAAAGATTTTGATTTCACTTTATTTTCGACAACCGATGTCTGAATGCTGAGTTTCCAAATCTAAGTATGCTGATCGTATTTCTGAAAATAAAACAAGTTCATTAATTTGAAACTTGAATTTTTAATCAAAAATAAAAAAAACAGTTTGTGATATCTCCAAGGTCATTAATTTGGACTTGGATGATTAACCGTGAAGGATTTGGATGCTTATATTGTTATAATCTATTGAAAAGAGCCAGTTTTAGATCATGTTCGCTAAAATTGCTAAATCTATGAAGTTTGTTGATAGAGAGAGAGAATCAAGTAATTCTGGATATATTCATATTATTATATTTTAGAACCCGGATTTTGATTTAGAAAGTTTAATCGAGCCAGGTCACGATTCCTGGAAAACCGAAAATGCTTTCATTGTTAAAATTTTAGCTTATGCTGAGAGAGCCAGGGTTTTCAATCCTGGAAGTTCAAAACATTTTTACTTATAAATGTTTGAGAAGTTGCAGATGCTATACCAGACTACGATCCCGATAGCCGAGTCTAAGGGGGAGTCTGAAGACGAGCTCAACGCAAGGGGAAGCGTGCAAGGAGCCAGATACCTTTCCCGGAAGAGCTTGTAACCGGAAAGCCAGGTGTCGATCCCAAAGCACGGAAGCTTGACGAAAGGGGGAGCCTGAAGAATCTACTGAAAGGAGAAGCTGTAGCTGAAGACAGATCCACGGGGATTCTGTTCAAGCAATAAGACCCAGTGAGAGAGAGAAAGATAAGACGTTACGAGTTTGACTAAATGATTGAGATTGACTGCGGCAATATCCAAGGGGGAGACTGTTAGTGCAGTATGTCTATCACCTCCGTCATCTCAAGATCGTAGCTGAAACAGTTTAAATCTAGGCTTTATATTGTTATAAATAGGAAAAGGCAAGGTGGCATTTATGTAAATAATGAGATCTCTCATTATATCCCTTGGCCTATAAATAGGAACCTAAGGTGTTAGGTTTAGAACTTTTGTAACTTTTGCTCATTTTAAGACTTTGGAGAGTTAGGGTTAGAGAGAGAAGCTAGAGAGAGAAAGTGCTCCACATGATTCAGGTCCTTTGTACGATTTCAGATCTGATAAATAGAATCACGATTATATTACGACTCGGGTGTTCGGTCACGCACGTTCACGGATTCCGCACGTCGAACGTGTCATACGCAATCGTTTCGGAGTCAAAACCGGTCCTAACACAATGATACACCAGATTTGATTGTATTTCATTCGGTGTATTTTCGCAATGCAAGAATGTCAACACACTAATCCTTACCATTTATTTATTCAGAGGTTGACAGATCATTTTCATATCCAAGATGTCAATTTTGAGATCATATAGCGGATGCTATGGTTTGTGAAAACTCGTTTGCATAGTATGACCAATTGTTTGAGAATCCTATTAGTCAAAACTTCTCTTTTGAGGAACACTTGTTAACTGGATTACATTAGACTATACGTCAATACGTCTTGAACCTTTTACATCAAATGCTAAAAGCACACACCTTTAACCATTGGATTCGTGATGTTATATATCCTTGGATTCTCCTGAATTGGATAAGTTTTGATTTGGTTTTGGGTTACCTACCTCAGTATTATTCATATACATACACGCATGATGTAACCATAAGGAGTTAAGGTAGTACAAATTTCGAGGATGAAATTTTCTTAACAGGGGGAGAATGTGACAACCGTCAAATTTGCATGCATCCGTACGTTTAATTAATATTGATTTATGCTTAATGACTGTGCTGAATTACAATTAATGACTTAAACTGCTTTCTGAATTCTGTATCATACATGCACATGCATCACATTTCATACTGTCACTCCATTTATTGCATACCAACTTTAGCGACAAACATGATGCACAAAGCACAGTTAGCGGATAACTCAGAAATATACTGACAGTGCCAGTACATAGACAGACAATGTTTTGAGGCCCAGTATGAGCCAGAGATAAGGTACTACACTAGTATGGAGTGTAGGGAAGTAAGGACCATAAAACTGCGTCATTAGGTGATAGTTTAAGTGTTGGAAAGTGCCTAAAACTCACTCAAAGTGCAGAATTCTGCATTAATTAACAAAATTCAGCATTTTTAATATGCTAGTAAGGTGCAAAAACATGGCAAAATGGTCTTGTATGCTTTCCTAAGTGTCGGGAATTAAAAGTGTCATAAAAAGTTGCATAAAAGACACTATACGGAATAACTTAGCACTTTAACGGAACGGTATCTAACCGAACAACCGGACATTACCCGGGACACCAAAATATTGTTAAAAATATTGTTTCACTTTTTCTGAGCTAGTCATGGTTCCCGAGCACACTAACATATTACATAAAGCATGAAACATACTAAACACTAGTCTTACACTTAACACCCTACTACATTACCTTTCACCACTTAAATTACAATTTACCCCTTTTTTTGGCTGATTTACGGCTCATAGGGGCCCCACTCACCAAGATTTGTAAATCTCCACTAAATCCCCCATATATTCTCCTTGGGATTTATTGGATTATGTATGTACTTCCATGAGCATTTAAACCTTTGGTTAATAGAATTAGTGGTTATAAACCCACTAGCACCATCATCATCATTCCTCACATCACAACACACTACAACTCTTCCTCCCTCCCTCCCCACTAAGCTCACGGCCGAACATACTCCCACACACCACCATATTTTTGTTGCAAGTTCATCCATTTCAAGTGTAATACAAGGAGCTAGAAGGTGATTAACGAAGTGTGGAACTCACGGATCTTGAAGGACCTCTACCACAAGCTTTTATCCACTCATTTTCTCCATTGATCTTCCCTAGCTTTAAGCTAGTTGTAAGACTTCTTTGATCCTTGTTTACCTCATGTTTTTAGTGGTTAAAGATTATATTATGATGAAATCATATGAACACTAACAGAACACAAACATAAATCATGAACACAAAGCTTTACATAAAGATGAAACATGATGAAATAATGTTAAAATGTAGTTGTTTTGAATATGTTGATGGTTGATCATCATATGGAACTTGTTAGAGTATGATTAAAAAAAACATGGTTTAACAAGTTAGAGATGATTATGTGCTCTCATGAAATAATCATCTTCTAGAATAACATGAACTTGAAAGTAAAAATGATTTTCTTACAAAGTAATAAACCTAGTGAACTAGTAAACTTGTGAACCCAAGGCTTGTGAATGATTTGTTCTAAACAAACCAAGTTTAAAAGACGGTTTTTGAAAGATCATGATTCTTACATATACTTACACTATTTTTGGAAATAAAGTAAGTGTATAGATGCTAGTGAAACATGAAAATGTTGTAAATAAATATTTTTGTAAAATATGTTCACAAGTTGTGAACATCTAAAACTCCCGAGAATGAGGTTTTAACAAAAGTAAACACACTTTGGAGGGTAACTAAACCCACTAAACACTTCACCGAGTTACTACGCGTTTTTATAAAACATCAAGTTCGTGTTGTGTTATAAATAGAATAGTTTTGCACTTGGCAAGTGTAATGTTGTTTAGAGTATGGTTGTTGATTGATTTGAATGATTTTTCGAAAAGAAAATGATATGCTTATTAGCATGGACACCTCCATTTACAAAGGAAACTATGGCGAAATTTTTCTAAAATTCCAACACTTAGAAAATATTTTCTAACAAGTGTTTCCAAGTGTATCTTTAACTTTGTTTTCCAAAATAAACTTCGCCATATGTTTTGTTACAAAAATACAAAGCATCGGAGGTTGGTTCTCGTAAATAAAAATGGGTAAATATATATTTAGAATATATATTTTATACTAAAACGCTTGTGTGAATATTTGTTTACTTTGTGGAATAGTTATATTATTTTAGGGTAAAATAATATAACTTACAAACTATCATGACAAGTACAACCCCAAAATAATACCAAAAATCACAAGGAATAAATATTTAAGTTACACACTTGGTATTGTGAAACCGAACGATAAAACGTAACTTATGAAATATTCTGAAAAATACCATTACAATATATTTTTGGTGAATATTATTTTGGACATGAAAGAACGATTTTATTACAAAGTATATCATATTTTTGGACAAGGAGAAAATATATTATTTTTGGGAGATAAAAATATATTTTCTTGGGTTTACTTAGAAGATATATGATTTTTGGGAAAAATATATATATTCGGGAGATACAGTATTTTGGACAAGATAAGTTTATATATTTTCTAAATGAGATTTTAAAATATATTGTTTTGGAGATATATATGGGATACTTATTAAGAAAATACGTACAAACCGTAATACGACGCCAATACATGACAAGATATACCAAAACAAGAGTACGAATACACAAGTATGAGATACTCCCATCCTTGGGAAGGAAATACGAATAACAATACTTGAGAAGTATTATTAAAAATATTGAAGACACTTTGAAACGTAACTAAAAAACGTAAATACAAAGACAAGGCACGACCCGTTCGTCTAATAGACGTTAGAACATTGTAGGTAGTCGCGTATGCTGAGGAGATTGAGTTACAAGTACCGAAGACGCAATACTGTGAGTTCATGTCCCCCTTCTCTTTTAACTGTTTTCAGTTTTATACTTCGGGGGTGAAATACATGTTACAATTATTACAAACGCTTTATACATGGTATGGTTAGCTAAGGAGGGTTACTACTAGATCATGTGAATGAGTAGGGCGATTAAGGACATCAATCCTCGTTAATAGGACCGAGGGGCATGAGTGATAGATCTATTTGGGTGTAGCGAGCCCCACCCCTGCGTCCGCTGAGTGGACCATGTGGTGACTATATCTTACAGCCGGGAGCCCGGTGCGAAATCTGCTAGGTTTGAGTCTTCCTGCATCACGTCACACATATCAATGGCCTTGCAAACCATTGGTGATCTCTTTTTCCTTATTGACACATACCAGGGACTTTCATACATACTTACAACGTTTTCAAAGGTTTATACATACACACAAACGAACACATGAACTCGCTCAACTTTTGTTGATGTTTTAAAACTACATGTATTTCAGGGAATTTATAAGTGGATCTGGCGGGCGTTGGAAGTTTTTATGCTGCGTTAAGAATAAAGATGTCATCCATGGTCTTTGAGTTTGGTCAGTGTGTCTCTTTCCTGGATAAGACACGCCTTCCAAACCTTTGTGCTATTTAATATCGTTTGATGAGTCCTTAATGAACTCATAAACATCTTGTATGATTGTAAAACTCGAAATTGAAGTCTACGCTTTTGAAACAAGGTTGTTCTGTTTTAAACTTATTTTATGGATGACAAATCTATGGTTTTATCATATAGTTGATGTTATGATTGAATGCAATGATATTAAAGAAGTCACACCATAATCACGCTTCCGTAAAAGTCAGGGTGTGACAATGCGGGTGCTGACCAGAAGTACCTTCCCCTGGACGGGGTGCAGGAATGTCCTGTAGGAAACTGTAGGTAAATCAGTGCGATGGACATCGGACTCCACAGGAGGAAAAAGAGCAACATCAGCGGGTGCGGGTACAGGTGGAGGAACAAATGGCTCAACAACTGCAGGGTCAACAGGTGCAGGAACTGGGTCTGGTATAAGGGGTGCAATGTCTGGTAAACCAAAAGGTACAGGGTCTGGGTCAGGTATCGGCTCAGGATTAGTAGGTGCAACATCAGGCTGATCAAAATGATCAAGATCTAGCTCAGGATCAAGCTCGGGGTCATGTGGAGGAGATGGTGTAGCTGACGTGGCCATATCATCATCAGAATCAGTAGTGTAACGTCGCAATCCAACTGCCTGCAGAGCTGAAGACGTCACAGACTTAAAGGAATCTGAGACAGAGTGCAAACTAGTATCAGAGGGTAACTCGATAACAGGAATCTCAGGAGGAATAGCAACAACGTCCTCATCTAGCTCTCCATCACCATGGGCATCATCAGGAGGACCATCAACAAACAATTCAACGTGATCATCAAAAAGATCATCAAAAGGCCAATCCTCAGGAGGGATGACCACTAGAGTAACAGAAGCGAGGATCGGTGCTACAATATGCTCCCCATCGGGATGCCCAATGATAAGATGATCATGGACTGGAATGGGAACAACAAAAGGATCCTCGTCTGGAATACCATCAGCAAGCGGTAAGTCATCTCCAAAATCAGGCAACACGAATGGCTGGAAGTCGTCGTTGTCGTCTGCTAGCATATCTGGGTCGCTCTCAGTATCGGATATAAAGATCTCTGGCTCTGGTGCGATCTCGTCATCGGAAACAATAGCCATGGGGTCATCAGTGTTAGACGATCCGCTCTCGGATAGAGACATAGTGTCTGTAACAGAACAATCATAACGTATGCACATATATTAACCACTATCATTTAGTATGCAATCAAAGACAATGTATCATGAAATCATGTATCCTCATTATTCCTCACGAATCCTTTCCATTCATCCTAGTCTCACAACTCAACCACAAATGTAACCTTACTATCGTGTTTCTTGTCTTTCCGTTTGTAAAAATGTTTATTCCATGGATCTGGGCGTTCTGTGTATGCAATGAAAACATGTTGTAAACTTTGTAGTCATCATAAGTAAGTATGTATCTATTTGTAAAGCCTGGTATGAAAGCAAATAAGGAAACATGTCAATTAATGTGTAGCTAGGGCATTAATGTGTGTGCAATGGCATAGGAAGGCTCAAACCCTTGCGGATTTCGTACCGGGCCACCCGGATGGAACAACATAGTCACCACATGGGCCAACTCGTGGACCCATGGGTGGGGCTCGCAACACCTAAGTAGATCTATCACTCATGCCCCTCGGTCCTTATAATAGGATTAATGGTCTCAAGTTAACGCCTACCCATTCTCATGATCTAACAGTATTTTTCCTTAGCTAACCATACCTTTTGTAATCATTGTATCATTTAGAACATGTATTTCACCCCCGAAGTTATCAAACGAAAACAGTTAAAAGAAAAGGGGGACATAAACTCACAGTCTTGCGTTCTTCGTAACCAACGGTAACTCAAGGCTTCTTCTGGTGTACACGACTACCTACAACGTACTAAGGTCTATTAGACAAGGGGGTCGTGCCTCGACTTAGCATTAATTAGCGTCTTTGAGTTACGTTTCTTTGTGTCTTCAATATTATTCCAAGTTATATAATTATTTGTTAAAATAATTATTATTTTAACTTAAATTATTTTATTAAGATTTGGAATAATATTTAAAATAATATATTTTAACTTGTTCTTTTTATGTATTTATACATGTATATCCTTCCCAAGGATGGGTGTATTTGTATTTGTATTTGTATTTGTATTCTTATACTTGTATATTTTTGCCATGTATTGGTGTCGTATTCCGGAGTGTATTTATACGTACGAAATTACGTATTTTTATTGTGTTTATTAAGTATTCTTACACTTAACTTTTCCGGAATAATATTTCTAAAAAATACATCAATATATATTTTCAAAATATATATTTTAAGAAATATTAGTTAGAAAAATTATTTATAATTTTTCCTTTGGCAAAAATAATTGTATTTTCATGAAATTTCCAAAAATATTATATCTTCAAGTCCAATTTAGAACATATATATAAATCCATTTTTCATCCAAAGATAATATATTTCATGTGTAATCAAGAAAATATATTTTCACTCCAAAAATATTGTATTTCTTTGTTTGAGTAAATATATATTTTCTTCCAAAAAAACTACATCTTCTAATAATTCCCAGAAAATATATATGTCTTCTTTTCCAAAAATAATATATTTTCCCCTTATCAAAAATATGATATAATAGTGTTATAATTGTAAATATCATATTTTTGTTCTCTTAGTGTCCAAAATATTATTTACCAAAATATACTTACGAATAAACTTTCCGGAGTATTTTGTAAGTTATAATCCTTTGATTGCTCCAATATATTGAGTATAATTTATATATTCATATTCTTGGGATTTTGGTAATAGTTTGGATTGTAATTTCTTGGTATTTTGTTGAGTTATATTATTTCAAATCCTAAAATAATATAACCAATACACATAATATACAAATAATCACACACATGGTGACATCTAAACATATATTTTCCTAAATACATATTTAGTCACATTTATTTATAAAACCAACATCCAATATTTATAATTTTGTAACAAAAATTATGACAAACTTTATGTAAAAATTATGGCAAACTTTATGTAAAAATTCAGTGTGACTGTCTAACTTGCTGATGTACTATCATTTCTTGTTTTTTCACATAGTGATAACTCATTTTTTTATTTTCTATTTTTTTTAAGTTTTTGATTTTTCAATGTTTTTGTATTTTTTATTTTTTTAAGAAAGCAGTAAACTATTTACAAAAATTCTTATGAAAAACCAGTTATTCAGGATTCCTCACCCCGTTGAGTTCGACTAAATGTTCAAAGCGAGCCCTGTCAAAAGCTTTAGTATAAAGATCTGCCAGGTTATCTAGTGTGTCCACTCGATGTAATTCAATTAGTCTCTTTTCAGCACAATCCCGTATAAAATGATGACGAATGTCAATATGTTTTGTGCGACTATGTTTCACGGGATTTTTAGTTATATAAATTGTGGCATTATTGTCAATCACAATAGGAGTACGAGTGAAATCCAAACCGTAATCGCGCATCTGCTGTTGTATCTCGAGACCCTGAGAGCAGCAGCTTCCCGCAGCAATATATTCAGCTTCACACGTAGAGGTAGACACACAAGATTGTTTCTTGCATTGCCAAGACACAATCCTGCCTCCTAAGAACTGACAACCACCTGTTGTAGAGTTTCTGTTTGACTTGCATCCTCCAAAGTCTGAGTCAATGTAAGCAACAAAATTCATATCACTATCAGCTGGATACCACAACCCAAGTTTAGGTTTCCCCTTCAAGTAACGAAGAATCCGCTTCACTGCTTTCATGTGTGACTCTTTTGGATTTTCCTGATATCTGGCACACAAGCATACGGCAAACATAATGTCGGGTCTTGAAGCAGTCAAGTACATTAGAGAACCAATCATTGCCCTGTATTGAGTTGGATCAGCGTCTTCAGTACTTTCATGATCTGGGCCAAGATTGCGATTTTCACATATGGGTGTGTTGAAAGTAGAGCAATTATTCATTTTGAACCTACTCAAAATGTCATACACATACTTTGTTTGATGAATAAATATCCCATCCTCCTTCTGTTCAACTTGTAATCCCAGAAAGTAAGACAGCTCACCCATAGCGCTCATTTCGAACTTGCTCTTCATCACCTTCTCGAACTCTTTACACATGTTTTCATCAGATGACCCAAATATGATGTCATCCACGTACACCTGTACCAGCAGAAAATCTTCCTTCTTCCTCTTGATGAACAGTGTACTGTCAATCTGACCTCTTTCAAAACCATTCTTGATCAGATGTGTAGACAGTGTCTCGTACCACGCCCTGGGAGCTTGATGTAATCCATACAAAGCCTTATCAAGCTTGTAAACCCGATCTGGATAGTCTAGATCAATGAACCCATCTGGTTGTGAGACATACACCACTTCTTGGACTTTCCCGTAAAGAAATGCACTCTTCACGTCTAGTTGGTAAACTTTAAAGGCCTTGAATGATGCGAAGGCTAGGAACAAACGAATTGCTTCCAACCTTGCTACTGGTGCAAACACTTCATTGTAATCAATCCCTTCCTGCTGATTGAAACCTTTTACCACCAATCGAGCCTTGTTTCGCGTCACTATTCGTCTTTCATCCTTCTTGCACCTAAACACCAATTTAGTGCCAATCTCTCTTTCACCTTAAGGAAGGTCAACCAACTCCCAAACCTTCAACTTTGCAAACTGGGCCAATTCCTCTTGCATAGCCTCAACCCATGAATTGTCTTTTAGAGCCATATGAATGTTCTTCGGCTCCTCTTGGGAAATAAAGCAACTATACAAGCACTCGTTCACAATCCCAGTCTTCTCAATCGAAACAAATAAATCCGTATTCGCTGCAATGCTTCTCCTTGTCTGAACACCTGCAGTAGGATCTCCAAGTATCATGTCAACTGGATGATCTCTATTTGCTCGTGTAGTAGGAACGGTATCAACTTCAAGATTATCACCCAGGTTTGATCCAATCTCCCCCTGAATATTCTGATCTGCAAATGGATTAATGAAATCCTCCCCCTGAATGGGTTCAGGTTCACTATCGCTTGAATCAGTATCAGCAGCACCTTGGGAAGTTTCTGGAGCATCTGTCATATCAACGTTCGATCTAGGCATGAACTCGCCATCATCGTCTTCACTTATCACTGTCTGAATCAGCTGAGATTCATCTGCATCAGAAAACTCAGGAATATTAAATGATATAAAAATGCTTTCATAATCATATAATATAGCAGGTCCATTCGTTGATTGTTAAGGTTTATAGGTAGTAATTTCTACATTAAAAACAACCTCAATTTTACCAGTTTTTAGATTAAAAACCCTTTTATTTGGTGTGCCAGGCACGTAACCTAGAAAGTAGCCATCGTCAGCCACCTCATCGAATTTTTGTTTATCTTTATTTCGTACAATAGTGCAGGGTAATCCAAATGGTTCAAAGCCTTCCAAGTTTGGTTTCTTGTTAAACATCAATTCATGACAAGTTTTATTAAAATGTTTAACAGTCAAAACTTTGTTTAGGACGTAGCAAGCTGTATTCACATCTTCTCTCCAGAAAAGAACTGGTAGCTTTGAATCTGAAAGCATCGTCCTAGCGGCTTCAATCAACGTCCTGTTTTTCCTCTCAGCAACTCCATTTTGTTGAGGTGTATAAGGAGCAGAATATTGATGTTCAATTCCCTTTCGAAGACAGTAGAGATCCAGAATTCGATTCTTGAACTCCGTGCCATTATCACTTCTTATCCTCTTGATCCTTGCATCATGGACGTTTTCCAATTTCGTAAAAAGATCTATCAGCATCTCCGCCGTCTCATTTTTTGTACCTAAAAAGAAAACCCAGGAATATCGTGAGTAATCATCAGTAACAACAAGACAAGAGTACTTTCCACCTATGCTCCTCACGTTCACTGGACCGAATAAATCCATGTGAAGTAATTCATAAGGGGCATCTATGGAATTTACTGTTTTAGATTTATGAGGTTTCTTATGTTGTTTTCCCTTTTGACATGGAAGACATTTATCTTCCACTTGAAACCTCTGCATTGGAACTACTTTCACTAGCTCATTTTTAACAAGGTAATTCATTTTTCGATAGTGAATATGGGCCATGCGTCTGTGCCACAACATCGATTCCACTTCAGATGCTTTTGATAGTAAGCATGCCACCACAGTAGTTGGATCCTTAGCACTCATGTCCATGACATACGTGTCATTTCTCCTTGGCGCTCTCATCACTATCCAATCGTCTGGAATTACCAAACCTGGTTTCAACACTAAAGCTTCATTCTTGGTAAAATGGACCGAGTGACCCTTGTCGCAGACTTGTGACACGCTCATCAGATTGTGTTTAAGCTGCTCCACATAGTTCACTTTGTCCAGTGTGATCTTCCCATTGTGTAACACCCCGAAAAAATGTTCCAACTTAAAGATTAGTTGACTAATCTTTCGATACTTGTGAACTTGACCTATGAAACTTATGTTTAATCAGTATCTTTTGTATAAAATGTCTAAAAATCTTTCTTAAATTCAATAAAATTTTGAGGGTGTTACACATTGGTCACTTTTCGTCGTCCTGTAATTCTACCACCTTTAGCACCCGCAAAATTTACATTTCCACCATCACAATCTTCAAATTCAGTCAACAATCTCACATCCCCCGTCATGTGCTTTGAGCAGCCACTATCAACATACCATAAGTTGATAATCCTCCTTAGCAGTTCCTGCACACACCAACCAAGAAATTAGTTAGATTGGGGGACCCAAGCCTTAATGGTCTTGGGTCGTCCAATTTCACCAACCACTGGAACATCCATCCAATATCCATTACTTCTAACAGGAGTCTTGGATCTCAGACCTGTTGATGGAATTTGATTTTGATTTCCACTAGGTCTTTGGTCCTGAGGGTTATTGTTGCAATTTCTAAAGCCATTGTTATAAAAAGTTTGACCACCATCATTTTGGTATCGATTGTATTATGATTGTTCATTCTTGGTGAACTACTTCTAGGTCTCTCATATCTGCCTGGTGGAGATTTAGGCTGAAATCTTGGTTGATTTCTTTGAAAACGAGGAAATTGTGGAGTTCCTTTTTCAGCCTTATCTTCACCAACAGCAACATTCTCTGGTTGCTTAGCAGCAGATTTCTTTGGAGAATTTGCAACTTTCTCCTCATTATCACTTTTCTTCTCAGGTGATTTCTCTCCCTTTCTCTCACTCACTTGTGCTTCATTCGTTTTATTAGGACAGCAGCTAGCTACATGTCCTTTAGTGTGACATTTGAAGCACGATCTCTTTTTCAAAGACTTCTTATCTGAAGCCTTTGAACTAGATTCAGGTTTTGATGATGATGCCTTAGAAGGATTTGGTTCAGTTTGCTTAGTCTCAGAATTTTCTTTGTTTTTGTTCTTTGCAAACTCTATATTAGATTCGTTTTCAATAACAGCTGTTTCGTTTTTCATATCACTTCCTTGAACAAAATTAACCCTTTTAACAGAAGTTGGATTTTTATTCTTAGGATGTGAAGTTTTCTTTTTCAAAACAGGTTTGCTGTTATTATCCTTCTTAGCATCATCACTCTCAGACACATTTCCTTGACTTGATGTGGAACTACTTGGTGATGTTGACACAAAGTCCATGAGCTCATCTTCATCAGGCAAGAAAGAATAGTCATGACTAACAGGAGGTGGAACTTCATTGAAACCATGGAATCCCACACTGGTTTTGTCATTACTTTTCTTCAAGCCACCCATCATATGTTTCATTACAAAAGTAGAGTCCCTGAATTGACCTAATTTCTTTTCAAGTTCAACAATTTTGTGTTGGGCATCTGACAACTCTTTGCATTTTTCAGAAATCTCTTTTGTTTACTCAGCCATCATTTCATGAGCTAAGTCTATGACTTGAAGTTTTTTCGTTTAATTTGCAGGTTAACGCTTCAATTTTACTTTCATAACCTTTTATTTTCTTCAAGTATAAAGATTCGTTTCTTTTAGCAAAAAAGTTAGATTCTTTAATGTTAGACATCTCGCCCACCAGAATTTGCAGGTTAACGCTTCAATTTTACTTTCATAACCTTTTATTTTCTTCAAGTATAAAGATTCGTTTCTTTTAGCAAAAAAGTTAGATTCTTTAATGTTAGACATCTCGCCCACCAGACTTTGGTTTTGTGTTGACAACCTGTCTACCTCACCCTGTAGTTCACGACATTTTAAACACACAGAATTAGACTTTACCTCTCCTGTTTGTTTGTCAAGGTTGGCCATGAGAGCCGCAAGCTGAGCTTCCATTCTTTTATATTTAGCATCCTTTTCTTCAGCTTCCCTTTCATGGTCAGACTTTTGCTTTTCCTCTTCAGCATCTGTTGTCTGATCAACCTTCTTTTCTTCAGCTTTACTCTCTATCTCAGCCTCCGTATCTACTTTTGCTTCAGCATATCCCACAGTAGCTTCATCATCACCAACTGGCACTATCTCTGCCATGAATGCCTGAGTAGCATTCTCATTATCTTCTAGATGAATACTCCAATCATATGAACCTTCTCGTGCTATAGAGATCAAAGCCTTTGAGCTAGAATTGTTTGATGCATTCCTGTTGTTTGAATTCTGACTCGAAGTCTCTTGCTTTTGTTTTTGACATTCCCTAGCGAAATGCCCATAACTTTGACAGTTAAAGCACCTCACTTTCGTCTTGTCGAAACCAACAGTCCTCCCTACAAACTTCCTTCCTGTTCTGTTCATGAATCTCTTCACTCGTCTAGAAATCATGGCCATTTGCCATTGCAAATCCATCTCTTCAAGATCATCAGGATCAATCTGATCATAGTCTTCATCTAAAGTGGTAGGATCAGATATCTTCCCCTGAATGTAATTCTCATAAGAAGCAACAAACGAAGCATGTAGAGCCAAAAGTTCTTCAGCAGACTTCACACTCATAGGCATCGACTTAGCACTACTACTCTGCTTAGAAGCTGATGTTCTCTTGGCTCCTGTTGATCCTCCTGAAGCAGCTACAAAACAAACATCACCATCCTCATTCACCGTGACCTGCTCATTCTCACACGATAGAAACGCAGTAGCAGAGTCGCTAGAAGCATTGTGAGATGAAGAAGATGTAAGCCCATTGTAAATCACTAGATCTTGAACCTGATCATATCCATTGTCTTTCTTCTTCATACTGAGCTCATAAGCTCTCAGCTTGCCAGCTACTTCTTCCAGCTCCTTTGTCTCATAACCTGTTTCTCCCTTGATCATGAGAGTGTAGATATCCCATTTAGTAGGTAAGGCATCGAGCATCTTGTCATTCTTCTCTATGTCAGAATAGCAATCTATCTCATAATTTTCCATTTCCGACATCAGATGGTAGTATCGAATGATGATGTCCTCAAGTGACTCATGTTTCATGTACTTGAAAACAACAAACTGCTTCTTCAGTAGATCAACTTTGTTCTCTTGACATCTGCATTTCCCGTGTATCTTTTCTCTAATGGATCCCACATATCCTTTGAATTTGTGTACTTCTTGAAGGTATGCTTGATGCTATCAGGTAAGGACATTTTGATTGCAGCCAAGGCTCTCTTTTCAGCCTCATACATCTTTTTATCAGCCTCTTCCATGTTCACATAGGCAGTTCTACGTGGTCTGCCCTCAAAGTCGTGTGTTGGGTTTGTGTACCCATCTTCAATACATATCCAAATGCGAGTGTCCTGATATTCAATGAAAGATTGAAAACGATCCTTCCAGGTCAAATAATTTTCCACCTTCATCATCTTAGGCGGTTTGTTGGTAGTGCCAACCTCATGCTCCATTTTCAAAAGCTAATTCAAACTTGACATGTTCGACATTTTAACGTAACAAACTGATAAAACCATACAAAATTTCTCCGAAAACAGTGGTTACCAAATTACACCGTTAGGATCGTCTCGAAAAGACGAATCCAATGACATATAACGTCAAAAACCGAATTCGGGATTTTCCAGAGTCTTTTTTTGTCCTAAAAATACAAGGAATTTAACGGTGCAGACGGTTTTGTCAAACGAGCTACGGATCAATTTCTATTTGCAAAACTGTGAAATTTTATCGACGCTTGCCAACTAAGATTCCACCACTTTAATTAATTTCGCTGCTTTAAGTTCGCTGGTCAACTTAACTTAATTTCGCTAGACAGTTTTGGTTAATTTCGAAGGTCTAGTTCGCTGAACAGGTCAATTTCGCTACCAAGTTCGCTGATCAATTTCACATCCAAAGTCGCAGGTCAATTTCGCTATTACGACGACCAGTAAAGTCGCCGAACACCGTGATAATTTCGCTAAGGAAAATTATATGGTTACCAAAGTCGTCCTTGGATTTTAAGTTCGCCGGGTCAAAAAATTTCGCTGATCTGTTAAATTCGCTGAACCAGTAAATTCGGAAACTTAATCTGCTAAACTTTTTGAAGATTCTATCTCCTCTCCAACACAAATCTGCAAAATCAAATAACCTAATCAGCTCAAAATTTTTGAAAAATATGAAGAACTCATGAAAAACCACGAAGAACACGAAGAACAGTCTTCGAATCTTCAAGTCTTTCAGCCAAAATTCTTCAAAACAATCAACCAGAACTATCTCTAAAACCTGCAAAATAGCAAACAAACAATGCAGAAGATCAAAACAGCCAAAAAATTTGAAAATGTGTATCAAACCAACAAAAAATTTTGAAACCCTAATTTTTTTCAGGTTTCAAAAATTTCGAAATCTTCCTGTTTCTGCCAAGAACAATTCTGAACCGAGCCTTCAAGAGCCTAATGCTCTGATACCAATTGTAGGTCCCTTTTTCGTATGGATCTTCACAGAATTGTCAATCCAATCAAGGGTGCGGAATCCTCTTGATCAGAATATCACAGAAATGAGTAGTAATCAGCAATTCACAATCAAACCGGGTTTCTATTGATTATCAAACACAAGTTTTACAATCAATCAAACCCTAACTATACTCAATTTCGTCCAAGCTGTATAAGCTCTCACGAATTCTCTCTAGCAACTGTTTTGGCTGATTAACCTAAACCCTAATGCAAAGCCTAGTTTATATAACACAAGGTTTGCAACTTGGGCTAGAGTTTCCTACATGGGCAAGCCCAATTCGTCCCCCTTAGACCCAATGTGGGTTTTGTTTAGCCCAAACTCTATTATTCCACTAATACAAAGCTAAACCCGCTAACCGTTTATCATTTAACTAATTACAAGATATCCAAAGACCAAATCTAAGCTGTTGTCACAAATATGCACCAACAGTTTGGATACGATTCTTCGAAGTACCGAAATCATTTGCTCCTTTCAGCTTTGGTGGTCTTGTAGTGGTTCCGGTCTCAAGTTCAGCTTGAGCAATTGGATTTAGTTGATTCAAATACATTTTGTTTGGTTTTTGACAAAGGTTTGCTGATCAGAGGCTAATTTCGCTGATACGCTGGATGAAGAACAATTTCGCCGAAGAAATTCTCGAACCGGAGCAACTTCGCCGAAAACTTAGCTGATGAATTAACTTCACCGGGAAGATGATGAGTCTTGCACGAGCGAAGGTAGCTCTTTCCGCTGAGACAATTAACAAACACGTTAGTTTGGCTAATTTTGCCAATCACCGTGATAAAAACAATGTGGTTCTTTATCATTGTCCTCGAAGTCGCCTTCGATAAATTCGCTACAGGGTCAATGACGCTATTTCGCCGATAATTAACAAGTTCGCTCGTGTTTTGATCTGTGAAATTATTAATTATGCGATATTCATGACAAATCCGCTGTATTCAAACTAAATCCGATGTATTCAAGATTATCTACGCTGACCAGAATGTTTAACACGAGCTAAAACCCTCTAATCGCCCAAAAACGACTTAAAAACCATGTTTCTTTGCATCAAAATGTCCAAAATGACTCCCTAATCACTGATTAACAAAAACCTATCAATTAAACACACCAAATCAATCCATTTTAAGCGCAACAATTTGAAAACTTGAAACTTTTGAAAAACCTTCAAAACTTGAAGAATCTTAACAAAAACACAACAACCAAGAGCACTAAGGCTCTGATACCAAATTGTAGATCCCAATATCAATCTGGATCACAGCGGTTGATTGTTTTAGTAAAAAACACCTATTGGTTAGGTGTTTGCACTATGAGAAAGTTAACAAAAATCATAGAATGAAGATGAAGCTAATGGTTTGATGATTACAACAAGTGTTGTATTGAATCCAAACAAAGAAATAAACAATAGAGCACCTGGAGATCTGATTAAGCACTTATCAAAGTGGATCAAAGATAAACAACACAAGTTTTTCACCAAGACTCGCCAAAATCTTGGCTAGGGCAACATTTCATTAGCTTATATAGTGTCTGACTTGCCAGCATAATTATAATTATGCTGGCATCTTAATTACACCAAGTCAGATTTGCTACTTACAAAACAATACAATATTAGTCCCTAGACTTCGATAAAGCTACAAATCTATAACAAAAAAAAATCCAGTACAAGTATCAACGATCTCACAAGATCCAACAGGTCAATACGTGGGTCTTTTGATCAGACTTCCACTTTAGTTTTTTTTAGTTATGTGGATTTCTTGGGAGAGGCTTTATTTTTAATGTGTTTGGTGATGGAGGCCTGCTCAAGACTCTTTTGGCAATTTCTTGTAGCTTTGCTGAGTCAGGATCCTCTTGAATCATTCTTTTAATGGCTTTTTTCATATACACAGCTTCACTTTCTACATCTTCAGCATCAGTCTGCTTTTGCTTCTTCCTTTGATTCAAAACAATGGTGGAAGTGTCAGATGATGTGAATAATGTTTTCAAAGAGAGGGCCTGACTCATCAATTTTCTTGGTTCTGTAAGCTGGTTTCTTTGGAAGATTAGGATATGTTTATGTTTTCCTTTCCAACTTCTCATATGCCATATCTGTGTATTGCCTTGACCATTTTGCTATGGCTTTGGCTGTACCAACCTTTGCTGCAACCAACTCTTGATTCTTTCTTTTGTACTTCAAGGTAAGATCAACAATTACCTTTTTGTATTTGCTCCAGTTTGGTGCTGATCTTTTCATACCTGGACCATTTTTAATTCTTTCAATTCTGATTACTTCACTTTTTCAGAGCAATGAGTGGCCAGTCTTTGAACTGCTCAACCTTGGCTGGGTAGAATTTTTACCTCATGATCAATTCAAGGAGGTCTTTTCTCATCTCCTTTTGCAGCTCAGCATCTGGTGGCAGGTTGGAAATTTCTTTACTCAAATATCTTGTATAATCTTCCAATTGTTTGACTTTAGTGAGCAAAAACTGCATTCGATTTGAGATGGCATTGTCACTCTCCTCTTTACATTCATATCTAGCTCGTATTTCGGCTTGCCTGACTCTGAGTTTTAAATATTCATCCATGTGGTTTGGATCTCTAAAACCAACAAGAGAGGGAAATTTTCTTTTTGAAGGGTCATCCACTGTGTAGAATTGTTTCATTTCATTTTTAACTGCATGCAATTCTAGTGGATAACTAGCTGCTACTGGTATAACACTTGCAGTATTATGTCTTTCAAGTATTTTTGGATCTTTGATTGGGATTGCCAATGTTGGAGGAATGAATGGTTGAGGTTTGATTACATTGTAAGGTGTGGATGATATTGGAACAGGTGCTGGTATGTCATCATCAAGCACCTGAAACTTTCTTTTTCTTGTATACACTTTTTTGGGAGAAGGTGTTTTTGTTTGATGTTTTGGAATAGAAAGGATTATGGCTTGGGTAGGAGTGTTTGAAGTGATAGGCGACTGATTAACAACTGTTGAAACAACTGTCTCAACCGCTGTTGTCACTACAGCTGTTGAAGTGTCAACTGTTGTCTTCTGCTTTTTGGCATGTGGTTTTTGTAATGGAGATGTAGTTTGTGGTGTAGCAGTGGATTGAATGATGGTTAGTAAAGTGACAAGAGCATTGGTTGACACAACATCTGTTGAAACCACTAATGTATCAACTGCTGTTGATATAACAGGTGTCTCAACATCTGTTGGTTTAGAGGTTTGATGTAAGGAACATTTGGGGATTTTAGGAGTAGGTTTAGTGGTTTTGGAAGGTGTGATTTTGGGTTGGCTGACCTTTCTGGTAGTTTTTCTTCTGTTTGAATTACTCTGCTCTTCCTTTTCCATCAAAACTTTCTTTTCCTTTTCAAATCTTTTAGAACCCTTTATTTCCATTGTCTCTTTTCTATTTGCTTTTTGTTCAACAAATAGGTTAAGAGTCACATCAACTTTCTTTGAACCATCTGGCCTGGGAATCTCTACAACAGGTTTAGCTTTTGGATCAGGTGGTAAGTGTAAACCATCCTTCCCTTTCTTTCCTTTCTCCCCCTTTTTGGCATCATTAGGATTTTCTACATAAATGATTATAGGAGGAGAGGTACCAGTGGTTTGGAGCAGATGAGATTTTATGGCTTTTATATCAGCTTGAGTATCCTTATATCTTGCTTCCATCACATTTCTGGACATTTGGAGCTGAATTTCATGCTGTTGGTCAGCATACTGCCTTTGTTGATGAAGCATAGGTTGAAAAAGTTGCCATAGCTCATTGGTGGTAGGAATAGATGATGAAGCAGTGGATGGAGCCTTTGATGATTGTAACAACTGTTGCAGCATATTTTTGAGATCTGCCACTGATGTTTCAATTTTGTCAACTCTTTCCGTCAATTCCTGGTATTTTAAACCATCACCCAATTTAATGGGATCATCTTATTTGCCACCAGCAGTGGTTGTATCCGCAGTTGGTCCAGGAGAAGTTTCCCATGAATCATCCACTGATGCCCCTTTTTCTTGGTACTGGGGACTTCTTTCCTCAGCAGTGGTTACCTTAGTAAACACACCAGTGGGTATTGGAAACACACTAGTGGTCACCTTGGTTCCCAAAGAAGAAATTGCCTTCAAGGGAGTCAGACTAATGAAACTATTGTCTAGGTGTAAACCAGTGGATTCAACACCTGTAGTAGCTGCTCCACTTGAACTACCACCAAGAGTTACATGTAACTCATGGGGTGTAACCTCCTAAACTGTTGATGGGTTAGCAAAGATAGAGCAATCAGACTCAGTCACTTGTTGGAGTATATTCTCAGTTATAGGTTGTTGAGAAGAACTGATTTGTGTCTGATCCATATCCAATGCATTCAACAGAGGTATAATGGATGGTGGGATTTGTGAAGTAAGGATGGGTGTTGAAAGAGAATTTGCCCCGGGAGCAGGGATGTGGAAGATGGATTCAAGTGGATCCAGAGCTTCATAATGTGGTTTCCCTGTGTATACAACCTGATCCTTTTGTGAGGATGCAAGAGGAGTTTCAGGCTCAGGTTGAGATTTCTACCATCTGCTGTGAGGAAGTAGCAGCAGTGGTTGTTGGTGACTTTTGTGTTGTCACAGGAGTTACTTCTAGGATCTCATCTTCCAGAAGGTCCTTTTTGGAAGGTTTGGGGGGCTTTGTGGATTTTCTTTTTGGTAATTTTTGGTGGGGGTTGCACTGCAGTGGTTGTGCTGCTGTGGTCACCAAGAGCAGTGGGCTCAACAGCAGAAACCTGAGGAGCAGATGTTGTCTCAGTCAAATTTTGCTCAGGTTTCTCTGTTTGTGTTTGAGAAGGTTTTGATAGCCTTGTAAAAGTTTCAAAAGAAAGGCTGTTTATTTGAAAAGGAGTACCTTGGATAAGCACATGTGCACTATCCTTTGGGATTTTCTTTTGTAAATAAAAGCTTAAAAATCTTGGAAACAGCAAAAATGGTTTCTTCTTTTCTTTTATATTATTAACATTTTTAACCATATCATTGAAAATCTCCTGGGAATAATTAAAATCAACTTCTGCCATGATAGCATATCCCAAATATTGGATTTTCAATGGTATTTCATTAAAGGCTGTTGTTTTATTTGAAACACACATGAGCAGGGTATGGAATAAAAATCTCATGGGAGATGGAAAACTTCCCTTTTGCAAAGTATCTTTTTTCATTTGTTTCCCATACCCTCTCTCAATTAAGTCTGTTTGGTATTCTTCCTTTGGGAAAGAATTTTTACTTGTATGATCATTTATTTCAAAAACCTCAGAAATGGTTTGTGGTGTGATAACAACCTGAATTCCCCCTACTTTCAAAGTAATAGCCCAGGGCTTTTTGTCCTGAACTTCAACGTTTGCATTTTTCCAGAAATCACGTAGGGTTTCTAGGTAAATAGGTGGGTTGCAGGTCAACAAAGTTTTGTATTTTGATGAAGAAAGAACATCTATGATTGAGTGGAAATCGGTGTTTTTACTTGTTTTCTCAAGTGTACACAGATAGTTATGAGGGCTTTTGAGAGCGAGAGCCATGGTGATTTGCGAGTTGGAGAAGAAGATGAATGAAAGAGATGGAAACCGTTTTTGAAGGGAATTTTGAATTCGATTCGACTGTGAAAACCCTGTTTGAGGTTTTGATCAGGGTTTTATAAAAGTGAAAAGTTAATGTTGATGTTATAGTGTTTACAAAAATCGGACGACTAAGATCTGTCCACGTGACAACCTCTGATGGAAAATGGATGAGATTTGTTTAGGAAACCACTGATGAACAATATCAGTGGTTTTCAGTGGTGAAAATGAGAACCGTGGCTGGTTTTTAACTATCTGTGGATAGCCATCAGTGATTTAAAACACTGATGTTTGATCAACAGTGATTAACAAAGAGAATAAGAAACAGAGGTTATCTTTATGCAGTGGATAGTTTTCAACAATCAGATGTTTGAAACAAACAGCGGTTATGACAGACTTTTAAGGATTAATGAAAAATTTCATTTTGAACTATTTTTAAGGGTGGATTTTTGATTTTCTGAAAACAGTTTAATGCTTTTATTCATAGAAGAACAGGATTTTACCTGTTATTCCATGTTCAATATGCCAATCCTAGAGATCAAGCTTTCAAAGGTAGATATGTCTAATGCTTTTGTTAGCACATCTGCCAGCTCATCCTTAGTTGGAACATGGTGTAGAGAAATCAAACCTTTTTCATAGCAATCCCTCACAAAATGATGTCTGATGTCAATGTGCTTGGTGGTTGAATGTGAAACTGGATTTTTGATGATATTTTCTGCTACTTGACTATCCAACATGAGTGGTGTTTTCAAAGCAGTGATACCAAAATCCAGCAATTGATTTTGAAGCCATAATAATTAGGTTGTGCAGCTTGCAGCAACAATATACTCTGCCTCAGCAGTGGATGTTGAAACAGATGCTTGCTTTTTGCTTTGCCAAGACACCAAGCAATTGCCTAGGAATTGGCACCCTCCTGAATTGGACTTCCTTATTGTATTACATCTAGCAAAGTCACTATCTGAGAAACCTGAAAGCTTGATATTTCCATCAGCTGGATACCAGATACCAAGTATGGGAGCACCTTTTAGGAATCTGAATATCCTTTTGACAGCAATAAGATTTGACTTTCTAGGGGCTGATTGGGATCTTGCATAGACACATGTTGCAAACATGATGTCTGGCCTAGATGCAGTTAGGTACAATAAAGACTCAATCATGCTTCTATAAAGAGTTTGATCATCCAAAACATCCTTCTCATCAGACATGACTATCTTGGTTGTGACAACCCGAACTTTCAAGGTCAGTATCTCTTCGTCACGTGATCCTGTTTCTTGTATTCCTCTTTCACATTCCGTACGACGATCAAAATAAGTAAACACTAGTGACGGTAATGTAATTATTAAATGTTTAATATGCTCGGGTATATGTCTTTAATTGGGCCAAACTTGTGACAATATTAGGATTGGGCAACCGCCCCCTTGGTCCACATAAATCTCGGTACTATTTGTTGGACTTGAGCCCATTATCGGCCAAATAGGAAGAACCGCCAATCATGTAATATTAATGTGCATGTAATATTAATGTGCACGTAACATTAATATTCATTATCTCATATTCAAAAACTAAACCCTACCTTCCCCAAGAATACGTACGGCAGTAGATACCCCCCCCCCCTCGAAGCATCTGTTCATTCGATAGAACCTCCGGTTTCGTGCAATTGCTCTCAGTCTTTGTTGATTATGTGATGTTAATTGTTGATTGATTATATACAGATTGTTATGATGATGCTATGCAATGATGAGTGATCACATGCTATATGATTGGTAGGTAGGAAAGTAGTATATGTTGTAGGTTATATGTTGACAGTTGATGGTTATCTTGAATAAATTACATATAATACATGTGAGATGCCTAGAATATGCAGCCAAGTGAGTAAGAATTACTTTAGGTGTCGGCCATTGGATTCATATGGGCATGTGAAATTGTCAGGGATCATATGATTATTTATTGTGTGCAACCTTGTAATGTTTTGCATGTGAAATTTGATGGGATGTGGCCTGCAAAGAGTGTGTCAAAGGATGGAGTGCATGACATGTTTTGTTTCATTATGTAATGATTAGGGTTTTCATAAATGAATAACAGCAGGTTGCATGTTTGTGTCAATTGAAATTGTGTTAGTTGGTTATATGAATTATTGTGGGCCTTACATGTTAGTGGACTATATAACTTGATAGATCGAGTAATTGGGCCGCATATACATAACGAACTAACCTAATTTTAACTGTACCGCATGAAGTAGTTTTTGTAGTGGGCCTAATTCGTAACTGGGCTGCAACTTTTAATAGGAATGCATTAGTGGGCCGAAGTTTTAATGTACATGGGCCTAGTTAACAATGATGGAATATACATGTTTGCGTTGTGGGCCGAGGCGGGTTAGGTGCTTGGGCTGAACTCGGGCCGAGCAGCCCAAGTGTTGGCATTGTTTGTTGGGCCGGATACTTTGGAATAGACTTATTTCTTTCGGGCCGATAGTAGTTTGGACCATAGGTTTATCGAGCCGAACTTGATTAATGAATTCTTATACAGTAGGCTTATTGATTAAACTGGTGTGCAAGTTAAAGAATGTCATTACTTGTATGTTGTGTGTGTGTCATTATGATGAATGAACCCGTAATGTGGAATATACGTATGACCCGAATATGTGTTATAACTGGTGTGATACTTTGTGTCAAGCTTGTTCATTACTTGCATAATAAATATTTGTGATTTATGTGTGTAAAATAACTGACTAGAATTGGAACCATACTAGGATTGGATTGATCAAACTGTGAAGACATACTTTAATCTTACCGAGCAAACCGAGGTAAGTTCACACACTTTCTAAGGCATGGGATTCCCGGTGGTTGGGAATGGGTTAAAGAATTAAAACAGAACCTACATAACCTCCTTGGGTAGGATATGTACCTCCATCCTCCATGGGTAGGATGCCAATGTTAATCATGCGTATTCTCCTTGGGTAGAATACGTACGTTCGTCCTCCTTGGGTAGGACAACAACCTTAAACTTACTAGACAAAACTCTATCATTAAGTCCTAATTTTTTATATCGACTTAATCGCCGGGCCAATGGACGGGCGTGTACTAATGGATCTGGGCACTCAGTCAATGATGATAGACATTGACTTAGGGCACAACTTACTTTCGTCAGTTGTCGATATGGTAACGGTCTAGTGGTTCACATGGGGAAGCCCCCACTGATTATGGATATGGTTTGGGAAACAAAGATACTGGTTAAATCGTGGTTTACGAAACAAATTATGGTTTTCAAAACAAACTTGTAAAACTAAACAACCAACTGTGAACTCGCTCAACTTTGTTGTTGACTCGTTGTTACATGCCTTGCAGGTCGTTAGATGCTTATGGAGCTTGCACAGGGAGGAGTGATCGTTGTGGGACATGGACCGTTGAGTTCCATGTTATACATTTAAACTTTTTTTGAACTTATTACTTATGTTTGGGTTTTACATTTTATGCTTCCGCTGTTAACTTAAAGTTGGTTACTTTCTTTTGGACACCAATTATATTGTGGTTGGTTTTATTTACTTAATTACGTTGTTCAATATGATTGGTGGCTTGGTCCTGGTCAGTCACGCCTCCATGCGGTAATACTCCGCTTGTGGATTTTGGGGGTGTGACAGATTGGTATCAGAGCCATTGGTTATAGTGAACTTGGTTTTAAAAAAAAGGGAAAAGCTTTTTGACAAACAAGACTATAACCTGTACAGTGCTCAACGATCCACAACGATGCTTCGCTCCATGTGCAAGACTCAACATTCTAGGTGATATGGTTTATGTTCATATTACCCACCTGTTAGTTACATAGTACATTGTTCATGGTATGCTTAGATAAATGTAGCAACTATTTTTTGAAACACGTGTGTACTTACTCTCTTCTGTCATCGCACTTTCGCAACACCTTTCTCACTCATGTTTCCTTTGATATGAAGATCATGAGTGGACGTATCAACCTAACTCAAGCCCAGCTGATGGCTTTAATCAATGACCAAGTTGTTGCAGCACTCGCAGCCGCTCAGGCAGGAGGTAAAACGTGCCATTGCAACTTACTCTAGGATCTTTAGATCCTACTCTCGTAAACCAACACTTGTGCTTAACCTTGTCTCTTCTTACTCGCACGACAGGTCAACCTGCTCAGCCTCCCGTGTGTACTTTCAAAACTTTTATGGAGTGCCGACCTACTACTTTCAACGGCACTAAAGGAGCTGTAGGTCTCCTCCACTGGTTCAAGAAGCTCGAATCTGTTTTCGAGATGTGTAAATGCCCTGAGGCTCGTAGGGTGAAGTATGCTACTGGTACTCTTGAAGGTGTAGCGCTCACGTGGTGGAACGCTCAGGTCCAAATGCTGGGTTTGGTTGCTGCTAATGCCACCCCATGGAACGACTTCAAAGAATTGATCAAGGAAGAGTACTGTAATCGTGATGACATCCATAAGCTGGAAGTAGAGTTCTACAACTTAAAGATGACGGGGTCGGAAATTGAAGCGTACACGAAAAGATCGAACGAGCTGGCTATCCTGTGTCCTACTATGGTGGATCCTCCTATCAAACGTATCGAGCTGTACCTTAAAGGTTTAGTGCCAGAGATCCAGAGTCATGTGACTGCAGCAAACCTCGCCACTATCCAGCAAGTTATTCGTTTGGCTCATCGTCTCACTGATCAGGCAGTCGAGCAGAACAGGCTGCCCAAGCGTACTACTACTACTACTACTACTACTACTACTACTACTACTACTACTACTACTACTACTACTACTACTACTACTACTACTACTACTACTACTACTACGACTACGACTACGACTACGACTACGACTACGACTACGACTACGACTACGACTACGACTACGACTACCACTACCACTACCACTACCACTACCACTACCACTACCACTACCACTACCACTACCACGACCACTACCACGACCACGACCACGACCACGACCACGACCACGACCACGACCACTACCACGACCACTACCACTACCACTACCACGACCACTACCACTACCACTACCACTACCACTACCACTACCACTACCACTACCACTACCACTACTTCTTCTGATGCCCCCGGTGACAACAAAAGCAAATGGGATGGAGTCTCAAGCAAGGGTTCAACATCAGCTCAGTCTCAGCAGCAATCTTTGGGAAGTCAGGGGCTACTACTACTTCTTCTGATGCCCCCGGCGACAACAAACGCAAATGGGATGGAGTCTCAAGCAAGGGTTCAACATCAGCTCAGTCTCAGCAGCATTCTTTGGGAAGTCAGGGGCAGGGTGGATACAGAGGAAACCACCCCAAGTGCAACCGATGCAACATGCATCATAGTGGGCCGTGCAATAAGGGTCGTTGTCAGAGGTGTAACAAGCTTGGTCATGAAGCTAAGGATTGCAGTGGCGCAAGACCGGCAAATCAAAATCGTCAACAATAACCACCAGCTCCACAGAATCAGCAGCAGCAACAACAGGGTAACAGGGGATGCTATCAGTCTGGTGCTGAAGGTCACTTCAAGAGAAACTGCCACAGTTGAACCAGAATCATAACAACAACAATAATCAGGGGAACGGGAACAATAACGGGGGTAACAATGATGGCAATGGTGCCAGGGGACGTGCTTTCGTGCTGGGTCAGGGTGACGCGAGGAACGATCCCAACGTTGTGATGGGTAAGTTTCTTCTGGATGACTTCTTTGTTACTGTTTTATTTGATTCGGGTGCCGATACCAGTTATGTGTCCCTAAAGTTTAGTCATATGCTTAAGCGCACTCCAACACTTTTGAACACCAAGCACATGGTAGAACTAGCAAACGGTAAAAGTCTTGAAGCCACACACATAGTTAAGGGTTGTAATCTCGTCTTAGCTGGTCAGACTTTCTCTATCGATCTTACCCCCATCATTCTTGGTAGTTTCGACATTGTTATTGGGATGGATTGGTTATCCCAACATCGAGCAGAGATCCTTTGCAAGGAGAAGATCGTCCGCATTCCTCATTCTGGTAATGAACCTTCAGTGATTCATGGCGACAAGAGTGGTGCTGTGGTGGGCATCATTTCTTTTCTTAAGGCCCAGAAGTGTTTGCGAAAGGGCCACACTGCTATTTTAGCCCTCGTCACTGACACCTCAAAGAAAGAGAAGAAGATAGAAGATATTCCGATCGTACGTGACTTTCCTGAGGTATTTCCTGAGGAATTACCTGCTCTTCCGCCTCATCGTCAGGTTGAGTTTCAAATCGAGCTAGCTCCTGGAGCAGCACCAATAGCTCGTGCACCTTATCGTTCAGCTCCATCAGAACTTGAAGAACTGTCCACGCAATTGCAAGAGCTCTTGGACAAGGATTTTATTCGGCCTAGCTCTTTGCCCTGGGGAGCTCCAGTATTATTTGTGAAGAAGAAAGATCGTACCTTCAGAATGTGTATTGACTACCGCGAACTCAACAAGGTGATCGTGAAGAATCGTTATCCTCTCCCACGCATTGATGACTTGTTTCGAACAGTTGCAAGGGTCGAGTTTCTACTCAAAGATTGACCTGAGGTCAGGCTACCATCAACTGAGAGTCCGAGATGAGGATATCTCTAAGACAGCATTCAGGACTCGTTATGGGCATTACGAGTTTCTGGTTATGCCTTTTGGATTGACAAACGCACCCGCGGTCTTCATGGATCTTATGAACCGAGTGTGCAAACCATACATGGATAAGTTTGTCATTGTTTTCATCGACGACATCCTGATCTATTCGAAGATTCTGGAGGAACACGAGCAACACCTGAGGCTTATTTTGGAACTTCTTCGCACAGAGCAGTTGTATGCCAAATTCTCGAAATGTGACTTTTGGCTTCGCGAAGTCCATTTTCTAGGCCACGTGGTAAACAAGGATGGGATTCATGTTGATCCATCCAAGGTGGACTCGATCAAGAACTGGCATGCACCCCGTACGCCAACAGAAATCCGCCAATTCTTGGGTTTTACGGGCTACTATAGAAGATTCATCAAGGATTTCTCCAAGATTGCGCAACCTCTCACCTCACTAACTCAGAAGGGTGTCACCTATCGTTGGGGTGATGCACAGGAATCTGCATTTCAGCACTTAAAAGATAGACTTTGTAGCGCACCTATTCTCTCATTGCCTGAAGGCACAGAAGATTTTGTGGTTTATTGCGACGCGTCCATCCAAGGACTTGGTTGCGTGTTGATGCAACGTGACAAGGTCATTGCTTACGCGTCACGCCAACTTAAGGTCCACGAAAGAAATTACACTACGCACGATCTGGAAATGGGAGCTGTTGTTTTCGCACTTAAGATATGGAGACATTACCTGTATGGTACCAAGTGCGCCATTTACACCGATCACATGAGCCTCGAGCATATCTTCAAGCAAAAGGAGTTAAACATGCGACAACGTCGATGGGTCGAGCTCTTGAATGATTACGAATGCGCGATCAAGTACCATCCGGGCAAAGCCAATGTTGTGGCCGACACCCTTAGTCGAAAGGATACTACACCTAAGCGCTTGCGAGCGTTACAACTTACCATTCAATCTGGTCTTCCTACTCGGATATGAGATGCTCAGGTTGAAGCATTAAAAGAAGAAAATATCAGGCCCGAGTCTCTACGAGGATCGAGGAAATGATTAGAACAAAAGGAAGACGGTGCCTACTACGTAACAGGGCGCATTTGGGACCCACTTTATGGAAACTTACGCGAGCTTGTGATGGATGAAGCACATAAGTCTCGTTACACAGTACATCCTGCTTCGGATAAGATGTACCACGACTTAAAGACTACATACTGGTGGCCTAGCATGAAAGCCAACATAGCAACCTACGTCAGTAAATGTTTGACTTGCGCGAGAGTCAAGATCGAATACCAGAAACCATCAGGCCTACTCCAACAACCAGAGATCCCGACATGGAAATGGGAGCAAATTTCCATTGATTTCGTTACTGGCCTGCCTAGATTTCAACGCGGAAATGACACTATTTGGGTGATAGTGGATTGTTTGACTAAGTCTGTATACTTTTTGGCCATCAAAGAAACAGACAAGTTTTCTACTTTAGCAGACGTTTACTTAAAGGAAGTGGTTTCGAGGCACGGGGTGCCAACCTCCATTATTTCCGATCGTGATGCACATTTTACTTCTGAGTTGTGGCAAGCGATGCACAAGTCTTTTGGCTCTCGATTAGACATGAGCACAGCATATCATCCGCAAACGGATGGGTAGTCTGAACGCACCATCCAAACCCTTGAAGACATGCTTCGGGCATGTGTTATCGACTTTGGTAATGGTTGGGAAAGGAATTTACCGTTGGTGGAGTGTTGGTGCACTACATCTGTCGACTTCGTCTTGGATTGAGTCTTACATTGTATTGAATAGATTAGGGCAAGATTTACGAGAAAATAGGAGAATGTATGTGTCTTAGGTGATGATTTCGCTCATATGGTCATAGACAGGTGATTTCGCTTATTTGGACATGTTGGGATTTCGCTTTTGTGGTCATGTACATATGGGCGAAAACAGAACGCTATAAATAGGTGTTCCATGAGCGAAATCAGTAGTCATTCTCTTGTATTCCATACCGAAGCTTTGGCGGTGTGAAGAACTGCGTGTAATCGAGTGTTAATCAATACAATTAGCAGTTTTAGTGAAGAATCAGCTGTTTCTATCTCCGTTTCTTGTTATTCCGCACCTGAAACAGAGAAGAACACCTCTGAACGACTCGTTCGGGTCAGATCACGATCCGACACTAGAAAATTTCAGAAAATCCAAAAACATTAGAAAATTTGAAAAAGGCAAAAACATGATAAAATCAAAAATGAGTTTTTGTGTCAAAGAAGAGGAAATGATAGTACATTAGTAGACAGTCACAGTATGCTAAAGAAATGATATGTTTAAAGAGCGTTAAACAGTCTCACTGATGATATGCCGATAGGTTTTTACACATTTAGTAAGCTTTTTCGGGATATAAACTTAAATTCAAACTTGCTTATTTCGTGGGGAACACTACTTGGATATATAGGTAACCCCTGAAATCTCGTTTGAAAGATCCCTCTTTCTGAGATACTAGGTCTTTATGCTCAGTGATATCTGGGGTATTATCCCGGGACTTCTGCTGAATGGAAGTTCTGACCTAGTCCCCGGATAATGCTTTCTGCAAATGCTTGAAACATAGCATCGCCCTCAGCAAGCTGATGAAACAATAAAATTGATAGTCGCTACTGTTGTAATCAAAAGATCCTCTAGAGGGGACACACCAAAAGTCGAAGCCGTCATCTCTCTGCGTATACGAGAGTATCGACCTGAGCTCTCACGGCCCTCGCAATTTAACCCCTTACAGATATCATCTGTGGTATACTCACCTGTAAGACTGAATATTGGGATCTGGATACGGGAGTATATTCAAGAGATGGGACACATGAATGAGTTTAAGTTCTTAAAACACCTAACTCATATCCTGAATCAGTTGAAATTTGTGTGAAAATTTAAGTGGATCAGTATATTGGCAATCTAAGTGAATTGTTTAATTCTTAATGTGTATCTAAGCTCAACGGTACTCGTGATTTGTCATAAACTGATATGATCCTCTTGCACAAAACTCACAAAAATAGTGTCTGTAAATATTTCTTTACTGTATTTCATTTCTTTACATTAAAAAATCCAAAAAGATTTTGTGTGTGTTTTAGCTTAAATTTTTGAAAAATTCAAAAAGACTTTAGACAACTGATGTTGGAAAGCTGATTTTCAAAATTCCAAGTGCTAAACATGATAACATTGTTGTGAGGGGGAGTGTGTCTTAATTGTCAAAATATGTTTTTAAAATCATCAAGTGGTTCATCATAGAGAAAGTGATTTGAGAGAGAGTCAGTGTTGGTGCATACAAAGTGTTAAATTTAGGAAATTTATTTCTGGGTTAAGAATGTGCAGGAATAGCCAAGTTTCAATTCTGAATCTGAAGATAGAGTGCCAGGTTTCGGATTCTGAAGACAAAGAAAGCCAGACAAAGATCCTGAAGCAGATGTTGCTGAAGAACAAAGGAATGCCAGCAAATCAAGAAAGGGAGTCTGTTGATGAAGATAGAGAGAGAAAAGCCCAGAGACTGATCAAGACTGAAGAAGTGAAGACACAGCATTGTTGTGACTTGATAGTCAACTCGTCAACATCTGAGGGGGAGGCTGTTGGTGCACTACATCTGTCGAATTCGTCTTGGATCGATTCTTACATTGTATTGAATAGATTAGGGCATGTTTTACGAGAAAATAGGAGAATGTATGTGTCTTAGGTGATGATTTCGCTCATATGGTCATAGACAGGTGATTTCGCTTATTTGGACATGTTGGGATTTCGCTTTTGTGGTCATGTACATAGGGGCGAAATCAGAACACTGTAAATAGGTGTTCCATGAGCGAAATCAGTAGTCATTCTCTTGTATTCCATACCGAAGCTCTGCCGGTGTGAAGAACTGCGTGTAATCGAGTGTTAATCAATACAATTAGCAGTTTTAGTGAAGAATCACCTGTTTCTATCTCCGTTTCTTGTTATTCCGCACCTGAAACAGAGAAGAACACCTCTGAACGACTCGTTCGGGTCAGATCACGATCCTACAAGTGGTATCAGAGCTCAGGAGGAGGAGTTCTGCAGAGATTAGCTGGAATTCATCGAGATTTCTTACTTCTACACCTTCTGTCATCATTTCAGAAAGTTTTACCAGTCGATATTCGCTCAAAATTTCACAGATCATAGACAATTGGACATTAACAAACCCTGGAAAGTTTCGGACCTAAATACGGACAAAAAAATAGATCAAATTAACCTCCAATTAAGTTTCGCTCATTCGGACTTTGTGTAGTTTCGCTTATTTGAACAATTAGTTTCGCTCCCGTGTCACATAATTGAGAGGTTTCGCTCCAAATTGTATCCTGTAGTTCCGCTCTTGTGTACGTCATCAAGGTTTCGCTCCAAATTACTTTGAGGTTTCGCTCATTTGTACAATCAGGGTTTCGCTCATTTGTACATCAGCAGTTTCGCTCTTTTGAACATTAAGGTCAACTCAAAACCCTGATTTCGCTCCAAAGGTCATTAGGGTTTCGCTCTTGTGACATAATTCTGGGATTTCGCTCCAAAGTTCATCAGGGTTTCGCTCTTGTGTCAACAAACCTTAATTTCGCTCTTGCATACATTGGTGATTTCGCTTTTAGTGTTCAAACACCTGATTTCGCTTATTTGTCACTGATTTTGAAAAACGTGCTAAGTCATCATGGATACTAAGTTCTATAACGCGTTTGCAACACCGTCTGGTCCAGCTACTATTGCTCAGAACATGAATTTGGAAAATGAAACGGGAACTACTCAAAAACCCCCGAAGCTAATGAGCATTGAAGAGTATTATGGATGGAAAGATAGGTTCGAAAACTGGGTACAAGCTAATCATCTGAGATCATGGGAGTGTATTTTGAAGAAATATGTTTTGCCTCAGACTGATTTGAAAGTTGACAAAAGAATATCTGAATTTAGTGATCAAGAACATGATATGTATAGAGCTGAAAAGATGATGATTAGTCTACTTCAGCAAGCTATCAAAGAAGACATTTTCATACTGCTTCAGCATGACAAAACTTCAAAGTCAATCTGGGATGCTTTACGTGTTAAGTTTGAGGGTAGTGAGAAAATGATTAAAAGCAAGAAGGCGTTGCTCAAGAAAGAGTTTGATCTGTTCAGTAGTTTACCGGGAGAACATACGAAGAAGCTGATTGAACGTTATTACCACTTGGTGCGATCTATGTCAATGCTTAGTATAAAAAAGGATCCTGAAGAGTGGGTAGACAAATTAGCTGATGCGTTACCGGAAAAAGAGTGGGGAACTTATTTGATGATCCTGAAAAACACAGGGGTTTATGATGGGTTAACAATTGGTCAGTTTATTGAGAAAATTGAAAGTCAGGATTTGGAACAGCAAAAGATCACTAGGATGAATAGTCCAAGTGGTCAACAGGATGTAAAAATTTATTACAAAGGTAGTGTTCCAGAAACTGAAAGAAGCCCGAAAATCCAGACTGCTTTTAGTGCTGGAGATTCATCGGAAAAAGCTGATCAAAGGTCAAACAAAAGCAGCAGTGGTTTCTCATTATATCCGAGTGTCAATCCAAAGAGTTCATCAGAAAGCTTTCAGTCTCAAAGCACCAAGACAGGAAATGGTTATGTGATTCAGTGCAACATCGCTTTAAATCTTCCAGAAGGTCAAAGTTTTTCAGAAGACACTGCTAAAGACCACATGGCTCTACTTGGTTCTGTGTTGTTATCTTATGAGGGTCTAGTGGCTGGTCGAATCGGAAATCCTATGCTCACAAAGGAGGATTACGATCAAATAGACGCCGAAGAGATGGAATTAATGGGTATCAAATGGTGTCTTGCTAGTGTTCTTAGACGTGCTGAAAAGTTCAAGACAATTACTGGGAGAAATGACTTTCTTGATGCTCATGTATCTACTTTAGGTTTTGATAAATCTAAAGTTACTTGTTTTCGATGCAGGGAGAAAGGCCATTTCAAACGGGAATGCAAGAACAAGGAAGCTAGTGGTGCTCAGAATCCGTTTGGAAAAAATGATTACTACCAGAAAGCCATTTATCAACAGGTTGGTCAATCACAAGATTCACAGACGGCTCATGGTAGAAAGATTGAGGATTCCAAGAGAGTGTGTTTGGTAGATTTCAACTGCAACAATTATATATCTCCTGATAGCAAAGCATGCATAGTCGATCAAGATGATGAGAGGTTACCTGAAGGCTTCAGCTGGGATATGTTTGCAGATGAGAATGGAAATTTCAAAGCTTTCATTGCTAAGATTATGAAAGAACCAGACATGTTCACCGAGTAGATGAAGTTTATTGGTGAGACTGTGAAGAATGTGGAGAAAGAGTCTGTTGCATCTGAAGAAAGTTCACATAGCTCAGATGAAAGTTCACAAAGTGATGAAAGTTCAGAAAGGGAAGCTGTTTTTGATCAAACACCAGTTAATTCTGGTTCTTCGGATGATAATTCTGACAAATCAGTAGAGTTTGATCAAACACCAACTGATGACAGTAGTGATGATGAAGAAGAACGACATATTAATGTTGCTGAAACTCATCTATCTCCTGAAAGTTTTCATTTTTATTTTGCAGATCGCCTGGAGAAGCTGAAAGAGAAACGAGCTGCAAAAGAGCAAAAGGATATGAAGACTGAAAGTGATACTGAAAAGGATGAAATTGTTCAAACTGAAGAAGTTAAAGTTGATGCTGAAAAGACTGAGCAAGTGAATGAAGAAGAAAAGGTGACCGAAGTTGAGAAAGTGATTGAAGAAGAAAAAGTGGTTGAAGTGGTAAAGACAATCGAGATTGAGAAGATTGTTGAAGTTGTAAAGCCTTGCGAGAAGTGTTAGGAAGCATGCAAAGAATGTGCAGCCAAAGATGAGAAGTTGACAGAGTTTGAGAAGATGAAAGAGCAGTTACTCTTCAAACTCAACTATGTGAAAGAATCTTATGATGTCTTGAACAAAACAGTAACTGGTCTCCAAAAGACAAATTCAGAAAGAGAACAAGCACTAACGATGATGAATGCTGTAATGATGACAAAGCAGAAAGCCATCAACTTTTACATCGAAGAAAGTGCTAAATGGAAGCAAGAGTTGGAGACAGAAAAGATCGAAAATGAGAGAATTAGACGTTTATTACAAAGTTATTCTAGTTCTGATTATCTCATTGATCGTATTTACCCAACTGTTGCAGGTATGGAAGCTTTTCAAGACGAGAAGCCAAAGAAAAAGAAAGATAGTGGTAATAAACCGACTGTTAGCTATAACAAGTGTCCGCCTCCAATTTGGGAAGGGTATTCTCCTAGAAAACCAAACGAGGAGCAACTTGAAAAAGCAGTCAATATAAAGCTAAAAACCGACACAACTGACGTTTTACCAGATAACATTGATGTTACATTTACCTCGTCCGATACTGATCATGAGTCTGAGTTAATAAAAAAGGTGGTCGATCAGGTGTTGGATACTGAGGAGGAGTCCGAGTCAAAGTCTGAGTCTGGAGGGTCAAATTCGTCAGTCAACAGTCCAAAGTCGTTGGTTAAACGGTCTTATAGTAAAGAATTTTTGTTATCAAAAGCAAATTTGGATGATGAAGCATTTGAAGTTGCATACACTTTAAATGATTCTGACAAATTATACTATGACAAAGAGTTTCCAATAAGAAGTGTTCGTTTTGACATGATCAAAAAGGTTTTCAAAATGACAGAAATTAATATTTCTGAAATAAAAGATTTAAATCTTACTGAAAAACCTAAAAAGTACACTTCAAGAGTTCAACAACGTCTAAACAAGAAAAAGGGTTACAATTCTGGTTCTGGTTTTCAAAAGAAACCAAACCAAAATCGTAGCTACAAAAAGAAAGGTCTTGGATTTATTCCACCAGAAAATCATAAAAATTTGAAAAATTCTAAAACAAAAACAGAATTTGTGTCAGGTGGAAGTGCAGAAGAGGAACAGAAGAAACCATTCTGGAGACAGTCAAATCAAGAGTTTCTTGCTGAGAAGAGAAGGAATGGAGCCGGAGTGTTTCACTCAAAGGAAACTCGAACCTGTTACAAGTGTAATGAAGCTGGTCACATTGCATGGAACTGTTCGAAAAATGCCACAACAAAACAGGGAGTTTCTAAGAAATTGAAAGAAAAAGTTGTTGATGTTGAACCACCAATCGAAAATTTTAAGATATTTGAAAATTCAACTTATGAGATTGGTGAGTGTTCTAAAAAGAATTTTTACAAAAAGAAAGAAAAAGACAACCTAGTGTGGGTTGTTAAAACAGTTGATGAGAAAGTCGGCGATGAATCTGGTTCCACAAAGTCAGAAGAGCCACAGGTTGAGGTGAAAATTTCAGTGAATGATGATGAGTTTCCATCACTGAAGTTTGAAGAGGTTAAACAAAAAGTGGGTAAGGTTGAGATCTCGAATCAGTTTTACACAGAGAAAACTAAGTTTGATGTCGAGAAAACATTCAATGGGAGTGTTAAGAAAATTTTTGGAAAAATGTTAAATGGGAAAGCAAAGGGGGTTAAAGATTTTTATGCAACTAAAAAGGCAACTTATAACCCTACTGCGCAAGAACTGAAAGCCATCAAGTCTGAGTAGACTTGGATGGAAGTTTGTTTCCCATAAAGTCTTAGGACTATGCCGGAGATCCCAAGTTTGTAATCGAGGATCAGGAATCGGCATCTTTCTTGAAAATTGATGATTGTGAATGAATCTTATAAAGTTAAATTTTACAGGATAAGTGTGAATTGCCGGAGCTTCCAGGTTGGTAAGTGCGAAGCAGGAATCGGCATCTTGATTGATAGAATGGTTTGTGTAGATGATTTATTCCTACATATAGTTAAATGTTTTGGATATACTTACAAGTGGTGAGAGGTTGATTATTACAAAGTGATTCGTCAAGGTCATTAGTTTGAACTTGATGTAATCCTGATATAAGAGATTGAATGGACAAAATGATGAACCAAACTTCTAACTTTACAAGTGGTAAAACCAACAAAACATATTTTCTGGAAAAATCATTTTGGTTAAAACAAACTTAAGTGTTTTGAAATCATAATGAGAAAATAGTTTTGTGTTAGGGGGAGTTCTGATTGTTTATGTCAAGCGGATGGCGATTTGAAGCGATTTGATATCGGTTGTCAAGTTTATTGTACAGTTTACTTTCAAATTTCCTTTAATATGTTTGCATTTTAGGGGGAGTAGAAAATATCAGAAAATCCAAAAACATTAGAAAATTTGAAAAAGGCAAAAACATGATAAAATAAAAAATGAGTTTTTGTGTCAAAGAAGAGGAAATGATAGTACATTAGTAGACAGTCACAGTATGCTAAAGAAATGTAATGTTTAAAGAGCGTTAAACAGTCTCACTGATGATATGCCGATAGGTTTTTACACATTTAGTAAGTTTTTTCGGGATATAAACTTAAATTCAAACTTGCTTATTTCGTGGGGAACACTACTTGGATATATAGGTAACCCCTGAAATCTCGTTTGAAAGATCCCTCTTTCTGAGATACTAGGTCTTTATGCTCAGTGATATCTGGGGTATTATCCCGGGACTTCTGCTGAATGGAAGTTCTGACCTAGTCCCCGGATAATGCTTTCTGCAAATGCTTGAAACATAGCATCGCCCTCAGCAAGCTGATGAAACAATAAAATTGATAGTCGCTGCTGTTGTAATCAAAAGATCCTCTAAAGGGGACACACCAAAAGTCGAAGCCGTCATCTCTCTGCATATACGGGAGTATCGACCTGAGCTCTCACGGCCCTCGCAATTTAACCCCTTACAGATATCATATGTGGTATACTCACCTGTAAGACTGAATATTGGGATCTGGATACGGGAGTATATTCAAGAGATGGGACACATGAATGAGTTTAAGTTCTTAAAACACCTAACTCATATCTTGAATCAATTGAAATTTGTGTGAAAATTTAAGTGGATCAGTATATTGGCAATCTAAGTGAATTGTTTAATTCTTAATGTGTATCTAAGCTCAACGGTACTCGTGATTTGTCATAAACTGATATGATCCTCTTGCACAAAACTCACAAAAATAGTGTCTGTAAATATTTCTTTACAGTATTTCATTTCTTTACATTAAAAAATCCAAAAAGATTTTGTATGTGTTTTAGCTTAAATTTTTGAAAAATTCAAAAAGATTTTAGACAACTGATGTTGGAAAGCTGATTTTCAAAATTCCAAGTGCTAAACATGATGACATTGTTGTGAGGGGGGGTGTGTCTTAATTGTCAAAATATGTTTTTAAAATCATCAAGTGGTTCATCATAGAGAAAGTGATTTGAGAGAGAGTCAGTGTTGGTGCATACAAAGTGTTAAATTTAGAAAATTTATTTCTGGGTTAAGAATGTGCAGGAATAGCCAAGTTTCAATTCTGAATCTGAAGATAGAGTGCCAGGTTTCGGATTCTGAAGACAAAGAAAGCCAGACAAAGATCCTGAAGCAGATGTTGCTGAAGAACAAAGGAATGCTAGCAAATCAAGAAAGGGAGTTTGTTGATGAAGATAGAGAGAGAAAAGCCCAGAGACTGATCAAGACTGAAGAAGTGAAGACACAGCATTGTTGTGACTCGATAGTCGACTCGTCAACATCTGAGGGGGAGTCTGTTGGTGCACTACATCTGTCGACTTCGTCTTGGATCGAGTCTTACATTGTATTGAATAGATTAGGGCATGTTTTACGAGAAAATAGGAGAATGTATGTGTCTTAGGTGATGATTTCGCACATATAGTCATAGACAGGTGATTTCGCTTATTTGGACATGTTGGGATTTCGCTTTTGTGGTCATGTACATAGGGGCGAAATCAGAACACTATAAATAGGTGTTCCATGAGCGAAATCAGTAGTCATTCTCTTGTATTCCATACCGAAGCTCTGCCGGTGTGAAGAACTGCGTGTAATCGAGTGTTAATCAATACAATTAGTAGTTTTAGTGAAGAATCAGTTGTTTCTATCTCTGTTTCTTGTTATTCCGCACCTGAAACAGAGAAGAACACCTCTGAACGACTCGTTCGAGTCAGATCACGATCCTACATGGAGTTTTTGTATAACAACAGTTACCACACCAGCATCCAGGCCGCTCCGTTCGAAGCATTGTACAGACGAAAGTGCCGATCACCTCTTTGCTGGGCAGAGATAGGCGATAGTCAAATCACTGGCCTAGAACTTGTAGTAGATACAACAGAGAAGATTGCTCAGATATGACAACGAATGGCGGCAGCTCGTGACCGTCAGAAAAGCTACACTGATAAGCGAAGGAAACCACTTGAGTTCCAGGTTGGGGATCGAGTATTACTTAAAGTCTCACCTTGGATGGGTGTAGTTCGTTTTGGTAAACGAGGCAAACTCAACCCCCGATATGTCAGACCTTTCGAAGTCACAGAGAAAATAGGCAAGGTGTCCTACAAACTGAACCTACGTGTAGAACTCATCGAAGTTCACAACGTATTCCATGTGTCGAATCTGAAGAAGTGTCTGTCAGATGAGACCCTCATAGTTCCTCTCAAGGAGCTCACTATCGACGATCAGCTGCGATTCGTCGAAGAACCAGTAGAGATTACTGACCGAGATGTTAAGGTTCTCAAGCGCACTAGAATACCTCTTGTTCAAGTTCGTTGGAACTCCCGTCGTGGCCCAGAGTATACATGGGAACCAGAAGACCAAATGAAACACAAGTATCCCCAGTTGTTTGAGAAAAGTGCAACCACTACTGAGGCTGAAGCTACTGCGGAATTTCGGGACAAAATTCGAAACCAACGGGGGGATGATGTGACACCCTAGGAAAACAAGGAAACCACGCAACTTAACTAGCTTACTCAGTAACCATGTGCTAAAAAATTTCGGGACGAAATTTATTTCAAGTTGGGGATGGTGAGACAACCCGAACTTTCAAGGTCAGTATCTCTTCGTCACGTGATCCTGTTTCTTGTATTCCTTTTTCACATTCCGTACGACGAAAAAAATAAGTAAACACTAGTGACGGTAATGTAATTATTAAATGTTTAATATGCTCGGGTATATGTCTTTAATTGGGCCAAACTTGTGACAATATTAGGATTGGGCAGCCGCCCCCTTGGTCCACATAAATCTTGGTACTATTTGTTGGACTTGATCCCATTATCGGCCAAATAGGAAGAACCGCCAATCATGTAATATTAATGTGCACGTAACATTAATATTCATTATCTCATATTCAAAAACTAAACCCTACCTTCCCCAAGAATACGTACGGCAGTAGATACCCCCCCCCCCCTCGAAGCATCGGTTCATTCGATAGAACCTCCAGTTAGTGCAATTGCTCTCAGTCATTGTTGATTATGTGATGTTAATTGTTGATTGATTATATACAGATTGTTATGATGATGCTATGCAATGATGAGTGATCACATGCTATATGATTGGTAGGTAGGAAAGTAGTATATGTTGTAGGTTATATGTTGACAGTTGATGGTTGTGGTTATCTTGAATAAATTACATATAATACATGTGAGATCCCTAGAATATGCAGCCAAGTGAATAAGAATTACTTTAGGTGTCGGCCATTGGATTCATATGGGCATGTGAAATTGTCAAGGATCATATGATTATTTATTGTGTGCAACCTTGTAATGTTTTGCATGTGAAATTTGATGGGATGTGGCCTGCAAAGAGTTCTCGTGAATCGATGACTTAATGACTTATTGATTGTGTCTAAGGATGGAGTGCATGACATGTTTTGTTTCATTATGTAATGATTAGGGTTTTCATAAATAAACAACAACAGGTTGCATGTTTGTGTCAATTGAAATTGTGTCAGTTGGTTATATGAATTAATGTGGGCCTTAAATGTAAGTGGACTGCATAACTTGATAGATTGAGTAATTGGGCTGCATATACATAACGAACTAATCTAATTTTAACTGGACCGCATGAAGTAGTTTTTGTAGTGGGCCTCATTCGTAACTTGGCTGCAACTTTTAATTGGAATGCATTAGTGGGCCGAAGTTTTAATGTATATGGGCCTAGTAAACAATGATGGAATATACATGTTTGCGTTGTGGGCCGAGGTGGGTTAGGTGCTTGGGCTGGACTTGGGCCGAGCAGCCCAAGTGTTGGCATTGTTTGTTGGGCCGGATACTTTGGAATAGACTTATTTCTTTCGGGCCGATAGTAGTTTGGACCATAGGTTTATCGGGCCGAACTTGATTAATGAATTCTTATACAGTAGGCTTATTGATTAAACTGGTGTACGGGTTAAAGAATGTCATTACTTGTATGTTGTGTGTGTGTCAATATGATGAATGAACCCGTAATGTGGAATATACTTATGACCCGAATATGCGTTATAACTGGTGTGATATTTTGTGCCAAGCTTGTTCATTACTTGCATAATAAATATTTGTGATTTATGTGTGTAAAATAACTGACAAGAATTGAAACCATACTAGGATTGGATTGATCAAACTGTGAACACATACTTTAATCTTACCGAGCAAACCGAGGTGAGTTCACACACTTTCTAAGGCATGGGATTCCAGGTGGTTGGGAATGGGTTAAAGAGTTAAAACGAAACCTACATATCCTCCTTGGGTAGGATATGTACCTCCATCCTCCATGGGTAGGATGCCAATGTTAATCATGTGTATTCTCCTTGGGTAGAATACGTACGTTCGTCCTCCTTGGGTAGGACAACAACCTTAAACTTACTAGACAAAACTCTATCATTAAGTCCCTCATTTTTTATATCGACTTAAGCGTCGGGCCAATGGCGAGCGGGTCATTAGTTAATAGCGCTATTAGGGTTGACAAGCCTCACACCGTGCCGGTAGGACGGGTGTGTACTAATGGATCTGGGCACTCAGTCAATGATGATAGACATTGACTTAGGGCACAACTTACTTTCGTCAGTTGTCGATATGGTAACGGTCTAGTGGTTCACATGGGGAAGCCCCCACTGATTATGGATATGGTTTGGGAAACAAAGATACTGGTTAACTCGTGGTTTACGAAACAACTTATGGTTTTCAAAACAAACTTGTAAAACTAAACAACCAACTGTGAACTCGCTCAACTTTGTTGTTGACTCGTTGTTACATGCCTTGTAGGTCGTTAGATGCTTATGGAGCTTGCACAGGGAGGAGTGATCGTTGTGGGACATGGACCGTTGAGTTCCATGTTATACATTTAAACTTTTTTTGAACTTATTACTTATGATTGGGTTTTACATTTTATGCTTCTGCTGTTAACTTAAAGTTGGTTACTTTCTTTTGGACACCAATTATATTGTGGTTGGTTTTATTTACTTAATTAAGTTGTTCAATATGATTGGTGGCTTGGTCCTGGTCAGTCAGGCCTCCATGCGGTAATACTCTGCTTGTGGATTTTGGGGGGTGTGACATTGGTGGTTGCTATGGGTGTACTACATTGTTTGCAATCATTCATATCAAATTTGTTTAAAAGTTCTTTGGCATATTTGCCTTGATGAATGAAAGTACCATTTTGCAGTTGCTTAACTTGGAGACCAAGAAAGAACTGTAGTTCACCCATTGCACTCATCTCAAACTCAGCTGTCATGAGTTGTCTGAACTCTTCACACATTTTAGAACATGTGCTTCCAATAATGATGTCATCCACATAAATCTGGACAATCATTTCCCTCTCCATTTTAAAAACAATGTTTTATCAATTTTACCTCTTGTGAAACCAATAGAGAGTAGAAAGATGGATAGAGTTTCATACCAGGCTCTAGGTGCTTGTTTCAGGCCATGCAAAGCTTTATTTAGCTTGTAGACATGACTTGGAAAAAATGGATCCTCAAAACTAGGAGGTTGACAAACATATACCTCTTCTTGAATCTTCCCATAGAGGAATGCACATTTGATATCCATTTGAAACACCTTTATGTTGTGGTTGACAGCAAATGCCAGGAATAATCTGATAGCTTCCAATCTTGCTACAGGGGCAAAAGTTTCTTCATAATCAATGCCTTCTTCCTGTCTGAAACCTTGAACCACAAGCCTTGCTTTATTTTTGACAACAATGGCCCTTTTATCAGTTTTATTTTTGAAGACCCACTTTGTGCCAATAGGACTCCCATTCTCTGGCAGTGGTACAAGTTCCCATACTTGTTGTCTTTTAAACTGTTGGAGCTCTTCCTGCATAGCTTCTACCCAACTGTTGTCTTTCAGTGCCTCTTGGTACTTGACTGGTTGATGGAGTGATAGAAAGCTAGCAAAAAGACAGATGTTTTGGGATTGGCTTCTGGTGAGAACCCCTTCACTGATGTTGCCAATGATTGGGTCTGGTGGATGAGACTTCAAGAAGATTAACTCTCTTTTGTATGGAACAATGGCATTTAAAGGTGAGGGCTGCAGATGTGAATCATCTGAGCTAACCACTGTTGGTGACTTTGATGATCCAACAGGGTCTTGAAATGGAGGTGGAGGGATAGGAGGAATTGGTGTGAAAACATGTTGATTTTTATCCACTGTGTGAAGATTTTTATCAACAATGTTTGAGGATGTGGTGGCAGAGGTTGAAGGGCTACTTTGGTCAACAACTGTTAATGCAGCAGTGGTTTAGCTTTGATAGCTTTTTTGAACATCTGCTGCTCTAGCAATGGATGTTAATTTTTGTTGTGGAATTATCACTTCATATCCATTGTCTGATGGAGGTGGTTGAGATGGACCTGCACTGTTAGTCTTGACAAACACATTTTCAAAAGTAAATTTATCAAGATCAAATAACTCAGCAGGATTTGCAGGGATTTTTATTGAAGAAAGTTCATTGAACTTTAGTTCAAAGTCTCTTCCACACACTTAGTCCTAGTGTTAAACACTTTGTAGGCCTTAGCAGTGGTTGAGTATCCCAAATGATAACCACAATCTACTTTAGCTGCAAATTTTGAAATTGAGTCTTTTAAGTTTAAAATGAAGCATGGGCAGCCAAAGACTTTGAAGTATGAGATCAGTGGTTTGATTTTATACAGAATTTCATAGGCAGTCTTTTGATGCCTGGGGTTTATCAAAACAATGTTTGGAAATAGCAAGCAGTGTTTACAGCCTCTGCCCAGAAAGTTAATGGCAAACCTGAATCAGCAAGCATGGTTCTGGCAGCCTTAATCAGTGTCATGTTCTTCCTTTCAACTACCCCATTTTGTTCTAGTGTCCATGGAATGCTATACTGCCTTACAATTCCTTTTGACACACAAAACTCATTCAACCCCCTATTTTTGAATTATGTGCCAGACATGAGTTTATGGTCTAAAATAGAAGTTATGCAAGATATCGTAAAATGAAAGCTTTTTGTTAATTAAATGTCATTTTTGGCATAAATCATATTTAAACCCAATTTTGACACCAAACTTTCTACCCACTGTTATGATATAATATTTTGGGATTTTTGGAAATTTTTGTTGAATTTTATACTGATCATAACATAGAGTTTTAGTGTAAATTCGGTATTGACGAAATTGCCCTTTTCATTGATAAAATGAGTTTTACATATCATTTTGGTACCAAACCTTTTCCTACTGATTTCATATGTTAAATAAAATATTTTAAGCTTTAGAGACTGATCAAAACTTCAAAATTTCATAAACATTTCAAATATCGTCAAATACCGACTTTTACGCTTATTAAGAGCATAGTATGGTTTAAAACCATATTTAACGCCTAAGACTTATTACCTACTGATGTTATAAACAAATTTTAATACTTTAATAGAAATTAAAAGTCTTGAACTCAGATTTCAAAATTTGACCCTTAAAGCGTTTGTGAAATGACCAAAATGCCCCTACGTGCATAGTTTGGCCATAAATGATAAATTTCACATATTTGTGATATCTTACTGATGTAACTTGTTAAAATAAATATTTTTACTGATTTTTTTAGACCAGAACCTCAGATTGCTATTTAACCTCTTTTATAAACTTTAAAATGAACAAAATACCCCTACGGGGCTTAAATTGGTTTTAAATTCGTTTTGGGCATAATGGAAGATATCCTACTGATATCATAACATATATAAAGCATATTAACTTGAGGAACCTGTACATGACTCATTTGGTTACCCGTTATGCATATTCGCGTTCGGTACGGTCTATGTAAGTAGTTTGCATAAATTAACCGAAACGGGTCAAACCTTATCATTTTTACTTCAAAATCCAGAATGTGTTTAGTTTACCCATTTTATACAAGTATTCATACTTGTTTGGTCTAAATCACATTCTAATCCGGCCTTCGCTTAATCTTGTGTTTTGAACCGTAAACCTTTCTTTAAAACTAACTGGTCTAAGTTATAACTTAAAAAAGACTCGTTAGGAATCTAATAGGTTATTAAAACCTTCATTCCAGATTAGGAGCCTAGTAAAAGCTACTTGTACTTGCTGATTTGATATACAGCTGAGAATAAAATTATATTTTAGCTCAGGTAAATACTTTTAACTTATTTTCTGTTATACGGGCTTGGGATACGGTATTATAATAATAATACCGCTTGGTCGGGTATGAAATCATTTAATCGGATTATGATTAATAAATTTACATAACCCGTTTTAATCTGTTTTGTTTGATGAAATGCCTTTGGGGATTAATGACTGTGACCTTGATATCCACGGCTCATTCATTTGAAATGGCCACGGCTTAAGCACGGGGTGTAGGCATACACCTGACAGTTGCGTATGTATAAACGGTATCTCACTCGTGAGGAAACTCCTTATGGGCCTATACTTGTGGTGTGTCTATTAATCTTATACCGGCTCTTCTATTCCGGTCCTGAACGGACGACAAACATGTAAATCTGTATACAAGATTATTTTTAAAATAATTGTTCCAAGTTATAAAAGATTATATGCCTTGTGCATCCAAACCAATTTTATAAATGCTTTTCAAAAGAGTTAGTTAATTGTATTTACCAGTGTAAACTGACGTATTTTTCAAAAAGACTATGTGCAGGTACTACACGTAATGGGCTGGAAACTCCTAAGTATTAAATAAAGAGTCTTGCAAGCTTTTAATACTTTAAGTCTGTTGAACAACATTTTCTTTCTGTTTTAGATCCGCCTGTGGATCCACTTGCAGCCGTTGTGTAATATTTTTTTATACTTTCATTTCGGCTTGTATTAATATTTTAGACTTCCGTTGTGCATTAAACTGTGATTAATTGTCTATGATGATATCAACTACGTCACGATACTCCCCACCGGGCCCACTGGTAATACGTGGAAATATCGGGGTCTGACAATAAAAGAAGGCGTCCCATTGAATTCCAAGAGGGGGACCGAGTATTGCTAAAGGTCTCCCCATGGAAACGCATAATTCGGTTCCTTAAACGGGGGAAGTTGGGCCCGAAGTATATTGGACCGTTTAAAATTTTAGCTCGTATTGGAAAAGTAGCGTACCATTTGGAATTACCACCAGCTTTGGATGGAGTTCACAACGCTTTCCACGTGTCGCAACTATGGAAATGCCTCGCGGATGAAAAAGCTTACGTGCCACTCGGTGATATTGAACTGGATGAGAAGATGAATTATGTTGAAAGACCGATAGCTATCAAGGATTCCAAGGTAACACACCTTCGCATTAAGGCCATTCGACAAGTTCTAGTCCAATGGCAACATCGAAGAGGGTTGGATCTAACGTGGGAATCGGAGGACGAAATGGACAAATACTACCCGACTCTATTTGGTAAGTATCAAGGTTTTGGGGACGAAACCTCCTTTAAGGGGGGTAGATTTATAATAACCCAAAAATGCATATATGATAATATCTTGGTATTTAACTGTAATAATGATGTGATAAAATAGTTTGTTGACTAACTAACTAAAGTGATAGGATAGTAGTATACCAGGAATGAAAGTTATGCAATATTAATAACAAAGGAATGTATAAGGGATGAAAGTGTAAATGTGATAAATAAATAAATGAAAAGAAAAGTTCAGTGCGTGTGTGTGGGATGTGTCACAAGAAAGAACAAGGAGAAGGAAAACCCATCTCTTTCAACTCATCACAAGAAATTCAGCAACTAAGTATGTTTGAGAGCAAGAATCAAATGCACGAGTCTAATTCCTGTATAATCTTAGTGCTTTGAATATAAGGTAAATTAAATAATGCATTTTAATGATCTTGACAAAGTGAGTTTTGATCAATCCGCTAAATTGTGTGAAATTGAGCTTGAATATAAGTTAGGATCAACATGTAGAAGATGACTTATTCTTGAATTTGATTATAATATAGACTTGAGGCAAAACCCACTTGTTCTAGAAGTATGATGATGAATGATGATCTTATAGTTGTATAATTTGTGTAATTTTGATGAATGAATGCCTATGTACTAAAGTATTGTTAGATAATCATGTTGTAGGATGAATGAATAATGTGAAATTAGTTGATTGAATGAGTTATGTGGTATACTAGTAGTTTGTGCATAGAACACATGTACATGGTGCTTAAAATGTTGTATGCACACCATAGGTTTGATGAAATGCCTAAATGATAAACTATGTAGTTTTGAATGGATTAATAAGTATTGTGTTGCATAAGGAAATGTCACACCCCGATATTTACAGCTCAGCCTGGTGGGCCCGGAGGGGAATATCGTTACGTAAGATTGATATCGTCATAGTCAAACATACATAGAATAGCACAGCAGAAGTCTTGGAATATAAAATATTATTACAAAACCCAAATATCTGAAAACAACGAAAGGATAATTACATACGAGCTTGCAATAATAAATCCATTGGTGGATCATAATAAAATGTACAAAATGAAGTTTAACAGACTTTAGGGCATCCTAAGAATTTGCAAGATTCTTTATTGACACCAAGCAGCTCCCAGCCTATTTGCGTATAGTACCTGTCACTTAGTCTTTTTGAAAATACGTCAGTTTTCACTGGTAAATACAATTAACTGACTCATTTGAAAATGTTTATGAAAATTTGGTTTAAGGCACAAAAATATTCTTTTATAACTTGGGACAATTATATAAAAAATAATATTGTGTCAGATTTACATGTTTGTCCAACATTTAGGGCCGGTATAAATAAACCGAACAAGATTAAACAACACACCACAAATATAAAACCACGGCGGGTTACCCCAGCAAATGAGTATATCTTTTACATACGCAACTGACAGGTGTATGCCCACACCTCGTGCTTAAGTCGTGGCCATTTACTATTTTTAAATAAGCCAAGGATATCCTGGACACGGTTGTTAACCCCCAATGTTATTTGTTATCAAGCAACATTGATTAAAACGGGATTATGCAATTTAACCATATTCGATTAAAATGTTTCTACACCCGACCAAGCGGTAATATTTTACCATATCCCAAGCCCGTATAAGGGAAAATAAGTTAAAAGTATTTACCTGAGCTACTACTCGATTTACAGCAAGATTTATATAACTCAGCCGTATCCAATCTAATTAAATGCAGATATCTATTACCGGGAGGCTCTAGTCTGGAATGATGGTAATATATAACCAATTTAGAATGCTAACGAGTCTTATTTAGGTCATAGACCTAGACCAGCTAACTTAAAGTATTAGAAACGGTGCGATACGCTAGATTAAGCGATGATCGGAATAAAATGTAATTTAGACCCAACAAGTATGAAAAGTTGTATAATATGGGTAAACTAAACACATTCTGGATTTTGAAGATTTAATGATAAGGTTAAACCCATTTCGGCTAATTCATGTAAACTAGTTACATAAACCGAATCGAATGCATAAATGCATAACGGGCAACCAAATGAACCATATATGAGTCCCATATGTTGTTATGCATAAAATATGTTAATACATCAGTAGGATGTTAACATATATGCCCAAAAAGTATTTAGAACCTAATTAAGTCTCGTAAGGACATTTTGGTCATTTTAATATTTATAAAAGAGGTTTCAAAGTAAATTGATATTCTGGTCTAAAACATTCAGTAAAAATATTTATTTTATGGTGTTAAAACAGTAGGATATCATTCATATGTGTGGTTTACCATTTATGGCCAAACTATGCCCCGAAAAGGTATTTTGGTCATTTCACATATGCTTTTAAGGACATAATTGGAAATCTGAGTTCATGACTTATACATACTGTAAAAATATTAAAATTTATTTATAAATTCAGTAGGTAACAAGTCTTAGGTGCTAAATATGGTTTTAAACCATACTATGCACCTAATTAGCGTAAAAGTCGATAATTGACGATATTTGAAATGTTCATATGATTCAGAGATTTTGATCTGCCTTGATTGTTTAGAATATTTTATTTTTCATATCAAATCAGTAGAAAAAGGTTTGGTATGTTTATAATATGTAAATCACATTTTATTTGTCAAAAGGGCATTATCTTCAATTAAGGAATTTATACAAGAACTTTAAGTTATGGTCAGTATCTAATCTGACCCAACATTCCGAAAATTCCTAAAAATGATATCATAACAGTAGGTAATGAGTTTTGGGTCAAAATCTATGTTTAAACATGAGTTATTTATAAAAGCGTAATTTAATATTTATAAAAGATAAATTTTCGATATCTTGCATAACATCAGTTTGAGACCAGAAAACAATGTCAAATTAATTTAGACATATTTATACATCAGTACTTAACCTATTTGTAGGCTCACATATTCAAAAATCTCATTTTTTAGAACAAAAGGGCATAATGGTCAATTATAAGCATAATAACGGAAACTAACATATAATTCAGAATATTAAATGACCTGGTAATATAACCTTAGAAGGTTATACTACAACATAATATGGTTCTAATGGAAGCTTAAAACATAAAGGATTTAAGCTTAATCGGGTCAGAACTGAAAGTTAAAGCAAAAGTCAAGCTTTTGCGACTTTCGGTTGCGAACCGTCCCTAGACTCAGAATTGTCGGGTTGAAAATGCTTAGACATGTTCTAATAATATCTACCAAGTTATTTAAGTGATAAAACATGGTTCATAACTTCTACATTATCAGTTTTAATTATTTTATGAAAATTTGACTAGTTTGACTTTTTGACTAGTTATTTTTGACCCGACAATTAACCAAGTAAATGTGGTAATTAGGAGGTTCCCTTTTTGAGGGATTAACACCTACCTAATTACGATCATGTAGCCATATTCGCCTCGAACAATGGCTGGACCGTTTAGGTCTAAACCGAAAGTCAAAGCGTTATTACGACAACTTTGACCTTTGGCTTTTAAACATATAACAACTATACTAAAGTGGCTAAGGACATTTACATTAGGTCCTTGCACGAAAATTGAACTAAGGTGGGCTCCCTCTTGATCAGGATCCCAAAGAAAGCTCAAGAAATACTTAAACTAGTGAGATATGAGAGTTTAGAGTGAAAGTGCAAGTATGATGGCTACCCAAAGGAGCCTATTTATAGTGAATGGAGGTTCCTTATGATCATCACAAGTGTTATGGGATGAATTCAGATGTCTCCAGGTGTCCAAGTGGTATAAAAAACCATCTACAAGGCCATAGATTTCGAATTTGTTTGGTTTGGAGCACAAGGAAGAAGATGACCAGCACCTATCCTGCATATTCTGTCGAAATGATGCCGTCGCGTCGCGCGACGGCATAGGGGTGATCTTGTCGCGCAGCGTGACACCATGAAGGACCAGCCAAACAAGTTTCTAACTTGTCAAGATCAGTCCCAGCACCTTTATAAGATTAATAACTTCCATTTTTGGCACTTCTAGTCCTTGTAGTTAGTTTGTAAATGATCTAGGGAGTATAACCAAACTCTGTTAGGTCCAGTTTCGTTAAACGATTACCGAAAACACTAGTTTCTACCTATTGACGCTTTTAACCCCTATTGTTGGGAATTTGCGTAAATAACACATAACGATCTCGAAACCTCGAGAATTTGTTACCACATATTCTTGAGAGTATAATCGAACATTATGAAGCCCCGGGTTTGTTAAAAGGTCACTCAGAGGTAAGAATTAACATGTTGACATGTTTAACCCCTGTATCTTGTAAACTTTTGTTTACTTTCACAAATAGCTTCTTATATCCGAACAATTACTCGTTTAAGAATATATTCGTCATGTGTGGTCAATCAGAGGCACACGTATGGCATGTTGACACTTTTAGTCCCTCTATATTCATAGTTTTTGTTTTTGATGAAATTAGTCCTTCATAGTCAACGTTTGACTTTATTAGGGTTTATTACACGTGTCAACACATCATTGGACACGGTTTTTACGAGGTGTTACAGCCTCACCCCCTTAAAAGAAATCTCAACCTCGAGATTTTCTCAAAAAGATAGGAGTTCTTCTGTCATGTAGTGAACACGACCTCCCATGGATAATCAGGGCCTCTACGGCATCCCGCTTAACCTTTATAATAGGTATATATTTTCATCGGAGCTTCTTAAACCTTGTCGGTTCTTGATCGATACTGGTTTGTCAACAAACCGAAAATTTTATTATCTGCACATTTTCATGTGACAATGCTAGCAACTTATATTTCTTACCTTACAAATGTGAAATACATCGTAGATTCCACCAAGCTCCTCGAGTAAGTTTTAGCTTATAAGCTGTTAATCTGACGTATTCGATTCTCTCGAATGGTCCTATATATCCAGGGCTCGAATCGCCCTTTATACTAAGTACGTATCACACCCTTCCTTCTTGAAATTTTCAATAGAGTCTTGTCCCTTACATGGAACTTTAAGATATATGCGCTTCTTGCTCGCATTGCTCCTCTGCCGATTACTGGCAGCTTTCAAACGATTACAGATTCGTTTTGTTGGACCCAGTATGGCCTTAAACAACTTATTTTCACGTAATATGGTAAGTGATTTCAGTAGATGTGAAAAAGATGTGAGGAAATGGAAATCAGACTTTCAGAAACAAGACCTACAGAATTATCAAGTTTATATCACTTTGAAACAAAATGGTTTACAAGGTGATTGTAAGATTATTATCTAGTACAAATGAATCTTGAATTCTGTGGGTGAGAGGGCAATGGAGTTTTGATGTATGTGTGAATGCTAAGCTTCAAACTCAATTGTCTTCTGCTGGTTGGGCCTTCTATTTATAGAAGGCTAGGTGCATGAATAAACAATAGTTTATTCATGCAATAAGTCCTGCAAAAAGTGGCCAATTGACATATTCATTGAATCCAACGTTCAAGTTGCCTTTTTCATCATGATATCCAATAATGTCAACTTGCTTCGGTAAGTGTGGCAGGATAGAGCCAATTTCAGATAAGTGGGGTATTTCATCAGAATTCTGATAAACCACTTCATCAGAAATTCTGATGAACAAATCATCTGAAAAATCCTGATGATAAGAATCGTCAGAAACTGATGATATTTCATCAGAAATATCATCAGATCCATTAGAAATGACCTTCTCTGATAATTCAATTAAGCTCTTGATCAACTTGTGATTCTTTGAAGTAGATGTTGTGCATTTCAGTTGTCCTAGCCAATCATCTTCTTTTTGTTGTGATCTTCAGGACTGTGATCTCTTCATAGATCCAGTTGATTGTGATTTTCTTCAATACTTACAAATAAAGTTTCCTAACAGTTTCCCCCTAAGTATTGTAAGAAAATGAACTATCTCTATATCTAACATAAACAACTTTCTTGAAAGAGAAATTTAAAAACAACTAAGTTCAGAAACATAGAATATAGTCAAACCAACCATAAATCAGACAAAAATAAAATATTGTTCAAAAACAGAAATTTAATCTCATCAATTCATTAATTGATCTTCACTCCACCTTTGTATTTGTCTCCTGGTTTCAGCCTTTTCTTGTGATCAATTGCCTTTTGAGTTTCTTTGTACATTTCTTTGTACCATCCTCTTGACTCCATCCAGTTATCAATGCATTCGTCAATTGTTTTTCTCAGCTGTTCATTGTTTTTTCCCTTCTTCTTGAGTTGCTCTTGTTTTTCATTCATGCAGTTCCTTATATATTTCAGAGTTTGATTGGAGTACCTGCATATTTCACTGATTCTAAACAGATCTTTCTCTTCATTAGCATCTTTGAAGACTACACACATTTCTGGTTGGTCAATGATTGCTCCAGTTCTCACTAGTTTGGAATGGATCTCAGCTGGAATTTTGGTGTTGGGAGGAGGTATTAATACCTTGTTGCTGTACTCAAAATTGATACATAGATCAAAGTCTGCCAGTGCAGCCCTTTTATATAGCTTTGCTCCTGCACTTTTGAGGCTTTCAAGGGCTCTTCTGACTACAGCTGAATTACCTTTCATTATATCAATGATATTCTTCATTTTGACTATTCCCAATGGGTGAATATCATCAGCCAGATTTGCATCAGTAACCTTTTGTTCACTATTATCTTTTCTGATCAGGGTATACTTGTTTTGTGCTTCATAACCTAAGATACCTCCTCCAGTGGTCAAAGTATCAATTATTTCAATTGATACTATTGGATTGGTCATGTGCTTGTGTAGAATTACCCAACCTCCATTGTTTCTGTTTTCAACAATACCTTTACTCAATGGAGAGAGTGGTCTCTTTGGGTTATCTTCTGGACCTTTCCAATAGTAATGCTTTAAATGTTCTTCAGGGTACATAATAGTGTGTAAATCACCTTTCAGCACATCCATTTCTCTGATGTTCCCTTCTGAATCTTCTATCATTTCTTTTCTTGGCCTTTTTGAGGAAGTCACTTCATGTTCCATTCTTCTCTTCTCTTTTGTATCCATCCTTATGCTGAAATCTGTTCCTCCTGTGATGGCTGTAGAAGATGACTGAACTGGAACATGGTCTTTCTGTTTGACCCTTGAAGTGTCTGGCTTTGGAACATTTGGTGGAGGACCCATGAGTAACTTTTGTTTATCTGGAGGTGGATCCATGGGTTGCTTCTGTTTTTTAACTGTTGAAGGTTCTGTTTGTTTGGTTTGATCTTGTTGAATGGTTTATGATTGCTGTTGAGGAGTTTATGATCCTCTTGCTTGTCTTTCTTGTGGAATTGGGGCTTTCAGTTCATGAAGATCAACATTTGCTAGTCTGGCAACATTATACTGCAATCTCTTTACTAACAGATGAACATTAGTGAGAGCTTGAGTATTTGTTTCTTCTTGTTTCTTCATTTTCTGAAACTCTTGGTTTTCATGATTTCTTTGTGCAGTCAATTCCATCAACAGTTTCTTAAAAGCCTTAGCCATGCTGCTGTTGTTGGCTCTGAGGAACTGTATTTCTTCAAGAATCTTTCCTGAACTTGAGATTTCTCCTGCAGTTGCAACCTCAGCCATCTTTTTCTTTATATCACGCAATTCCTTGAGAGCCTTCTCGAATTCTGATGAGCTCTCCCTGTTTTCTGATGACTTTTGTAGTTTGTTGAGGGCTGCAGCATTGTCTTCTGTTTGCTTCTGCACAGCTTTGAAAGTTTCTGACAAAACCTTGATATCTGACTTTTGATTTCTGATTTCTTCTAGTATCACATCAAGTTTTCCTTCTGTGGTTGTTTTCATAGTAGCAGTTGTGTCTTCAAGTTACTTGTAAAGTTGTTTAGGGGATATAGATTGATGTCCTTGGGAAATAGGAGAAACAACAGATGTTGCCCTTCTAACACCAGCAGAAAACACATTCTCTGCTGTTCTAAGGTTAAGAGGATTGGAGGATTCCAAATTCTCTGTATCCTCACCAGAAAATTGAAACACATTCAAGTTCTGGTTTTCCTCATATCCTTGAACCTTTTCAGGTTCTCCATGAGTTGTTGAGAAACTCTTAGTTTTCTCATCCAGGTTTCCTTGATCAGCAAACTGATCTCCACCTGTTTCTACCACATTTTCCTCCTCAAAATCTGATTCAGAAAATGGGTCCTTGGTTTTACTCACATTTTGTTTGGCAGAAATAGTGCCTCTATGTAAAATTTCATGTTTTCCTTGAATTGATTCATCAGAATCACTCTCAGGGAAATGAAATATGTTTAGTTTGGAGTGTTGTGCACCTGTTTCTCCCATATGTGAGATTTCAGCATGATGTTCTTCTGCCACAGGACACATATTCACATCTTCATCAGCTGGATGAGGATCAGATTAACCCTGCTATTCCATTCTTGGTGTGCTTGACTCTTGTGCATCATGCTCCATGGGGGACACATTTTCAAAAACTCCTCTGTTTTCTGGCCTTTTGTTCAACATCTTCAGATATTCTGCTCTCTATGGTGAATCTTCTGGTATCAGATTCATCATTCTTTCTGATAGAGCAGGCACATCATAATCTGACTTCCAAGATCCTATGGCAGTCCAAGGTCTCATAATTTCTGTTTTCCATATATTTTCTGATGCTGGAATTTCTAGGTTCCTTTCAGAAAAGGCATAAGAAATTATGATTGACAAAAATCTGGGAAAGGGTAGATGTGAATCTATCCTTCCAGTGTTTGTCAGAATTGATCTTCTGATCAGAATAAATATTTCTGTTCTAAAATCAATGTTCAACCCACTAATGAGACTGAACATGATTGTTAGAATATTCTTATTTATCTGATCTGTACCTCCAATCTTTGAAGATAGACACTTGTTCAGAATTTCCATTAGAACTTGCCAGAAGGCAGGTAGCTTGTTTCTCTTGAATTCGTTGATTTTTGAAATCTTTGTCTTGTAGCCCACTACAGCATCAAGTTGTGATAACATATCTTCTTTTACTGGTGCTTCTTCATAGCTTTGGCTTTAGGGTAGTTCCAAACATTCCCTTATTTTCTCTGGTGATATAGTAATAAAGATATTTCCCCACACATGTGCTGTAAGCTCGAGTTGATTTGAGACTTTGAGAGTTTTTACAACCTGTTGTATGAGTTCTTTTGGTACCTCTCTGGACTTTGTGAGGGCTTGAGCTATAGGGCATCTGGTCAGAAATTCAATGATATCATTCATTGCTTCATTGTTGCTCTTTAATGGAAGAAATTCAACTTTAGTGATGAAGGGAACAGAGTGTTCAGTTGGTGGTATGTTGATGTTGATAGCTGCCATTGAGAATTTTAGTTTTTGTTTCGGAAAAGGGTTTTAGGGTTTCGAATTTGGAGGTTGAAGATGGAAGACTCTGTTTTGAATGGGGTATTTATAGTGTGTACAAACAGAGATTCTTGAGTGTTTGTCGTGGGTTGTATGTATTCAAGGTGGTTAATGACACCTTTATGATGTTTTAATCCTTTAACGAAACAACCATTTTTGAAAAACCTTTGGTTTATCTCTAATTTAATGTAAATCCTTTAATGAGACTTATAGATTCCAATGATTTTGCGGATAAACACTAATGTCCAACTTGCACCTTTTCTCCATGTGGGACCTTTTTTGTTTCAAAAGGTCCAATAGAAGCCTTTTCTGAGTTTGTGTGTCTTCCCAGGTTTTCCTCATAATGATATATATCAGAAAATCTTGAATCAAACTTTTGAGAGTTGTATTATCTTCATATATCATCAGAATTCATTTGATTCACTTACAGAGGATGAATCATCTGATTTTTTTTTTTAGATGAGAGGGAATAAGTAGAGTTCCAAGATTTTTACTTACATTGCAGTCTTGCAGTTCTGAACTCCACACCTTTGTTCTGAGATACAGGAAGTATTTTTCATATAGCTTGTTCCAGTCCTCAGGAAAATTTTTTGAAAGAAACTGTTGGTGCATACGTCTGTCGACTTCGTCTTGTATCGAGTCTTGTTCTAGAATTGTTAGATCAGGGCACGTTGTACAAGAAAATAGGATTTGAGTGTGTTTGGTTAATTTCGCTTGAAATGGCAATTGTCACTTTCAAACGAAATCACCACCACTATAAATAGCCTTCATGCGAAATCATTTGTAACGATCATATTTCCGGTACCGAAGTGTTGCCGACGTGTCGATTGATCTGTAAACCTGTTAAATTAATAATACAAGACATTTTGAAGTGAATCAAGTTGTTTTCCAAGTCAATTCATCTGTTTCCGCCTCTTGAATTGATTAGAACTCTTCTGATCGACTCGTTTGGGTCACAGAACGATCCTAAAAGTGGTATCAGAGCTCAGGAGGAAGAGTTCTTGCCAAAATAGCCTTAATTTCTGACTTCTACACCATCTTTTTCAAAATTCACAAGATTTTACGGTCAAAATGATTTGAATTTCACATGTCATGCAAAACAGTGTTTTAAAGGATCCTTGAAAGTATTGGACCTTAATTCAGCCTAAAATTGGTAAAATACGTAATTCCGCTTGAAAATCAGATCGAAAAAGATGATGTCAGCAGCATTTCACACGAAATTAGCACTTGATTCCGCTTGAATCAGCTATTTCGCTTGAAAAGTACATCTAATTCCGCTTGAAATAAGTAATTTCGTTTCAGTGCGTAATTTCGTTTGAAAAGTGCACTTGATTTCACACGAAATCACCTGATTTCGCTCCAAAGTGTAATCTCGTTTGAAAGTTCATCTGTTTCACACGAAATAAGGTATTTCGTGTGAGTGTGTATTCCGTGTGAAAGGTATTTCGCACCAAAAGTGTTATTCCGTGTGAAGGGGGTATTCTGCTTCAAAAGTGATTTAGGTTGAGACTTAATTCCATTTTAGTTTGGTATTTCATGTGAAACTAAGTTTTTAAGACTTGTGTTTGTGAAAACAATTTGCCTAAACATGGAAGAGGAATTTTACAATGCTTTTGCTACACCAGTTGCACCAGTTACAGCTGCTGAAACTCTTTACAGCGAGAATGAAACGGGAACTCATCAAAAACCGCCAAAGCTTATGTACATTGAAGATTTTAAAGGATGGCAGAATCGATTTGAGAACTCGGTGCAAGCTTATAAGTTTGACGCATGGTGTTCATTAGAGAACGATTACGAGAAACCGAAAAATGAACGTGGGCTTGAAAAAGCATTTTGTGATTTTTCAGAGAATGATAAATTGAAATATACAAGTGAAAAAATGATGATCAGTATACTTCAACAAGCGATTAAAGAATATATATTTGTTTTGCTTCAACATGAGGGTACTGCTAGGTCAATTTGGACGGCTTTGATTCAGAAGTTTAAAGGAAGTGCAGATATGATCAAGAACAAAAAGGCTTTTCTTAAGAAATCATTTGACATGTTTGTAGCATTTGACCATGAAACAACAAAATGACCATTGACAGATATTGTCATCTTTTTTGGAAATGGGAAGATTGGACATAAAGAAAGATGATGATGAATGGGTTGATAAACTTGCTGATGCATTACCACAGCAAAAATGGGGAACTTATTTGTTGATTATTAAACACATGAGAAAAACTGAAAACATGAATTTGGCACAATTTATTCAGAAGATTGAAGAGCACGAGTTGGACATTCAGAAAACAGCAATCATGAAGAATCCAAATGCTCAACAAGATGTTAGTTTATACTACAGAGGAAACAAATTTGAAGCTACTCCCAGCCCAAAGATCCAAACTAGTTTCAGTGCTGATAGTTCTTCTAGAACGAAAGGCAGTACTGTGACTCAGAGTGGTGGACATTCGTCTTCGTATTCAAGCTTTGATCCAAATCATACAACTCCAAGTCCTCAACAGGAGAATTCTACAAATCTTCAGTGCAATGTTACTTTAAACATTCAAAATGGTCAAAATTTGTATCCAGAAATTGTCACACCCTGGCTTTGCGGAAGCGTGGGTTAATTTGGTGTGACTTCTTAATACCATAGCTTAATCACAACAAAGCTATATGAAAATAAAACATGCAGATCATCCATTAATTTAAGTAAAATACCACAACATTGTCTTAATACGTTGACACATGCAACGGAAATTACAACATAAAAACTTTGTTCTTAACACACAACCCCAAATATAACATAAACACTTGTTTAAGACTTGCGACTCGTCCAGGTAAAAGTCGCAATCCCTAAACGTGGATGATCCTGTAATTCTAACACAGCGGGAAAAACGTAGCATACCGGGCCAGATCCTTAGTTCCCTGAAATACATGTAAGTTGGAAAAATCAACATAATGTTGAGCGAGTTCATGTGTATGTGAGTATGTAAAACACTTGTAAGTATAAAACCCCTGGTATGTAGCAAATAAGGAAAAAGAGATCACCAATGGTTTGCAAGGCCATTGATATGTGTGAAGTGCAAGTAGGAAGACTCAAACCTAGCGGATTTGTGTGTCGGGTACATAGTCACTCCAAGGTCCGTACTGTGGGCCTGGAGCTGGGCTCGCTACACCCAGATAGATCTACCGCATTGTGTCCCTCGGTCCTACCATGAGGATTAATGGCCTTAAGTATCACCTACCCACTCACATGATCTAAGTAGTAACCCTCCTTACGCTAACCATACCATGTATAAAGTACTCGTAATCATAGTAACATGTATTTCACCCCCCGCAGTTTAGAAAACTGAAAACAGTTAAGAGAAAAGGGGGACATGAACTCACAGTAATGCGTCCTCGAAAACAGCAAATCAAACTCGGTCTGCAGCACGACAACCTACAACGTGCTAATATCTATTAGACGAACGGCCGTGCCTTAGCTTAGAGTCTTAATGTTCTTGGGGAAATAGTTAGACAACTATTTCGTGTTTATATTTCTTGGTTAACGTATAAATAGATTCCTTCCCAAGGATGGGGTATTCGTACAAGCATTATGTATGTGGTGACTTTAAGTATTGACAAGATATATTTTCAAGTCTCATTTCCAACATTTTAAAGTTTTGTGTCAAAACTCATGGCGAGGTTTAATTATGAGATATAAAGTTTCACATACACGATAGAAAAATAATTTTTCTAAGTCTAGATATTTTTAGAAAAATTCGCCAGAACTTCCCCTAAAAACGGGAGTGTCCGTGCTAATACGCACATCATTTTCTTTTTGAAATCAACCCATGATCATCAACAATCAACCATTACGTTTTAACACGCTAACCACTACCTTTGTCGTTTCAGTTTAAATATGTGAAAACTGGACTGTTTTCGGATGATTAAATAAAATACTTAGCTTATTCCAAAAATTCCCAAATTTTTTTGGAACGTCATAAACGACCCACAAATTATTGTGTAAAAATTTCGGGGTCTAGTTCATTACCAAAAATTTATAGAAAATCGTTTACCGAACTGTGGTCAGATTTGTCACATTCTGATCACAGTTTACGGAAAAATTCGCCAAGAATTCCCCGTAAGTCCGTTTATCGAAAATCCAGTTCGAGGGTCACAAATACATCTGTGTTCATCTTTGATAAAAGTTTCAGGGGCTGGTTCGGTTCAGGTTTTAAGTTGTGATCGAAAACACACAGCCCAATTTTCTGCAGTAACAAACAGCCCTAGCTGCTGTCACGGAAACAGATTTTTAAAATAGTAACCGACATCAGAAAAATACGATTCCAGCGCCATTTTCTTCGTTTTTCGAAATGACACGATTTAGGCTTTTGAAATTCCGTTTTTCGAGTTTTTAAAGTCCGTTTACAGCCTGTTGAAGGCGGCTGAAACAGTGACTCAGCATGCTGTTTTGTGATTTCGATGTTATTAAATCGCGTTATAAGTGTCCGATTAGCGGGTTAAACAAGAAAACGACTTTTAAATATCAAGTATGTGTTATCCAACCCTTAACCCGACGAGATTCCACTTCATAAATCATACACAAGTAAACTTTTATGTAGATTTTATGTTCATAACTTATGTTTCATATTTTTCTAATATTCTTGTAATCTAGTGATTTAAACAACAATACTACATGTTAAATGCCATGATTTTCGAACAAGATGAGATCAAGTATGAAGAAACTTACTACTAGCCTCTAGCTAGGGAAGAATCTTGTGTAAAAATGATGAGAAAAAGATGTAGAATCAAGCAAGAACAATGCTCCCTTGCAATTCCTTCAAGTTGCACCTTCCATGTATGATTTCTAGGCTTTGAATGGACAATGAAAGGAAGAAGATGATGTTGTTTAGGGGGGTGATGGGGTGCTCGGTTGTGGGCAGCCGATCAAGAGAGAGGAGAGAGTGAAAGTGGGGTGTACAAATCTTGTGAAGTGATATATAATATAAGGGACCTTACTTATCTTTATTTTCACATATTTTGGATAGATAGGCAAGCAAAACAATTAATACAAGGGCATTGAATCAAGCAAGAAGATTGGAAGTATGGGAATATGACATGTGGGGTCCCACTTGGGAAGTAATTTCGTTGGGGGGGGGGGGGTATTATGTAAAAATTGTGACTAAAGTGGCTACTTGTAAGTAAAGTGATATAAATTAGTTGTTTTATTTTTGGCGGGTGTTATGGCATACGGGGATCATGACTAGCCATAAAAAAATAAAACAAAGTGTCTGCCAAAAATTTAGTGTCCCGGGTAATGTCCGGTTCTACGATTAAATACCGTTCCGTTAAAATGTTTAATTATGCCGAAAAAATTCTTTATGTATATTTTTGTAACATAAATTATTCCCGGTACTTAGGAAAATATACGGGGCCGTTCTGGAATGTTTTTGCACTGTATTAGTAATTTAAAATGCTGAGTTTTATCATATAGCGCAGAATTTTGTATTTAAAGTACGTTTTAGGCACACTCGGTCACTATAAATCTCACCTAGTGACGCAGTTCTACAATCCTCACCGCCCTACACTCACTACCAGTGTAGAAATCTATTCCCGGCTCATACTAGCCTTAGAGGCAGTGTCTGCCTGATGCTGGTTATGTCAGCATGTTCCCTGGGTTATCCGTATAGTGTGCTCACTGTGCTTTTGTGCATCAAGGTAGTCACTGATGTTTATATGTAAATGATAGAGTGACAGCATAAATGTGATGCATGAGTATGTATGTAACCGAAATCAGTAAGCAGTTTACACACAAATGTAAGCAAGCACAATAATTAAGCAGTAATTAAATATTAATTAAGTCGTACGGATACCTGGTTTGGTGAGGGTTGTCACATTCTCCCCCCGTTAAAGAAATTTCGTCCCGAAATTTAAGTTCTGCTTCTATTCGCAAGGGTCTTGGGAAATAAGTGGGGGTACTTTTCTTTCATTCGATCCTCACGTTCCCACGTGAATTCAGGTCCATGCCTAGCATTCCAACGAACTTTGACGAGTTTGACACTGCTCCTGCGAGTTTTATTAACTTTCCAATCCGTGACCTCAACAGGTTCTTCAGTAAAGTGGAGCGTGTTATCGATATGAACTTCATCAGCGGGAATGATCACTGCATCTTGTGTTGGACTTTTTCTCAAATTGGATATATGGAAGGTATCGTGAACACCATGGAGTTCCGCAGGTAGGTCCAACTTGTAGGCTACAAGCCCAATCCTTTGCAGAATTCTGAAAGGGCCAATGTAACGCGGATTCAACTTCCCACGCTTTCCGAAGCGTGCCACCCCTTTCCAGGGTGAAACTTTCAATAAAACCATATCTCCAACTTGGAATTCCAAATGTTTCCGCTTTGGATCCGCATAGGCTTTCTGTCTTTCGCGAGCCGCTTCGATACGTTTTCGAATTTGCGAAATTTTATCTGTCGTCTCTTGGACGATTTCGGGACCCACAAGCTGTCTATCACCTGCGTCAGCCCAGCATAGTGGTGATCGACACTTGCGTCCGTAAAGAGCTTCAAATGGCGCGGCCCCAATACTGGTGTGGTGGCTGTTGTTGTATGAGAATTCGGCCAATGGTAAATGCTTATCCCAGCTACCACCAAGATCCATTACACATGCTCTCAGCATATCCTCCAATGTCTGAATAGTCCTTTCACTTTGGCCATCAGTTTGCGGATGGAATGCAGTGCTCAAATTCAATTGTGAGCCAAAAGCTTCTTGGAAGGATTGCCAAATCCTTGATACAAATCTCCCATCTCTATCAGAGATGATTAAGAGTGGCACTCCATGACGTGCAACGATTTCTCTCATGTAAATTTCCGCAAGCTTACTCGTATTGTCTTTCTCCTTGATTGACAAGAAATGTGCGGACTTTGTTAGGCGGTCAACAATAACCCAAATAGTATCATGACCCCTGGGCGTCCTTGGCAACTTTGTTATAAAATCCATTGAAATCTGTTCCCATTTCCACTTGGGAATTTCAGGTTGTTGCAGAAGTCCCGAAGGCTTCTGGTATTCAGCTTTTACCTTGGCGCACGTCAAACATTTGCTAACATAAACAGCAACGTCGCCTTTCATTCTAGGCCACCAGTAATAATCTTTAAGGTCCTGGTACATCTTATCCGCACCGGGATGAATAGAGTACCGTGATTTGTGTGCCTCATCAAAAATAACTTTCCTCAAACCACCAAACAGAGGAACCCAATTCCTTTTCATAAAACATAACGTTCCTTCCCTGTTTGGTACCAATTGCTTCTCCATCCCACGGAGATATTCTTCTTCAAGGTTTCTTTCCTTAAGAGCTTCTTTCTGCGCGGCACGAATGCGCAGGGAAAGATTTTTCTGGATAATCATCTCCAAAGCCCTAACCCTTATGGGCTTGATCCTTTCTTTACGACTTAGGGCATCGGCGACCACATTCGCCTTCCCTGGATGATACTTTATCTCGCAGTCGTAATCGTTTAACAACTCGACCCAACGTCTTTGTCTCATGTTCAGCTCTTTCTGGTTGAATATGTGTTGTAAACTCTTGTGGTCTGTGAAGATTGTACACTTCATACCATATAGGTAGTGTCTCCATATCTTTAGTGCAAATATCACTGCGCCTAGTTCCAAATCGTGTGTGGTATAGTTCCTTTCATGTACTTTCAACTGGCGTGACGCGTAAGCTATAACTTTCTGGCGTTGCATCAACACGCAACCCAATCCTTGACGTGAGGCGTCACAGTATACCACGAAATCATCTGTACCTTCCGGTAGTGCTAAGATCGGCGCATTGCAGAGCTTATCCTTCAACGACTGAAATGCTTCTTCCTGTTTGATTCCCCAATCAAACTTCTTATCCTTCTGTGTGAGGAGTGTCAGTGATTGAGCGATTTTTTAAAAATCCTCAATGAACCTTCGGTAGTAACCAGCCAAGCCTAAGAATTGTCGAATCTCGGTTGGCGTCTTTGGAGCCTCCCAGTTCTTTATCGCCTCGATCTTTGTGGGATCGACATGGATTCCATTTCCATTAACTACGTGTCCAAGGAATTGGACTTCACGTAGCCAAAACTCGCACTTAGAGAATTTGGCATACAACTGTTCCTTTTTCAACAACTCCAGAATAGCTCTTAAGTGCTGTTCATGTTCGGCCTTTGTCTTCGAGTAAATCAAAATATCGTCGATGAATACAATCACGAACTTATCGAGATACGGCTTGCAGACTCGATTCATTAGGTCCATAAAAACAGCAGGCGCGTTTGTTAACCCAAACGGCATGACTAGGAACTCGTAGTGTCCATAACGAGTTCTGAAGGCTGTCTTCGGGATGCTCACTTCTTGTATTCTTAGCTGATGGTACCCAGATCGAAGATCGATCTTAGATTAAAAGCTTGAACCCTGGAGTTGATCGAATAGATCATCGATTCTTGGCAGAGGGTATCTATTCTTGATCGTCAGTTTATTCAACTCCCGGTAGTCAATACACATACGAAAACTACCGTCTTTCTTTTTAACAAATAAAACTGGAGCTCCCCAAGGTGAGAAGCTTGGTCGGATGAATCCTTTGTCAAGTAACTCCTGGAGTTGTGTCGACAACTCCTGCATCTCTGACGGTGCAAGTCTATAAGGTGCCCTAGCTACAGGCGCGGCGCCTGGAACTAAGTCAATGTGAAATTCCACTTGCCTTTGGGGTGGTAATCCTGGCAAGTCTTCTGGAAAGACTTCAGGATATTCCCTCACGACAGGGATGTCTTCGATTTTCGGCTCAGCAGCTTTCTTATCCACGATGTGTGCCAGGAAGGCAGCACATCCCTTTTGTAAACACTTACGAGCTTTCAGGCAACTGATAATTCTTAAAGGCGTATCCCGCTTCTCCCCATGAACCACAAATGTTTCTCCATCTTCGGTTGGGATACGAACTACCTTTTCGTGACAAACAATCTCAGCCCTGTTGCTTGATAACCAATCCATTCCTACTACCACGTCGAAACTCCCCAGCTGGACTGGTAGTAGATCCAAAGTAAATTCACGCTCTCCCAATTTGATTACACAACCTCTGACCACTTCATTGGCTTCTACCAGTTTTCCGTTTGCTAATTCGATTGAGTAAGGAATATCTAATTTACTAGCGGCTAAACCAAGCATATTCTTAAACTCTAACGATACGAAGCTATAATCGGCACCAGTATCAAATAAAACGGATGCAAAGCGTTGGTTTACAAGGAACGTACCAGTAACAACATTGGGATCCTGGCGCGCCTCCCTCGCTTCGATATTGAAAACCCTTCCACGCGCCTGGTTCAATTCTGGGCAGTTCCGCTTAAAATGCCCCATATCACCACAGTTAAAGCAACCTGGTCTTTGCCCGTTTCCACCTCCATTCCCAGCTTGATTGTTGTTTTGGTTTCGGTTTGCAGTACCAGTTTGATTCGCGTTGTTGCCTCGATTTCCATTCCCTCCGTTATTTCCTTGTGCACGATTTCCATTTCCATCACGATTATTGTTTCTACTTCCGAAACCTCCCTGGCCACCCCGGCCAGTATTAACCCAGCAAGTATCCTTCAAATGTCCATTTTTCCCACAAGTTTCACATGTTCTTAGTCTGCACTGACCGGGATGATGGCGCTGGCATGTGTTACACTTGGGCAGAGTGCCCATGTATGCCCTTCCTTTCCTACCAGTACCAGTCGTAGCTCGGGTCGGCGTGCTTGACTCTCCTTTCCTGCCATCACTGCTTGTGCCTTGTTTGAAATTCGAGAATTTTCTTTTGTTATCCCCGGACGACTCTACATGAGTCTCCTTCTTCTTTTGCTCAACATCAGAAAACTTGTTTAGGCGGATCGCCTCCTCAGTGAGAGCTACGCTTAGATCAATCGCCTCAGTGATTGTTGCCGGTTTTGAAGAGGTCACCATACTAATGATTTGAGGAGCTAAACCCCAAATGAAACGCTCAATCCGCTTGAATTCTGGCGTGACCATGTAAGGTAACACTTGTGATAGGTCGTGAAACCTCTGAACATATTCCGCAATTTTTGGACCGTCCATCTTCAGATGCCAGAATTCAGTTTCCAACTTTTGAATTTCAGCGCGAGAGCAATACTTTTTGCGCATGAGCTCTTTCAGCTCGTTCCACGTTAATGCATAAGCTGTGGCTTCACCCAGTGTTTGGACTTGTAAATTCCACCATGACAGGGCTCCGTTCAAGAATAGCCCAGAGATGTAAGTAACCTGCTGATCTGGGGCGCATTTGCTCATGCGGAGAATTGACTCTGTCTTTTCTGCCCAACGAACAAAAGCAACAGCACCTCCGGTGCCATCAAAGTTTACGGGTTTGCAGTCTAAGAACTGCTTGTAGGTGCACCCTGCACATACGTTACAATATATGAATGGCATTAGCAAACTCGCTATAGATATCCAATGTATCATGGTATGCCTTAATGACTTAGTATTACCATGAGGCGGATTATTGTTGCCGTTATTGTATGAACTGCCTCCACTAGGTCCTCCTTGAGAGGCGGCGTACTGCGCAATGGCGGCAGCGATGATTTGTTGGAGTTCTGCCTCGTTGGTAGGCATGTGTGGATCACGTCTCGGTGGCATCTTCTAAAAGATGGTTTACGCGAGTCAGGTCATGGTAGGTAAAGTGTGCGTATAAAACAATAGTAATAATACATAACATCTCATGTTAAAATAAACCAACACATAACATCTCATGTTAAAATAAACCAAACACATAACATCTCATGTTATAAACAATCAAACACACAACATCCCATGTTATAAATATATCAATAAATCAGCCATGCATGTAATGAGAACACTGCGATTAAGCTTTTATATAACCAAGACCACGATTACAATGTTTACAAGTTCCACAAAAGTAACATACATCCAAAAAGGGACCAAGGGTCACAACGCCCTTGTCCGAAACGTCTAAATATATACAAATACCAAACATCAAAAGTCATAATCGTCAAGTGGTCTTCAAAAAGCTATGCAGCCGACTTAATCGCTATCTTCTCATCAAAAGTGGTGGTACCTTCATCAAACCAAAAGTGCCCTCATGCTGCTGGTGGTGGAGGGGGAGGGGGAAAATGAAAGTAGAACAAACTGCGCATGAGGAGCCAGTCCGCCTCCATGGCGTGGTGAGAACGTGACAGATGCTCTAACTGCTGCTCCAGGACCTGAACACGACGCGTCAGCGCGTCATGCTGTAGCATAAATGAAACGAGGACATCCTCATAAGAAGGCCCGACATAATAGGCATGATATGGATCTGTCGGCGGCACGACGGATGATGATGTCCATAGAAAAGGCTCGCTGGATGGAGTAAAAGGTGGTACAGCGAACGGTGGAACAGGGGGAACGGCAGTATGGTGAGGGATCTGTGGTGCAAACTGATCCCCTCCGGTCAGAAAAGGTGCATGGCCAAAAGGCTGATGAGATGGGCCCTCTCCAGGACGCGGTGGAGGGATCTCATGAAGAAACGTGACGGGCAGATCCGCGCGATGCGCATCAGCCGTGTGTGTGGGGAAAAAGGGTGGATCAAAGGGAGCTAAAGCTGGTGCATCTGGTACTACAAAATGTGGAATATCATCATCGGCCTCTATCCACCCATTCTGGGTGTCAGCATACTGGGGGTCGACATGAGCCGCGAAGAGTGCATGGTCAGGCTCTAGAGGCACCGGGTCAGGAATAGGAGCAACAACATCATGCTCAGCGGGTATATCAGCCTGAACAGGTGGTGGAACAAAGGAAGCTACCGACTCAAGAGAGTCAGGAATCGATGAATCAGAATGGGCCTCCTCAACAGGAATCTCAACTAATGGAGGAGCTACCTCGTCTGCTATCGGGGCCCCACCCTCATGGTGGCCCTCCAGGGGACCCGCGAATAGATCGAGGTCGTCCTCGAACTCGAAATCGTGAGGCAAATCCTCAGCAGCAAAAGCAACATGTGGAACAGGAGCAGGGATCTCCACAAGAGGTAGATCCCCGGCAGGAACACCATCAGCATGAGGTATATCATCCCCAAAATCGGGTATAGCAAAAGGCTGGAATGCATCCTCGTCAGTGCTATCTGTATCTGATGTATGAACCTCTGAATCAGTGTACATCGGGTCGTCAGAGTCCACTGCCATTGGGTCTGAAACCCCGCTCGATGAAGACATAGTGTCTGTAATACAACCACAGATATGCACATATATCAATCACATAATCAAGTAATCACATAAGTCACTAATAAGAAAATCAAATAGTTCTCCTACTCCCACTAGCCTCCCAGCCTCCCAGACTGACTCCCTAGTCCCACTAGCCTCCCAGCCTCCCAGACTACTCTTCCTAGTCCCACTAGCCTCCCAGCCTCCCAGACTGGCTCCCTAGTCCCACTAGACAACTACCTCAGCCTCCCAGACCGAGCCTCAGCCTCCCAGACTGAGCCTATAAATAACAAATAAAATGTGCTCAACATTTGTTTGTAAAAACATTTTGGATCTGGACTTAAGTGGTATGCAGTGTAAAAATGTTTTCGTGAGAGCCCTGGTGATCATAGTCTAGACTCGAGAAGGAATCCTAGTTCGCTATGATCAGAGCTCTGATACCAAGCTGTCACACCCTGGCTTTGCGGAAGCGTGGGTTAATTTGGTGTGACTTCTTAATACCATAGCTTAATCACAACAAAGCTATATGAAAATAAAACATGCAGATCATCCATTAATTTAAGTAAAATACCACAACATTGTCTTAATACGTTGACACATGCAACGGAAATTACAACATAAAAACTTTGTTCTTAACACACAACCCCAAATATAACATAAACACTTGTTTAAGACTTGCGACTCGTCCAGGTAAAAGTCGCAATCCCTAAACGTGGATGATCCTGTAATTCTAACACAGCGGGAAAAACGTAGCATACCGGGCCAGATCCTTAGTTCCCTGAAATACATGTAAGTTGGAAAAATCAACATAATGTTGAGCGAGTTCATGTGTATGTGAGTATGTAAAACACTTGTAAGTATAAAACCCCTGGTATGTAGCAAATAAGGAAAAAGAGATCACCAATGGTTTGCAAGGCCATTGATATGTGTGAAGTGCAAGTAGGAAGACTCAAACCTAGCGGATTTGTGTGTCGGGTACATAGTCACTCCAAGGTCCGTACTGTGGGCCTGGAGCTGGGCTCGCTACACCCAGATAGATCTACCGCATTGTGTCCCTCGGTCCTACCATGAGGATTAATGGCCTTAAGTATCACCTACCCACTCACATGATCTAAGTAGTAACCCTCCTTACGCTAACCATACCATGTATAAAGTACTCGTAATCATAGTAACATGTATTTCACCCCCGCAGTTTAGAAAACTGAAAACAGTTAAGAGAAAAGGGGGACATGAACTCACAGTAATGCGTCCTCGAAAACAGCAAATCAAACTCGGTCTGCAGCACGACAACCTACAACGTGCTAATATCTATTAGACGAACGGCCGTGCCTTAGCTTAGAGTCTTAATGTTCTTGGGGAAATAGTTAGACAACTATTTCGTGTTTATATTTCTTGGTTAACGTATAAATAGATTCCTTCCCAAGGATGGGGTATTCGTACAAGCATTATGTATGTGGTGACTTTAAGTATTGACAAGATATATTTTCAAGTCTCATTTCCAACATTTTAAAGTTTTGTGTCAAAACTCATGGCGAGGTTTAATTATGAGATATAAAGTTTCACATACACGATAGAAAAATAATTTTTCTAAGTCTAGATATTTTTAGAAAAATTCGCCAGAACTTCCCCTAAAAACGGGAGTGTCCGTGCTAATACGCACATCATTTTCTTTTTGAAATCAACCCATGATCATCAACAATCAACCATTACGTTTTAACACGCTAACCACTACCTTTGTCGTTTCAGTTTAAATATGTGAAAACTGGACTGTTTTCGGATGATTAAATAAAATACTTAGCTTATTCCAAAAATTCCCAAATTTTTTTGGAACGTCATAAACGACCCACAAATTATTGTGTAAAAATTTCGGGGTCTAGTTCATTACCAAAAATTTATAGAAAATCGTTTACCGAACTGTGGTCAGATTTGTCACATTCTGATCACAGTTTACGGAAAAATTCGCCAAGAATTTCCCGTAAGTCCGTTTATCGAAAATCCAGTTCGAGGGTCACAAATACATCTGTGTTCATCTTTGATAAAAGTTTCAGGGGCTGGTTCGGTTCAGGTTTTAAGTTGTGATCGAAAACACACAGCCCAATTTTCTGCAGTAACAAACAGCCCTAGCTGCTGTCACGGAAACAGATTTTTAAAATAGTAACCGACATCAGAAAAATACGATTCCAGCGCCATTTTCTTCGTTTTTCGAAATGACACGATTTAGGCTTTTGAAATTCCGTTTTTCGAGTTTTTAAAGTCCGTTTACAGCCTGTTGAAGGCGGCTGAAACAGTGACTCAGCATGCTGTTTTGTGATTTCGATGTTATTAAATCGCGTTATAAGTGTCCGATTAGCGGGTTAAACAAGAAAACGACTTTTAAATATCAAGTATGTGTTATCCAACCCTTAACCCGACGAGATTCCACTTCATAAATCATACACAAGTAAACTTTTATGTAGATTTTATGTTCATAACTTATGTTTCATATTTTTCTAATATTCTTGTAATCTAGTGATTTAAACAACAATACTACATGTTAAATGCCATGATTTTCGAACAAGATGAGATCAAGTATGAAGAAACTTACTACTAGCCTCTAGCTAGGGAAGAATCTTGTGTAAAAATGATGAGAAAAAGATGTAGAATCAAGCAAGAACAATGCTCCCTTGCAATTCCTTTAAGTTGCACCTTCCATGTATGATTTCTAGGCTTTGAATGGACAATGAAAGGAAGAAGATGATGTTGTTTAGGGGGGTGATGGGGTGCTCGGTTGTGGGCAGCCGATCAAGAGAGAGGAGAGAGTGAAAGTGGGGTGTACAAATCTTGTGAAGTGATATATAATATAAGGGACCTTACTTATCTTTATTTTCACATATTTTGGATAGATAGGCAAGCAAAACAATTAATACAAGGGCATTGAATCAAGCAAGAAGATTGGAAGTATGGGAATATGACATGTGGGGTCCCACTTGGGAAGTAATTTCGTTGGGGGGGGGGGGGGGGGGGGGTATTATGTAAAAATTGTGACTAAAGTGGCTACTTGTAAGTAAAGTGATATAAGTTAGTTGTTTTATTTTTGGCGGGTGTTATGGCATACGGGGATCATGACTAGCCATAAAAAAATAAAACAAAGTGTCTGCCAAAAATTTAGTGTCCCGGGTAATGTCCGGTTCTACGATTAAATACCGTTCCGTTAAAATGTTTAATTATGCCGAAAAAATTCTTTATGTATATTTTTGTAACATAAATTATTCCCGGTACTTAGGAAAATATACGGGGCCGTTCTGGAATGTTTTTGCACTGTATTAGTAATTTAAAATGCTGAGTTTTATCATATAGCGCAGAATTTTGTATTTAAAGTACGTTTTAGGCACACCCGGTCACTATAAATCTCACCTAGTGACGCAGTTCTACAATCCTCACCACCCTACACTCACTACCAGTGTAGAAATCTATTCCCGGCTCATACTAGCCTTAGAGGCAGTGTCTGCCTGATGCTGGTTATGTCAGCATGTTCCCTGGGTTATCCGTATAGTGTGCTCACTGTGCTTTTGTGCATCAAGGTAGTCACTGATGTTTATATGTAAATGATAGAGTGACAGCATAAATGTGATGCATGAGTATGTATGTAACCGAAATCAGTAAGCAGTTCACACACAAATGTAAGCAAGCACAATAATTAAGCAGTAATTAAATATTAATTAAGTCGTACGGATACCTGGTTTGGTGACGGTTGTCACAGAAATAGCTAAGCAACACATGGCATCACTCGTTGCTATGTTGGAATCATATGAAAGTTTGATTGCTGGCAAAATTGGAAATCCAATGCTTACAAAAGAAGATTATGACCAAATTGTTGCAGAGGAACTTGAGTTGATGGATGTCAAATGGTGTATGGCTAGTGCTGTTAGAAGGGCAGAAAAATTTCAACAAATCACAGGTAGAGATGAGTTTCGGGGATTGGCTAATTCTCCGTTAGGATTTGACAAGTCAAAAGTTACTTGTTTTCGTTGCAAAGGAAAAGGACACTTTAAACGAGAGTGTAAAAATCAAGAAGCAACAAGAGGATCAGAAAAGAATGATTATTATCAGAAATCCATTTTTCATCAGATTGAACAACAACCATCATCATCTCATACTCTGGAAGATGGAAAGAAGAAAGCTTTACTTATTCATCAAGATGATGAAAAAGTTGCAAAGGGATTTAGTTGGGACAAATACATCCCACCTTGTTCAGGTCTTGTTGCCAGAATTCGAGAAGTAGAACAAGTCAAATCTAGTCTGAAAAGAATACAGATTTTTCCAGATTTTGGAAGTGATGTTGATACTGATGATGAAGAAGAATATATCAATAAAGCTAGAAAAGGTCTGGATCCTAACAGTTTTAATTTGTTTTTTGCAGATAAAGTTGAGATGCTGAATGAGAAGAAGATTGCCAGACTGAAGAGAGAGCTGGAAGCAATAAGAAAAACAGCTGATGAAAAGGTAAAGATGGAAGCTGAAGGAGTAAATGTTGAACCAGTAATTGAGAAAGTAATAGAAAAAATCGTTGAAGTGGAGAAAGTGGTAGAGAAAATTGTTGAGATCGAAAAAATAGTCGAAGTTGAAAAACTCGTCGAGGTTGAGAAAATCGTTGAGGTAGAAAATTTTTTTGAAGTTGAGAAGATTGTCGAGGTTGTAAAGATAGTTGAGATTATTAAACCTTGTCTGAAATGTTTGGAGTCTTGCAAACATTGTGAGGAGAAAGACAAGAAGATTCTTGAACTGGAAGAACTGAAAGAAAATTTGTTGTCTAATGTGAAGTACGTGAAAGAATCATATGATGTTTTGAACAAAACAGTTGATGGTTTGAATAAGACAAACAAAGAGGTTGATGCTGCTATGACAATGATGAGTTCCACTTTAATGACTAAGCAGAAGGTCATCAATGAGTATATTGAAGACTGTGCTAAGCTGAAGCAGGATTTGGAACTTGAAAAGATTGAGAGTGAAAGAATCAAACGTTTGTTGTTGAGTTATACAACTTGTGATTATTTGATTGATCGAGTTTATCCTACTGTTGCAGGTCTTGAAGCATTTCAAGATAAAAAGACAGAAGATTCGGATACTGGTAAGAAACAAAATGTCAAGTATAACAATTGTCCGCCCCCGATTTATGAAAGTTATTCTCCCAGAAAACCAAATGAAGAACGTTTAAATAAGGCTCTCAACATCAAGTTAAAGTCTGAAATCATTGATGAGTTACGAGATAATATTGATGTCACATTCACAGCATCTGACACTGATCATGAGTCTGAGTTGTTAAAGAAAGTGGTCGATCAGGTATTGGATATGGATGAAGAGTCAAAGTCGGAGTCTAAGTCTGAAAGTTCGAGTTCGTCAGAAAAGAGTCCGAGTTCACCGGTTAAAAGGGTTTACAATAAAGAATTCCTTTTATCAAAATCTAATTTGAATGATGGACCAATCAAAGTGGCATATACTTTGAATGATTCAGACAAATTATATTCTGATGAGGAATTTCCAAAAAGAAGTGTCAAAACTGAAATGATCAAACAGGTTTTCAAATTGACAGAAATTAATATTTCTGAAATAAAAGATTTAAATCTTCATGAAAAACCAAAAAAGTACACTTCAAGAGTTCAACAGAGATTGAACGAAAAGAAAGGTTACAGTTCTGGTTCAGGTTATCGAAAGAAACCAAACCATAACGGTAATTTCAAAAAGAATGGTTTAGGTTTTAATTCTTCAGAAAATTATAAAAATGAGAAAAATTATAAACCAAAAAAAAATTTGTTGCAGGAGGAAGTTCTGAAAAAGAGCAGAAGAAACCATTCTGGAGACGGTCAAATTAAGAGTTTCTTGCTAAGAAGAAAAAGAATATGATGATGAGAATTGAGCAAAGAGTTGAAAGAAGAATGTGTTTCAAATGTCACAAGATTGGACACATTGCTTGGAATTGCCAACAGTCCAACAAAACAAAACAGGAAGCTTCTTTCAACTCAAAATCAAACGAAAAATGTGTTGATGAAAAGAAACATCTAACTGAGAAATCTAAAATGTTTGAAAATTCAACTTTTGAAACTGATGATGTTTCAAAACATTTTTACAAAAGAAAAGTTGATTTGTACAAACAGAGATGGGTTGTTAAATCTGATAGTAGTTCTGACAATGAATCTGATTCCATAAAATCAGAGGAGTCATTTGTTGAGAAAAGTGAGAAGAATTCCGTTCCAGAGTTGAACGATGAAAATTTTCCACCATTGTGTGCAGAAAATTTGAAATCAAAAGGTAGGTTTGAGATTTCAGGTCAATTCTTCTCTGGTAAAGGAGAATTTGATGCTGAAAAGGCTTTCAATGGGAAAGTCAAACATATTTTTGGAAAGATGGTAGATGGAAAAGTAAAAAGTGCTAAAGATTTTTACAGATCAAAAGGAGGTTGGGATATTGATGAATCAAAATCACCCAAGGCTGGTCAGGCTTGGGTGACTGCATTTTCAAAATAAAATTCTGACTTGCCGGAGCTTCCAAGTTGGTAATCGTGAAGCAGGAATCGGCATCATTCTTGAAAATGATTGGTTGGTAAATCTACAAGTGGTAGTTTGTCTTGATATTGTTATATTTTGATTTTACTAGTGGTTTTGGTTGATAAGTGAACCTATAAGTGGTTGGAGAAGGTTTTCACTTACAAGTGGTAAATCAGGGACATTAAGTTGTACTTGATTTTCCTGTAAGTGGTAATTGATATAAAGACAAAGTGATGATAACCCCGATCTTACAAGTGGTAAAATCAATAAAACTTATTTTCCGGAAAAACCATTTGATTAAAACAAACTTACGTGTTTGAAATCATAATGGGAAAATAGTTTGTTGTCAGGGGGAGTTCTGATTGATTATGCCAAGTGGATGGCGATTTGATGCAATTCACAACTGTTGTCACTTTACTTGTATAGTTTGTTTTCAAATTTCTTTTAAATGCTTTTGCATTTTAGGGGGAGTAAGAATTTCAGAAAATCCAAAAACATTTGAAAATTTGAAAAAGGAAAAAACATGATAAAATCAAAAATGAGCTTTGTTGAGAAAAGAAGAAATGATAGTACATCAGGGGACAATCACAACATGCTAAAGAAATGGAAAGTAAAATGTGATAAACGGTCTCACTGATGATATGCCAGTAGGTTTTTGCACATTTAGTAGATTGTGTCGAGATATAAACCTAAAATTCAAACTTGCTTATATCGTGGGGAACATCTCTCGGATATATGGGTAACCCCCGAAATCTTGTTTGAAAGGTCCCTCTTTCTGAGATACTAGGTCTTTATACTCAGTGATATCTGAGGTATTATCCCGGGACTTCTGATTTTGCGGAAGCAATGGCCTAGTCCCCGTATAATACTTTACACTTGCTTGAAATATAGCACCACCCTCAGTAAAAAAATGATGAAACATTGAAAAAATGCTAATCATGTGCTGTTGAAACAAAAGATCCTCTAAAGGGGACACACTAAAAGTCGAAGCCGTCATCTCTCTGATTTTGCGGAAGCAATAGCCTGAGCTCTCACGGCCCTCGCAATTTAACCCCTTACAGATATCATCTAGGTATACTCACCTGTAAGACTGAATATTGGGATCTGGATACGGGAGTATATTCTGAGGTGGGACACGCGAATAAGTTTAAGTTCTTAAAACATTAATCTCCTATCTCGAAACAATTGAATTTTGTGTGAAAATATAAGTGGATCAGTATACTGGCAATCTAAGTGAATCGTTTAGAACTTAATGTTTAAAGCTTAAAGGTGTTGGTGATTTGTCTCAGAAACTAATATGATCCTCTTACACAAACTCACGAAAATATTATTTGTATATATTTCTTTACTGCATTTCATTATATCAAAATTCCAAAAAGATTTTCGGAGTGTTTTAGCATAAATTTTGAAAAATGCAAAAAGATTTTAGATAACTGATGTTGAAAAGCCGATTTTCAAAATTCCGAGTGCTAAACTTGATGAACAGGTTTGGGAGTGTGTGATTAAAAAATGATATACATTCAAGTGGTGATCAGAAATTAAAATTGTTATATCAATAATTGATGTTTTGAATTGAATTCATCAAGTGTTTAGCAGAGTTTCAATTTGTCAAAATTTTATATTTGTGAAATTTATTGTTAGGTAGAGATGTGTGCAGGTTAGCTAGGTTCCGATACCTGAGCAGGATGTGAGCCAGGTCATGATCTTGAAACCTGTGAAAGCCAGACTACGATCCCAGCACAACTCAAGGGGGAGTCTATTAGTAAATCAACATCCGAGGAGGAGAAGAGTTGAAGATGCCAGAGCCAGTAGTTGATTCTGAGTTTGTTCAAGAGAATATAAGAGCCAAATGGAGATTCTGGAGTTGGTAAGAGAGATAAAGATAGAGGATGCTTACTCTGTCATATACTTTGAAAAGAGCCCAAAGACTGATCAAGACTGAAGATTGTGATGACTCGACAATGAAGACTCGTCCACATCCGAGGGGGACTCTGTTGGTGCATACGTCTGTCGACTTCGTCTTGTATCGAGTCTTGTTCTAGAATTGTTAGATCAGGGCACGTTGTATGAGAAAATAGGATTTGAGTGTGTTTGGTTAATTTCGCTTGAAAGTGGCAAGTGCACTTTCAAACGAAATCACCACCACTATAAATAGCCTTCATGCTAAATCATTTGTAACGATCATATTTCCGGTACCGAAGTGCTGCCGACGTGTCGATTGATCTGTCAACCTGTTAAATCAATAATACAAGACATTTTGAAGTGAATCAAGCTGTTTTCCAAGTCAATTCATCTGTTTCCGCCTCTTGAATTGATTAGAACTCTTCTGATCGACTCGTTTGGGTCACAGAACGATCCTATAGAAACTTATTTCAAAAAAAAATTAGATGGTCATAAGTTTCTTTAAATCTGGTTAAAAGCATTGTTTTTCAGATGATATGTCAAACTTCCTGGCTTTCAAGAGATTTTTCGGATAAAAATTTGATTTTCTGATTTATTGTCAGATTTTCTGGTTACTTTGAAAATTTTCTGGTGAATGATCAGATTCGTGTGGCTTAATGAGTTTTCTGAATAAATACCAGATTTTCTGATAGATTATCAGATTTTCTGTGTACCACTAAATCCTGTCAGATCCCATTTGAATTTCACCAGATTTTCCTTGTTTTTATCAGACATGTTGTGTTAGTTCCCCCTAGATCTATTGAATCATTTTTTTAATTAAAAGAAATTAAAGAAAACCTGATATATATAAACCAAAAAAAATATAAAACACATGGCAAAGAAAAACAAACAACAACTACTCCTCCTCCTCCTCCAACACGTTGTACATGCACTTCACATATAACCAAAGACTGGTTATTCGACCGGTGTGATTCGTTGATGGCACTAGGGTGGCTTCACTTACGTTTTCATGAAGTACCAGCTCTGCTCTTGGATAGCAGCTTCTCACTCCTCCGAAGTCCAGCTGACTTGTGATCACCTTGGTTACGAATAGAGGGTAGATCAGAAAGGGTTGACGGTCGTGGATGTTTGCTTCTAGGTCTCTCATGAGAAACTTAGCATAGTTGTAAGGTTTTTCCTGTACAACAGCATGAACCACTTCCATCATCTTGTGAGACAGCTCGTTGAAGTGCCCAATCTTCTTGGAGAAGCAGACACATAGCTGTGTTACCAAAAACTGGAAAGGTGGTATAAAACCAGATTTGCTAACAGCCCTTGACGAGTTGTTTGTATGATAGCCCATTTCAGTCAAGGTCTGTTGCACATTTGCCTTATCCAGAAATTTGATTTCATGATCATTACCCAGTTTGAGGACATTTCTGATTGTTTCCTCTTTTAGGGTAATTTTTACCCCCATAACCTCACTCTCAATCCACATGGAAGTACCACTAAAAATGATTTCAGAGTTCCACCAGAACTCTTGGAGAAGTTTTGGATAAATGGTGACATGTGATGATACAGCAAAGCCCAAAGGACTTCGCATGATCATATTGTACACAAACCTGCAATCCTCCCATGTAGGTCCTTCCAAGTTGGATCTTAATCTAAGATTATGAAGTCTGTGAAATGGGAGAGGGAATTGAGTAACTTTCATCAATTTTGGGCGACCCATTTTAAGATAAGAAAAATCCTGTCGAAGGGCTTTTGAAAAGATGATTTTGGTGTGAAGTAAGTTCTTTTCAGGTTGTTAATATTTATAAATGAAAGTGATAGTTCCCTATAAATGATATTAATAGCCAACCCTTTTCTCTTCAATTAAGACGATATATGTTGCAGTGAATGTAACAGTGAATATGACAGTCTACTAAGCCCCATGTGTGAGTAAGCATTTAATGACTAGGCGGCTACTTTCATAGCTCCTAATCATTTTAGTGCCTACGTGTCACTTAAGTTTCTTATTAAAAAATGACGTTGCATGCATTTGCAGAAGAAAAATGAAATTCAATAATCTGGAAAAATTTGGAAACGGTTGATTTTCACAGCAATATAGAATTTTATCTTTATGCATGTTACTTTTCCCCCTTTTTGTGTTTTTTTAAAAGAAAGACAAAAACAAACAATACAAAAATATTAATATGAACAATGTGTGGGATATGAATGAAGATGGAAGTTTATGAAGGTTACAAATTATTCTGATGTTTCAACCTGGTTTCTGATTTTATATCAGAACTTCTGGTGATTTCACCAGATATTCTGATATTTCCTCAGATTTTCTGATAAATCATCATTTGTTGAAGATTCATCAGATTTTCTGATGTTCCATCAGATGGATTGCTTTGTCAGAAACCAGTTGATTTGTTCTTTGATTATCAGAACTTTGATGATCATCAATATGGTTTACAATTTGTGTCCTTGTCTTTTCTGAAAAATCTTCATCATTTAGATTAACCATGCCAAGTTTGCTGATCAAAAAATTGTGTCTCTTTTCATCAAGAGGCTTTGTAAAGATATCAGCAATTTGGTTTTCAGTTGGTACAAAATACATTTCAATGTTACCTTTCTCCACGTGATCTTTTATGAAATGATATCTGACATCTATGTGTTTGGTTCTTGAGTGATGAACTGGATTTTCTGTTATTGCAATAGCACTCTTTGAGTCACATAGAATTGGTATTCTTGTCAGAGTTACTCCATAATCTTTCAGTTGAGTTTGCATCCACAGCACTTGTGAACAGCAACTTGCTGCTGCTACATATTCTGATTCTGCTGTTGATGTGGCAACATAGTTTTGTTTCTTGCTTGCCCAGCATACCAATTTTTCTCCCAAGAGTTGACAGGCACCAGATGTGCTTTTTCTGTCAATTTTACACCCTGCATAATCTGCATCTGTGTATGCAATTAGTTCAAGGTTTGTATCCTTAGGATACCAGAGACCAATTTCTGATGTGCCTTTAAGATATTTAAAAACCCTTTATACAACTTTTATATGGGATTCTTTGGGATCACATTGATATCTGGCCAGAAAGCATGTTGCAAACATGATATCTGGTCTGCTTGCAGTTAAATATAGCAGTGATCATATCATCCCTCTATGGGTTTTAATATCAACACTTATTCCATCCTTATCAGAATCTAACTTGTTCCCTATTGCCATGGGAGTTTTTGAAACAGAGCAGTATTCAAGTGAGTATTTTTGTAGAATTGTTTTCACATATTTTGATTGACTCAAAAATATTCCATCAATTCTTTGTTTAACTTGTAACCCTAAGAAAAAGGTTAACTCACCCATCATACTCATTTCAAAGTGGCTGGTCATCAATTTTTGAAACTTGTTACAAAATTTTTCATTTGTTACAAAATTTTTCATTTGTTGATCCAAATATAATGTCATCAACATATATTTGGACCAGCAAAGTATGACCTTTGTGTGTTTTGAGAAAAAGTGTGGTGTCAATAGTACCTTTGGTAAACCCAGAATTGAATAAGAAGTTTGATAAAGTTTCATACCAGGCTCTAGGAGCTTGCTTCAACCCATACAAGGCTTTGTTTAATCTGTAAACATGATTTTGAAATTTTGGATCAACAAAGCCTTCTGGTTGCTGCACATAAACTTCTTCCTCAATTTTACCATTCAGAAAAGCTGATTTTAGATCCATTTGATAAACTTTGAAATCCTTGGATGCAGCATAAGCAAGAAAAATTCTTACAGCTTCTTATCTAGCTACTGGTGCAAAAGTTTCGTCATAATCAATACCTTCTTGTTGACAGTAACCCTTGACCACTAACATTGCTTTGTTCCTTGTGATTATGCCTTTCTCATCAGATTTATTCCTGAATACCCATTTTGAGCCTATGACAGATTTGTCTTTTGGCTTGGGTACCAGATCCCATACCTTGCTCCTTTCAAACTGATCAAGCTCTTCATGCGTAGCTTGAATCCAGTCTGGGTCACTTAGAGCTTCTTTGACAGATTTGGGTTCTACCTTGCTTAAGAACCCAGAAAATGCACACTCATGTGCAGTTGCAGATCTTGTTCTGACACCATCTGCAGGATTTCCAATGATGTCAGAATGAACATGTCCTTTAATCCATCTTAACTTGTTGTGAAAAGTTGTTGGTTATGATGGATTTGAAGTTTCCCCTTGAACATGTGCTTCATTTGTGTGTAAGATATCAGAATTCTGAGGCTCTGATGTACTACACCTTTGTTCTGCAGAGTTAGTACATGAAGTATCTTTTGATTTGTTTTTGAAAGGATTGTCATGTTCCAGGAAATTTTCATTTATCATTTCAAAGAGATGTTCATATTTTTCTTGTTTGTCAGAAAAATTTATGTCTTTCATGTATTCATCAGAAACCTCTGTTTCTGATGAGTCATCAAATGAAACATACAGACTTTCTCTGATTGTCCTTGTGTTGAGAATAAAAAATTCTATACGCTTTTGATGATAAAGAGTAACCAAGAAAAATACATTTTTCTGCTTTTCTGTCAAATTTTTCAAGGCTTTCAAAATCATTGAAAATAAAACATCTACAACCAAATGTATGTAAAAATTTTATACTTGGAATTCTTCCATTGATAATGTTGTAAGGTGTTTTGTTGTGCCTTTTGTTGATAATGGTTCTGTTTTGGGTAAAACATGCATTTGCTATAGCTTCTGCCCAAAAGTGAGTGGGTAGCTTAGCATAAGCAAGCATGGTTCTGGCAGCTTCTACCAAGGTCCTATTCCTTATTTCAACCACCCCATTCTGTTGGGGTGTTTTGGGAGCAGAAAAATCATGAGAAATTCCTTTACTTACAAGAAAATTCTCAATTTTTGAATTCTTAAACTCTGTTCCATTGTCTGATCTGATCCTTCTGACTGTTAGTTTTAACAGATTTTCAATTTTCTTGATAAAATTAATGATCAGATCAGGAGTTTCACTTTTCTTTCTCAAAAATTCTACCCATGTGTACCTGGAAAAGTCATCTACTAATACTAGTATGTATTTCTTTCCAGAAAAACTTTCTGTACTTATGGGTCCACACAAATCCATGTGTAAAAGTTCCAAATTTTGTGAAATAGAAGACTCAGAAATTGATTTATGTGAGCTTCTCTTGGATTTACCCATCTCACATGCTTCACAAATTTTATCCTTCTTTGAGGATATTAAAGGTAATCCTTTTACCAGACCTTTGCTTGCTAGTTTGCTTAGGTCTTTGAAATTTAAGTGGGCTAGCCTTTTGTGCCATAACCAACTACTACCTTTGTTGATTTTTGAAAATAAACATAGTTTTGGATGTTCACTTTCTTCTTTGAAGTAAAAATAGTAAATTGATTTTCTTATTCTTTTCCCACTTAAATAGATTTTATTATCATCTATACCTATTAACAAGCATTTTTCTGGTAAAAAGGTTACCTGAAAACCTTTGTCACAGAATTGACCACAACTCAGCAAATTATACTTTAAGCCTTCAACATAGGCTACTTTCTCTATGGTCAAACATCCATACCTTATGCATCCATATCCCATGATCCTTCCTTTCACTCCATTTCCAAAATTTACCATTCTACCCAGCTTTGAAACAAAGTTGCTGAGTAAGCTCATGTCCCCAGTCATGTGCTTGGAGCTTCCTGAATCGTAGTACCATATCTGTTGCACATGATGGTCCTGAAATGGAATGATTAGAGGGTTTTTGGTACCCAGTCATGCTTGGGTACTGTTTCTGATGGAATCTTAATCAATTTATTTTTTCTTTTTGGTTTTGCATCAGAAATTCTGTTATATGCTGAGCCATAAACAGATTTTACATTTTTCTTTTGAAGATGGTGTTGAACAAGCTTCAGTATGTCAACACACATACAAGATTTATCAAAATTTTCTGATATTTCTTCTTGTGATGGAATGAGTGGATAATTTTGAAAAGATGAGTGAACTGCTTCTGGAGTCTTTACAGATTCTTGACTGCATTCACTTATGTTTGTTTTCAAGTTTGGTTTTTCAAAAGAGTATTCAGAACAGGTTGTCTTGCAAGATTCAGATTCAGATTCTGATGAAAATTTATCAGAATTCTGATGAGTTGCTTTTACAAAGACAGTGGGTTTATTTCCATTTGATCTTGTATAACCTAAACCCTCTCCTTAGTTCTTTGGTGTGGACTCAATAAATTGTTGGACTCTGTATGCCCAAGACACATATTAAATTGATGTGGCTAGTACGATATGATCCAAGTCGAGTCATACCCAATAACAAGCTAGACAAACACCTATATTATTTATTTGTGATATGATCAAACAAATAAATATTAACACTTACAATATTTAGAAATTGGTTTTCTAAATACTTACACTTGACAAACTAATAAATTATATGGATAATTTATTTTGAGAGAATATTTTATTTTGTTATTTAATGGGTTAAATAACATTTTAAAAGGTTGTATAAAGTCTTGCATTTATGTAGTGTTATATTTATAAAAGTTATAAATATATAAACCAAGACTTGAATTTTATAAAAGAAATATTTTTTTTTTATAAATAAGTGCCCCCCCCCCCCCTTTTTCTTACCAAGATGAGATCTTGATCCAATCACAATTCATGCTTTTGCATGTGTTAGAGAAGATGTGATTGGGTGGTCTAACCAAGACTTTTGATCCAATGGGGTTTCATGCACTTGCATGTGTAAGTTGGCACATTATTGGTCATGGTGGGTGGCAGTTCTCTCTCATGGCTCTATAAATACTTGTATGACAAAAATGCAAGAATTGAACTTGTAAAAACTAGAGAAATAGCTCTCTAATTTTCGGTCATCATAAGTATCATTCAAGTGTTCAGTTTTGAATTTTAGTGTTGAAATCCTAGCTACAATCGTAGTGTTTGTTGGATACTTGGGGTATACAAGCTTGAGGTCTTCTACTCTTGAGGACAACCATTTCAAGAAGCATCATCCGTTTCATCATCCTTGTACTCCAAGAAGGTAGTTTTCTAAACATTCTATGGCTATGTTTGATAGTATGCACGTTCATATATGGATCCGGGTTTTGGGATTTTTCATATAAATGGAATTTATATTTTAAAAGTAACATGTTTTAAATATTATTTCCGCTGCGTTTTAATTTCATATGGATGAAATTGTTTTGATAAACATGTTAAAATCCCATCAATGGCATCTAGAGCCGCTTATATGAGTGCATGCTTCAATAGATTAAAAATTTCGGATTTCGGGTTTGAATAAAACCCTATGGCCGAAAATTTTAATATGGTTATCCCTTAGTTTTTCAAGATTATTTTCTTACATGCATAAGAGAATCTTGAAAAATTATTTCATATGGATGATTTGTTTGTTTGGACAAAACTTACCTTTTCGGTTTTTTAGTACATAGCCAAAAATGGTCATAAAAGGGAACCATTTTTTTATGCTTCTTGAAATTAAAATATATATATATATATATATATATATATATATATATATATATATATATATATATATATATTTGGATATATATTTTGGTGCATATGACCTAGCCATGACCTTGTGTTGTGATTTATTATTTCAATGGGTTGTAATAATTATTATTTTGTTCTTCCATTAGAAGAAATGTAATTTATTTATTTTCATTTGGTATGTAAAATAAATAGATTAGGTGCATTTTATTTTACTAGAAAAAATGTATTAGGATATATTTTGTAAAAGAAGATGCAAACAAAAATGCGATTTTGGTTTTGGCTAATTTCGGGCCTAAGGGACTTCATAGTTCTTAATGGGATTTTAGCCCGATAACCAAAACACATTTTTAAAGTCCAAAGGATTTTGGAGCTGAATTAAAGGACATTTTGGAAGCTCAAAGAAAGTGAAGAAATCACAACACAAAAGGAAGACTTGAAGCATTTGGATGCGGGATCAAGTGAGAGTTAATCGACACATTACTTGTGTCATTTTTCACCCCTTAGGAAGGACCTTTTGGCACACTTGTTTCGGCTAACAAGTGTTGTCAAAATAGTTGGCTATGGTTATGAACCTATTGTTATGTATGTTATGCTTGTGTGGTTGTTTATTTTGTTGTTTAGATGATATGTAGATATGCATGACTTAACAAACTAATAATCAACAACAAGCGTAAAATTGGTTCTTGACAAAATCATTAAAATGGTTAATAAGGGTTTTATTAAAAATTAATGATTTTATAATAAAATGGGTTTTATTAAAAAGAACCTTGAAAATTAGTTTTCACTAAAAGTACGATTGATTTGAATGCATGCAAATGTATGGTACATAATATTTTCTAAACTAGAATTTGAAATATTAAAAACCCTTTTTATAAAACAAGTCAAACACCATCCTTTTAACCACATTTGAGGGAACTTGTATGTTCGAGGTGGGTTTACCATGTTTGTGGGATAAAGGTCACCTAACCACTAATGTGTATAAACTCACACGTGTGTGTAAGTTGGACGACTTGATTTGGAAACCATGAACTTAGGGTCACCGAAGCATGGGGAACAAAAGGTGTTGATGGGATTAAACATGCCAACTAAACATAAAGATGTTTAACCGATCCCATATGGCTAGAAGTTGCAAAGAGTTGCAATTGTCAAACGTTGACTACCTTGTTAATTTAAATAGAGGGATAAAGGTCACCAAACCAATATTTAAATGTAATGTTGGATTCTAGATTTTAATTATTAATTGTCTATGAGATACAAAAGGGTATTAATGATTAAAATATAATAATATCGAAAATACTAAAATTGAACTTGTTAAATTTTGTAGATGGCCGCTAACAATATTACCCAAACCGTCCGTAACCTATCACTAAAAACAATCCTTGAAAAGGATCGTCTCAATCATAACACTTTATGGATTTATATCAAAACTTAAGAATCGTTCTCAAGTAAGAAAAGATATCCTATGTGTTGAACGATCCTAATCCCGATGAACATCTTATGGAAGATAAGGATGCCTATAACGATTGGATTAAGTATATCAAGGATACTATGCAAACCTCTTGTCTCATGTTAGGAATTGTGATTCCCAAGATTCAAAAGGATTTTGAACATCATGGGCATACGACATGATTACCCAATTGAAGGAAATGTTCCTACAATATGCAAGGGTAGAACGCTTTGGGCGCTTCATGCGTGTCGAATGGAGGAAAACCAATCAGTCTCATCTTATGTCTTTAAGATGAAAAGCCACATTGATCACCTCGAAAGGCTCAACATGGGTAAAAAGGGCTTTATCCATTCTAACGATCAATGAGGATGGCAACTAGAAAGGGCATCACCCCGACACCAAAACTAATGTTGAAAATGGAAACGGGTAATTCAAAGGGAAAAGATTAGAAAGACTAAAGAGAAACCATGGAAACCAAAATAGAAGAAGGCAAAGGTTGCCATGAACGATCCATGCTTTGAGTGTGGTGAGATAGGGCATTTAAATAGGAATTGTCCAACCTATCTCAAAGAGTTGAAAAACAAGAGGGATGCTAGGCAAACCTCAGGTACAATCTTAATGATACATATTGACCTTAATGTTATTTCTTCTAACACATAGGTATTAGATACCAGATGTGGAACTCATGTTTGCAATTCGTTGCAAAAGGTTCAAAAGAGATAAACATTACAAGAAAGGAGACTATGTTTTGAAACTTCCAAATGGTTTGGAAATTGTTTTAAAATGTCTTGAATGCTCCTAGTTTGACTAGGAACATTATTCAAGTTTCCCTTATAGGACAATATGGTTTTGACTTAAAGTTTGCAAACATTGACATTTATATCGATGAATGACTTGTTTTACTTTAAACCTATGCCTTCAAATGGTATTTATGAATCGGTTCATAATAATACATCATTTGATAGTTTAATGTACCTATCAATCACCAAGAAACTCAAAATGGATTTGAGTAAGATCTATCTTTGGCATTATCGCCTTGGTCATATAAACAGATGTCACATGTAAATACTTCGAAAGAATGGTCTCTCGTAGACAAATGAAATTAGTCAATTTGATACATGTGAATTGACTAAGGAACCCTTTAGTGGGAAAGGGTAAAAGATTTATTAGGTATCATACATTCGAATGTATGTGATCCTTTAAGCCAATGACTAGGAATGGTCATAGATACTTCATTACCTTTTACCAACAACTATAGTAGTTATGGATATGTGTACTTGTTAAAATACAAAGTTGAAGTTTTGAAATGTTCAAAGCCTTCAAAAGGTGAAGTACTAAATCAACTCAAGTAAAGTTCTTCGTTTCGATAGAGGAGGAATCAAACTCTATTTGGATATGGTTCGATCTATGATGGCTAGGAGCACATTATCATTTTGGTGTTACGTTTTGCTCTCAATGGCCCGTATATTAAATGAGGCCTTAACCAAGAAAGTGGATAAGACACCTTTTAAAATATGGCATGGAAGGGATCCATCATTATCATATTTGAAGGTATGGGGTTGTGAAGCTTCTGTGAAGCAATACACCCCAAATAAAAGTACGATCCACTAAGTGTATCTTTGTAGGATATCCTAAAAATGATATAGGATATTACTTCTACGATCCAACGGAGCAAAAGTATTTGTTGCTCGAAAGGTTGAGTTCTTGGAAGCTAAGTTCCTTGTAGAAGGAACTAGTGATAGAACAGTGGAACTTGAGGAGAATCAAGAACCACAAGATGATACACGGTTGGTTGATACTAGCACTCAACAAGAGGTTGTTGAAAATGATCAAGAGGTTGATCAAAACACACAAATTGTTCGCAGATCTGGTAGAATTAGTAATCCACCTGAAAGATATGTATTTTTCATGGATGGATGCTATGTGGTAGATTCATATGAACCAACCACATACCATGATGCAATGTCAAAATCCGATTGTGACAAATGGCTTGAAGCCATGAACATAGAGATGCAATCCATGTATGACAACCAAGTTTGGGAATTGGTTGTGCCACCACTCAACTCCAAAGTAGTTGGAAGTAAGTGGGTTTTCAAGAAGAAAACGGATATGCATGGTAACTTGGATACTTACAAAGCAAGACTTGTAGCAAAAGGTTTCACTCAAACTCAAGGGATTGATGAGACCTTCTCGCCTGTGGCGATGCTAAAGTCAATCAGGATATTATTTGCCATAGCTGCATATTATGACCATGAGATCTGTCAATTGGATGCCAAAACGGCTTTTCTTAATGGATATCTTGATGAAGATGTCTATATGATTCAGCCTGAAGGTTTTGTCCACCCAAATCATCCTGACAAAGTATGCAAGTTAAAGAAATCAATCTATGGATTGAAACAAGCATCTAGAAGTTGGAATCACCGTTTTGATGAAGAAATTAAGAATTTTGGATTCATCAAGAACGGCGATGAAGCTTGTGTGTATAAGAAAGCTAGTGGGAGCATCATCACCTTCTTAGTACTGTATGTCGATGACATTCTACTATTTGGGAATGACATTCCAACCATGGAAGGTGTAAAAACCTGGCTTGGAAGTTGTTTTTCCATTAAGGATCTTGGTGAAGTAGCCTACATTCTGGGAATAAAGGTCTATAGGGATAGATCAAGGCACTTGATAGGTTTAAAACTAAAGTGCATACATTGACAAAGTCTTGAAAAGGTTCAAGATGGAGAACTCTATGAAAGGTTTGGTACCTATTCAAGAAGGGACAATATTGAGTGCGTCTCAATGTCCAAGCTCAAAGGATGAGCAGGAAAGAATGAAAGGAATCCCATATGCGTCAGCTACAGGATTCATTATGTATGTAATGATATGCACTAGATCGGACAAGTTATGCGCTTTAAGCATGACGAGAAGATACCAGCGAGTAACGGTCATTGGGTGACTGTTAAAAATATATTGAAATATCTTGGAAGGACTAAGGATATATTTCTAATATATGGATCTGGTGAAAAAGAACTCGTTGTAAAATGTTACAAGGATGCGAGTTTTGGAATTCGTTGTAAAGGGTTACATGGATACGAGTTTCCAAATTGATCGAGATGGTTCTCGATCACAATTAGGGTAGCATTGTCCACTACAGAATCAGAATACATCGCCGCTTCATTGATCAAGATAATTCATATGGATCTACCACTTGAATTATTGTCGATCTAAGGGTAGTCCATACCATTCAGGACCCTAGAGATCTTTGTGATAACGATGGTGCGATTGCTCAAATCAAGGAACCTCGTGCACATCAAAAGACTGGGCACATTGAGCGGAGTTTCAACTACATAAGGGATGAAGTTGAAAAAGGGAAAGATATGTATTCGCAGAGTTCACACTGATCAAAATATCGCGGATCCACTCATGAAGCTCCTTGAACGGGCAAAGCATGAAAGGGTCATACTTGTGCCTTAGGACTTCGATATTCTAGTGATTGGATTTGATCTATTTTGTATTTGGATATTGGAACAATTGTTATTATAACTCTTTATGGTATGTTGAGTTATGTTCCATTTTAGCATGTTTAAATCCGTGAATAGATTAATTATTCAAAATGTCCGTAGTCGATCATAATTGTGGGAACAAATATGAATGTAAGACTATTATGAACTTGGATTGGTGGATATTCATTTAGAATGAATATAGAGCAAAGTGTTGCTGCCAAAGTTCATAGATATTTGTGGGATACAAATATTGGACTGACTCGCTCTCAAATATTACTGCATGGAATCATTTGTGATTGATCATAAGTAAATTTTGAGTAAAGGAGAATGTCATAGTATCCTCTGACATGAGATACATATTGGGTCTTGATATTCACCAAGTATTATACCTTGACCTAGTTCTTAGCTGTCTGTAATAAGGCAGTACACAAGGCTAAACCCAGGTGGTGCAAGGTGATTGTGAGAGACGTATGTAGTCAAGAAGGGATTTGTTCCTCTTATTCGTTGAGAGTAAGATGTCTAAGGCCTGCTAAAGTTGAATCAACAGAGAGTGATCACTCTATGTCTCTGGATTTAACATGACATCTGTAACGAAAGGATAAATGATAGATTCACCTAAATCATGTTCATGTAAGGGACTTGAAAGGGATGATGTTATTGAATGGAAAATATAGTCATACGTATTGGGGGTAGTAAACCGTAGTTAGGCGTCATTTACTACTTGCATCAATCTTCTATGTATCTTGTGCAAGTGGGAGATTGTTGGACTCTGTATGCCCAAGACACATATTAAATTGATGTGGCTAGTACGATATGATCCAAGTCGAGTCATACCCAATAACAAGCTAGACAAACACTTATATTATTTATTTGTGATATGATCAAACAAATAAATATTAACACTTACAATATTTAGAAATTGGTTTTCTAAATACTTACACTTGACAAACTAATAAATTATATGGATAATTTATTTTGAGAGAATATTTTATTTTGTTATTTAATGGGTTAAATAACATTTTAAAAGGTTGTATAAAGTCTTGCATTTATGAAGTGTTATATTTATAAAAGTTATAAATATATAAACCAAGACTTGAATTTTATAAAAGAAATATTTTTTTTTATAAATAAGTGGGCCGCCCCCCCCCCCCCTTTTGTCTTACCAAGATGAGTTCTTGATCCAATCACAATTCATGCTTTTGCATGTGTTAGAGAAGATGTGATTGGGTGGTCTAACCAAGACTTTTGGTCCAATGGGGTTTCATGCACTTGCATGTGTAAGTTGGCACATGATTGGTCATGGTGGGTGGCAATTCTCTCTCATGGCTCTATAAATACTTGTATGACAAAAATGCAAGAGATGAACTTGTAAGAACTATTGAAATAGCTCTCTAATTTTCGGTCATCATAAGTATCATTCAAGTGTTCAGTTTTGAATTTTAGTGTTGAAATCCTAGCTACAATCGTAGTGTTTGTTGGAGGCTTGGGGTATACAAGCTTCAGGTCTTTTACTCTTGAGGATAACCATTTCAAGAAGCATCATCCGATTCATCATCCTTGTACTCCAAGAAGGTAGTTTTCTAAACATCCTATGGATATGTTTGATAGTATGCACGTTCATATATTGATCCTGGTTTTGGGATTTTTCATATAAATGGAATTTATATTTTAAAAGTAACATGTTTTAAATATTATTTCCGCTGCGTTTTAATTTCATATGGATGAAATTGCTTTGATAAACATGTTAAAATCCCATCATAAAATTTATTGGAGGTATTCCTCTCTGACCAGAGTCGGAGGTTTGGACATAGAACCAATATTAAAAGCATTATTCCAGGATTGAAAGCTGGCCATATTTAGAGAAAAGAAGATGAGCGATTGATCGTTTGAAAATAGTTTATTCAATCTGCTCTGATACCAATTGTTGGACCCAATATGGCCTTAAACAACTTCTTTTCACGTAATATGGCAAGTGATTTCAGTAGATGTGAAAAAGATGTGCGGAAATGGAAATCAAACTTTCAGAAACAAGACCTACAGAATTATCAAGTTTATATCACTTTGAAACAAAATGGTTTACAAGGTGATTGTAAGATTATTATCTAGTACAAATGAATCTTGAATTCTGTGGGTGAGAGGGCAATGGAGTTTTGATGTATGTGTGAATGCTACGCTTCAAACTCAATTGTCTTCTGCTGGTTGGGCCTTCTATTTATAGAAGGCTGGGTGCAAGAATAAACAATAGTTTATTCATGCAATAAGTCCTGCAAAAAGTGGCCAATTGACATATTCATTGAATCCAACGTTCAAGTTGCCTTTTTCATCATGATATTCAATAATGTCAACTTGCTTTGGTAAGTGTGGCAGGATAGAGCCAATTTCAGACAAGTGGGGTATTTCATCAGAATTCTGATAAACCACTTCATTAGAAATTCTAATGAACAAATCATTAGGAAAATCCTGATGATCAGAATCGTCAGAAACTGATGATATTTCATCAGAAATATCATCAGATCCATCAGAAATGACCTTCTCTGATAATCCAATTCAGCTCTTGATCAACTTGTGATTCGTTGAAGTAGATGCTGTGCATTTCAGTTGTCCTATCCAATCTTCTTCTTTTTGTTGTGATCTTCAGGACTGTGATCTCTTCATAGATCCAGTTGATTGTGATTTTCTTCTATACCTACAAATAAAGTTTCCTAACACGTTTTAACCTATCCGTTGTCTTTAAGATAATCTCAGATTCTGATAATTGGGTTTTCCAAACTCCTGCCCAATATACGGGCGGTTGTCACTTTCTCCTACACAAAGTCTCCAAGAGAACAACCTTGATACTTATATAATAATTATCAGTTATAGGAGAACTTATTCAGGGTGAGATGATCATTCCAATTACTACCCGAATCAATCTTAAGGAATTAACTACCCTCATGGTTAGTCGAACAAATTGACGATCCTGGGCAGCTAATAACGATTCTTAATCGTTTCCTAGTTAGGTTGCAGTAATCAATGCACAAGCGTACTGCACCATGCTTTCTTTTATCAATAAAAACCGGAGTTTCTGTAATAGATACAACTCCTAATAAGATGTCAATCCTAACTCCACTTGCCTCTCAGGAGGTAAACAAGGTAGTTCTACGGAGAAGTCATCAAGTTATCCAATATGATAGAGATGGCTCCAGTCTCCGGCTTTGGTTAGCTTAACATCACTTGTGCCATGTAATGATACATCTTTTTTACGAGTACCTGATTGCCTTATGTAGAGACGTCTACTCAAGCATTTCTATAATGGATATCTTCTTTGAATACCCCTAGCCGACTTTAGTACAATATGAACATTGGAATATCTTAGTGGTTCAATGCATTAAACCTCCATACTGATCAGGCATGGACGCAATCTATGGGACACACTGGGATACACCAATCCTCATATGGCGCTTTTATCAAACATAGTTGGCACTCACAGTTGATAGAAATCAATGAGATCATAAATAAAATAACATATATTGTCGTACTCTATTTGGAGAAAGAGTACTCTTAGAATTTATGAATGAGAATATTTTTACAAGAATAGAAGAAACGGTTTCTATGGTTTCATTGATAAGTTCTACCTTATACCAAATATCTGGAGTTCTTAAGAGAATATTCAAAATTTTGCTAAGCTTATGCTCCATGAAAGACTTATTATTACCTGTATTAAAACAGGACACTTACCAGAAATTATTATTGATAAATGATAAGGAATGTACCTAATGACATTATTGATATGTACTGCCTCAGGCATTCGTCAGGTAATTTGGGTATTTTCTTTCTTAACCTCTCCAAACTTAGTTGTACCTTCTTTGGCAGCTTTAGGGCAATTAGTACTGATGTGGATTTTCTCGCCACAGCTGAAACAGTCACTATTCTTTATGTTCTACATTCAGGGAACTGATGACCAGTTCTTTTACAGATGCCACACTGCTTTAACCTTCTGTCTGTTTGACACTGTCCCAATGCCTTTTGTTGTAGGTCTTGAATACAGACTTCTTATTGGACTTTTGTTGGTTCTTATTAAACCCTGACTTGTCCTCCTACTTAGATTTCTAGGAGTTATCCTCCTCCCTTTTCCTTTTTCCGGTAGTCTCAGCTTTGACTAATTTACTTCCTAACCCATCTAATGTGAGTGGCTGAGATAGATCCATAGTGGATTTTATAAGAAGCAGGCTTTGAAGCCTTAATATGCCCTCTTATTTCCAATGCTAAACCACTAATATATAGCACATTGCGCTTAGATTCTAAGTTAACCGAATAGGGCACTATCCAAGACAATGAATTAAAGTTTGTAACATACTATCGACAGCTAGATCCTTCATGGTAAGAGTCAGAAAATTCGTATTCCACCTTTTCCATTCCTTGTCGTAGACAACATGTTTTTCTAATAAAGTCCATAAACTTGGACCATCCCATATTGTATAAGGGTATCTTTCCTGTGGACTTTATTAATGGCCTCACCAATTAAGGGCATCACCATTAAATGGCTGTGATACATACCTCAGAATGTCCTTCCCAGCATAACCGCTGATACATATAATGGTTTCTATTTCATTCAACAATTTCACGCAATCGATGGCCCCTTTTTCGCCATTGAAGTCTCTTAATTTGCAAGAGACAAAGTACTTTTTAAGTACATCCTTTAGAGGAACGGGGCTCCTCGCTATATATTATCTTATTTGGTTTATTCTTCGCATTCGAAGTGTGAACAAAGCTCTCCTCATGAGCAGAGGAATGTGATTTAGAGCAAGTAGCATTCTGCTCTTTGAACTTTTTCATGACCTTTCTCATAACCTTTTCCAACAGTTGCATTAATCACAGCTTGGAGATTAACCCCATTAACATTGAGGTTCACATTTGTAGCATCATTAGCATTCGTCGCATCACTAGTATTGCGACTGTTATTTGTCTCATCCAAGTTTGTCATACTCGAAACTTGGTATTAAACACCAAATTAAGCAGTTGCTTAGTTGTATTACAATAGCTAGTCATCATCCGGACGACCTAGCATACATTAGCCATGGTATCATTAAACCATATAGGCTAATAGGGTATGAACATTCCTAATGAATGTTACTTGAATGTATATCAATTACATTTAGCCTAGGTCACAAAAGGACCATTAATGGCGTTTATGGTTTGGACTGAGTCCATTACCTTTTTGACGGGGGATAAAAATGCCACCACTGTCTTTGTCATATTGACGATTTTAGATAGCTCGAAGTCTTGCCACAAGGACTTCTAAAATATGAAACATGAGTTTGTCATGAAGGACATATATATGTAGGTACATAGATTTGTCACGAAGGACATTAATAATCATATGGCTCGAAGGCCTTGTCGCAAAGGACATATAAGTATGGCACAAAAGGCCTGTCTTAGAGAATATTATAAAGTATGGCACAAAAAGGCCTGTCACAGAGGACATTAAAACGATATATGGCACAAGGGCCTTGTCACGAAGGATAAATGTATATGGCACAAAAAGCCTGTCCACAAAAGACATTAAATATATAGTAGCCGCAATCTTATTTGATCAGGGACTTAAGACATGAACATAATTCTTTACCTTTGGGCAGAGAGTCATAGACTACAACTGTCATTGCTTGAAAGACGATTTATTTTGCCACGAAGGTAAATCAATTGACATCACTAATGGATGTTTATACATACATACATACATATATATATATATATATAATCATCGTATCTGATGATATTAATCATGATCACATTGATCATATAGACTATTTGGTTTGAGCATAGCTCACTACCTTGGACGGAGAATCATAGAAGATTACACCTGTCTTTGAAACAAATGGATAACATAATTTGGCCCAAAGGCAAAACATCACTTAAGGACATTAATTAACATGATCATCGTATTAGATGATATTAGTCACGATTTCATTAATCATATAGATTATTATGCTCGAACATAGTCCGATATCTTTAGACAGGGGGTCATAGACCACAACTGTCATTGTCTTGTAGGACAACAAGTATAGCCCGTAGGCACTTCATCACTAAAGGATGTTAAATGATACGATCATCATTTTAGATGATATTAGTCATGATCGCATTGATCATATAGACTAAGAGGCTTGGACATAGTCCAACATTCTTAGACAGGGGGTCGTAGACCACAACTGTCGTTTGTCTTATTAGACAACAAATTTAGCCCGTAGGCACTTCATCACCAACGGATGTTTATATTTTGATCATCACATTGATGATACTTTCCATGATCTAATTTGATCATATAGGCTTTAAGGCTTGGACATAGTCCAAATACCTTGACGGTTGGTGTGGTTTCTCAAGTCACACTGCCAGGAGTGTTAACATGTTCTTAGATGTTAACAAGGATTAATTGTCTTAAGAGGGTTTTACCATCAAAGCATGTATGTGTTCACATATTGGCTAGGTTATACCATTAAGAAGATCTTTTGAGACTAGTTAGCAGATCGATAAAGTTCGAATAAAATCGATACAATTGTTTGATAAAGGACGATATGAATACCTATATAAAATTTTCAAAACTTTCCATAAACTATTAGGAAATCTACAATAGTGCCTTTATCAGGACTTTTAGTATCCTATTTGTCCACAAAGGACTAAAAGGAGAATATAAGTTCGTGTAAGGACTTTAAAATATTATAAGTCCATATAGGGACTATATTGAAACAGTTTGCCCACGAAGGGACTATAATGAAATATCATGTCCGCTAAGGGACTATTGTGAAACCTTGTGTCCACAAAGGGACTACTTCGAAATAGCGTATCCCCAAAGGGATTTTAATGAAATGACACGTCCATAAAAGGACTATATTGGTACAGCATGTGCATAAAAGAAACTTTGTTGAACAAATGTCCTCATAGGGACTTAAATCGAAAGATAAGTTCATTAGGAAATTATAAAAACAAATGTCCACGCAGGGACTACACGGAAAATAGGTCCTTATAGGGACTTTGAAGCAACACAAGTCCATGTAGGGACTAAAAAGAAAATATAAGTCCATATAGGGACTATGAGATATGTCAACATTGGGACTATAGTGTAACGATATGTCCTCGAAAGGACTATGATGAATTATTATATTCGCCAGGGGACTTTAATAACGTGTCTACAAAAGAATTTTAATGAAATAACATGTCCATGAAAGGACTATAATGGAGTATAAAGTCCATGAAAGGACTATTTTGAAGTATGATGTCCACGAAAGGATTATATGGAAATATAACGTCCATGAAGGGACTATATTGTAATTTAATGCCCACGAAGGGACTATTTTGAAATATAATGTCCACGAAGGGACTACGATTGACAAACATCTATACAAGGTTTTATCAGAAGAGATAGGACCACACAGGGACCATGATGAAATGATATGTCCACAAAGGACTACAGTAATCAAATGCCCATACAGGGACTTAAGGAAAATGAAATATAATGGAAGAAGGGTCTTCTAATGCCTTCCTTACTTCATTCCAATGGTTTCTCTTTCTTGTTTACCATACGCGGTAGTGACACTGAAGATCTCAGTGAATAAAGTAAACATTTCAATTCAGGATCTGTTGCAAAATAGAATCCAAGGATTCAATGGTTAAAGAAACGACATGGATCACGGATTCGGTTTTGACTGGTATAGTCCAAGTCTGGAATTTCAAAACTTAGATATAGGAAATAGGGATTAATAGCATCCACGTGTATCATCTTCAATATGGGAGCCTCAGGGATCTCCTGGTATGGACTCCACTGGTACAAACTTCAAGATTTGAGCCTCAGGGACCTCCGGTATGGACTCCGAAGTCTGGTTAAGAGTTTATATAGGTTTGGTTTTGGGAATAGGTCCATAAAGGTCTTTCCTTCAACCGGTCGCATGCTTATCCTAGCCGTGGTATGCGGCTTGGCATTTCATGGCTTCGGATGGGAAGAATCTCCATCAACGACTTCTTTGTTTGGCGACATATTTAAAACATATAACATGGAAAACAATGCTTACTTAATAGGGATGAGAGCATTCCTATGTTAAGTCTAGACTCAGAAAATCTAAGGAATATGCTACTGTGTCATTTGAGATTAAACACTATAGGCTAGTGTTTAATTCACTCAAACGTTGGCTCTGATACCAACCTGTCACACCCCGATATTTACAGCTCAGCCCGGTGGGCCCGAAGGGGAATATCGTGACGTAAGATTGATATCTTCATAGTCAAACATACACAGAATAGCATAGCGGAAGTCTTGGAATATAAAATATTATAACAAAAACCAAATGTCTGAAAACACCGAAAGGATAATTACATACGAGCTTGCAATAATAAATCCACAGGCGGATCATAATAAAATGTACAAAATGAAGTTTAACAGACTTTAGGGCATCCTAAGGATTTGCAAGATCCTTTATTGACACCAAGCAGCTCCCAGTCGATTTGCGTATAGTACCTGTCACTTAGTCTTTTGAAAATACGTCAGTTTTCACTGGTAAATACAATTAACTGACTCATTTGAAAATGTTTATGATAATTTGGTTTAAGGGCACAAGGCACAAAAATATTCTTTTATAACTTGGGACAATTATATAAAAACTAATCTTGTATCAGATTTACATGTTTGTCCAACATTTAGGGCCGATATAAATAAACCGAACAAGATTAAACAACACACGACAAATATAAACCCACGGTGGGTCACCCCAGCAAATGAGTATATCTTTTACATACGCAACTGATAGGTGTATGCCTACACCCCGTGCTTAAGTCGTGGCCATTTACGATTTTTAAATGAACCGAGGATACCCAGGACACGGTTGTTAACTCCCAATGTTATTTGTTATCAAGCAACACTGATTAAAACGGGATTATGCAATTTAACCATATTCGATTAAAATGTCTCTACACCCGACCAAGCGGTAATATTTTACCGTATCCCAAGCCCGTATAACGGAAAATAAGTTAAAAGTATTTACCTGAGCTACTACTCCGTTTACAGCAAGATTTATATAACTCTACCGTATCCAATCTAATTAAATGCAGATAGCTTTTACCGGGAGGCTCTAGTCTGGAATGATGGTAATATATAACCAATTTAGAATGCTAACGGGTCTTATTTAGGTCATAGACCTAGAATAGCTAACTTAAAGTATTAGAAACGGTGCGATACGCTAGATTAAGCGATGATCGGAATAAAATGTAATTTAGACCCAACAAGTATGAAGACTTGTATAATATGGGTAAACTAAACACATTCTGGATTTTGAAGATTTAATGATAAGGTTAAACCCATTTCGGCTAATTCATGTAAACTAGTTACATAAACCGAATCGAACGCATAAATGCATAACGCGCAACCAAATGAACCATATACGAGTCCCATATGTTGTTATGCTTAAAATATGTTAATACATCAGTAGGATGTTAACATAAATGCCCAAAAAGTATTTAAAACCAAATTAAGTCCCGTAAGGGCATTTTAGTCATTTTAATATTTATAAAAGAGGTTTCAAAGTAAACCGATATTCTGGTCTAAAACATTCAGTAAAAATATTTATTTTATGGTGTTAAAATAGTAGGATATCATTCATATGTGTGGTTTACCATTTATGGCCAAACTATGCCCCGAAAGGGTATTTTGGTCATTTCACATATGCTTTTAAGGACATAATTGGAAATCTGAGTTCATGACTTATACCTACTATAAGAATATTAAAATTTATATATAAATTCAGTAGGTAACAAGTCTTAGGTGCTAAATATGGGTTTAAACAATACTATGCACCTAATTAGCGTAAAAGTCGATAATTGACGATATTTGAAATGTTTATGTGATTCTGAGATTTGGATCAGCCTTGAATGTTTAAAAATTTTATTTTCATATCAAATCAGTAGAAAAAGGTTTGGTATGCTTATCATATGTAAATCACATTTTATTAGTCAAAAGGGCATTATCGTCAATTAAGGAATTTATACAAGAACTCTAAGTTATGGTCAGTATCTAATCTGACCCAACATTCCAAAAATTCCTAAAAATGATATCATAACAGTAGGTAATGAGTCTTGGGTCAAAATCTATGTTTAAACATGAGTTATGCATAAAAGCGTAATTTAATATTTATAAAAGCTAAATTTGCGATATCTTGCATAACATCAGTTTGTGACCAGAAAAAATTGTCAAATTAAATTAGACATATTTATACATCAGTACTTAACCTATTTGTAGGCTCACATATTCAAAAATCTCATTTTTAGATCAAAAGGGCATAATGGTCAATTATAAGCATAATAATGGAAACTAGCATATAATTCAGAATATTAAATGACCTGGTAATATAACCCTAGAGGGTTATACTACAACAATAATATGATCCTAATGGAAGCTTAAAACATAAAGGGTTTAAGCTTAATCAGGTCAGAACTGAAAGTCAAAGCAAAAGTCAAGCTTTTGCGACTTCGGTTGCGAACCGTCCCTAGTCTCAGAATTTGTTGGTGCATATGTCTATTGACTTCATCTTGTATCGAGTCTTGTATCTAGATTGAATAAAATGGAGCTAGGTAGACTAGAAAATAGGATTTTAGAGAAGATAGTCTAGGTCGCACGAACTGGTTGAACCAGTTCATACGAACTGCCAGGTCGCACGACCTGGAATGTTCTTTTTCGTGCGGACTGGCATCTCTATAAATAGTGGGTCTTGTGATTTCATTTGTAACAGTTGTGATTCTGGTAGCGTAACTCTGCCAAAGTGTCGAACAAGCTGTAATCAGTTTCAAATCAATATAAACGACAGTTAAAGTGATTCTGTGTGTTATACAAGCTGCAACCATGTCCAAATCATTGAATTCCGCCTTTGGTTTGGTCTAGAACTCTTCTGATCGACTCATTTGATCGATTCAACGATCCTACAAGTGGTATCAGAGCTCAGGAGGAAGAGTTCTTACCATTTCAGCTTGTTTTTTTCAAAAACCTCTGATTTCTACTCATTTCTTCTCATTCTTCTACACATTTTCTTCAAAATCAGAACGTTTTCACGGTTAAAATGACCTGATTTTGTGATATAACACGTAAAACTGAGTTTTAATCAATCCTTAAACAAATCAGACCTGAAATCAACTTAAAACTTGATAAAATTGACCAAACTGTGTGAAAATCTACTCAGATCGTTCGACAAATCATCAGTTCGCACGGTTTGGTCCAGGTCGCGTGAAAATAAACCAGTTCGCACGAGTTGAACATCCAGTTCACACGAAGTTCTTCAGGTCGTTTGATTTTAACCCCAGGTCATGCGAAGTGACCTCCATCTCGCACGATTTGAGATTTGTATCCAGGTCGTGTGGGGTGAAGTATAAACTACCAGTTCGTTTGGAACTAACCAGATCGCTTGAGAGAATATATTCCAGGTCGTTTGGATTGATCCAATTCGTTTGAACCAAGTCGTGTGAACCAAATCGTTTGAAACCTCCAGTTCGTTTGAAAAGTCTGTTTGTGTGAACTTTTAAAACCAAAACATGGAAAACGAATTTTACAATGCGTTTGCTACTGCTCCAGCTGCTCCAGTTACAGTTGCCGAAACTGTTGGAATCGAAAATGAAACTGGAACTTTCCAAAAGCCTCCAAAGCTTATGTAAATTGAGGACTTTAAAGGATGGCAAGATCGTTTTGAAAACTGGGTGCAGGCTAATAAGTTTGATGCATGGGTTTCGTTAGAGAAAGATTACACTAAACCGAAAGATGATCTTGAAAATGAAAAACCATTAAGTCAATTTACACCGGAAGAAAAATTAAGATACACCAGTGAAAAAATGATGATTAGCATTCTCCAACAAGCGGTAAAAGAAGATATTTTCGTTTTGCTTCAACATGAGGGAACTGCTAGATCAATTTGGTTAGCGTTGATTAAAAAGTTTAAGGGAAGTGCTGATATGATAAAAAAATAAATGTGCATTACTAAAAAAATCGTTTGATATGTTTACAGCTTTTGAAGGTGAAACAATAAGAACGATTATTGAGAGATATTGTCATCTTGTCATGGAAATGAAAAGATTGGACATCAAGAAGGAAGATGAAGAATGGGTTGATAAGTAAGCCGATGCGCTTCCACAGAATGAATGGGGAACATATATGTTGATTTTAAGGCATAACCGACAATTTGAAGATATGAATTTGTGTAAGTTTATCCAAAAGTTGGAAGAACATGAGCTAGCAATGCGAAAAATTTTTACTATGAGCAGTCCAAGTGTTCAACAAGATGTTAGTCTATACTATCGAGGAAGCAAAGTTGAGACTACTTCGAGTCCGAAGATTCAGACTGCGTTCAGTGCTGATGGTACTTCCGGAACAAATGCAAGCAATACAAATCAGAGCAGTGGATTTTCTTCGTCTTATTCAAATTTTGAACCAAATTTCTCAACACCGAGTTCTCAACAACAAAGTTCAATAAATACTACCGGTCAAGTATTGCAATGTAATGTTACATTGAATATTCAAAATGGTCAAAATTTCTCTCCAGATATTGCGAAGCAACACATGGCATCACTTGCTACCATGTTAGAGTCGTATGAAAGCTTGGTTGCTGGACGAATCGGCAATCCGATGCTCACTAAAGAGGATTATGACCAGATTAATTCTGAAGAACTTGAGTTGATGGATATCAAGTGGTGTTTAGCTAGTGTTTTGAGAAGAGCAGAAAAATTCAAACAAATCACCGGTAGAGATGATCTTCGTGATGCTGCTACATCTCAACTAGGTTTTGACAAATCAAAGGTTACTTGTTTTCGTTGCAGAGAAAAAGGGCATTTTAAACGAGAGTGTACAAACAGAGAAGCAACCGAAAGACAAGATCCTTTTGGAAACAACGATTATCATCGAAAAGTAATTTATCATCAGGTTGCTTAACAACCATATCAACAACAATCTTCACACTCAAATACTATTCCAATTGAAGATGGAAAGAAGAGAGCTTGTTATGGTCTGATAGATCAAGAAGATGAAAGGATTCCGAAAGATTTCAATTGGGATGATTATGATCCTTCTAGACCTTCAGTTTCTAAAGCATTTGTTGCTCGAATCTTTGAAGACTCAACCTCAGGAGAAGAATCAGTCAAATCTAAGAACCGTCCTAGAAGACAACCGATTTTTAAGTCATTAGTAAGTGATGCAGACACTGATGATGAAGAAGAGTATATTAATAAAGCTAGAAGACAATTGGATTCTTATAGTGTTAATTTGTTTTTTGCAGATAAAATCGAGATGTTAAAAAAGAAAAGGTATGCTAGACTGAAGAGAGAATTGGAAGCAAGAATGGTTGTTGAAGAAGAAATTGAAGCAAGAAGGATTGCTGAAGAAAAGGCAAAAGTTGAAGAAATACCGACACAGAAGGTCGAGGTTGAAGAGAATGAAGTGAAGATGGAAGTTGAGAAAGAATCAATTGTGATTGAAAAAGTGGTGGAAAAAATAGTTGAAAAAATCGTCGAAGTTGAAAAAATTGTTGAAGTCGAGAAAATAGTTGAAGTTGAAAAAATTATAGAGGTTGAAAAATCTTGTGCAAAGTGTTTAGTATCTTGCAAAGATTGTGCTGAGAAAGATACAAAGTTGGCTGAATTGGAAAAGCTCAAAGAGAACTTACTGCACAATGTGAGGAGCATAAAGGAGTCATATGATCTTCTAAGCAGCAAAGTGAACTTGTACAAAGGAGCTTGTGATGAGGATATTCAGATGAAAAATCTTCTGAAAGCAACAGTTCTTCAAAAGAAAACTACAATCAACGGATATATTGAGATGAATGCTGAGCTGAAACAAGAATTGGCAGCAATGAAGATTGAAATCGAAAGAGTGAACAATTTATTTCGAAGTTATCAAAGTTCAGAGTATGTTATTGATCGCATCTATCATGCTGTTGCAGCTCATAAGTTTGCATATGATGAAGGAAATTCTGGTAAGAAAACTGGTTTGAGTTATAACAGAGTTCCAAATCCAATGTGGGATGGCTATACCCCCCGAGACTTTGAAAAGGTGGCTGAAGCACTCAATCTGAATCTGAAATCCGAGTCTATTGATGGATTGTCAGATAATATTGATGTCACCTTCACAGCGTCTGACACTGATCATGAGTCCGAGTTAATTAAGAAAGTGGTCGATCAGGGTGTTGGATAAAGATGAAGAGTCAAAGTCAGAGTCAGAGTCTAAACCTGAAAATTCGAGTTCATCAGACAAAAGCTCGAATTCACCGGTCAAAAGGGTTTACAATAAAGATTTTCTGATGTCACAAAATAATTTGAATGACGAAACATTCAAAGTAGCATATACTTTGAATGATTCTGACAAATTATATTCTGATGAAGAATTTCCAATAAGAAGTGTTAAAACTGAAATGATTAACAAGGTTTTCAAATTAACATAAATTAATATTTCTGAAATAAAAGATGTAAATTTTACTGAAAAACCTATAAAATACACTTCAAGAGTTCAACAAAGATTGAACAAGAAAAAGGGTTACAGTTCTGATTCGGATTATCGAAAGAAACAAAACCATAACAGTAATTCCAAAAAGAAAGGATTAGGTTTTATTCCACAAGAAAATCATAAAAATGAGAATATTTATAAACCAAAATCAAAATTTGTTTCAGGAACAAGTTCTGAAGAGGAGAAGGAGAAACCATTCTGGAGATAGTCAAACAAGGAGTTTCTCGCCGAAAAGCAAAAGAAAATGTTGAAAGAATCTGAATCAAAAGTTGAAAGAAGAACCTGTTTCAAATGTCAAGAGGTTGGACATATTGCTTGGAATTGCCCAAAGCCAACCAACACAAACCAACACAAAACAGGGAGTTTCTTCTAACTCTAAATTGAAAGAGAAATGTGTTGATAAAAAAGAACAACCAATGGAAAAAATTAAAGAGTTCAAAAATTTGACTTTCGAAGTTGGTGAAAATTCGAAACATTTTTACAAAAGAAGAGCCAATTTAAATAAACAAAAATGGATTGCTAAAAATCAGAGGTTGTTTCTGGCAATGAATCTGACTCGTCAAAGTCAGAGGAGCCATCTGTTGTGGTAAATGCTGAGAATTCCGTTCCGACAATGGATGATGAAAATTTTCCACCATTGTCAAACGGAAACTTGAAATCAAAAGTTGGTAAGATTGAGATTTCAGATCAATTCTTCTCTGATAAAAAAGAATTTGATGCTGAAAAAGCATTTAGTAGCAAAGTGTTACACAATTTTGGAAAGATGGCAAATGGGAAGGTGAAGGGAGTGAAATAATTTTACGAATCAAAAGTTGTTAAACCGAATGAGGATGGTTCACCCATGATTGATCAGGCATGGGTGAGATTGTTTAAAAAATAAAATCCTGACATGCCGGAGCTCCCAAGTAGGTAATCGTGGAGCATGAATCGACATCATTCTTGAGAAGTGTTTTTGAAAAACCTTCAAGTGTTAGATTTTACAAGTGGTTAAAAGAACAATGTGATGAATTAAACCTCATGTTTGTGAAATGACAAACAAACTAATTTTCCGGAAAAACCATTTTGATTAAAACAAACTTAAGTGTTTTGAAATCATAATGGGAAAATAGTTTATTGTCAGGGGGAGTTCTGATTGTTTATGCTAAGTGGATGGAGAATTGAAGCAATTCACATAAGTTTGTCATGTTATTTATACAGTTTATTGCTTTCATTTTCAAATTTTCCCAGAAAATCAAAAATTGAAACATATTTTTGATTTTAGGGGGAGTAAAAAATTTAGAAATTTTGAAAATTTGAAAAATCCAAAAACATGATAAAATCTAAAAACCAAAAACATCGAAAAATCAAATTGAGTTTTGTTGTGAAAAAGAGGAAATGATAGTACATCAGTAGACAATCGCAGTACGCTAAAGATTAGGAAAGTTAAAATGTGATAAACGGTCTCACTGATGATATGCCAGTAGATTTTTACACGCTTAGTAGATTGTTGTCAAGATATAAACCTAAATTTCAAATACTTACTTATTTCGTGGGGAACATCTCTCGGATATATAGGTAACCCCTGAAATCTTGTTTGGAGGGCTTTTTATTTCTGACATACTAGGTCTTTGTGCGTGATGATATCTGGGGTATTATACCAGGACGCCTGATTTTGCGGGAGCAATAGCCTAGTCCTCGTATAATACTTTGCACTGCTTTAATCATAAAGCCCACCCTCAGCATAAAAAATGATGAAACATTGAAAAATGCTAATCATGTGCTGTTGAAAAGAAGATCCCCAAGGGGGACACACCTAAAAGACGAGCCATCATCTCTCTGATTTTGCGGAAGAAATAGCCTGAGCTCTCATGGCCTTGCATTTACCCCTTACAGATATCATTAGTGTACATTCACCTGTAAGACTGAATATAGGAGTCTGGATACGGGAGTATATTCTGAGGTGGGACACGCGAATAAGTTTAAGTCCATTAAAACACTAATCTCGTATCTCGAATCAATTGAACTTTGTGTGAAAATTTAAATGGATCAGTATACTGACAATCTAAGTGAATTGTTTAGATCATAAAGTGTTTATAGCTCAATGGTGCTAGTGATTTGTCATAAACTGATATGATCCTCTTACACAAAGTTACAAAAAGATGTTTGTGTATAGTTTATTTCTCAAAATCCAAAAAGAGTTTAAGTGTGTTTTAGCATAATATTTTGAAAAAGCAAAAAGATTTTATTTCATCTTATTTTCGACAACTGATGTTGAAAAGCTGATTTTCAAAATTCCGAGTGCTAAACATGATGGACAACAGGGTTGGGAGAGTTTGTTTGATATGAGAAATGAATTTGAAATGATTAAATGGTTCATTAATTTGAAACCAAATTTGAATGTTTCGAATACAAAGTGGTAAACAGAGACTAAAATTGTTATAAATAAAAACCTTATGTTTCGGGTAGAGTATTGTGCAGGTAAAAAGCCAGGTTACGACTCCTGAGGATTGCAGATTAGAGCCAAGTTTCTGATCCTGTTGCTACGGAGAGCCAGGAGACATTACTGCACCTGTGAAAGCTGCAAAGCAAGATCCCTGTGTCTAAGCCTGAGCAGAGTTTGAGCTAGGATGTGATCCCGGAACAATTTAAGGGGGAGTTTGTTAGCAAAGGGGAGTTTGAAGATTGAAAGATTCAGACTCAGATTCTGGAACATTGCTCGAGATAGAAGCTGCTGATGCTGATGAGCAAGAAGAAGAGAAAGATTGAAGGATGCTTACAGTGTAAGATACTTTGGAAAGAGCGAGAAGACTGATCAAGACTGAAGACTCAATACACTGAAGACTCGTCAACATCCAAGGGGGAGTCTGTTGGTGCATATGTCTGTTGACTTCGTCTTGTATCGAGTCTTGTATCTAGATTGAATAGAATGGAGCTCGGTAGACTAGAAAATAGGATTAGAGAAGATAGTTGTAAGGACTCTCAAAATTGTTCTAAAGATACCCGTAAGTAAAATCCCGAACCCCTAAAACCATACTGTTCATGAAAAAGCAAGAAAACAAGAAATATGGTTCTCAGGCGGGCTGGGTAAGAGTAAGCATGGTCTTACGTGGGCCGCGTCAAACATAGGTTGACCGGATAAGTGTTCCGGATCCAGGTGGTAACCAGCTGGCTAACCTACTCGTGACCAATCAAGCCTACTCATAGACTAGGCGGCCACGCGGGCCACGTAAAGGTAAGCCGAAGGCTTACGCGGGCCGCGTGAGGCCTCAATTATTGCTATAAATAGCTTGTTGCATGCACAGTCCACTGGTGTCGAAATCTTTTCGTAAAAACGAAAGTACACTACTCTAAAGTCGAAATTAATTTCAATATTAGCGAGGTGCTGCTCCGATACCGGGTATTAACTCGATCGCTGCTACGATTCAATGTCCGATCGATTAAACTATCCAACGGATGTTTAAGTGCTGCCCAAATTAGGGTTTATGCTTTGTCATTCGTCGTAAATTTGATGGATGTTTAAGTATCGCACTTTGTCATTCGTTGTGAATGTTTAATCTCATGAGTTATCGTAAATGCTGTATTAGTTACTAACCGAGTTCATGTGCATGTTATTAAATTTAGGATAAAAGGCTAATTAGTAGGCTAAGCTCTGCTCATATAAATCTGCATTGTGAGTCATTCTCTTTTAATCAAGTTGCTTTACAAAACTCTATTTATTTCAAAGTTATAATTACAGGGATTAAGTCTTTGTAATCTCCAAATTACAGCCAGTATGTGGGGTTTTGTATACATTACTTGATAACCTTCACCATTGGACAACGAGTTAGCCAAGGGGTGATATGACCATAGTCACAGACACCATTGGACAATGAGGTTACCAATGGATTGTCAAGTGACAAATACTGTGGGTAGTTGGTTGATATATGGAAACATTGTAATCGCTCTTAATACTGTAAATTATAACAAACGGGTCGTTTGAGTAAAAAGACTGATTCACCAGTATTTCCCGCTGACAAAACCTTTTTCAAACATGTTTCAGGTGATCTGTTGTGATCCAGGAAAAGTGTCGTGAAGCACTACAAGCTTAAGGAAGTGGCTCAATATAAAATAAAGAAACATGTTTTTGTAAAAATAAAGATTTCTCCATGAAATCATATGATTGTAAACTACCGGGGTTTATCCCGAATTGTGAAATAAAATAATCGGGAAATTGCAGTTTTAAAAAGATCCTGTTAAAATCTTCCGCTGTTAACTCAATTAAATAAATACCACGGGATTTTCTATCCCACGGCTCCTGAAACGGGCCAAACCGGGTCGAGGGCCGTGACAGAAAAAGGTGGTATTAGAGCCACTGATTTAAGCCAATTATGTATTTAGAAAATACTTAATTTTTACTGATTGCTATTTTTTTGATTACGTGTTTTATTATTTGAATATTTGTTTACAGTATGGTAAGCAAAGACTTTCGGATATCTATTATAAATTAGATACTACACCGAGAGAAAAAGGATCATCATCCTCAAAACTGTTAGGATCGGAGGCTCTCATGATTATGCTTGTTTGTGTAGATTGAACAGTCAATGAGTATGAAAACATGTTAAGTGCAACGGAAATGAACAACAAACTTTATAAACACAATCAAAGAGGAAAATAGTTTGATAAACACATGATTTGCATTAATCGAAAGATTACAAAGTCAATCAAAAGGATTACAAAGCATGGTTACAAGCTAAGCTCCCCCTCAGCCTGATACCCCAAGGATGGTTGCACACAAGATGAAAGGATTGGACTAGAGGATAAGAACTCGCTCAGTCAATCAAATGTAACAGTACAGGGTACTGTTACATTTATAGGCAAACTAAACCACTGGTGTACCTCAGCTGACGTCACCATGAAAGTGACGTCTAACAGCCTAACAACCTGTATCTACTGTCTTTACCCAAACACTGCTAATCCTAACCACTGACTATACATAAAACAAATAATTCACTAAACAGCTGCTCTCCCTTTATGTCAGTGCTTTGCTCAAGGTTGATCAGTCCTTGACTTGGCAGTGCTTTATCATCAGTAGATAGGACCAGCAGTGTTGGATACTTCAGGGTTTGATCAACAGTTGAAAGGGCAGCAGTAGTTGTATCTGATCAATGGATGAAGACCATCAGTTGTTATAACTCACTTTCAAGGGGGAAGCTTAATGTAAACTGCTGCTTATTGTGGATCCACTGTTGTGACCAGGTTTTGGCTTTACATTATCTGTTCCTCTGGTAGGGTTCAATCCCAACAATCTCCCCCTGGAACAGATAATGCCAAAACTCTTCATTATTGTGGATATCTTTATTGCCTCATCAACAGTTCCCTTATCTGGCCTTTAAATTGTAATTCAAAGTCTAGGGCATCTGTATCTTCATCATCCCTGCTAAGTGGAAGATCAAGGAGATCCTGCAAATCTTCAAGTCTCAGGCCAAGAGCTTGTTCCCTTGATATTTTCTCCACTTCTCCACCAGACCTGAGCAAAGTCAATACGCAGGTCTGTTTGTCAGTTTCCCACTTTTGTATTTTTGAGCCTGGTGGGTTTCTTGGGAGATGTTTATTTGCAGAAGTATTTGGTGAGGCTGGCCTGTTCATGACTGGCTGAGCAGCACTTGCATATTGTTCCAATTCAAGATCTTCTTTTATCATTACTTTCGTGCCTGCTTTTACAATGGCATCTCCAGCTAATAGATCTTGAATTGTTTCCATACTAAACTGGTTTTTGCTCCTTCTTTTGTAGATGGCAGCACCAGCTGGAGCAGTGGTTCTTTTAGCTTGCAGCTTTGGTGGTCTTTTTGAAACCTCTGCTTTGGAGTAGTCAGGCTTTTGTGGAACTCTTGGATCTTTCTTTCGAAGCTCCTCTAATCTTTTATAGGTTGCCCTGACTCTATCTTCTCCCCACTTTGTCACAGAGTTCTTTGACCCATAATCAGCTGCAATCAGCTCCTCTTTCATTCTCCTCAACTCTAACATCTTCTCAGCTTCAAATTGTTTGAATTTTTCAGGAGAAGTCTGCTTTACCTTATTTTTGATCATGTCTTGAATCCTGGCTGCTTCCTTTTCAAGCTCAGGAATGGTCCAGTTCTTGTACATGTGTTTCTCCCCCTTGTATTTCTTGTAGGTCATGATACTCTCAATGTAGTCTTTTCTCAAGGACTCATCTGCCCTTACTGAAATTTGCTGACATACATTTTTAGCAAATCGCTCCATAGCATTGACCTGTGAGAGTAGAAACTGGTAGTTTTGTTGAAATTCTCTATCAGATTTCCCTCTTCTGTTTTTGAGTGCAATATACTCTGCTTGCTTGGCCTTGAGTTTCAAGTATTCTTCAATATTGTTAGGCCTGGGATATTCTGCAACTGATGGCAAGCTCCTTTTAGCTGGGTTGTCCTCATAGTAGAAGGATTTGATTTCTTCCCTGACTGCAATGAGTTCTAGAGGAAATGAGACACCAGCAGGAGGTAATGGTTTTAAAGTTTGAGCTGAAGAGAGAGGTATGGGTGTGGGAATTGTGACAAGTGATAGGGATTTTGAAGATGTTGGTGGAGGTGAAGGTGAATCATCATCTGATATATAAATCCTTCTCCTTTTTGTTTTAGAAGAAGCAGGTGATGTTTTGGGTGGATCAGTGGTGGTAGATTGTATGGCAGTGGTTAGTGATTGACTAACAGCTGTTGAAACAACTGGTGTTTCAACCACTGTTGTCATTACATCAGATGTTATAACATCTGCTGTCTTCTGCTTTTTGTCAGCAGGTGGAGATGATGGTGAAGCAGTGGATTTGGTGTATTTTGAAGTGGTGTGTGTTGAAGTGGGAGCAGATGTTGAAACCACTGAAGTACCAGCAGTAGTTGATACAACAGGAGTTACAACAGCTGTTTGGATGGAGTTTTGATGCAGATGGCTTTTGGATGGTGGTTTTGGAGGCTTTGGAAATCTGGATGGGATGGACTTAGGTTTCCTTTTTATCTTTGGATTTTTGGAATTCTTTGATCCAGAACAACCTTGCTCATACAGTTCCATGAATGCTCTTTTCTCCTCATTCCATCTTGAGATATCCTTTGCTATTCTATCTCTTTTAACACTTGCTACTCCTTCATCAAGTGCTTCTTGAGTCGCATCAACCTTTTTACTACCATCTGGCACAGGAATTTTTCTGGTCATAGCATCCTTTTCAGGTTCAATTTAGAGACCATCATCTATTCCTTTCTTCTTCCACTCCTGAATTTTCTCCCCCTTTTTGGCATTATCATCTGGGAGTTGATCAATGAAAAGTACTGTTGGAGGAGCAGTGCCAGTGGTGTGCAGGATCTGAGTTTTGAGAACCTTTAGATCAGCCTGAGTGTTCTTGAACCCTGACTCCATTGCATTTCTCAGCTGTTGGACATGTTTTTCATGTTGCTGATTTGCTAATTGTGCTTGTTGATGGAGAAAAGGTTGAAACAAATTCTAGAGCTCATTTGTAGCAGGTGCCCTTTGTGGAGCAGGTGCTTGAGATGGAATAGCAGTTGATTGTACCTTTTGAACTTGTAACACCTGTTGTAGCATATCTTTAAGTTCTACAACAGAGTTATCAAGTTTTTCAATACGATCCGTCAATTTCTGGTACTTTAAACCATCACCCAAGTTAATGGGATCATCTGATTTCCCACTGGCAGTGGTTTTATCAGTGGTAGATGTAGGGAGTATACTCCAAACATTAACCACTGATGCCCCTTTTTCTTGGTACTGGGGTCTTCTTCCTTCAACACTTGACAACCTTTTGAAGTTGCCAGTAGGATAAATAAATCCACTGGTGGTTGGCAGAGGTGCTATGTAAGGAATTGCCTCCAAGGAAGTCTTATTAATGTAACCACTGTCCAACTGTAAACCAGTGAGTTCAACAGTTGTAGTGGCTGCTTCACTTGGACTACCACCAAGAGTTACTTGTAACTCAAGGGGTGTAACCTCCTCAGGTTGTGTTGGTGGGTTAGCAAAGAATGATTCATCAGACCCAGTCAGTTGTTGAGGTATATTCTCATTGATAGGTGATTGAGAAGGACTGGTTAGTGCCTGGTTCAAATCAATTGCATCCAACAGCAGTTTAGTTGGTGAGAGAATTGTGGATGTGATGGGTGGTGTAGAAAGTGGATTTGCTCCGGGTATTGAGCTGTGGATGATAGAAACAAGTGTTTCTAGAGCATCATGATGTGGAGACCCTATTTGTACAACCTGTTCTTTTTGTGAAGAAGCAGGAGGAGTTTCGGTTATGAGTTGAGATATTTGTACCAACTGCTGTGAGGAAGAAGCAGCAGTGTTTCTTGTGACTTTTGTGTTGTCACAGGCATTTGCTCTGGTATCTCATCCTCCAGAGTTGCCTTTTTTATTGGTTTGGGGGGCTTTGGGTTTTTCTTTTTGTGTGGTTTTTTGTGGATTGTAGGTGTGGGTTTCAAAATAGTTGGTTGTGCTGCTATGATCACCTGGAGCAGTGGGCTCAGCAGCTGATACCTGCGGAGCAGTTGTAACCGCTAAAATCTGCTCAGGTACCCCTGCTTTTGTTTTTATTGGTGCCAACATTCTAGAGAATGTTTCAGGTATCAAGCTTTTTATTTGAAAATAGACACCTTGTTTAAGCAAATTTTCATTTTTCTTATCAAATTTTTGAAAAAAATTATAACTCAAAAATCGTGGAAACAACAAAAATGCTTTACTTTCAACGTTTTTCACCATGTCATTGAAAATCTCCTGGGAGTAGTTGTAGTCCTTATTATTCAAAATAGTGTAACCCAGACATTGAATTTTTAATGGTATTTCGTTAAAAGATGTTGTTTTATTCGAAGCACACATCAGAAGTGTGTGAAATAAAAATCTGGGTGCAGATGGAAAATAACCCTTTTGTAGGGTATCTACCTTTGACTGTTCTGCATAGCCCCTCTTCAGAAAATCAGCTTTTAACTCGTTTTTGTCAAAGGAAGTTTTACCTTTTTGATCATCGAGTTTGAAGATTTCTGATAGTTATTGCGGAGTGATTTGAATCGCCGTACCCTGTATCGAGGAGTTAATGGCTACTACTTTATCATCTTGTTTTTCAAGCGTAGCATTTTTCCAGAACTCTCTCTGGGTTTGCAGATATATGGGGGCGTCTACGGTCAACAAAGTTTTGTACTTTGATGTAGATATGGTGTCGAGAATGGAATCGAAGGTATGATTGTTTGTGGGTTTTGTGAGTAAACCCAAATAGTTGTGAGATTGTTTGTATGGTATTTCGATAGATTCTTCGGTCGTTTGAGCGACCTCATTGGAGGGTGGTGGTGATTTAGGATTTGATTTTGATTTTGATTTCGACTTTGATTTTGTCATTTTTCCGGAGAAGAATGAAGAACGCTTTTTGAAGATTTTGATAAGAAGGGTTGGAAACTGCTTTGAGAAGAGAATTTTGGAATTCAATTCGACAGTGTAAAACCCTGTTTGGGGTTTAGGGTAGGGTTTTATTTAGAAAAAAAATGATCGCTGATGTGGCAGCGGTTATTACGATCTGAGGGCTAAAAACTGACCATGTGTCAAACACTGATGAGACGGATGAAGTATGGAGAATAGTTGTTTTAAGAGCCACTGACGTATCAAGCATCAGTGGTTATAACGGTAAAAATTTTGGGCAGTGGATGATTTTTACTATCAGTGAATAGCATATCAGTGGATAAGACACTGATTTTGAACATTAGTGCTTTTCAAGAAAATGAGAGATCAGTGGTTAACTTTCAGCAGTGGACAGTGTTTAGAGATCAGACGTTGAAACAAAACAGTGGTTAGGGTAAATGGTACAGATCTTGAAGGACAGGTGTTTCAGCAACAGTTTTGAAGATTTTCATTCAAGGTTTTGCCACATGTCAATTTTGAAAGACAGTGGTTTAGTACCCCAGATGATGAAAACTTTTTGCTAAGGCAACTCATTTTCGTTTAATATTCAATTAAAACATGAGTACCCTAGTAATTCAAGCACAGTTTGCAATCAATTTTTGATGAAAATTTAGGAGCAAACCTGAGTATGACATGATCATGACATATGTACCATTTTCTTTTGACCCATTTATGAGGACACTAATACCATCAAAAATAAGGTATTACATCCTGACAGGAGCTGAAACTATTGCCAACAAAAACAAGCATAAGTTCCAAATATATTATTCCAAAAGAAAAAATGAATAATATATCCTGGTTATTCGAGAAAATCCTTTGAACACAACAAAAAATGGTTAAAGGATTTTCTAAGAATAGTATCAAAAAGATCTGGTATAATTTCAATAGAGAATATAAACACATCACTCACAAGTTTTTGAAAAATGGTCAGTAGTTAGACAACAGTGGTAGGAAACTTTTGGAATACATTTTGACCACTGTTTGGTACCATTTTCTTTGTCAGTTGATTGCAAACATGAGGACACATGGATAAATTTTTGAACATTTGTCTAGTCCTCTTTGGAGTTCATTCACTGGAATCAAAACTTTTTCCTGAACAGATAAATGCACATAGTTGCTTAATGACCATTATTACCCTAAACTTTGACTCATAAGTGTTTTATGTTTATACTCTTTTCTTTTGACATCAAAAGTTTTGAGATAAACACACTTCTGAGTTTTTGTGAATTTTCTTAATGTATTTTAACATAGTTGATTTTGTCCTTTTGAGGAACTCAACCTGTTTTCAACACATAAGATCTGAATGACTAAAATTTCAATTCCCTCTTTATAGAAAATCAAAACACCAATGTCTTATGAATCATAGGTTTTGTTAATCTGAGGTTGATACTTTAGTACTTAATGTAAACATCACAAATATTAAAACAACAGTTGAAATCAATATTGAAAATATAGAACAATCCCATAATTTAACAGATATGTTTACAGATCTGAAAACTATGAGTGACTTCTGCATGATATCACTTGTTGTGTTAAATTTGTGTGTCATATGACATCTTGGTTGATTTTCAGAGTTTTTGATTAACCACTTAGAACATGATTTACTCGATACTCTGTTTTTCAACTAAATGCAACCAACCTTAGTATCAACGAATTTTGAGCCAAACTGTTATGTCAATTTGACTGTTAAATCGAAATTGACTGTCCAAGCTCTGATACCAATTCTTAGGATAGGAGGCTCTCATGATTATGTTTGTTTGTATGTTTTGAAAAATTTGTGAATATGAAAACATGTAAAGTGCAGCGGAAATGAAAACAAACTTTGTAAACACAATCAAAGGAGAAAATAGTTTGATAAACAATTGCTTCTCATAGAGTCAAAGGATTTACAAATCAAAGCAAAAGATTACAGGTATGCTTACAGACTAAACTCCCCCTCAGCCTGATACCCCAAGGATGGTTGCACACAAGATGAAAGGATTGGACTAGAGGAGAAGAACTCGCTCAGTCAATCAAATGTAACAGTACAGGGTACTGTTACATTTATAGGCAAACCAAACCACTGGTGTACCTCAGCTGACGTCACCATGAAAGTGATGTCTAACAGCCTAACAACCTGTATCTACTGTCTTTACACAAACACTGCTAATCCTAACCACTGACTATACATAAAACAAATAATTCACTAAACAGATGCTCTCCCTTTATGTCAGTGCTTTGCTCAAGGTTGATCAGTCCTTGACTTGGCAGTGCTTTATCATCAGTAGATAGGACCAGCAGTGTTGGATACTTCAGGGTTTGATCAGCAGTTGAAAGGGCAGCAGTAGTTGTATCTGATCAGTGGATGAAGACCATCAGTTGTTATATCTCACTTTCAAGGGGGAAACTTAATGTAAACTGCTGCTTATTGTGGATCCACTGTTGTGACCAGGTTTTGGCTTTACATTATCTGTTCCTCTGGTAGGGTTCAATCCCAACAAAAACACTATGCAAATCCTGAAGAAGGAATATTTGTTCGAAAGGCACAATATTAAGAACCACTTTCTCCTAATAAAAGAAGTTTGATTATTAGGAAAAGTCAGGAGCAAATAAAGAAATCCCAACCAAAAGAAAAGAGAGTTAATCAGAAAACCCAAGAACTAGGCAGTAACCCACCATGGGAAGACAAGTTAGATGAAAAATGGGCAGGTCTATATATGCTAGCCACTGTAGCAGTAAATGCAAATCTTTAAATACTCTGACTCAAGTTTTAGCACCCTTATCACCTACAATCCAGAAACTTCATCCAGTAAATAAATAAGTTTACAGTAAACCCTAGTGTGTTTTAATTTTTAGTTGTCTTTGTATTAAATTAGTCACACGGTATGAAATAATATTTAAAGGTTATCTATGAAATTTAATATAATTTTAACTTAGCAATTTTGTGTATTTTGCATATATGCTAAACTGCATGAATGACTTATCTGAAGCCCTTCAGAATCTCAATCTCTATCCGGTGAAAATATAGGTTTCTAGAGATTTTACTGGTTATATACCCGATATAGAAGAACCTATGGAATTCAACGCTCCACCTCCGGAGAAACCCAAGCCTAAGAAAAGGAGAAGATTTGTGTGATGGAGGCGTGTGCGCAGGAGGAAACCCGCAACTAGGAAGATTCCCAAAATAGAAAATCCCTTAGATAAAGGAAAGGGGATTGAAGCCGGGGAAGGTTTTAAGCAGACAGAAATGGAGATTGGAGAAGGTTCTAGGTAGACAGAGATGGAAATTGGGGAAAGCTCTAGACAAATCAAGGAGTTACCATTTCAGGAGGAATTGGATCGTGCATTGGCAAGCTGTGATATCGTCAGGCCTGTCAATAATAATCTCTACCCTTATCCTGCTGAAAATCAACTTCCAATGAACTTGGAACCAGCAATTCCAGAACCTATAATCCACACCCAACCTCTAGGAATGGACGAGTGGTGGACCAATGATTGGCAGTTCCAAAACCTTCTCAACAGTCCTTATACCTTTTTCCCTCAGTTTGACCCAGAACCTATACCAAACCCACCAATGAGCAATGAAAATTTAGCTGAACTCCGCCACTTTGGCGAGGAGCTGGTGGATGCAGGAAATAGGATTAGGGAAGTAGGAGAACAGATCTCCTGGAAATACGACGAGAGGGAACGTCGTTATTGAAATACCAACTGACGAGGGATAGTGGGTTTGTTAAACTGTGGTTGTATAATAAATAATAAAATATAATAACCTAATATAAAACTTTGTAAGATAATGGTGTGTATTGATGCATATTATAAAATATAAAAATGGGAATCGAGAAATCGATAATTTTGGCTATAAGTGTGTTGTGAAATTTGTATGATTATTTTGTGTATAATTGTTACTTATTCGATACTAATAAATTATATATATTAATTATAAGATGGAAAACGCTAATAATGAACCAGTTAATGAGGTTAACCAATCTGAGCAACATCAGGAGGATCACTTTATGACTAAGCAAGATATAGAAAATATTGTTGCTCAAGGAATAGCCAATGCTATTCCAGCAATACTTGCTGCAGCCCAGAAACCTGTTGAACCTCAACAAATCATTCCTAGCAAACGTATTTCTGAAGATAACTTCAGTAATAGTGTAAACGGAGGCGGTAATCATACCAATCACGATAATGATTCACGGCAGGCTCCGCTCCCTAAGAAAATGAAAGCTGCAATGCCTGGTTGCACTTACAAAGAATTTCTTGCTTGTAAACCCGCTGAATTTGCAGGCAATGAAGGAGCGACTGCGGCACTGCGTTGGTTAGAGAAAACCGAGGCAGTGATTACAATAAGTAAATGTGCCAAGGACGACAAGGTTATGTATGCGTCAAATCTTTTCAAAAAAGGGGCGCTAGAATGGTGGAATATAGTACTTCAAGCCAAAGGAAGAAATATGGCCTATGCCATGAAATGGGAAGAATTTAAGAGTCTTGTAGAAAGAAAATTATGTCCCGAATATGAAAAAGATCAAATGGCGAATAAGTTCCTAAATCATCGAATGATGGGTGTAGATTGTCGAGGATATACTTCGACATTCTTTGAATATGCTAGAGTGGTACCAACACTGGCTTCGCCAGAACCGGTACTCATTTCTCGCTATATTTGGGGATTGATTGGCGAAATCCGTAATATCGTTAAAGCTGCGAGACCTCGTACTATTGACGATGCGGTAGAATTAGCTAACACCCTAACTGACGAGCTGGTACGCACAAGAGATGAAAACAGGAAAAAGGAACTGGCTCAGAAAATTTCCCAAGGATTTCGTACGGGTAATAATAGCAACTTCAAGTGAAGAGGAACAGGGCAATCCTCAACTCCGTCGTTCTGCAGAAATTGCAAAAAGAAACATTATGGAAGATGTAATGTAACCTGTAACTTTTGCAAAGTCGTAGGACATCGCGAAGAAGAATGCAGAAAGAAAACAAGAGTCTGCTATAATTGTGGAGAAACAGGACATTTTAAAACAGAATGCCCTAAGTTGGTTAAACCAGCAGACAATAAAGCTAAACTAGCCGATGGGGCTATCAAGAAGAATGCTCGTGCATTCCAATTAACTACTCAGGAGGCAGAACTCATTCCAGATGTGATAGCTGGTACGTTCTTAGTTCACAACATTTACGCAAAAGTATTATTTGACTCTGGTGCAAACCAAAGTTTTATAAATACTTCATTCTGCCAAGCTCTTAACTTACCCTTAACCAACCTTAGGTAGATTTTTTGTTAGGATCGGAGGCCCTCATGATAGTGTTTGTTTGTGTAAAATTGTATAATCAAAAGAGATGAACAGAGTTTAAGTGCAGCGGAAATGAATAACAAACTTTGTAAACACAATCAAGGAGAAAATAGTTTTGAGAAAGCATATGCAATTCATTTAGTCAAAAGATTTACAATAATAATCAAATGATTACAGATATGCTTACATACTAAGCTCCCCCTCAGCCAGATGCCCCAAGGTTGGATTGTACAAGATGAAAGGATTGAATTGAGGAGAAGAACTCTCTCAAAATGAATCAAATGTAACAGTACAGAGTACTGCTTCATTTATAGACAAACCAAACCGCTGAGGCATCTCAGCTGACGTCACCATGAAAGCGACGTGTAACTGCCTAACAACCTGTATCTACTGTTCTTATACAAACACTACTAAACCTAACAACTGACTATACATGAATCAGATGATATACTAAACTACTGCACTTCCTATTCATCAGTGCTTTCCTCAAGGTTGATCAGTCCTTGATTGGGCAGTGCTTTGTCATCAGCAGTTTGTACCAGCAGTGCTTAGTATCCAGCAGTCTTCTAGGCTTCATCAGTAGTTAGGCAAAACAGCAGCAGTTGTAGGCGGGCAGTGGATGTAAGACCATCAGCTGTTGTAATCACTTTCAAGGGGGAAGACTTAGTGTAAACAACTGCTTATTGTGAATCCACTGTTGTGATCAGGTTTTGGCTTTACATTATCTGTTCCTCTGGTAGGGTTCAATCCCAACAATCTCCCCCTGGAACAGATAATGCCAAAACCTGTCATTATTCTGGATCTTTATTTCTCATCAGAAGTTCTCTTGCTTTTCTTTTGAATTCTTCTTCAAATTCTTTGGAACTTGTGTCATCTTCATCCCGGCACAGTGTAAGTTCAAGGAGATCCTACAAATCTTCAACACTAAGGCCTAGTGCTTCTTTCCTTGATATATACTTCACTTCGCCATTGGATCTGACCATGGTCAATACATGGGTCTTTTGATCAGACATCCACTTTAGTACTTTTAAACCCAATGGGTTTCTTGGGAGAGATTTATTCAATGATGAGTTGGGGGATGTTGGCCTTGTGAAAACTTGCAGACTTTCAGAAATTCTTTTGAAGGCCATTTCAATAACATTGTTTGCTGCAGCTATGTCTTCTGCAGTTTCCTTCTCTATCTGCTCCTGTCTCTTTTGTTGATCTGGCTCAATGTCTGAAACTTCTGAAATATTTGGTGATGCAGGCTTAGTTAACACCTTCTTAAAAAGGTTTTGAAGTTTTTCTGAGTTCGCTTCCTTTAGACCCATTTTCATGATGGTTTCTTTGAAGTACTCAACTTCCTTTTCCTTTACCTCTTCACTGGTCAGCTGTTCTCCTTTATCTTGGTTTGTCATAAGAGTAGATCGGAACAGTGTTTTGAGGTTTTCAATCTGCTGTTCAAGCTTCATCATTTGTTCACGCTTCTTTGAAGTGCCTGATACAGTTATCTTCATTTTCTTCAGCCTTTCATAGGCTTCATCAGTTTGCTGCTTTGACCATTTTGATATGGCATTTGCAGTGTCCACCTTTGCATCCACCAGCTCCTGTTTCTTTTTCTTGTACTCAGCTGTTTGGTCATTGATGAACTTTTTGTATTTACTCCAATTTGGAGTATTCTTCTTCTTTTTAGGATCGCTCTTGATTCTATCAATCCTATCAGCTTCATGCCTTAAAAGCACTATTGGCCATTCTTCAAATTGATTTTCTTCAGCAGGATAAAATTTTTCTTGCATTATGTATGCAAGAAGTTTTCTTCTCATCTCTTTTTGTTGTTCTGCCTTTTCTTTGCTCAGCTCATGTGCAAAATCTTTTATTAGATCGACTTTTGTGAGCAGAAGTTCCAATCTTTCAGCAATGGCTTCATCACCTTGACCTTTACATTCAACCTTGGCTCTTATCTTAGCCTGTCTTACTTTAAGTTCAAGATATTCATCCATGTCTTCTGGAACCATGAAGCCAACTAGTGAAGAAAATCTTATGTTTGAAGGATCATCATCATTGTAGAACTGCCTCATCTCATTTTTTATAGCTTCCAGTTCTAGCGGATATCTTGCAGCAGTGGGATCATATTGGTCCTCATCTGGCTGAGTAAGTTTTCTTTTTCTGGTGTAGAGCTTTGCTGGTTGTGATGTGAGACTGGTGGAAACAGTGGTGGATGTCTGACTAACAGTGGTTGAAACAACTGGTGTTTCAACCGCTGTTGTCATTACAACTGCTGATATGTCAGCAGATGTCTTCTGCTTTTGAGCAGGGGATAGAGGTGATAAGGTAGTTTTTGATGATGGTGATGGTGGTGGTGAATCATCAGATATGACAATCCTTCTCCTTTTTATTGTAGGAGAGGCTGATGATGTCTTGGGTGGATCGGTGGTATGACTGATGGAAAGTGTCTGATCAACAGTCGTTGAAACAACTGGTGTCTCAACCACTGTTGTCATTACAGCAGATGTTGTAACATCTGCGGTCTTTTGCTTTATGGCAGGAGGCAGTGGTGGTGATGTGATTGTAGATGATGATGTTGTGAAGACAGTGGTTTTTGTGGTATGTGATGGAGTGGTTTTTGTGGTATGTGATGGAGTGGTGTGTGTTGAAGAGATGGCAGCTGTTTGGCTACTGACAACAGTTTTTGTAACCACTGCTGTATCAGCTGTTTTAGATGTCTGTTTTCCTTGCTCTGGTTCAACATACAGACCATCTTCAATTCCCTTTTTCTTCATCTTCTTGACATTCTCCCCCTTTTTGGCATTATCTGCCAGGGGGTTATCCATAAAAAGGATAGTAGAGGGAACTTTTTCACCATGGGCAGTCTTTTGTATGCTGGCCTTTATGGCCTTGATATCTGCTTGAGTATCTTTGAATCTCGACTCCACCATGTTTGTCAGCATTTTTACATGTATTTCATGCTGTTGATCAGCCATCTGTTTTTGTTTCTCCAGCATGGGTTGAAAGATATTCCAGAGCTCATTTGCAGCAACTGCTTGTGGTGGAGCGGATGCTTGAGTTGGAACAGATGATTGTGGTGGGGCAGCGGTGGATTGTGCTTTTTGAGCTTTTAAAATCTCTTGCACCATCTCCTTTATTTCAGCAACTGAGGTTTCCAGTTTTTCAACTCTTCCCGTCAATTCCTGATATTTTGAATCATCACCCACTTTAATGGGATCAACTGAATCCCCACCTGTAGTGGTTATATCAATGTTTGACTTAGGAACTGAGTCCCAAAAATCACCCATTGATGCCCCTTGTTCTTGGTACTGGGGATTCTTTCTTCAGCACTTGATAGACCTTTGATGGTACCAGTGGTTAGAACTAACTCACTGGTGGTTACCGATGGTACTATTGAAGAAATTGCCTTCAAGGGAGTCTTACTGATGAAATAACTGTCCAACTGAAGATCTGTTGATCCATCAGTTGTAGTTGCTGCTCCACTTGAACTACCACCGAGAGTTACTTGTAACTCAGGGGGTGTAACCTCCTCAGTTGTTGCTGGGATAGCAGAGGTATAAGCATCAGACCCAGTCACTTGTGGGGGTATACTCTCAGTGACAGGTGATAGAGAGGAACTGGTTTGTGTCTGAGCTATAACAACTGCATGCAACAAAGGTAGCATGGATTGTGGTAATATTATTGGTGAGGGTATGGGAGTTGAAAGAGACATGTCCTTGGGATCAGGACTGAGGAAGATGGATCCGATTGAATCCAGAGCTTCATATTGTGGGGTCCCTATGGTTACAACCTGATCCTTTTGTGAGGATGCAGGAGGAGTTTTAGGCAATGGTTGAGATCTTTCTTCCAACTGCTGTGAGGAAGTAGCAGCAGTGGTTTGTGGTGACATTTGTTTTGTCACAGGCAGTTGCTCTGGGATCTCATCTTCCAGAGTTGCCTTTGTTTTGGGTTTAGTGGGTTTTCTGGATGTTTTTCTTTTTGTCTTTTTGGTAATGTCAGGTGTGGGTTTCAAAGCAGTGGCAGTGCTGCTCTGATCACCTGGAGCAGTGGGCTCAGCAGCAGATGTCTGAGGAGCAGTGGTAACTGCTAAATTCTGCTCGGACACCTCTGCTTTTGTTTTTATTGGTGCCAACATTCTAGTGAATGTTTCAGGTGTTAAACTTTTTATTTTAAAATAACCACCTTGTTTTGGCACATTTTCATTTTCTTTTTCAAATTTTTGTTGAAAATAATAGCTTAGAAACCTTGGAAAGAGTAAAAATGCTTTGCTATCAACATTCTTTACCAAGTCATTGAAGATTTCCTGGGAATAATTGTAATCTTTATTATTTAAAATGGCATAGCCCAGGCATTGAATCTTCAATGGTATTTCGTTAAAAGTTGTTGTCTTATTTGAAACACACGACAAAAGTGTGTGGAATAAAAATCTGGGTGCAGACGGAAAATAACCTTTTTGTAAGGTATCTACTTTTGATTGTTCTGCATATCCCCTTTTCAGAAAATCAGCTTTTAACTTGTTTTTATCAAAAGAAGTTTTACCTTTCTGATCATCGAGTTTGAAGACTTCTGAGATTGATTTTGGAGTGATTTGAATCGCTTTACCCTGTATCGAGGAGTTAATGGCTACTACTTTTCCGTCTTGTTTTTCAAGCGTAGTATTTTTCCAGAACTCTCTCTGGGTTTGCAAGTATATGGGAGCGTCTACTATCAACAAAGTTTTGTACTTTGATGCAGAGAGTGTGTCGATGACGAAATCGAAGGTGCGATTGTTTGAGGGTTTTGTGAGTAGACCCAAGTAGTTGTGCGGTGATTTGTATGGGATTTCAATGGTTTCTTCGGCCATTTGAGCGACCTCTTTTGAAGATGATGGTGATTTTGGTTTAGGTTTTGATTTTGATTTTGACTTCGTCATTTTGATGAAGAAGAATCGGAGAGTGATTTAGGAAGAAAAGTTGGAAACTGCTTTGAGAAGAGAACTTTGGAATTCAATTCGACAGTGTAAAACCCTGTTTGGGGTTTTGATCAGGGTTTTATTTAGGAAAAAGTGATCGCTGATGTGGCAGCGGTTATTTTGATCTGAAGGCTAAAAACTGACCACGTGTCAAACACTGATGAAATAGATGAAGGGTGGAGAACAGTTGTTTTAGGAGCCACTGATGTACCAAGCATCAGTAGTTACAACGGTAATAAAGTGAAAACAGTGGAAGATTTTTACTATCAGTGGATAGCATATCAGTGGATAAGACACTGATTTTGAGCATCAGTGCTTGCCAAGTAAAATGAGGATCAGTGGTTGACTTTCAGCAGTGGATAGTAATTAGGAAACAGACGTTTGAGCAAAACAGTGGTTAGGGTTAAAATAAGGGCAAAGGTTTGAGAGTTCATATTCAGCAACTTTTTGCAGAGATTTTCTTTCAAGGTTTTGCCACATGTCAAATTTTCTATTGAAATTCTTACGAATTACTGACAGTGGTTTTGTACCCCGGATGATGAGAACTTTTTACTAAGGCAACTCATTTTCGTTTAATATCTAAATTAAAACATGAGTGCCCCAGTAGTTTAGACACTGTTTAGCAATCAACCTTTGATTAGTGTTTAAAAACAAACCTGAGTATGATATAATCTTAACAAATGTACCATTTCCTTTTGACCCATTTATGAGGACAAAAATACCAACAAAAATAAGGTACTATATCCTGACAGGTAAATGAACCTAATGCCAATAAAAACAAGCAAAAGTTCAAAATATATTATCCCAAAAAAATGAACAATATATCCTGGTTATTCGAGAAAATCCTTTATAAAAAAAATTAAAGGATTTTCTGAGAACAACATCAAAAAGGATCTGGAATGATTTCAATAGAGTACATAATTATATCATTCTCAAGTTTATGAAAATGGTCAGTGGTTTGACAGCAGTGGTAGGAAAATTGTGAATACATTTTGACCACTGTTTGGTACCATTTTCTAGTTAGTTGATTGCAAACAAGAGAACACATGGGCACATGAGTTCTGAAGATCCTGTTATAGATCTTGTTACCATGTGATGATTTTGAACATTTGTCTAGTCCTCTCGTAAGTTCAACCACGGGAAATTTCATTTTTACCTAAACCTTTTCGTGAATGGATAAATGTACATAGTTGCTTAATGACCATTATTAGCCTAAAATTTTGACTCTTCAGTGCTTTATGTTTAAACTCTTTTCTTCTGACTTCAGAAGTTTTGAGATGAACACACTTCTGAGTTTTTGTGAATTTCTTCTTCCCTTTTTACCCTTCCCAAACACAAGTATTGAAATACTTACTGAGGGGTATTTATTTAAGGAGTACTTGTTCCAAAATCATTTTGCAGTAATGTTTTGAGAGATTTGGTCATTTCTGCACATGCTTATGCCAACCTCCTTATTACCTATGATTTGGATATTTTTGACTCCTGATATTCTTAATGTATTTTAACAAAGTTGATTTTGTCCTGTTGAGGAAATCAACCTGTTTTCAACACATAAGATCTGAATGACTAAAGTTTTAATTTCCCTCTTTTTATGTTAGCAAAACATCAATGTTTTATGAACATAGGTTTTGTTAATCTGAGGTTCATACTTTAGTATTTAATGAAAACATCACAGATTATACATCAACAATTGAAATCACTTTAGAAAATAAGAAATAATCTCATAGTTTAACAAATATTGTTTTCAGATTTAGAAACCATGAGTGTCTTGTGCATGAATTCACTTGTTGTGTGAAATCTGTGTGTCATATGACATCTTGGTTGATTTACAGAGTTTTTGAATAACCATTTTGTTCATGGTATACTTGTTACTCTGTTTTTCAACTAGATACAACCAACCTTAGTATCAATGAATTTTGAGTCGAACTGTTATGTCAAATTGATTGTTAGATCAAGTTTGACTCTCCAGGCTCTGATACCAATTGTTAGGATCGGAGGCCCTCATGATAGTGTTTGTTTGTGTAAAATTGTATAATCAAAAGAGATGAACAGAGTTTAAGTGCAGCGGAAATGAATAACAAACTTTGTAAACACAATCAAGGAGAAAATAGTTTTGAGAAAGCATATGCAATTCATTTAGTCAAAAGATTTACAATAATAATCAAATGATTACAGATATACTTACATACTAAGCTCCCCCTCAGCCAGATGCCCCAAGGTTGGATTGTACAAGATGAAAGGATTGAATTGAGGAGAAGAACTCTCTCAAAACGAATCAAATGTAACAGTACAGAGTACTGCTTCATTTATAGACAAACCAAACCGCTGAGGCATCTCAGCTGACGTCACCATGAAAGCGACGTCTAACAGCCTAACAACCTGTATCTACTGTTCTTATACAAACACTGCTAAACCTAACAACTGACTATACATGAATCAGATGATATACTAAACTACTGCTCTTCCTATTCATCAGTGCTTTCCTCAAGGTTGATCAGTCCTTGATTGGGTAGTGCTTTGTCATCAGCAGTTTGTACCAGCAGTGCTTAGTCTCCAGCAGTCTTCTAGGCTTCATCAGTAGTTAGGCAAAACAGCAGCAGTTGTAGGCGGGCAGTGGATGTAAGACCATCAGCTGTTGTAATCACTTTCAAGGGAGAAGACTTAGTGTAAACAGCTGCTTATTGTGAATCCACTGTTGTGATCAGGTTTTGGCTTTACATTATCTGTTCCTCTGGTAGGGTTCAATCCCAACATTTTTACAGTCGAAACGGCAGACGGAAATTCTATTAACATAGATAAGGTTTTGCAAAAAGAAAATATAGAACTTTTTGGACATAAATTTCATGCAAACCTATTGCCAATGAATTTAGCTGGGTTCGATGTTGTGTTAGGAATGGATTGGTTAGTAGCCAACCATGCTTGAATTCTTAGTGATAAGAATTCCATAGAAATTCATACACCCACAGGAGAAACAATCATGATTACAGGAGATAAACCACTTAAGCCCATGAAGTTCATATTAGTAATGAAAGTTGCTAATTATGAACGAAAGCAAGGAATAGTATATATGATTTCAGTAATCATTAGTACTAAGGGTAAAGAACTTAAGGAGATTCCTGTAGTCTCAGAATACCCAGATGTATTCCCAGAAGAATTACCAGGATTACCACCAGATAGGGAAGTAGAATTTAGAATTCATCTAATTCCCGGAACTATACCAATAGCCAAGGCACCTTATCGGTTAGCACCCACAGAAATGTTAAAACTGAAAAAGCAATTAGATGAATTACTAAGTAAAGGTTTCATACAACCTAGTTCATCCCCGTGGGGAGCACCAGTGTTGTTTGTAAAGAAGAATGATGGTTCGATGAGAATGTCTATTGATTATAGAGAATTGAATAATGTTACAATTAAGAATCGATACCCATTACCTAGGATTGATGATCTTTTCGATCAACTTCAAGGAGCTAGATATTTTTCTAAGATTGACTTACGCTCCGGATATCATCAATTGAAAGTACAAGAAGAAGACATACCTAAAACTGCTTTCAGAACTAGGTATGGTCATTACGAGTTTACAGTCATGCCCTTCGGATTAACGAATGCACCTGCCGCATTCATGGACATGATGAATAGAATCTGTAAACCGTACTTGGATAAATTTGTAATTGTCTTTATTGATGATATACTTATTTATTCCAAAAGTCAGGACGAACATTGTCAGCACTTGCATGCACTCTTAACTTTGTTAAGAAAAGAAAAGCTTTACGCCAAATTCTCGAAATGTGAATTTTGGCTGCAAGAAGTGCAATTCCTAGGACACATGGTGAATCACGTAGGTATTCACGTAGATCCTGCTAAAATAGAAGCAATTACCAAATGGAAGGTTCCGCAATCCGCAATGGAAATTAGAAGTTTTATAGGTTTAGCCGGATATTATAGACGGTTTATTAAGGATTTTTTCAAGATAGTTGTACCATTAACTAAGCTAACCTGTAAAGCAGTTAAGTTTGAATGGGGACCTAAGCAAGAAGAAGCTTTTAGGATTTTAAAGCAAAAGTTAACAAATGCCCCAATCCTAGCTTTACCAGAAGGGACTGAAGATTTTGAAGTTTACTGTGATGCTTCAAAACTAGGATTAGGATGTGTGCTAATGCAACGCAAGAAGGTAATTGCGTATGCTTCAAGGCAATTGAACACGAAGAAAACTATACGACTCATGATTTAGAATTTGGAGCCATAACTTTTGCCCTTAAGATCTGGAGACATTATCTGTACGGAAGTAAATTTACTGTCTATACGGATCACAAAAGTTTAAGATATATATTTGGGCAAAAAGAGTTAAACATGAGGCAAAGGAGATGGATGGAAATCCTAAGTGACTACGACTATGATATTCAGTATCACGAAGGAAAGGCAAATGTAGTTGCAGATGCCTTAAGTCGTAAGTACCATGAGAAACAACGACGAGTTCGTGCTCTTGGATTAAATCTACAGTTAGATTTAATGGAACAACTAAAGCATTTTCAAGAAACAGCAATCAAGGATGATGCTGAAGGAATAAAAGGACGAATAAAAGAATTAGAACAAGGACTTGATGGAATTTGGAGATTCCACAAAAGCAGAATTTGGGTACCTAAGCAGGGAGAATTAAGAAATAAGATTTTAGAAGAAGCCCATAAATCTAGGTATACCATGCACCCTGGAAACAATAAAATTTACCAAGATTTAAGAAATAACTTTTGGTGGATAGGAATGAAAAAGGACATAGCTCGATATGTTTCTAAATTTCTTAATTGTTCTCAAGTTAAGGCAGAACACCAGAAACCTTCAGGTCTACTACAACAACTAGAGATGCCTGTATGGAAATGGGAACTCATAACAATGGATTTTGTTACTAAGTTACCCAAAACCAGAAAATTTAATGATGCGATTTGGGTAATTGTGGATCGATTAACCAAATCAGCTCACTTTCTACCAATGAAAGAAACCTTTAGCATGGAAAGGTTGGCAAAGTTGTATGTAGATGAAGTAGTATCTTTACATGGAGTTCCACTCTCCATTGTTTCAGATAGGGATAGTCGTTTCACTTCCCATTTCTGGACAAGTTTCCAAGAAGCAATGGGAACTCGATTAAATTTAAGCACTGCATATCATCCTCAAACAGACGGACAAAGTGAACGGACAATCCAAACTCTGGAAGACATGCTCAGAGCATGTGTGATAGATTTTTGTGGAAATTGGGATGACCACTTACCCATAATTGAATTCTCCTATAACAATAGTTATCATTCAAGCATTGAAGCTGCCCCATTCGAGGCACTGTATGGAAGAAAGTGCAGAACTCCAGTTTGTTGGGCAGAAATAGGAGAAAGTCAATTATCAGGTCCCGAGATAGTGCAAGAAACTATAGACAAAATCACACAAATCAAGGAAAGATTAAAGACTGCTCGAGATCGTCAAAAGAGTTATGCAGATAATAGACGAAAGCCACTCGAGTTTCAAGTAGGAGACAAGGTGCTATTAAAAGTATCTCCTGGGAAAGGAATAGTTCGATTCGGTAAGAAAGGAAAATTAAGTCCAAGATACGTAGGACCATTTTCAGTGATCCAACGTATAGGACCAGTTGCTTATCGTTTACAACTACCCGAAGAGTTAGCTGGAGTACACGACGTATTTCATGTATCCAACCTCAAGAAATGCCTATCAGATGAATCTTTGGTAGTACCTCTTCAAGATATAGAGGTAAACGAAAAGATAAAATTTGTTGAGAAACCTCTTCAGATAGAAGATAGAAAGGTGAAATTTCTTAAACACAAAAGATTGGTGCTAGTTAAAATCAAGTGGGATTCAAAGAGAGGACCCGAATATACTTGGGAGCTGGAATCAGAGATGAAGCGAAAGTATCCTCACTTATTCAAATGAATCTCGAGGACGAGATTTTAAATAAGGTGGGGAGGATGTAAGGACTCTCAAAATTGTTCTAAAAATACCCGTAAGTAAAATCCCGAACCCCTAAAACCATACTGTGCATGAAAAACCAAGAAAAGAAGAAATATGGTTCTCAAGCGGGCCGCGTAAGAGTAAGCATGGTCTTACGCGGGCCGCGTCAAACATAGGTTGACCGGATAAGTGTTCCGGATCCACGTGGTAACCAGCTGGCTAACCTACTCGTGACCAATCAAGCGTACTCATAGACTAGGCGGCCACGCTTGCCACGTAAAGGTAAGCCGAAGGCTTACGCGGGCCGCGTGAGGCCTCAATTTTAGCTATAAATAGCTTGTTGCATGCACAGTCCACTGGTGTCGAAATCTTTTAGTAAAAATGAAAGTACACTACTCAAAGTCGAAATTAATTTCAATATTGCCGCGTGAGGCCTCAATTTTAGCTATAAATAGCTTGTTGCATGCACAGTCCACTGGTGTCGAAATCTTTTAGTAAAAATGAAAGTACACTACTCAAAGTCGAAATTAATTTCAATATTAGCGAGGCGCTGCTCCGATACTGGGTATTAATTCGATCGCTGCAACGATTCAATGTCCGATCGATTAAACTATCCAATGGATGTTTAAGTGCTGCCAACATTAGGGTTTATGCTTTGTCATTCGTCGTAAATTCGATGGATGTTTAAGTATCGCACTTTGTCATTCGTTGTGAAGGTTTAATCTCGTGAGTTATCGTAAATGTTGTATTAGTTACTAACCGAGTTCGTGTGCATGTTATTAAATTTAGGTTAAAAGGCTAATCAGTAGGCTAAGCTCTGCTCATATAAATCTGCAATGTGAGTCATTATCTTTTTATCAAGTTGCTTTACAAAACTCTATTTATTTCAAAGTTATAATTACAGGGATTAAGTCTTTGTAATCTCCAAATTACAGCCAGTATGTGGGGTTTTGTATACATTACTTGATAACCTTCACCATTGGACAACGAGTTAGCCAAGGGGTGATATGACCATAGTCACAGACACCATTGGACAATGAGGTTACCAATGGATGGTCGAGTGACAAATACTGTGGGTAGTTGGTTGTTATATGGAAACATTGTAATCGCTCTTAATACTGTAAATTATAACAAACGCGTCGTTTTAGTAAAAAGAATGATTCACCAGTATTTCCCGCTGACAAAACCTTTTTCAAACATGTTTCAGGTGATCTGTTGTGATCCAGGAAAAGTGCCGTGAAGCACTACAAGCTTAAGGAAGTGGCTCAATATAAAATAAAGAAACATGTTTTTGTAAAAATAAAGATTTCTCCGTGAAATCATATGATTGTAAACTACCGGGGTTTATCCCGAATTGTGAAATAAAATAATCGGGAAATTGCAGTTTTAAAAAGATCATGTTAAAATCTTCCGCTGTTAACTCAATTAAATAAATACCACGGGATTTTCTGTCCCACGGCTCCTGAAACGGGTCAAACCGGGTCAAGGGCCGTGACAATAGTCCAGGTCGCACGAATTGGTTGAACCAGTTCGTACGAACTGCCAGGTCGCACGACCTGGAATGTTCTTGTTCGTGCGGACTGGCATCTCTATAAATAGTGGGTCTTGTGATTTCATTTGTAACAGTTGTGATTCCGGTAGCGAAGCTCTGCCGAAGTGTCGAACAAGCTGTAATCGGTTTTAAATCAATATAAACGACAGTTAAAGTGATTCCATGTGTTATACAAGCTGCAACCATGTCCAAATCAGGTTGAACATGCTTAGACATGTTCTAATAATATCTACCAAGTTATTTAAGTGATAAAACATGGTTCATAACTTCTACATTATCAGTTTTAATTATTTTATGAAAATTTGGCTAGTTTGACTTTTTAACTAGTTACTTTGACCCGACAATTAACCAAGTAAACGTGGTAATTAGGAGGTGCCCTTTTTGAGGGATTAACACCTACCTAATTACGATCACGTAGCCATATTCGCCTCGAACAATGGCTTGACCGTTTAGGTCTAAACCGAAAGCCAAAGCATTATTACGACAACTTTGACCTTTGGCTTTTAAACACATAACAACTATACTAAAGTGGCTAAGGACACTTACATTAGGTCCTTGCACGAAAATTGAACTAAGGTGGGCTCCCTCTTGATCAGGAATCCCAAAGAAAGCTCAAGAAATACTTGAACTAGTGAGATATGAGAGTTTAGAGTGAAAGTGCAAGTATGATGGCTGCCCAAAAGAGCCTATTTATAGTGAATGGAGGTTCCTTATGATCATCACAGGTGTTATGGGATGAATTCAGATGTCTCCAGGTGTCCAAGTGGTATTAAAAACCATCAACAAGGCTATAGATATCGAATTTGTTTGGTTTGGAGCACAAGGAAGAAGATGACCAGTACCTGTCCTGCATATTCTGTCGAAATGATGTCGTCGTGCCGCGCGATGGCATAGGGGTGATCTTGTCACGCAGCGCGACACCATGAAGGACCAGCCAAACAAGTTTCCAACTTGTCAAGTCAGTCCCTGCACTTTTATAAGCTTAATAACTTCCATTTTTTGGCACTTCTAGTCCTTGTAGTTAGTTTTTAAATGATTAGGGAGTATAACTAAACACCGTTAGGTCCTGTTTCGTTAGACGATTACCAAAAACACTAGTTTCTGCCCGTTGACGCTTTTAACCCCTATTCTTGGGAATTTGCGTAAATAACACATAACGATCTCGAAACCTCGCGAATTTGTTATCACATATTCTTGAGAGTATAATCAAACATTACAAAGCCCCGTGTTTGATAAAAGGTCACTCAGAGGTAAGAATTAACATGTTGACACGTTTAACCCTTGTATCTTGTAAACTTTTATTTACTTTCACAAACGGCTTCTTATATCCGAACAATTACTCGTTTAAGAATATATTCGTCATGTGTGGTCAATCAGAGGCACAAGTTTGGCATGTTGACACTTTTAGTCCCTCTATATTCATAGTTTTCGTTTTTGACGAAATTAGTCCTTCATAGTCAACGTTTGACTTTATTAGGGTTTATTACACGTGTCAACACATCATTGGACACGGTTTTTACGAGGTGTTACAGGAAAGTATGAAATTTGATTTATTTTGAAATATGATGTGGAATGTCAATGTTGCGTCAATGTATTTGTTATGTAAATGAATGACATTATCTAAATAAGAATGGATTATGTGTAGGATTGAAAGAAGAAGGAGCAAGTTCCGGAAAACAACAAAATGCTCAAGAACGAGGTAAGTTCGTTTACTTACTTGTTATTAATGTTTAGTAGTCGTTGATCTTACATCATAAATATATGAAGCACTATTGTTGCATATTCCTTTGACTATTGTCGATTATTAATTGAAGGACAAGTTCGCATTATAGAATATAAAAAGTAAGGAATTGCGTTGATTCGTTATGAACGGGTCAATCGGGTTAGAATGAGAAAGTAAAAAAGTAAGGTCCCGTATTGATTTGTGATGAACGGGTCAAGCGTGTTAGAATGAGAAAGTAAAAAGTAAGGTTCCGTACTGATTCGTTATGAAACGGGTCAACCGGGTCAGAATGAGAAAGTAAAACGTAAGGTTCCGTATTGATTCCTTATGAATGGGTCTTCCGGACTAGAATTAAAATGTAAAGAATGATATCATGTCGATCCGTTGTGAACGGATCGGCTGGTTAGAACGAGAATGAGAAAAGAATGTTTGGTCTTATGTTGACCCGTTAGAAACGGGTCAACAAATTCGTGATGTTTTAATCGATCAGGAACTAAAGTTAAGAATGAAACATATTGAGTTGAATATTGTTTTTGTTAAAAGTTAGTATTACATATTGTATAAGATTGTTAACAATACTTGTTGTTGTGTTGTTAGGTAAAGCTCCTACTTCGATGGCCACACCTTCCTCGGAACGACCACTATTCGCAACGCCTTCAACACGCTTCCGATCTTGTGTATGCAAATGGGCGAAAATATTTTGGTTATGATGTAGACTATGTCTAGTTGTTTAAAAAGCTTTATCTAAATAATTATGCTTATATTTTTGTAAATGTTGGGTATCGTAAGTAGTCCAAGATGGTCATCACTTTAAGTGTGACCAATGTTTTCTTATTTTTGTATAAAGTTTATTTTGATCGTAAATTTGTAATGTTATGGTTTCGGTATTGCTTAAAAGGTGAAACTTAGCGTTAAAGTAAGACAGTTACAAGGGCATTATGGTCACTTTAAATTATGGTATGAAAGTTTTAAAAAGGTTGATGTTTCAAATTGACCTTTTGACCATTTAATAAGAATGGGCATTTCATAATACTTGGAAACAACCTCGTGGGTTTGTTAAGGATGTGATGATCCAGTTGGACAAGTTTTACTACACTGTAGACTTTTTGGTGTTGGACTATGCACCTACAAGAACGAACGAGCAAAAAAAGGTAATTATGGGACATCCTTTCTTGCATACTGCTAACGTTCAAATCAACTGTAGAGATGGGATAATCTCAATGAGTTCTGAAAACCGTAAGTTAATTTTTAATGTTTATTCAAAATCTATTACTTAGGAAGTTCTTGACCATTTATATGAAGCAGTTGTTACTAATCACACTTAACGAGAAAGGTGTTGAGTGTTACAGGTCCAAGCTTGGGATAAATGAAGAATCTGTGAAGAAGGTGAATGTGAAAAAAAAGCAGGTAAACCACCTGATGGTGGAAATGCATGGGGCGATGAGGCCAAGTTTGATCATAACTGGTATGAGGTTGCGAAATTTCCAGACGAATGGAAGCGAATTGATCAAGAGAAGTCTGGAGGTAAGCAGGTGTTTGAACCACCTTGAAGATTGCAGGTATGATCTGGCTGAAGATCTAAAACTTAGCACTTTTAGGAGGCAACCTAAGGTTTGTTCATTTTGTTTTGTTCCGTGTTAGTTTATTTTGTTTTGTGTAAAATCGTGCAATTGTTCAAGTGTGGGGAAGTCCAAGGAGGTTTGGTTAAGCTCTGGTGCAATTGAGGGAATGCACATTCGTTTGGGGGGTTGGGAGGTGAAAATAGGTTAAAATAATTGTTTTTTAAGGCAAGGATTTCAAAAATTTAAGAAAATTGTTGGAAAATTAGTTCCCCCGCGTGGCACGGGGGATTCTTGAGTCTTTGCTGCGATACGTCTGGCGTGCTAGGTCAAAAGAAGTTAGCGGACATTCCCTCGCGACACGCGGAGGTTGTTTGGATACTTGTAGCGATGCGCGACACATGCCACAAGAAGAAATTTTTTGTTAAACACATCGCCCGTTTGTTTTCCTTCAAACCTGATTTTTTTCTCGTGATTCTCTTCGTTTATTGATTTGTTTTACCATGTTTGGGAGCTTGCGAGTTTTACTTTGCAGGTTTCGATCGCTTTGTCCATACTCAATCTAAATTCGGACGAAGGGATTCGAACTATTTGAAGAGGAGCGTCTCATGTTGAATGCAGACATGAAAGAAATGTTATACGGTTGCTGTAGAACAAGGCTCATAGGATTCAACTGTTTAAAAATCAGGGGAGTCTGTTCCATTTATCTCTGTGTTTTGACTTATGTTTAGTGTGTCATGAGTTTTGCTCTCCATTGAGGACAATGAAGGAAATGAGTGTGGGGAGGGGAGACTAGCGTCTATTTAGTTGTGTCTTACTCTTAGCCGTGTCATTTTAAAAAAAAATTAATAAAAAACAGAAAATGTTTCGAAAAAGATTTTTTTTTCAAATAAAATGAAAAATGATAGGTATAATCAGTTCTTGGCATTTGATTATTATATATATGAGAAAACGAATGGTCAGTCACACGTCTAATTTAAGATATGTGGGTAGGCCTCGCCAGTTGATGAGTTCCTTAGGATTGATATAATATACTTAAAAATTAGGAGTCTTGTGGGTTCTCACCGTAGGAGCTATGGCAAAACCGAAACTGTGGAAAGTATAAGGGGTACCGTTATAAATAAAAAGCTTATGAGTATTTCGGTTAAATGGCACACCTGTTTCTTTTTATGAAAATAAATCCGAAACAGTGTGGCGCCCGAAAAAAAACATTCCATCCATTCATTTAGGCTACATGTTAAAAAAAGAAAGAAAAAAATGAAGCCTATGGTATTAACCACTGGGATTGTGACTCGGGTGGGGTATACCCGCTAGGTGGAGTTAGAAAAAATATGTGAAGTTTATGGCATTAACCACTGGGATGGTGACTCGGGTGAGGTATGTCCGCTAAACTGATCATAAGCAAAACATGTAAAGCTCGCATCATCATCCATCCATCATAAGTTTAATCGGAATTACTTAAGAGTTTTTTATATAAGACGGTAATCTCATAAGCTTGAAGTGGGATTAGGTGGGGGTATGGTTTTTGAGTATGAGATCCATAGATAACTATAATTACTTGAACTTAATGAATTGTGAATAAGGGCTCGGAAGCTGGCGGTTGGGTTTAGGTGGAGCGTATACCTACAATCTTGGTTAACATGTGGTTTGATTTGTTAATAAATTAATTAAATATATTAAGTGCCAATGTTTCTGATTGTGGAGGATTTTTTTCAGGATAAAAAAAGATAAGTGTGAGAATGTGAAGTCAGGTCAAAATACTTCATATTTCATAGTAGTCTGCGTTGGTTTTTAGTGTGTTAAATATATTAATGCGTATTTGTTTATATATTCATTGTGTGTGGGTATTCTTTGTTTAACAGGTGTTGAAAAGGCTTAACGAGAGAAAACGGGCTTGACAGGTCAATGCATGACGTATAACGGAATAAGTCAACTTGGGTGGCTCGGGCGACACGCGACAGAAGCCTCGTTCATTGCCGCGACACGCTGGGATTATCAAAGTCAAGTCGGTCAACATAAACACCCCCACGACACGCGAGGGGTGTCTCCCCGGGCTACGCGAAGCGTGACGAACAACATTTACGGGCAAGGTTACAAATCGGGCCAAATTAGGTTATTAGGGGAGGATTCGTACTTCAGCCGTCCCTGACGAACCAAAAGGCGATTTTAGCACCATTACTCAATCTTGGAAGCTGTTTTTCATGTCTCATTCATCCTCGATCAAGATTGAGGTTGCGAGAACAACCATGAGCAGCTAAACACTCGGTGACTTCCATTCGGATGAACGAATGCTTTGTTTGACACAATTACTTTGTTTCTGATTCTTATAAACTGGTAAAGCTTGACCGCTTGTGTTGATTTTATGCAACGTGATTATATTAGAGTTATTTATCGTTTATTAAGCGTATTGGCGATATACTTGCATAGTTAGTGGGTTAATAGATTGGTGGGTAATTGATATAATTAAACGGGTTATTAGGTTGTATGGTGAATATTAAAAACTATCCCTAATAGTTAATCAAAGTCATTAATCCAAGGCCACGTCCATGTGGTATTTTGAATCAGTAAACGGGTTTTTGTGTTAAAACGGGTATTCGGGATTCCGGGTGACGGTTACTTCTTCTCATTCTGATAACACTTTTCGTGACAAATTGTGTTCTCTTTGAAATTAAACAACTAAACCCCCAATTAGATAGTTTAGTTTTTAATTAGATTCCTTTACACTGACCACAAATTACTCGTGGATACGATACCCTACTTACGTTATCTACGTAGTTTAATTAGGTTTCTGATTGACCCTAACGACAATCATCAATAACAAAAGAAGTTCGCCGCAACGTAACGATGGTGATGAACTTAGTTCGTATTCAAATTTAAATCCAAAAGAGTAATGAGGTGGCGGTGGAGTGGTAAGGGGGAGACTTGGTGTTCTAAGGGACCCAAGTTCGATTCCTGCCATCCCTATTATTTTCTGCCGCACCTGGTGATGATGGGAGACTAGGCGAATGGTTGGAGATCGCTAGTTCAATCCTTGAACTGAGCGGGTTGTACCTCACTGCACTGTCGTGCCTTTGGGCGAGTGTTTACGGGCTTCAGCCTTAGGTGAAGGTTTTCCCCAGTTCGAAGACGAGTGTTTCCCAATGTGGTGAATTTGACTAGTAGCCCATTTGAATGATTCGTTGACCGTTAAAAAAATAACTTGTCTTTTATTCACTCCTTTTCCCGCTCCAATTATTATTATTATTATTATTATTATTATTATTATTATTATTATTATTATTATTATTATATATCAAATGACAACACCACTTTGCTACAGTGGTGTTGTCATTTTTTTTTCGCTTTTTTTTTTCTTTTTCTGTCTTTCTTTTTTTTTTGTGGTTTTTTTCCTTTTTTACTTTTACCATTTAATTTTCAGCATTGACTCTTACAACCTCTTCACTTTCTAGATACTTTTTAATCGAGTTTTACGTCTTTAATTTTTATTTACGTGTCGATATAAACTTAAGTTGATTTACATTTTGACATGATTTTTTGTGTTTATTTACGATTTTGCCCCCAGTATAAAATTCGTTTTAATATTTTTTTAGAAGACTATGGTAGCGTTTTGTTTTAATTGATTGGCTCGATTTAATTTTTATTTGTCATGCTAAGCGGTAGTTTTCCATCGTTTTAGTTTTTTAGCAAAAGTATGGTAGTATTTTGTTTTACTTTGTTTACTCAATGTAATTTTTTTTTGAGATCGTGTTACGAGTAGTATTTACAAGTAACTAAAACACAGACGTACATGTTATAAGAAAAAAATATTCGGCTTAATGCCCCGCAACGCGAGCGGGCAAAACCTAGTTATTATTATTTGACAATGGCTTAACTACAGTAAAAACTAAATGAAGTTGTTGATAAGTGACAATCCAATCACATCCATCCTGACACGTGGAATGATGTCACTCTTAGATCTACTACTATGCCTCTCACCTGAAGATTTAGTTTGATATCGTGGACTATAAAAAGAACACAAAAATCTTAAAATCTGATGTTGACACTTTCACATCACTTTATTAGCTCTACATTTATTTATCCCAAGGGAAATACATACACTAATATACATTTCACTAAGTATTCTATAATGAGCATAATCAATTAAGTTCTCCACTATTCATTTGATAAGTTTTGAAAGAAAAGTACATGCTATATCATGATGCATAAGATTCTACAATTTTTTTTTTAACGGCCAAAAGAATCAATCTCAAGCACTCTCGACAGGGGTGAGCAGAAAACCGAAATAACCGAACCGTAATCGAAATAACCGACAAAACCGAATCGAAAAAACCGAACCGAAACAAAAACCGACGGTTCGGTTTTTAGATTTTTAATAACCTAAAATTTCGGTTCGGTTTTTGGATAACCATTTACAATAACCGAAAAAACCGAACCGAACCGAACCGATAAGTTACAATCCATATATTTTTAAGTTTAAGTTTAAGTTGTTTTAATGTTCAACCCAATGCTAGTAGAAATTATTAATTTTATTCTTGAATGTCAAGTGTTTATAATAAAAACATTACATGTTTATTTATAATTGAAGTGATATATTTATTACCTACAAGAAATAACATAATCTTATATAAAAATTAAATGATCTTCAAATTATTATAAAAGAAAATGTCTTAATAAAAACTTTAGAGAAAGATAAAAATAGATTAGAAGGTTAGGTTTATGTAAACAATATTAATCAAAGAAGTTAATTATAAAAACTTAAATGAAAACATATAATAAAGATTCTTATATTTTAATTATACTTTATATTTTTGAATTTTACATAATTTTGTTCTAAAAACCGAACCGAACCGATATAAAAACAGAAAAAACCGAAACCGAACGGTTTTAAAAAGCCAAAAACCGACATTTCGGTTTTGGTTTTGATTTTACCCAAAAACCGAACCGAACTGAACCGTGCACACCTCTAACTCTGGGGGCACCCACTGGACAAACGGAGTACTCCGAGAGTAACCCGAGTCCACCACCAATTCAGGGGAAAACCCGGTAACCCACCCACCCGTAGGCACGACAGTAGAATTACCGGTAAAACCCGTTTGGCTCAAGGATGCAACCCAGGTTTCCCTGGATCTCCTATCAAACTTAGAAAATTAAACAACAGATAAATTAATTATCATCAAACATTATTAGTTATTTAAAAAACATTTTGCTATAAGTACTTTTTAAGAGAAATATATAATACATAGTTTTACATTATTTGTAAATTTAAAGAATTGGTATGGAAATGACGATGTGTTTATTTATTTATTTTTTATTTTTTTAATTTCTTTGGTTTCCTTTTTCGCTTTCTTACACGTACCGTAACGAACCAAACGGACATGGACCGAGTTTTCATCACATCTCCGCCACAACGCGTAGGTTATGTAGCACCACTAGTTGTCTATATAAGGGCATAGTATTAGTGTGCATATATATTCCTTATGTCTGTATATATTCCTTATGTATGCCATATTTGACTATTCTAAAACGTTTAAGATGTGTGGCATAGTGTTAGTGTGTGTATATATATCCCCAGCTAGCCAGCTACCAAGATAAAAAGAAAACCCATCACAAACAAGCAAACTATATTTTGTTGTGATGGCATCAATATGGGCAGTAGCTTCTCCATTTCTCTTTTTCAATAACCCCATAACTCACAAAAATATGGTTACATGTAAAAAGAGATTATCTTTACCACGCTCCGTTCTTAAGGATGAGACGACCATGGAAATCAATATGAGAAGATCAGCAAACTACCCCCCTTCATTATGGTCCAATGATTTTATTCAGTCACTTTCTAGCGAATATACAGTACGTAAGCTGACATTTTAGCAACATTATTTTCTCGGTTTCATCAATACTCACAACTTTATTCTTTCTTGGAGCAAAAATTGTTCTTGCATAAAAAGTGGTAGCGTAGTTGATATCCAATGTTTATAAAAATGGAAACATATATAAGCTCAACTATATAAAAAGGTTAACTATATGAAAAATCATTATTAAGCTTTATTACTTAATCTTAACATACTCATGTTTCATTGGTTGATCTTATATGTTTTATTACTTAATCTTTAACATACTCATGTTTCATTGGTTGATCTTATATGTTGTATTTGAACTTTTTAGTCTTTTGCCTTAATAATCAAACTTCTAGTTGGTATTGCATTTGCTTGATATAACGCAACACTCATTCCATTATCATGGACGTATACATAAAAATATATAGAAGTGTATAGTATAATGTTGTAAGAGTTAACTGTCATTTTCGTCCCTGTAGTTTGTTCATTTTTGCCATTTCAGTCCAATTTTAAAAAATGCACAAGTTTTCTCCCCGACATACTGGAAACGTGTCATTTCAGTCTAAAAAATTCAAGCCCAGTTAAGTGATACACGTTTAATGAAAGGTATTTTTGTCGTTTTATATTAAGACATAAAATAATGAGAAAATAAAAGAAATATAAAAGAACAAAAATACCCTTAATTAAACCTGTGGCACTTAACTGAGTTTGAATTTTTGGACTGGAATGACACGTTTCCAGTATATTAAGGAGGAAATTGGTGCATTTTTGAAAATTGCACCAAAATAAAAAATGAAAAAACCACAAAGACGAAAATAGCAGTTAACTCATCTTGTAATTATAGCTTCTTGTCATCCACTACACCTATACCTAATATAGAAGTGTATGGTATAATCTTGTAATTATAGCTTCTTGTCATCCACTACACCAATACCTAATAAATAATACTTTTTCTCTCTTCTCTTGTATCATCATTTTATATTCTATTTCTTAATTTTAAAAAGTTAATTAAAAAGAAGTAAATTGTTATTTTAATCTTTGTGATTTGGTCAGAAATCTCACTATAGTCCAAATAGTTATGTTTCTCATCTTTGTTCCTGAAGTTTCATTTTGTTGTCGTTTTTGTTCAACACCCTAACTTACATAGAATGTTTCATTTAATATTTAATATGTTTAATGTTATTAAAAAAAAATATTGGTAAAACTACATAGATCATAACTTGTAATCTTCCCCTTTAATAGTTAACTACGTTAAATTTGTAACTTATTTTCAAAATATATATTTTTTCAAAAAAAAAATATTAGAGTTTAGGATAAATTATGAGTTGTGTAGGATAAAGTATAGAATAAATTTCGACATGTATATTATAAAATTCAATAATGTATAGGATATATGTATCATAAAATTTTATGTGTTTAGCATAAAATAAAGTTGAATAATTAATCAGAGAGAAAATATATAATGTAAGGAGTTATAAACTAGAAAAAATTACAACGTGAGTTCTTATGGTTTCTGCCAAATTTCAATGTAGTGTACTAATAATTTTTAGTTACAAAATCATGTATTAACTTTATAATTTGTCACAATGTTGAGTACTAAGGCCAAACATTTTTAACTTTTTTCGTTAAGTCTTAATAAAATGACTAAAATGCCCTTTAATAAATAGAGATTCTATTTTTAATTAATTATATTTGACTAAAATAATTTAAATTTTATTTGTATTTATATTTATATTTTTTATATTTTTCTATTTTATTTATATTTTTTTATAAAATTATATGGATTTGAAGTTTATTATTTATAAACTTTGAGTTTATATATAATATTATTTAGATTAAGTTAAAAAGTTTATTTTACTAGCATATTATTATATATAAACTCAAAGTTTATAAACAATAAACTTCAAATCCCTTTAATTTTATAAAAAAAATATAAATAAAACAGAAAAATATAAAAATATAAATATAAATAAAACTTTACATTAATATTTTACCATTATACATTTTTCTTCTTTACCTTATATATATATATATATATATATATATATATATATATATATAGGCCGATTATTGTACAAAAGCATTAACGTACGCTGCGTACGAGATTCAGTATCAACATGCGAAATTTGGTTTATAACATGCGATTTGAGATTTTTATTGAACATGCGATTTCCATTATTTTTTATGTAAATGCGATTTTCAGGGTTTTTGACACATGCGATTTTCCTTTTTGGTAACATAACGTGCGATTTTACAATCGCTTATGCATCATACGTTAAGACATATTGTATGATATACTTTTTCTATATATATATTATATAGATTTTTCCATATTTTTGTACATGTGTAGATTAAAATGTTACAAACACAACTGTAAAAAGTTGCTGACATCAGTATTTACACCTTTGCTAAGGGTTTTTTACGATTGTGTAAATCAACAAAAACCTTTTTTTTTTTTGGAAAAACTGATTTTTTCGGATTTTTTTTTAATTTGTTTTTGAAAAAACCTTTTGTAAGCCAAGTTCTCGAAGTTCTCACAACTCGTAGGAGTTTTCATTTTACCTTAACCCTACACACACACACACACACACACATATATATACAGGGATGAGTTATCGTAAAATAGTCCCTTAACGTGTGACCAGTACGCAACTTAATTACGCATGAAGAAGATATCACACATGGTCAATACACAAAATCATGCACGGGTTGTTTCAACCCTAATTACGCATGTTATATCCATAATTATTTCGTGGTCGCGTACCGGTCGCACGTTAAGAGCCTTTCATATTTTAAACTTTCCCTATACTTATTTTATTTATATAGTTGAGAGTTCAAATGAGAAATTTTTTTTTTTTTTGTAAGAATAGAAATAATAAGTTTTATACCAATAGAAATGTTTCATTTAATATGTATATTTAATGTTATTGTAAGAGCATATAGATAAGGCAAATTGGAAATAAATAACCCCACCTAACTCAATTTGGCCGATAATAATCCCAAGTCAGTTATTGGCCGATAATAATCCGAACTGGTCAATTTTTTTGTAAAATTGTCCGCCGTTAAAATAGCTTAACGGAGTTAAGTTTTTTTTTCGAATCACAAACCGATGTTTTAGGGCTTTTGATCAGAATGAGGATACGAGTCGATTGATGTAAAACTTACCTTGAAATACTACCATAACCCACGAAAATGGTGCTTCAATTCGGGTGTTTAAACTTCCAATTAACAAAAATCAAGCCATTTCGAGCACACTTTCGAGGTAAGTTTTATATCAATCGACTCGTATACTCGTCTTGATAAAAAGCCCTAAAACATCGGTTTGTAATTCGGAAAAAAAAACTTAACTCCGTTAAGCTATTTTAACGGCGGACTATTTTACAAAAAGAATTGACCAGTTCGGATTATTATAGGCCAATAACTGACTTGGGATTATTATCGGCCAAATTGAGTTAGCTGGGATTATTTATTTCCAATTCGCTTATAGATAAATTTCTAATTATAATTAATTTATTGTATTGCTCTAAATTAGCTAAACTAATTAAAGTTGAACAGATTTTTAAAATATATCCATTAAAGATAACATAATTTACGGTGTTGGATAATTTTTTTGATATATGTAGGATAAAGTGTATGGTAAATTTCGATATGTGTAGAATAAATTTTGATGTATGTAGGATATATGTATGATAAATTTCGATATGTGTAGTATAAATTTAAAAATGTGTAGGATAAAATGTTTTTAACTAATTAGTGAGAGGGAAAATAATTAACGGAGAAGTTATAATCTTTTATTGTTTTACCATTATGCCTTATGTTTTTTTCTCAAATAATCTTCACCCTCTCTATATATATTATAATTACAAAAAAGGAATATGTAAAATGGTTTTGAATGAAAATGCAAAAAAAGAAAAAGATATATGTATATGGACTAAAATACTCCTAAGTTGACTAACTTTTTTAAATAGAGTTAGGGGGTTGGACGAATATGATAAGATAATGGAAATGTTAGGGACATGGATACGTGGATGAGAAAAAAGATTATATGGATTAAAGTGGCATTTTTAGCTAAACCTTATAGACTAAAATAACAATTTACTCTTAAAAAATAATCATATTTTATCTCAAAATATTATAACTTAAAGTAGTTACTTATACGTAATTTCAGTCATATCTTATCTCAATTTATCCTTTTATAATTCCTAAATCCTCATTGCTAACTATTTAGTATTTCTTTTATTCAAGCCGTGTGATTAATACACGGGTTTCTAATCTAGTTTCACTTACAATAGTATCGCTTGTGCTTGTGGATATATGTAGGAAGAGATGTACATGGAAAGATCACGAACTCTGAAGGAAGCAGCGAGGACTATGATTTGCAAAGGAAATGAAATACAAGAAAATCCATTAAGTATACTTAATTTGATTGATGATTTGCAAAGACTAGGTATTTCGTATAATTTTGTGAATGAGATCAGCAATGTCTTGGAGAATATATACCGCAACTACTACAAAAGTCACGAAGAATGGACTAAGATGGATTTAAATCTTAAATCACTCGGTTTTCGACTCTTGCGACAACATGGATATCATATCCCTCAAGGTATAAAGTAATAATTATGGATGTCTTTATACAACCCTTCAATTGGATTCACAATCCTGAATATTTGGTTGTGTTGTGTAGAAATATTCAAGGACAACATAGATGAGAATGGAACCCTCAAGGGAAGTGAAGATATCATTGGCGTGCTAAACTTGTATGAGGCTTCGTATCATTCAGTAGAGGATGAAAGTATTTTAGATCATGCTAGAATTTCCTCAGAAAAATATCTTAGAGAAAGCATACAGAACATAGCTGATAAAAATATTGCCTCGGTAATAAGCCGCGCCTTAGATTTTCCGCTTCATTGGATTCTTCCAAGGGTGGAAACCAAGTGGTTTATTGAAGTGTATGAGAACAGACTTGGCATGAATCCCATAGTGCTTGAGCTTGCCAAATTAGACTTCAACATGGTGCAAGCAGTTTACCAAGAGGATCTGAAATACGCATCACGGTAAATCAAAAGTTTCAAAACACACAGATAACATATTTCATAATTTATGAATTAATGATGTAACTTAGTCCACGTAAAAAAATGTAATACAGATGGTGGAAAGAAATACGTTGGGGAAAATTCGGCTTTGCTCGTGACCGTGTGGTGGAGAACTTTATGTGGAGTGTTACTGAAAATTACCTACCTCATTTTAAAGGAAGGAGAGATCTCACAAAGGTTAACGCGATGATTACTACTATTGATGATGTCTATGATGTCTATGGTACTCTTCCGGAACTAGAAAAATTCACTGACATTGTGAACAGGTTGGTGGTATTGTTTTTATTCTGGTTTTGTGTCACTCGTAACTCTTAGAGCTATATGCTTAATTTTAATTTTGCTAGCAATTTCTGGTATATAATATGTTTTGTGCAAACAATTCCTTTTGTAGATGGGATCTCAACGCGATCGCAGAACTTCCAGATTATATGAAAATTTGCTTCCATGCACTCTACAACGCGATTAGTGAGATGTCATATAATGTACTCGTAAATGAAGGAGTCTACGTCATTCCTTACCTAAAAAAGGCTGTAAGTGTCCAATCTTAGCTAAGGAAACCAATATGCATTTCCTTTGAGTAGTACTATGTAATTCATATTTTCTTATATCTTGTTGGTAATTTTAGTGTCGTCAAACTATTTTGGGTAATTAGGATTTACTTGAAGACCAAATGAGAAATTATAATAAACATTGATACGAGTTAGGATGCGTCGAGTGCACCTTCAATCAAAACTATTTTGATTTCAGGTATTAAGGATCCTCTAAGGTTGTAAGGGATGAAGCCCCTAGGCCATTGAGGGATCCAATGGGGCACTTAAAGGTCAATGGCTACAAAGTTCTTGAGTGGCGACTAATTAATCATATTAGTACCAACTGATGATGAGTATTAGTAGCAACTGTGCATCAAAATTATTCCCAACTCTATGATAGAGTTCCTACTAAAGTACCACTCATGTAGCCACCGCAGTTACACCACAACTCTCATACTCTTTCAATAAGAGTTGCAGTGTTTCCCGCAAGCATTGAAATGGTTCAAATCGTACACAAAGAAGTCAACCGGTCTGATTAAATTAACGTATATTGTACTTCGTTTTTCACATAGAAGAACATTGCGTTATTTGGAATACACTATAAATTTGTGTACCTAGAAAATATTTTAATCCGAAAGTGAAATTAAATGATTCAGAAAGCTATTCAAGTGATACAAAATCCAAAACCTACGTACTTCTTAATTGTAACTTTAACTTTGATACTCCAGTGGCAGGATTTATGCAACTCTTACATAATAGAAGCTAGATGGTTCAATAGTGGATACACACCAACATTAAACGAGTTCATCGACAACGGATGGATGTCAATAGGAGTTGTCCCTATCATGAAGCATGCATATATGTTAACTTTACCCAGTGTGTCTAAAGATGCATTGGAACAAATTAAAAGAGCTGAAAATATGATGCGCTATGCATGCACCATTGTGCGACTTACTAATGACATGGGCACATCATCTGTAAACTTCTTAACCTACCTTTTGACATTATACCTATTCATACTTTAACTTAGAGTGATCACATATAAACTCAGGTTTTTGTTGGTATTAGGACGAGCTAGAAAGAGGTGATGTTCCTAAATCTATCCAGTGTTACATGCATGAGAGTGGTGCTACTGAAGTTGAAGCAAGAGAATACATAAAAGAGTTAACTCTGGAGACATGGAAGAAACTGAACAAAGAACGCCAAGCGATTGGTTCAGAATTGCCACATGACTTCATTGAATGTGTAACAAACCTTGCAAGGATGGGTCATTTCATGTATACTGGTGGAGACAAGCATGGTAACCCTGACATGTTCAAGCCCTTTATGCTATCGTTGTTTGTTAATCCAATCCTGGGGCAGCCATAAGCTTGAGTTTCTTTGAGATGTAACATAATAAACCCATTTGGTTAATTATATGTACTTCCATATTTTTATAATTCCTAAGCTGTAATGTGCACGATTTTTCTTGTATTCTCTTGCAAAAGTATGGTTTATACTTCTTCTTTAAGTTAGAATCCAAACACATGAGAATATGACACATTTTTCTATATGATTTCTAAAATGCACACAATCACACATATTACACTTAGAGTGAGTTGTAGTGAAATACAACCCTTTCAAAAATCGAATGTGAATTAATCATATTTAGGCCTTAAAAATTAGGGGCTAGGCTTCAGCTTCTTCTTCTTCTTATTATTGTTATTGTTATTGTTATTGTTATTGTTATTGTTATTGTTATACAGTTTAGCCGCCAATGTATTTCTTTTAGCGCAAACTTATTGGAATGTAACCTAAATTCATATACTTTATTTGTATTATTGTATTACTAGGATTCTCGTAACATAGGTTATCTTGGTTATTACTATTAACTAGTAGAAGCATCCGCCACGTTGTAGCGAGGGCGTAAGCAAATGATGGTTAACTCAAATGACTATTTGGATTAATTTAGTCCAAAGATTTGATGGTTAATCCAATAATTATTCGTATTATAACCCCTTAATATCAATTGCCCATTGTTTCGTAGTCGAAAACCTCAAGTAGTCGTTCAGTATTTCGCTTTCATATCTCATATCTCAATTAATCTTGGCTAAAAGTGACACTTATGATATGAATATTTTATTATAAAGTTTTGTCCACCCAAATAATGCAAGTTTTATGGAGGGTATTCGGTTGTAGTTTTACAAAGCTTAAAAACGTTAGTGTAATGAACCCTTACCATCTTTTCTTTAATATATGTCTATATGATGTAATCTAATGTCTTTGGTACCTTCTTAAACTTAATTAATCTTTCCAAATTTGAAGTCACCGAAGAATTTTCGTGTCCACCACCATCACTAAAACACCACACCAAATGGTTTACTCATCACATATCACTCAAAATAAAAACTAAACACCAAAACAAAAGATCAAAAAAAGAAAGTAAAACCAAAATAAAAACATAAAGGTAGGCTCAGATTTGTCGAATTCCTCATCGCCAAGAAATAATGGTTCAGTGTCGTCACGGCTGTAACCAGAGTTGCCATACCAAGACATAGGACACCGTTATCGTTGGTAGAATCAACAAACCGTACAGCCACAAAAGCGCAAAACAATAACCAACCATCACACATCAATAACCATCACCCATCCTACCTCATCATCATAGCCTTTTGCCACCACCATAGATGGCTGGAGCCGCCGGCAATCACGGATCAACAACCATCACACATCAATAACCAACAAGGCCAGAGCCACCTGCAATGGCGGAGCATACCTGTTGTTGAGAAAAAAGAGTAGAGAATAGAGAGCTTGATGTCTAGAGAGAGAAATGGTTGAGAATGAGATAAAGAAAGTAATATCTCTGGAAGGATAGGGATAAATAAAAACCCTCTTGGTCGTACAAGTTTTAGGATACATGTCACAAAGGTGGAGAAAATCAACCCAATGTTTTGATACAAACTACTATACACCTCGATGCACACTATACAAACATCAATGCATCACATATAATAAAATTGTCTTTAGTGGGTACAACCCACTAAGCACCATGGTACAACCCATAATGCCCAAATATGTTTCAAATTATAACTATATATAATTAAGGTTAGTTGTTTCCGGAGTAGATGATACCGTTTAGTTATTGGTGCCAAATCTGATCCGGTGGCAATTGTCCAAGATTAATGTAGGTCCCGATGCGGATCGTTGGACTACGATGATTTCTTGTTTCAGATGTTGTAGCGAGTGTGGAATCCAGGCTACGACACAAACCGATCGAGAGAATGAACAATACACAAAGATATCAACGATTAAGGGTTCTATATATTGATTTCGACAGAGTTTCGGTACAATATTCGACAAATACAAAGCACTCACCGGAACTCTCTCTCACTACACACCCTCTCTAGCTCTTGCAAGCTCTCTCCTTTAAACAGAGACATCTGCTAGTATTTATACACAAACTAGGAGATGTATTACATCGACACACTGGACTCTCATCAATATACATCGAAATATAAGACACACATCGATATAACATGATAATCCTTTGATTCCTATCGATATATGCATATACCTATCGATATACATGCATGCATATCGATACATACAGTTACATATCGATATATAAGAATATATCGATATAAAAACTTTGATGTACAAATCGATATAGAAGTTTTCAATTATAACATGTGAGATGATGACATCATGATGATGATGATGTCATCGTCATCCAATCATGTTGTTCTCGTTTCTTCGTCATTCGTAGCGTGTCGTTCTCCGGGTCGCACGACGGAAGAATGTCATCAACTTCGGTCTTGAACCGAACAGAACCGAATCGAACCGAGCCACATCCACACAAAAATGCATTAACAAACTCCCCCTTGGATGTTGTTGGTGATGGTTCGTTCTTCACACTGGCGGATTGTAACATCCCTAAATGAGAATTTAAAATTCGTTAGAACGATACCATGTTTAATTAAAAAAATATAATAACTAAGTTATTAAACTTGGTTAAATGTCTAACAAAACAACCAAAGGAAGGAATTTGCTACAATTGTAATCAAGTAACAACTAGAGGGGCCAAGGTTGTCAAAAAAGGGGAAAGTTTATGTTTAATTAAAAATGAAATTAAAACCCAAAAACACACACTGAGTGTGTGTGGGTGTCGATGTGCGACCAGGAGAGGAGGAGAAAGGGGGGTCAAACCCTAGATCACAAAATCCATCAAATTGAAAGGAAATTTAAGGACTAAACGAATGCATGAACCAAGAAAGTCGATTACCTAAGTGTTTCTAACATCAAGTAAGTCGAATTTGGTGTTTTGATGACGTTTGATTAAGTGGGTTTTGTGTAATCCGAGAATATAGTGTAAGATTAAACATGGATGCTAGTTATGATGAATGTGTAGATGATAAAGTATGTTTAATTTTGACTATGATGATGATCTGGGTAAAACCCACTTTTAGTAGTAGTAGTAGTGAAGATGATGATAAAGATGATCATTCATGTTCAATAGTTGTGTATTGTTGATAATGATGTTGTATGTAATGAGTGATTTTAGTTAATTTGAATATAGTATGAAAGTTATATGATCCTAGTTGAATTTGATGATCAATGCTATGAATTAGGAAGATTATGCAATAACATACTTGTACATTGAGCTTTGCATGTTGTATGCACACTAAGTGTTTGATAAAATGTCCAAGTGACCAAAAATAGTAGGAATTGTATGCACATGATGGATACTATATGTAGAATGTGATAATGATGTAATTTGTAATATATTAGCATAAAGAATGTGTTTTACATGGAGTACACGTGGGAAATTAGTTTGATGAAATGATTTAGTAAGAAACACGCATTAGAAGGTAGTACCATATGCTAGTTGAAATATTAATGAAGCCGAATGTGAAATGTAAATTGACATGATCATTCATATGTATAATTTTATATGCTAACAAGAATATGGATGCAACGAAATGAAAGTATAGGGATCATGTCGAGATGGATGGAAGCATAAAGGGCTAAGGGGTCATGAGGACATGAGGAAACAAAAGCGAATATGGATGCGTAAGGTAAGTAAATTCCCGGACTTCCTCTTTAGTAGTAAATGAAATTATTGGAATGATATTGATAATTGTTAGTAGTTATGTTGAGATGTGTTTTGGTTGCATGAAAACGATGATTTTAGCTTAGTAGTCCGATCGGGTCAAAATGTGGTCTTGTTGAGACAACGGGATAATGCCAAAGTAATGGCTATGGAATTATAACCGGGTAATGGGTAAAATTGTTCATAAGTACGTTAATTGAGAAACGGAGACTCGGATTAATAGTCAAAAGACTTGGCCGTGAGTTATGACTAATGGATAAACAATTTCGTGAATGGAAATTTTATTAACAAAGTTGATTTCGTTAGAATTGAATGAAAAGAATAAGTTTAACGCACACCGGGTATCGGGTGTGTAAACTTTAAGTAGTGAAACTCCGAATAATGTAAAAGTATTATAGTTATAATGATCTTGTAAGTTTTGTGTTAGAATAAATGAGTGTTTGATGAAAACATGAACGGGTCAAAATGATGAACTTGATTTGTAAGTCGAATGCTTAAAAATTTAGAATTCCATTTAGTTTGAATGTGGAATTTTAACTCCCTAAAATGGAGAATTAAATTACGATCACGTAGGAAGAAACGGATCGTAAAACGGATAGGTAAATCGAAAGTTATGCAAGTTTTACAGTTTTTATGTTTGAGTATTTTGAGCTTGGAATCTGCAGCTCAATAAAAATGAGTTTCTGTCGAAAAAGGGGCTTGGCGTCGCGCGATGCCCACCTCTTATACCCGTCGCGTACGGCGACGCCCTAAATTTCCGAAATTTGTTTGAATTTTGTTGTTTTGACTCATGAAACTTGTTTCTATGCATTATTAAGTTATCAAAACCATTTCTTGTTTGATTTCGCATCCATACTCAATGTTTTAATGATTTCCAATGTCCCATAATTTATTTTAAAGCCGGTCTAGAACACAAGTGATGTTATGAGCCTCCAGATAACGAAAGTATGGACTTTCCTTTCGTGTTAATGAAGGAATTTTATAAGTAATCGAGTCTAAGAATGAGTGGATATGTAGGATGCTAAGTATAGAATTTAAATCATGTAAGTCGTGATTATGTAAAGGTATATGCGTTTAAGTAATTAAAAGTGGTAAGCAAGAGCACGTAGGTATGTGCGCGTGTATGAATGTAAGTTGCTATGAATGTATGTAAGAAAGGTTTCATTACAATTTGAGTATTAACGCTTGCTAATGATTTGTATTGAGTATGAAATGAGAACGTAGGTACACTATAAAGGACCATGAGAAGGTTCAAGGAATTGGAATCCATGATTGTACATGGAAAGCTGATGCACACCCTGACTTTTGCGGAAGCGTGATTATGTGTGACTTGCTTAATATCATTGCATTCAACCATAACAAACAACTAAATGAAAAAATCAAAGATGTTCATCCATAGATAGTTTAGAAAACATTACATGCTACATTGTTTTAATTCCTAAACCACAGACTTCAGGTTCAAAATACATTACCAACAAATTTTAAGTTCCATAAGGACTTCACAAGAGACACTAATGAAAACTAGGCATTGAAATATATACCCTATCCAGGATAGGATACACACTCCAAACCATTCGACACCGGATGACATCTTTTATTCCAAACAACACTTGAAAACTTCAACGCCTGCCAGATCCATACTTAACTTCCTGAAATACATGTAGTTTGAAAACATCAACAAAAGTTGAGCGAGTTCATGTGTTTAGTGTGTGAGCTCGAATAAACTTTGTAATCATCAAAAGTAAGTATGTATGTATTTGTAAACCCGGTATGAAAGAAAATAATGAAATATATCATTAATGGTTTGCAAGGCCATTAACATGTGTGCAACGGCGTAGGAAGGCTCAAACCTAGCAGATTTTGCACCAGGCTTCAGTTTGAAGACATAGTCACCTCATGGGCCAAACCCCGGTCCACATGGGTGTGGGCTCGCTACACCCAAATAGATCTATCACTCATGTCCCTTGGTCCTACTACGAGGATTAATGGTCTTAAGAGTGCGCCTACCCATTCACATGATCTAACAGTACATTCCTCAGCTAACCACACCAATTGTAATTGTTTGTAAACATTTTGTAACATGTACTTCACCCCCGAAGTTATAAAACAAAAACAGTTATAAGAAAAGGGGGTCATGAACTCACAGTCTTGCGTCTTCGACCACCGTAACTCAAGCTTCTTCGGATAAAACACGACTACCTACAACGTACTAATGTCTATTAGACGAACGGGTCGTGCCTTAACTTAGTATTAGTGTCTTTGAGTTACGTTTCTTCGTATCTTTGATATTATTCCAAGTTATATAATTATTTGTTAAAATAATTAATATTTTAACTTAAATTATATTTATTAAATTTTGGAATAATTGTTAAAATAATATATTTTGACTTAATACCTCCCAAGTATTTATACTTGTACATCCTTCCCAAAGATGGGTGTACTTGTAGTCGTATTCTTATACTTGTATATTTTTTCCATGTATTAGGGTCGTATTCCGATGTGTATTTGTACATATGAGAATACGTATTTTTATTGTTTTCATTAAGTATTCTTATACTTAATTTTGTATTAATTTTTCCGAAATAAGAGGTTCACCAATATATATTGCCAAAATATATATTTTAAGAAATATTATTTATAATTTTCCTTTGGCAAAAATATTTGTATTTTCATATAAGTTCCAAAATGATATATTTTCAAGTCTAACTTAGAAAGTACATATATAAACTCATTTTCTCAAAAATGATATATTTCATATTTATTTAAGAAATTATATCTTTCACTCCAAAAACATTGTTCTTCATGTTTATGTAAGAAAATATATATTTCTTAAAAATAATATATCTTCTAAAAATTTCAAGAAAAATATATATTCATACTTGCCAAAAATAATATATTTTTCCATTGTAAAAAATATGATATATTCTTGTAGTAATTGTAAAAATCATATTTTCGTTTCCTTGGTGTCCAAAATATTATCTACCAAAATATACTTTGTGAATAAATTTCCGGAATATTTTGTAAGTCTTATTCCATAGTTTGGTTTCACCAACATTTTGTGTATAACTTGTACATTTCATGGTATTTTGGATGGTAATTCTTGGTATTTTGTTGTGTTATATCATTTCATGTCCTAAAATAATATAACTAATACACAAAATATACAAATAATTACACACATGGTGTCATCTAAATATATATTTCCTAAATACATATTTAGTCACTTTTATTTATAAAAACCAACCTCCAATATTTAAAATTTTGTAACAAAATTTATGGCAACTTTATGTGAAAGATTCATGGTTTGAAATACACTTGTAAATATTTGTTTAGAATTTTTTTTCTAAGTGTTTAGAGTTTTAGAAAATTTTGCCATAGTTTCCCCTAAAAATGGAGGTTTCCATGCTTTCAAGCATATCATTTTCTTTGTAAAAACCAACACAATCAATCTACAATCAACAATAACAACTTTTACTTACCAACTTTGCCAAAAACAACTAATAATCTACTACTTTATGAACTTGAATCTTTGTAAAAATTTGTAGGAACTTACTAGTGTTCTTAGTAAGCCTTGTTATCCTTTAAAGTGTGATTAGTTCTTTAAAAACTTCATTTTTAAAGATTATGGATCTTTACAACTTGTGATCATCATTTCTAAAAATGTTTCTTTATGAATTTTTCTTGTTACACAAGTGTTTCTACACTTGTTTAACTACCAAGGATAAGGTTTGTTTATGTAAGAACCAAGATTTAGTAAATCTTGTGTTTTTAACTTGGTTTCTTTTAAAAATCATCCATAAATCTTTAGATCTACAAGTATGACTACTCACTTTGATCATTATTTTTCAAGAAACAACTTTATTCTTTCAAGTTCATGCTTTATGTGTGGATGATCCATTAAGTTCTAACATGTTCATCCTCTCATCTTACTAGATTATGTTTTTAATCATGATCTAGCAAGATCATATGATGATCAACATCATTTTCACAAACAATCAACAATCATCAAGCATAACAACTCATATTCATCAAGATTTCTTCATATTTTAAGTTTATGTTCAAGTTTACTTCTTGTGATTCTTAGTGTTCTTCAAGATTATGATTATGATTCTTCTTTTAACCATTTAAAATGGTAGTAAAATAGCAAGATCAAGGTTCTTACCACTAGCACAAGGCTAGGGATGATCAAGTGAAGAAAACAAGTGGATAAAAGCAAATAAGAGAGGTTCTTGAACTTCCGTAAGCTCCTAGCTCCTTTATGTGACCTCTAACACATTTGTACAAGCTTGGAATGTATGAGAATGGATGAATGATGGTGGTTGTATGTGGTGATGAGGTCGGCCGAGAGCTCCAAGGGGGAAGGAAGAAGTGGTGTGTGTTTTGAGTGTGTGAAGAATGGAGGTTATGGTCTTGCATGTTTATTTATAATCCAATTTAAGTGTTTAACTCTTGTATAATATGCCACCAAAGTGCCAACACAATCCAATTTTTAATTCAAAGAAAATCTGTGTGTGGGGGCCATGTTGGCCGTTTACTAGGGGGGGGGGGGGGTCTAGACATAGGTTTAAACTAAACTTGTTACATTAAGATTGAAATGTAAGTATTAGTTAGGATTTCTAGTTAGTTGATATTTTTATGAGGTGTTATGATGTTCAGGGACCATAACTAGCTTGGTAATGTTAAAATAGTGCTTCTAGTGTAACTTTGGTGATTCGGGTAGTGTCCGGTTGTTCGGTTGGTTACTGGTTCGTTAAAGTGCTAAACTTTGCAGTTTAGTGTGCTTTACGTACCTTTTTATGACAGTTTTGACTCCCGATACTTAGGAAAGCATTCAGGACCATTTAACAATATTTTTGCCTGATATTAGAGGGTTGAAATGTTGAATTTGCTGATTTTCTGCAAAATTCTGCAGTTTATGTGAGTTTTAGGCACTTTCCGGCACTTAAACTATCTCTAGGAAGGCAGTTTTGTGATCCTTACTTTCCTACACACTATACAAGTGTAATGCTTAGTTTCTGGCTCATTCTGTGTCTTAACACACTGTCTGTCTATTTACTGAACTCCGTCAGCATTTTTCTGATTTGTCTGATAGTTGTGCTAGCCGTGTTTCGTGCATCATTTGAATCAATAAGGTTTTCATGCAATGATGACATGACATTAAGCCATATATGATGCACATGTATGTATATGGTAATAATCAGAAAGCAGTTTAGGTAATTAATTGAAATTCAGCACATTCATTAAGCATTAATCATCGTCTAATAATCGTACGGATGCATGCAAATCTGACAGTTGTCACAGTTGATTTGTAAAAGATTAGCACGAAAAGAAGGAATACGGAGTCATTATTTGATTGAGTGTGTTTAACTTAGGAATGACGTCACCAAATCTTAATAATGTGTATGTATGTGGTGAGTGCAGGTTACACGGACATAACATCATTATGAAGAATATGGTGATTGGGGATCGAGTCAAGAGCAAGGATTGTACGGGAAGAGTGGCCACTCAATTGGAGCTTTATACTTTTAATTAATGTGATTGGAAAAGAATGGATGTTGTAAATCTTTTAGTAAAGTATTATTTATTCCAGTAATGAGCTTCGAGTATGTTACATGGCTAATAAAGAAAGAAAATTTTTGGGCTCATATTTCCGCTACGTCGTTTTCAAGTTGTTACGTGTTAGGGCGTTACAAGTTGGTATCAGAGCCCTGGTTTGAGAGAAATCAAGTATGAGGAGGTAGATACTTGAACTCAAACCCGTGTGCTCTTGTGACAAGGAACCCTGTACAATCCAAGACTCGATCAAGGCCTAAAGGTAAAAGTGAATGTAAGTATGTATTAAAGTATGTATATGAAGGAAACTAACAGTATGATATGTGTAAGCTGAGCATAACTATTGGATGCGATGATCCGCGAGTACGGTCTAGGACCGACACCAAGGCACGTAATAAGATAATTTGGTCCCAGGTACGAGAATTTAATATGTAAGTACATGTAATGGCGAAAACTATCAAGGGAAAAGAAATTTTTAAATGAAAGATAAAAATGTATAGTAATGAAGCTTTGAAAATATTACACGTGTCGAAACCTAATTCTTCGGACATAAGGTGACGATTACACGAAGACACGAAACTAGTGTGTGGATTGTGTACTTGGCAAGTACACAAGAAACATATGACGTTCGTGTGGCCATGATAATTGTTACAGGTATGTTCATTAGAATTAGATAGTAGGTGGACGTGAGGGTGAAAGGAAATGTAAGGCTCTCAAGAAATTGAAAGCATCAAATACGAAAGAAAAGAATGAATGATATGTTGGAATCTACGAGACGGATTCGAAACAAAGAAGGAATGAAAGAGTGAATGATATGTTAGAGTCCGCGAGACGGATTCAAAACAAAGAAGGAATGAAAAGTATGAATGAATGTTAGAAACCGCGTGACGGATTCGAAACATAGAAGGGAATGAATGATAAAATGAAAAGTTTGAATTCGTAAGTAGGTACGAATCAAATAAGTAAGATTGAATGATAAGAATGAAAGATTCAAATGTGTAAGTAATTATAGATTAAGTAAGTAAATTATTCTTTAAAAAGCGGATACTATCCAAGTTATGTCTTAAACATATATATATATATATATCTGTGTGAATATATATATATATATATATATATATATATATATATATATACAAATATGTTGTATGCAAGTATGGTTAAAGGGACAAATAAGTCATGCGGGTCAAATGGTAATCGCCATTTGAACCTTGTATTTAATGTTTTGTTTTGACAAGTTTTATGCTTATAGGTAAGTGTAATGATTGGGCATGCCTAGCCACAATTGGGCAAGAAATAACCAACACAAGGTATGGATAATGAGTCGGTGGTTTTGACTTTCGCCAGGTATGTATGAAAGGTTATGCTTTCGGTAAGAGCTTATGGCTCGACTAGAGAGGGATTCAAACACGAAGGAATGAAAGGTTTGAATCCATTGACGGATTCAAACATAAAAGAATACAAAGAATGAGAGAAAGGTAATATTTGTAGGCAAATACAGACCTAATACAAGAAAGTAATATGTAAGAATGAAAAGACTGAAATCCTTAAGTAAGTATAACATATTGGGTAGGCAATGAAAATAACATTGTCGGGATAACCATATCGCTTGACTAACGAAATGCATAGGTATGTGTAAGTGCATGAATGAACACGTAAAGGGTAAGTCATAGTTGATTAATAAAACGTAAATAAGAGTGCATTAATAGTCTGACTTTCTATAAGTCCAAACGGAGTTGAGATTATTAACTAGAAAGCAAGTAATAGTAAAATAATATGAAAGGTTCGGTTTATTAAACAAGCAAAAACCGACGAAAGTTGTAGTAGCAAAAAAAAAACATTAGTTGAGAAGAGTATTGAATAAAGTTACGTCATAGACATATTGAAAACTAACTCATGAGAGAGTACTACGTAAGCAATGAAATGTATAATGTAGTATGCCTAGTAAGTTAAGGATTTATGGAAGAATATGGGTGAATTAACACCGAATAAATTGAATAACTGAATGAAAATGATATGTTAAGAAACGGTCATGTGTTGACCAGTTGTGAACGGGTCAAATTAATGAAAATGTTATGCTAAGGAATGGTCATGTATTGACCCATTAAGAATGGGTCGAGCGAACTAATGTTTCAAAAGAATCTAGAAAGGGGCTAGTATGTAAACAAGTTAATTTGATAAACGCCATACTTGAAGAAATTTGAATGATATGTGCTAACTGTTAATGTTACCGATGAGAATGGTGAAATTCTTGGTGTGATAAAAGTAGTAGAGTTGATGAAAGGATGCTCAAGAGCGGGAACTTAATACATGAATGAATGAAATCAAACCTGGTACGGAAGGTGCTATGAAGAAACGGATTGACCCGGCTTACGGATCATTGATTTACACAATGAAGACGAGGTCAGTAAAATATTTAACTCATGATTGATAAGTAAGAATTGATAGATAGAATGCTACACACTAATAAACAAACGACAAAATAAGTATGGTATAATATGTAATGTATGACCTTTAAAGGTCAATTTAGGAGGAAATTTCAACCCACAATTGTGGTCGTTAAGAGGAACTATTAATTTTTTTAGTAAGAAATTGGGGGTATAAAAGAAACCAAGAATGACGTTAGTAATGGATTAATAATAAGTATCCAGTGGTAACGTTAAACTCAAATGAATGTCAATAAAATTGAGTCAGTAGATGATCCAAGGTATTATGTGTTAAAGAAAGTGCCTAGAAAGGTTGCTAAGGTAGAATGCCAAGTTAAAACCACAATAAGTATTCGTGGGGCTAATCCCAGAATGTAATATTTTCTTTGTATATGAGTGAGGTAGGGATAGTATGACCCATTATGAATGGTAAATGTCTGAAAGTTTAACGCCTGATTTCAAGGGTGAGGACAAGATATACTCTTATGGTTGTAAGCGAATCCTACCACTATATATATAAGTCGCAAGTAATGAGCACTATGAATGAAAAGAGGAATGGATTGGGAGTAGAATTGGCCAAGTAGGGATGAGGAAGGTTTCGGGGATGAAACCTCCTTTAAGGGGGGTAGACTTGTAACATCCCAAAACACGAATTTAAAATTCGTTAGAACGATACCATGTTTAATTAAATAAATATAATAACTAAGTTATTAAACTTGGTTAAATGTCTAACAAAACAACCAAAGGAAGGAATTTGCTACAATTGTAATCAAGAAACAACTAGAGGGGCCAAGGTTGTCAAAAAAGGGGAAAGATTATGTTTAATTAAAAATGAAATTAAAACCCAAAAACACACACTGAGTGTGTGTGGGTGTCGATGTGCGACCAGGAGAGGAGGAGAAAGTGGGGTCAAACCCTAGATCACAAAATCCATCCAATTGAAAGGGAATTTAAGGACTAAATGTGACAACCCGAACTTTCAAGGTTAGTGTCTTTCAGTCTTGTGATCCCGGTTTCTCATTATTCCTCTTTCACGTTCTTTGCTTTAGTAAACTTGTTAAACACTCGTGACTTTGATAAACTTGTTAATGTAAAACGTAGTTGAGTATGAGTGCGTGTGTAGTGGGCCAATCTAAGTGTCAAATATATAATTGGGCCGCACCTTAGTGTCTTGCAAATGAACGGTTTGTTTTAAGTGGGCCGCACACCTGTGTTGTCCTAACTATTAGAGCAGCCCAAACCTTTGAAGCCCAAAGCAAACCCAACTGAATTAATAGCCCAACCGAATTAATATATGTTGCATGCGGTCTTCCTAATGCTGCGTAACACACACAAGTTACAAACCCTAACACCTCTCTCTCGTCCCTTCTTGTACCGGCGGCAACTCTTTATTCTGATTGAAGTTTTCTTTTGATCTCATCTCACACCCCGGTTAGTGAATCATCCTCCTTGTTATCATAGTTCTCCGGTTGCAGTTATTGTGCGAGTATGTGTTAAATAGGGTATACGTGATCTGTGAACTTAAATACGTAACATTATATTATGAACCCGCTGGCATGTTATGTATTGATATTAACGAACTCGTTGCTTGACATGTTTAGAACGAACCCGTAGGCTGTTATATGCTGATATTAATAAACTCGTTGGTTGTTATGTATTGATCTTAGTTTGAATATATATCGTTTAATGTTTTCAAGATTGGTTTAGTCAATGGTTAGTAATGGTTAATTAGTTTATATCATTAAAAGGATGGGTTGTTATGCCTGAGTATTAAGTATTGGCATGGGGATATTGGTTGACTAAATTCCTATTTATATGATGATCGGGTAGTGAAGTTATGGGCTGTTAGAATTACTGAAACTGTGCGATTAGGGGTTGTATTGTTTGAATGCAATTTGTATCAAGGGGAAACAAAATTGTAAATTGGGTTGTGTTCCATAGAGGGAGTCGCACACTCCCTTGGGCCGTTTTGCACTTGGGCCGTAGGCACAGTGGGCTGATGTATATATATATATACTAGCATAAGGTACTAGAGATTAATTGTGAAATAGGTAATTAAGTTGTTCGTTGAGTTATGAAACCATGAAATAGTGAATTGGTGATGCCAAAGAGAACAAGGAATGTGTGGGCCGAAGTCCTTTTTACAAACTGGGCCGATCAGTTGTATATGTGTGTATATGCAGTTTGTTGATTGAGGATCCATTTATGTTAGGTGCACATTATTATTTTGAGAATTGCTAATTTTAGAACATGAAACTGTGGGGTTTGGGAATGTCAGTTGTGAATATGTGTTTGATGGCAGAAATGTTTTAGTGGATATAAAGATATATTATTACGTGCGTGCTATTATATGACAGCTTATTAACCTGGTTCACTTAAACCTTGAGTTGTTTGGAAACACTAGGACATTGCATGACTCTACATATGTGTACTTACGTTTACTATACATTAGGTCGCGTGTAATGGATTTAACATTTAAAGTGTAGAAGTACATAATCATAAACCGAGCAAAACTAAGGTGAGTTCATTTCTCTTAAGCATGCGTCCCGATGGTTAGGACAGTCATTGGGTATCCCTGAGAGGGATAAGTTTTTGGGTAAATCAGTTGGGTATTCTTGAGAGGAATACGTCTTGTGGGTAAAAACTGGAATGTTAGATAATACACTCATTCCTATCATTTTAAGTCCCATCTTATACCGAATAGTTACCTGAGAGGTACCGGGGTGTTAGTTGATAGCGCTATTAGGCTTGGCAACCTCACACCGTACCTGAGAGGACGGGCGTGAACTAATGACCTTAAATCATGACCATTGCTTAGATAGGGGGCAGTGGGGACGAGCAAAACAATCTGGTAGCCATCTTTTACGGTACTTGAGTTATTATCAACATTATTATCTATGAACTGAACTAAACACTTGGTAACTAACATTTTCACAAAACTATGAACTCACCAGCTTTGTCTGATACACTTGTTGCATGCTCGCAGGTCGTTAGATTTCTTGGATTTGGAACTTGCTGTCTGGAGAGGCTGGGGTGGTCATGGGTCGTACTGATTGGATACATGTGATGGAATTATTGATATTACACATTTCCTTTGAAACATTTAAACTATGATTTATTTATCGCTTCCGCTGAACTTCTTGGATTTTTATTAAACTTATTGTTGGTACATTTCATTAATAATTGGCAATTTCATTTGAAAAATTGTTATGAGTTCAACATGATTAGTGGCTCATTATTGGTACGTCACACGCCTAGCGGGGTTTCCGTAGGTGGTACTTTGGGGGTGTGACAGTTTGGTATCAGAGCCACTGGTTATAGTGAACTTGGTTTTAAAACGTTTTTATAAAACCAGACTATAACCGAACAGTTCCGAAATCGACCATGACACTCAGCTCTAGATTGCAAGGTTTGTCTCTCGTTTACTATTGCATAGTATATCTAGTGTACACTTATGTATGACATTGCACGTGAATGCACACTTGGCACTACAGTATGAGTCCCTACGTTACCAACCCATGTTATGTGTTTTGATAGTGTGATACTTCCTTGAACTTTCATAACCTATGTTGTGGTGTCTTTTGTCCTATTACTCGAATTTGAGGAACCTTTTTAGCATGAGTTGGGAGGAGCTGAGATAAACATGCAAATTAGATTATTATTATGGGTGCACACATAATAATAATGTGGGGTGCAAGTGAGTCCCAGTGAAACTTGACAAGTGTGAAAGGGGTTCTGCTCTGTGGTTTAAAGTAATGATAGAACGCACTAATCTATGGAGGTCATAGTAATGTCTGACTCCTACTCAAACTCGCATTTTGACCTTTTCCCTTTTCTTATAGAATCATGAGTGGACGTAATGGTGGACGTGGTGGTGGCCGCGGCGGTGGACGTGGCAACATTGCTATGACTCAGGCTGAGTTAACCGATCTGATCAACACTCGTGTGGCTGAAGCCCTAACGGCTTATCAGGCTGGTATGATATGTGCCAATTATTCCTTATCCCTGTGTTGCGTACCCAAATTTTAACTGTGTGTTGTACTCTCTTTCGTTTTTAGGTCAACCTGCGAATCAAAACAATTCGCCTGTCTGCACGTTTAAGACGTTCTTGGACTGTAAGCCACAGACATTCAGTGTGACTGAAGGGGTTGTGGTACTCATGCGTTGGTTTGAGAAGGCAGAATCGGTCTTTGCTATGTGTAACTGTCCCATGGTGGACCGGGTGAAGTATACTACAGGCACATTGGAGGATGGTGCCTTAACTTGGTGGAATGCCCAGGTGCAAATGTTGGGCATTGAAATGGCTAATGCAACTACTTGGGATGATTTCAAGGAGTTGATGTGAGAGGAGTACTGTCCTCGTGATATGATTCAGAAGCTTGAGAACGAGTACTACAATTTGAAGTTGGAAGGGTCTGAGATTGAAGCGTATACTAAAAGGTCACATGAGCTCGCGAATATGTGTCCTAACTTATATCGACCACCACCGCGTAGGATCGAATTGTACATCAAGGGGTTAGCACCGCAGTCAAGAGTTTGGTCACTGCTGCAAATCTTGACAACCTGCCTCGAATCATACGTCTAGCCCACAAGATCACGGATCAGGAGGTGGAGTGTGCCTCGAATCATAGTGGGGAGTGATATGAGACTTCATTGAAAGGAATCAAATAGGTCAATTGTACAACATCTGGGCCGCACATACACACGGTTTAGGCTGCATATATATTTGTTTTGGGCTAGCACCCTACGGCTTATGATGTTCATGGACCAAATCATTCAAAAATTAACATCTGGCTAGGAGTGTTTGCTTTATATATGGACATGGGTGCATAGGGAGTGGGCTGAAGCCTATTGGGCTGTTGTAAATCAGGATGTTAAAACTAGTGTTAACATTTAGTTGTGTTATTAAAGTGAACTTGGGCTTGATGGGTTACACACACACACTTACATCGGTAGAGCCCAGTGGGCCGCACCTTGATTTGAATAGTGGAACGAACTGTCAAGTGTTATTAGTCGGTTATGTTTGTGTTACGTAATTATTTTTTATTCGAATATTTATTGTGCTTTATGTGAACTACGTGTGATTGAACTTGTGATATGAACTTACATGAACTGTTACGCCATACGTGCCACGAGATGACCAATCTGTGTTTACAACTTGTTATAATAAGAGGTTTTTGGTGCATGAGTCTGATTGATATCGGTAACTATGTTAGGATTGATTTGAGTAACTGAACACGTAACTAGTCTTACCGAGCAAACCAAAGGTGAGTTCATCTCTTTTGAGCATGCGTGCCGGTGGTTGGGACAGTCAGTGGGTATCCCGGGGAGGGATAGGTCTTTTGGGTAAAACTGGGATGTTGGATAATATTCTCACCCTATCATTTTTAAGTCCCATCTTTTGTGTTACCGGGGAGGTAACGGGTATTAGTTGGTAGCGCTACTTAGGTTTGGCACCCTCACACCGTACCGGGGAGGACGGCTGTGAACTAATGACCCAGTCATGCCTAGTGTTTTGATAGGAGCATTGGGAACGGGCAAAACATACATCAGGAGCCGTCTTGTTCAGTATCGAGATATTATCAACATTACTTTCGGAATTAAATTCAATGGATTAACTAAACACTTGGTAACCAACATTTTTGTAAAAACTATGAACTCACCAGCGTTGTCTGATACACTTGTTGCATGCTCGCAGGTCGTTAGATATCTGGGATTTGGAAACTTGCTGTCTGGAGTAGCTGGAGTGGTCATGGGTCGACTGGAAGGATTCACGTGTTTCAATTATTGATACTATACATTGGTTTCGAAACAGTTTAACTTTGGTTTATTAATTGCTTCCGCTGAACATGTTGGTTTTCATTTAAACTTATTGATGGAACTTTTTATTTAGTAACTTGTATGGGTTCAATGTAATTAGTGGCTCGTTGTTGGTACGTCACATGCCTAGCAGGGACATTCCCTAGGTGGTATCTTGGGGGTGTGACAGTTTGGTATCAGAGCCACTGGTTATAGTGAACTTGGTTTTAAAACGTTTTGGTAAAAATAGACTATAACCGAACAGTTCTGAATACGTGAATACGACCATCACACTCAGCTCCAGATTGCAAGGTTCGTCTTTCTCACTTGTTGCATACATTACATGAGTAGCATGAGTAGTGCACATTTGTTTATGATGTAGCGTACAAACACCCAGTCATCACTATAGCTTGATTGCATGAATTGCTTGCTAACATTATGATGCATTTTAAAACCGTGAGGGGCGGGCGCTGAGAGCGTGCTGGCTACCAAAGCGGACAATATCATGGTGCGTTGATAGTATGCCATAGTCTTTGGATTTCTGTGATCTTAATACCTTGACAACCTCCGTTTGACATTTGAGTTTGAGGAACCATTTGACATGAGTTAGGAGGAACTGAGATGAGCATGCAAATCACAGTATTATTGTGGGTGCACACATAATAATAATGGGGGGTGCATGTGAGTCCCAGTGAGACTTAACAAGTGAAAAGGGGGTTCTGTTCCATTATTCGAACAGTGTGAAACGTAACAAATCTTTAGGAGTCATAGCGGTGATTGTCTCCTACTTGAACGTGATCTTCTCACTCCTCTCTGAATTCTTACGAATCTCGAAGCTATCGAGTATTACTTGAACACCCATCTGAACGCCTAGCGAACTGTGTAGAATGTTAGGTGCTAGTACGAATGTCCCTGAGTTGGATGTTACAGCGTTGAATGATTGGTCGATACCTTTCTCACTCCTCTTCGTTTGCTGGAACTCATGTATTGACGTCTTAGACCCCGAAGTGTGATCACTTCTGCGACACCTTCGCAACAGACTATGTATTGCCCAAACAACTTACGACATCAATGGACAAGAGGATGAGCGTAGTACTTTACTGACCTCAGCACTTGGGCAGCCCTGGTTACCGGCAACGAACACCGGCTATTTTACTTCAATCGAACCCTTAACCCTAGTCAGCGACTCATGAGAGTCAACTCTTACGAATCAATCGGGACATGAAAAAGACAATTGACTACGGAGTGGAATGTGTAACTTCCCACGCAGTGAGTAGACCTTAGTACATGACACGGAATGTGAAGATGGACCTCGTTGGTGAAAGGTCGCAGGACCTTGTTACAAGCAGCGACATTAGAGGCAACAAACACGGCGACATCAAGGTACTCATAATTGTAGCTTACAGTGTGGAATCAAAGGTGACTTCGGCAAGGATTGACTGTTGATAGGTCAAAATGTCAACAATCAAGGGAACAATGGCAGTATTGGAAAATCCTCGTAATCGTAACAGCAACACCAGTAGTGGTGTTCGTGGAAGGGCATGTTGGATTGGCGTAGGTGACGCCAGGCATAAAAGCAACATGGTAGCTTGTATGGATAGCTAATCGCTTCGTCCTTGTTCTACTTAACCCTGAAGCCTTTGGAAACTAACCCTGTTGTGGAACCGACTGATGGCAAGTCAAAGGGGAACCTCCTATGTTCTTGGGAAGCAAACTCGACCTTGTGGGACAAGTGTTTGACATCTACCCTTGATAGTTTTGGTTGTAGTAGTTAGCGTGGATTGGGTATCCAGATAACGCGTGAAAATGCCTCGTGAGGGAAATTTTGAGTATTCCTCTCTTTAGTGGCGGATCGTCGTCTGTCCTAAAGCTTCAGTGTGGTGTATAGGTTAGCATCCTTTCAGCAATGGAAGCCAGGAGCATCTACGGAGAGATTACCCTGACAACCGTTACTAACGTTAAGTATGAGAAAGAGAGGATCGAGGATCCGTCAACTGTTCGTGATTCTTTTCGTTGTGCTACTCGAGGAACTTTCAGGTATCCCCCCACAACTATTAGGCAGAATCTCAGTTAATCTCACGCCAGAAGCAGCCTTGATCACTCGTACTTCATACCGTCTTGCACCAGGAGGGTTGCAAGAACTGTCTAGTCAACTTCAGGAACTACCGAGTGGGAGTTTTAGCGATCTAGCTCCTTGTTCTGGGAGCCCGAGCTCTATTGTGGAAACGAAGGACAAGTCCTTTCGTACGCATACAGACTACCCAAGGTGGCAATCATAGACCGTCACCCTCTATATCGCATCGACAACCTACTTGACCCGCTGCAATGATCATGCTTCTATTCGGAAACCAACTTAAGATCAGACTGTCACTTGATGGAAGACCCAGGGGAGGATGACTTCTAACACGGCATTACAGGCACAGTACGGCCGCTATGATTTTCTGTTCTCGTTGTTTAAAGTTACCCAACACACCAGCAGCCTTAGGGATTACATGAGTAGTATGCGTCAACCTCGTTTAGACAGATTCGTCGATCACATTTATCTCTGATGTTTAGAATCACTACCAAGGGAAAAGAACACTAGGGATGGCACTTGTATCTTATTTTAGAGCTCTTAGGGGAGGAGCAACTTTATGCGAAGTCTACCAAAGTGTGACTTCAGGATTCGAGAAGTACACTTTCTTGGGCACGTAGTCAACAAATTGGGAATACACGTGGATCTTGCCTGGATACCATCGCAGATTCGTCACAGGATTTTCGAAGATCACGCAGCTTTAATCTCTTTAGCACAGTAGGGTGCTACGAATTCGTGTGAGACACAACTGGAGAATGTCTTTTCAACTTTCGAATCCCAACACTACAATGCACTGAGCATCGTCTTTACCCGAGGGTACGGGTGTTCTAGTGGTATACCATAACGATCCGAATCAGAGTCCCAGTTACACGTCGATGCAACATGAGGAGGCGATCACTTACGCGGTGGATTAACAGGAAGAATTTCATGACACAAAACCAGGGGTGGAAGCCACAATCTCGGATTTGAGCTGGAGGCATTACTTGGACGGTACCCAAATACGTTACTTAGACCGATCACAAGGGCCTCCCGTGTACCTTTGTTCGGAAGAGCTAAACATGTAGTAGCATCGTTGGATGGAACTTTTGAATGATTACGACTGTGAAACCTGAACGTGCACGAGCTTTGCAACTCACTATCAACTCTAACTTACTTGATCAGACTCGCTCTGTTCAAACTGGAGAACTGAAGGAACAGAATTTGCAAGTTAAACCCGTGTGGGGCATGGAGAAGCAACCATTGATGGGTCGGACGATATTCGCTACCTCATGGAACGGATGTGGGTCTCATTATACGGAAAATATAGGAAAACTAGTGTTGAACAAAGCACATCGGCCTCGATATTCTACTCGTCTGGGTTATGATGAGAGATATTAGGATCCATAAATCTTGCACTAGTGATCGGGCATGAAGGCCCACCTAGCTATGTATGTGAATGATGGTTGACTTGTGGGAAAGTCAAGGTGAAGTATCAGCAACTAGAAACACCTATATGGAAATGAGAACAGACTGACATGGATTCTGTCACTAGTTTACTTACAACTCGAAACGGAAACATTATCACCTGGGTGATCATTGATGGACTCAAGTTACCAACACACTTTCTTGCAAACAAGGAACTGACGAGTCTTCACAACTTGTGAATGTTCCTCTGAGAGAGGCGGCTTTTAGGCGCGAGGTGCGAACTCCTATTACCTCCGATTTTGAGCTATACTTGATTTATGACAAGCGATACACAACACCCTTGGCTCACGTGCAGACATGAGCATTACTTATCATCATAGGATGAACGGTTTGAGTAAACGAACCCCCCTGACACTCGAAGACATGCTGCGAGCATGTGTGGGATTAACTTAGTGTAAATTAGAAGGACGTATACTTTTGGCTGAGTTCTACCGTAGCTGTTACCTTTCTGGTACTCAGACAGCTCTGTTTGGGGCATTGTATGGATGATAATGCCAATCTCATCGTGGATTGAGGTGGATAACAACCTAAATACGGGTCCAGGACTTGTACTCGAAACTCTTGGGAAGATTGATTGGATCGGAAATTGTTTGGCGGCATCAAGTGACCGTCAGGAAAGACGATAAGCTTAGGAAACACTGGGAGTTCGTTGTAGATGGTTGTATCATGTTAAGAATCTCACCCTGGGAGGGTGTGGTACGCTTGGGAAGCGTGGCAAGCTTAATTTACGTTACGATGACTTATTCGGAATTCTGGAAAGAATTGGTCACACCGCCTACAAACTCGAGTTACCCGACGGATTGGATAACGTGTATGATATCATTTATGTCTCGAATCTAAGGCAGTGTTTGTCCGATGAAACGCTTGTGATACTCTTATTAGAGTCTGAGGTTAATGACATGTTGCAGTTGTTGAGGGATCTACTGAAATCATGGACTAGGATGACAAGATTCGTTAGCGTGGTCGAATTCCGATTGCAAGGATCAGTCGAAACTCAAGTATCCTCAACTTTTTCCTGATGACCAATCTAATGCTGGTAAAGCTGGTGAATTTCGGGACGAAATTCCTCTTCAAGTTGGGGATGATGTGGCACCTGGGCAAAATCCGAAGCAATCTTGATTTCTCACTTCACTCCCCTGTGCTTACTTGTCAAATTTCGAGACGAAATTTCTTTCAAGTTGGGGATGATGTGACAACCCGAACTTTCAAGGTCAGCGTCTCTTAGGCACGTAATCCTGTTTCTTATTATTTCTCTTTCATATTCCTGGCATGATGAAAATTTATTAAACACTCGTGTATGTAATAAACTAGCTAAATGTAAAACATGATTGGGTATGTTCATATGTGTTAGACTGATTAACTACAAGAAACCGGTAGCGTGTGTCACACCCTGACTTTGGCGGAAGCGTGATTATTGGTGTGACTTCTTAATACCATTGCATACGATCATAACAACACTATATGATAAAACTAGTAGATGTACATCCATTAATTTAAGTTTAAAACATAACAACATTGTTTCAAAAACGTAGACTTCAAATTTAATTTTTACAATCATACAAAATGTTTATGAGTTCACTAAGGACTCATCAAAAGATATTAGATAGCACCAAGGTTTGGAAGGCGTGTCTTGTCCAGGAAAGAGACACATTGACCAAACTTAAAGACCATGGATGACATCTTTATTCTTAACGCAGCATAAAAACTCCATCGCCCGCCAGATCCATTTACTAATTTCCTGAAATACATGTAATTTGAAAAATCAACAAAAAGTTGAGCGAGTTCATGTGTAAGTTAGTATGTATAAACCTTTGTAATGTGTCTGTATGTATGAAAATCCCTGGTATGTAGCAATTAAGGAAAAAGAGATCACCATTGGGTTGCAAAGCCAATGATATGTGTGAAGTGATGCAGGAAAACTCAAACCTAGCAAATTTGTGCGACGGGCACATACTCACCGCCTGGTCCACTCAGCGGACTCAGGAGTGGGGCTCGCTACACCCAAATAGATCTATCACTCATGTCCCTCGGTCCTACAACGAGGATTAATGGCCCCAAGTACCACCTACCCACTCACATGATCTAAGTAGTAAACCCTCCTTAAGCTAACCATACCATGTATATCAAAGTCTGCAATAATTGTCGCATGTATTTCACCCCCGAAGTATAAAAACTGAAAACAATTAAGAGAAAAGGGGGACATGAACTCACTGTATTGCGTCTTCAGTATGTGTAACCCAAGTCTCTTCAGCCAACACGACTACCTACAGTGTACTAACGTCTATTAGACGAACGGGTCGTGCCTTGTCTTAGTATTTGCGTCTTTGGGTTACGTTTCTGTCATTATTCCAAGTTATAGTAATTATATTTAGTTTTGGAATAATTGTTTATGCAGTATCTCTGTATTAATATTTCTTAAGTATTTCAACTTCGTATTTTCCTTCCCAAGGATGGGGTATTTATACATGTATGCTTTATAATTCCAAAAAATATATTTTAATTCCCACTTAGAAAATATATTTTAATCATTTGTCTAAAACATTTTAATTCCAAAATATATATATATATTTTTCCCAAAAATGTTATATTTTACTCCATACATTTTCCAAAATTATAATTTATCAAAATATACGTATGAGAGTATTTTCCGAAAAATACATAAGTTATGTTTTAGCGTGTCGTAAAGCAACAATACTTGCGTAGCTTAAATATTTATTTTGTGAGAGCGTTGGTATTATTTGGAGTCGTAATTTCATGATATCTACAAGTTATATTATCTTTACCCTAAAATAATATATCTCTAGTTCACAAAATAATCAGATAATCACACAAGCGTTTTATTATAAAATATATATTCTAAATATATATTTAACAATTTTTTATTTACGAAAACCCACCTCCGGTACTTGGTATTTTTGTAATAAAAATCATGGCGAAGTTTAATTTGAAAACCAAGTTAAAAATATATTTTGTAAACGCTTGTTAGAAAGATATTTCTAAGTGTTGAAATTCTAGAAAAATTTCGCTAGAGTTTCCCCTGTAAATGGAGGTGTCCATGCTTTTTAGCATACCATTTTCTTTTGTAAAAAAAATCATTCCAACAACCATCAATCAACAACATACAATTTTTAACCACTAATCTTGACAAAAATAAGCCTAAATCATAAACTCATGAACTTGAAAGTGTGTAAAAATACGTAGTAAGTTACTATCATGCTTAGTAGGTCTTGTTATCTTTAAAAATAAGATTAGTTTCTTAAAAACTTTATTTTTAAAGAATTTGAAGTTTAACAACTTCTAGTCATGATTTACAAAAATATTTCTTTGTTAAATTTTCTTGTTACACAAGTGTTCACACACTTGTTTACTTACTAAAAATGTTTTTAATTCATACAAGATCCGGGTTTTAACAAAACTAGGATTTTTCACTTGGTTCTTCCGAAAAACCACTTGTAGATCTTTAGATCTACAAGTTTAGAATCTTATTTTTCAAGAAAAATTATATTTATTCAAGTTCAAGGTTCATGTATGGATGGATTCATCATCTTTCATATTTCTAACTTTTACATCTTACTAGTTTATGTTCTTAAACATGAACTAGTATGTCTAGATGATGATCCATCTTGTTTCTACTAACGAACAACATGTAATAATCATAACAACACAAGATCTACATGATTTAACCATATATCTTCTCTTTATCCACTCTTTATCCCTTTATATTCAAGACTTAGATTATGTTCATTAGTGTTCTCAACATTTAATCATTCTATCATCTATTAACCACCAAATACAAGAACAAGATGATGTTTTAGAGCACTTACTACAAGCACAATGCTAGGGGAGAAACAAGGCGTAAAAGTGGTAGATAAAAGAAAACAAGAGTGGTCCTTGAGCTTCCGAGTGCACCAAGCTTGTTTGTTGAACCTCTTGCACCTTTGTATGTATGGAAATGGCTTGAAAATGGCTTGAAGGTGGTGGTAGTGTGGTGGAGGGTGGCGGCCGTGAATGGTGGAGAAGGGAAGAGAGAAAGCTTTGTGTTGTTTGAAGTTGGAAGTGAGAGATTGATTATCTACTAAACTTATTTATAAACCAAGTTCCTTATTATCCATCATGTATCATGTCTTGTTATCCAACAACAATATTAATAAAATAATCAAAAGAAATGTGGGGGTGTCCACCCCACATGTAACCGTCAAGAGAGGGGGGGGGGGTATGGGGTTGGGTGGTGATGATCTAGTTATACTTTAGTTAAGATCTAATGCATTTAGTTAGTGTATTAAGGTGTGTGTTATAATATAAGGTGTGTTAGGGTGTTCGGGGACCCTAACTAGCTCAGAAAAGTAAAAACAATGTGTTTGGCAATATTTTTATGTTCCGGGTAAAGTCCGGTTGTTCGGTTGGATGTTGATCCGTTAAAGTGCTAAATAAAGCTTTAAAGTGTCTTTTATATTGCTTTTAGTGACACATTAAATTCCCAACACTTTGGAAAGTATCTAGGACTATTTTACCAAGTTTTTGCACTTTACTAGCATTGTTAAATGCTGAATTTTTGTATTTAGTGCAGAATTGTGCAATTAAAGTATGTTTTTGGCACTTCCGGGCACTATAACTATCACCTAGTGACGTAGTTTTATGGTCCTCACTTCCCTACACTCCCTACTAGTGTAGTATTCTATCTCTGGCTCATACTGGCCTCAAAATATTGTCTGTAGAGGTGCTGGCATTGTCAGCATGTTTTCTGGGTTTTCCGCTCAGCGTGCTAACTGTGCTTTGTGCATCAAGTTTGTCACTAAAGTTTGGGTGTAATAAATGGAGTGACAGTATAACATGTGATGCATATGTATGTATGTAACAGAAATCAGAAAGCAGTTTAATCTCAGTTGTAATCAAGCACAGTCATTAAGCACAAATTAAATATTAATTAATTGTACGGATACCTCCAAATTTGACAATTGTCACATTCTCCCCCCGTTAAGTAAATTTCGTCCTCGAAATTTGTACTACCTTAACTCCTTATGATTCCGTCACATGTGTATGCATATAAATAATACCGAGGTAGATAATCACCAAACCGAATCAAACCTTACCCACATTAGGTGAGTCCAAGAATATATAACAACCCGAATCCTAGGGTTAAAAGGTGTGTGCTCATAGCATTTGATGTCAAAGGTACAGTACGTATTTGACGTATAGTCTAGCATAATCCAGCTAGCAGGGTTCCACAAAAAGAGGAGGTTTGACTAATAAGATCCTCAAACGATCGATCGCAATATGCAGACGAGTTCTCACAAACCATAGTATCTGCTATATGAATTCAAAATCAACAACTCAAACGTACTAGTAAAATGATATGTCAACCCTCGAATAATTGAATGGCGAGGTTTAGTGTGTTGACATTTTCGAATTGCGAAAGTACGGCGAATGAAATACAAGTGAATCTGGTGTATCATTGTCTTGATTCGTAGTTGCATCAGAAATGTTTAAATGACAAGTCAAACGAAAGTGTATGCAGTTTTGTGTGAAACGGTTGACCCTGATTATCACAAGTTACAAGTTTGTAATGACACCACAAGGTGTCGTAATGACATAATTCAATAATAGTGGTGACTGAACAAGTTCACCGTGTTTGAAATGAAATGAAAGTGTACTAAGACAATCTGAAGATTTGATCTACACAATGTCATAGAGTTTCTAATTAAATATGGAACACCAAAGAACCACTGTTTCTGACCGAAGATGAAAAGTAATAAGTACCGCAAGGCCTTCGATCGACCATGAAAGAGTAATAAATACTGCAAAGCATTTGATTGATGATGAAAGAATCATTGGGCGGTACATCGTGAAATGAGTCTATGTATCATAGTCTTAACACACATCTGTGTTGAGTCTGCTTTAAATGTGAATAAACAAAACGGATTTAGAGTAAGTCAATAAACAATTAAATCCGGGTGTGAGGTGCGTAACCATTTTAGCGCAAGATTCAATTCTGTGAAAGTATCACTGTAAGGTATCGAGATCAACAAATGATTTAGTGGGGTCGTAGCCCAATCAAACCTACTACGACTCGAAATGAAAGAATCTTTGCAAAAATAGTTGTATATGATGCTCTCAATACATCATATAGCGTTTCAAATTAAACCTGTGGACTGGATAAGTTTAAACATGCAAATTAGATTATTATTATGGGTGCACACATAATAATAATGTGGGGTGCATGTGAGTCCCAGTGAAAGTTGACAAGTGTGAAAGGGGTTCTGCTCTGTGGTTTAAAGTAATGATAGAACTCAATAATCTATGGAGGTCATAGTAATGTCTGACTCCTACTCAAACTCGCATTTTGACCTTTTCCCTTTTCTTATAGAATCATGAGTGGACGTAATGGTGGACGTGGTGGTGGCCGCGGCGGTGGACGTGGCAACATTGCTATGACTCAGGCTGAGTTAACCGATCTGATCAACACTCGTGTGGCTGAAGCCCTAACGGCTTATCAGGCTGGTATGATATGTGCCAATTATTCCTTATCCCTGTGTTGCGTACCCAAATTTTAACTGTGTGTTGTACTCTCTTTCGTTTTTAGGTCAACCTGCGAATCAAAACAATTCGCCTGTCTGCACGTTTAAGACGTTCATGGACTGTAAGCCACAGACATTCAGTGTGACTGAAGTGGCTGTGGTACTCATGCGTTGGTTTGAGAAGGCAGAATTGGTCTTTGCTATGTGTACCTGTCCCGTGGTGGACCGGGTGAAGTATACTACAGGCACATTGGAGGATGGTGCCTTAACTTGGTGGAATGCCCAGGTGCAAATGTTGGGCATTGAAATGGCTAATGCAACTACTTGGGATGATTTCAAGGAGTTGATGCGAGAGGAGTACTGTCCTCGTGATATGATTCAGAAGCTTGAGAACGAGTACTACAATTTGAAGTTGGAAGGGTCTGAGATTGAAGCGTATACTAAAAGGTCACATGAGCTCGCGAATATGTGTCCTAACTTATCTCGACCACCACCATGTAGGATCGAATTGTACATCAAGGGGTTAGCACCGCAGTCAAGAGTTTGGTCACTGCTGCAAATCTTGACAACCTGCCTCGAATCATACGTCTTGCCCACAAGATCACGGATCAGGAGGTGGAGTGTGGCTCGCTACCACCGCGTGTTTCTGCTACTACTGCTACTACTGCTACGGCTACTACTCCTGCTACTGACAGCAAGCACAAATGGAATGAGGTGGATAAAGCGTCCAATTCGATACAGCCACAGAAGAAGCCAGACACCGGTAGCAACCGCAACTTTAGTCAGTCTTCTTCGATTAATTAGAACCAGAGCAGTAATTCAAATCAGGATTCTTATGCTGGGAAGCAGCCAAAGTGTAACAAGTGTAACTTTCATTATCGTGCGCCGTCTACTCGAGTTTGTCATAGGTGCAACAAAGTGGGTCATATGGCTAGAGATTGCAGGGCTCCACTCCCGAGACAACAACAACAGCAGCAACCCCCACAACAACAGCAGCCACAGCAACAGGATAGGCAGCAACCTCAGCAGAATCAGGGTAATCGTAAGGATTGTTTTTAGTGTGGTGACGAGGTTCATTTCAGGCGGGATTGCCCTCAGTTGAATCAGAATGCGGGAAATAATAATAACAACACTGGGAATAACAACAATGGGAACAATGGTGGGAACGGTGCATGGGGGAGAATGTTTACTATTGGTGCTGGGGAAGCTAGGAATGATGGCAACATGGTGACCGGTACGTTTTCAGTAAACAATCTATTTGCTTCGGTATTATTCAACTCTGGTGCAGACTGGAGTTATGTATCTTTGGGGTTCAGTCGTCAGTTAGGGTTGAGTCTTACACCTCTTGTAACCAAACACGTAGTAGAACTAGCTGATGGTATATCGATTGAAGCTTCACATGTCCTTGTTGGGTGCAAACTCGATCTAATGGGTCAAGTGTTCGACATTGACCTACTCCCCGTTACTCTTGGAAGTTTTGATGTGGTCGTTGGCATGGATTGGTTGTCCAAGCATCAAGCGGAAATTCTCTATAAAGAGAAAATCGTGCGTATCCCTCTCCCTAACGGAGAATCTTCATCGGTTCAGGGTCATCGTAGTGGTGCTATGGTTGGTATTATCTCAGCTATGAAGGCTCAGAAGTGTCTGCGTAAGGGCTACCCTGCTATTTTAGCTCTGGTTACTGATTCACATCCTGATGAGAGAAGGATCGAAAACCTTCCAGTTGTTCGTGAGTTTCCTGATGTGTTTCCTGAAGAGCTTCCTGGTTTACCTCCACATCGTCAGGTGGAATTTCAGATTGACCTAACACTAGGAGCAGCTCCGATTGCTCGTGCTCCTTACCGTCTTGCGCCAGGAGAGTTGCAGGAGTTGTCATGTGACAACCAGAACTTTCAAGGTCAGCGTCTCTTAGGCACGTAATCCTGTTTCTTATTATTTCTCTTTCATATTCCTCGCATGATGAAAATTTATTAAACACTCGTGTATGTAATACACTAGCTAAATGTAAAACGTGATTGGGTATGTTCATATGTGTTAGACTGATTAACTACAAGAAACCGGTAGCGTGCGTTTATGTGTCGATTAATTAATTTAGAGAGCTAATCTAATTGGGCCACTATCACTTTTAATTACACTAGGCCCAATCCCTCACTTGAAGCAAACTTGGCCCAACCAGCTTGTCCTAACCAATCCGGCCCACCCTGTTGTATTAGTTGCACTCGGCCCAGCGATTTAAGAGCCCCAAAATGCCCAAACCAGTATTAAACAAAAACGCAATGTAAGGGGGTTTGGCCCACTATTGTTCCGGCGTTATATGGGCTGGCCTCCATGCATCCTTCATATTATCACAAATTAATTAAACCCTAAGCATTCCCATACCTCTTCCCTAGATCATGCGGCAGGAGACCCCACCCCCTTCTCGAGACATCATCTGATTTGATCGAACTTGTGGTTAGTAGCTTTATATTTATGCTAATTTGTATTTAGTGATGGTGGTTATGTGTATTCGTAGTTAACAAAGATGACATGTATGTTTTGTAGATGTGAGAAGTTAGGTTATGTTCTTGTATGTTAATTGACACGTAGGATTGCATGTTAGTAATAACACTAATGAATCTGATATGAAAGAATGATTGATGTGGATCGAACTGTTGCAAATATAATTTAAATGTTAGGATGGATATTAAGGCTTATGTGTTGCATGTTTAACTCTAACAATGAAGTTGTAGATGCTTAATTCAACTTTAACATTAATTAGAATAATGATTTTCGGTTCACATAGCATGACATATGATTGACGGTTTCCATGTGTTGATAAACTAGTAGTAATGTTTGTCAGATCCACTACATTGAGGAGGTCCAATAGAAAGGGGAGTGTGCATGTGAAATATTATCAATACCCATGTGAATGAATAATTGGATTATTAACTGATACCCATTATGTAACCATGTTGATTGAAATTAGTGGGGAGTGATATGAGAATTCATTGAAAGGAATCAAATAGGTCAATTGTACAACATCTGGGCCGCACATACACACGGTTTATGCTGCATATATATTTGTTTTGGGCCAGCACCCTACAGCTTGTGATGTTCATGGACCAAATCGTTCAAAAATTAACATCAGGCTAGGAGTGTTTGCTTTATATATGGACATGGGTGCATAGGGAGTGGGCCGAAGCCTATTGGGCAGTTGCAAATCAGGATGTTAAAACTAGTGTTAACATTTAGTTGTGTTATTAAAGTGAACTTGGGCTTGATGGGTTACACACACACACTTACATCGGTAGAGCCCAGTGGGCCGCACCTTGATTTGAATAATGGAACGAACTGTCAAGTGTTATTAGTCGGTTATGTTTGTGTTACGTAATTATTTGTGATTCAAATATTTATTGTGCATTATGTGAACTACGTGTGATTGAACTTGTGATATGAACTTACGTGAACTGTTACGCCATACGTGCCACGAGATGACCAATCTGTGTTTACAACTTGTTATAATAAGTGGTTTTTGGTGCATGAGTCTGATTGATATCGGTAACTATGTTAGGATTGATTTGAGTAACTGAACACGTGACTAGTCTTACCGAGCAAACCAAAGGTGAGTTCATCTCTTTTGAGCATGCGTACCGGTGGTTGTGACAGTCAGTGGGTATCCCGGGGAGGGATAGGTCTTTTGGGTAAAACTGGGATGTTGGTTAATATTCTCACCCTATCATTTTTAAGTCTCATCTTTTGTGTTACCGGGGAGGTAACGGGTATTAGTTGGTAGCGCTACTTAGGTTTGGCACCCTCACACCGTATCGGGGAGGACGGCTGTGAACTAATGACCCAGTCATGCCTAGTGTTTTGATAGGAGCACTGGGGAACGAGCAAAACATACATCAGGAGACGTCTTGTTCAGTATCGAGATTTTATCAACATTACTTTCGGAATTAAATTCAATGGATTAACTAAACACTTGGTAACCAACATTTTTGTAAAAACTATGAACTCACCAGCGTTGTCTGATACACTTGTTGCATGCTCGCAGGTCGTTAGATATCTGGGATTTGCAAACTTACTGTCTGGAGTAGCTGGAGTGGTCATCGGTCGACTGGAAGGATTCATGTGTTTGAATTATTGATAATATACATTGGTTTTGAAACAGTTTAACTTTGGTTTATTAATTGCGTCCGCTGAACATGTTGGTTTTCATTTAAACTTATTGATGGCACTTTTTATTTAGTAACTTGTATGGGTTCAATGTAATTAGTGGCTCGTTGTTGGTACGTCACATGCCTAGCATGGACATTCCGTAGGTGGTATCTTGGGGTGTGACAGTTTGGTATCAGAGCCACTGGTTATAGTGAACTTGGTTTTAAAACGTTTTGGTAAAAACAGACTATAACCGAACAGTTCTGAATACGTGAATACGACCATCACACTCAGCTCCAGATTGCAAGGTTCGTCTTTCTCACTTGTTGCATACATTACATGAGTAGCATGAGTAGTGCACATTTGTTTATGATGTAGCATACAAACACCCACTCGTCACTATAGCTTGATTGCATGAATTGCTTGCTTACATTATGATGCATTTTAAAACTGTGAGGGGCGGGCGCTGAGAGTGTGCTGGCTACCAAAGCGGACAATATCATGGTGCGTTGATAGTATGCCATAGTCTTTGGATTTCTGTGATCTTAATACCTTGACAACCTCCGTTTGACATTTGAGTTTGAGGAACCATTTGACATGAGTTAGGAGGAACTGAGATGAGCATGCAAATCACAGTATTATTGTGGGTGCACACATAATAATAATGGGGGGTGCATGTGAGTCCCAGTGAGACTTAACAAGTGAAAAGTGGGTTCTGTTCCATTATTCGAACAGTGTGAAACGTAACAAATCTTTAGGAGTCATAGCGGTGATTGTCTCCTGCTTGAACGTGATCTTCTCACTCCTCTCTGAATTCTTACGAATCTCGAAGCTATCGAGTATTACTTGAACACCCATCTGAACGCCTAGCGAACTGTGTAGAATGTTAGGTGCTAGTACGAATGTCCCTGAGTTGGATGTTACAGCGTTGAATGATTGGTCTATACCTTTCTCACTCCTCTTCGTTTGCTGGAACTCATGTATTGATGTCTTAGACCCCGAAGTGTGATCACTTCTGCGACACCTTCGCAACAGACTATGCATTGCCCAAACAACTTGCGACATCAATGGACAAGAGGATGAGCGTAGTACTTTACCGACCTCAGCACTTGGGCAACCCTGGTTACCGGCAACGAACACCGGCCATTTTACTTCAATCGAACCCTTAACCCTAGTCAGCGACTCATGAGAGTCAACTCTTACGAATCAATCGGGACATGAAAAAGACAATTGACTACGGAGTGGAATGTGTAACTTCCCACGCAGTGAGTAGACCTTAGTACATGACACGGAATGTGAAGATGTACCTCGTTGGTGAAAGGTCGCAGGACCTCGTTACAAGCAGCGACATTAGAGGCAACAAACACGGCGACATCAAGGTACTCATAATTGTAGCTTACAGTGTGGAATCAAAGGTGACTTCGGCAAGGATTGACTGTTGATAGGTCAAAATGTCAACAATCAAGGGAACAATGGCAGTATTGGAAAATCCTCGTAATCGTAACAGCAACACCGGTAGTGGTGTTCGTGGAAGGGCATGTAGGATTAGCGTAGGTGACGCCAGGCATAAAAGCAACATGGTAGCTTGTATGGATAGCTAATCGCTTCGTCCTTGTTCTGCTTAACCCTGAAGCCTTTGGAAACTAACCCTGTTGTGGAACCGACTGATGGCAAGTCAAAGGGGAACCTCCTATGTTCTTGGGAAGCAAACTCGACCTTGTGGGACAAGTGTTCGACATCTACCCTTGATAATTTTGGTTGTAGTAGTTAGCGTGGATTGGGTATCCAGATAACGCGCGAAAATGCCTCATGAGGGAAATTTTGAGTATTCCTCTCTTTAGTGGCAGATCGTCGTCTGTCCTAAAGCTTCAGTGTGGTGTATAGGTTAGCATCCTTTCAGCAATGGAAGCCAGGAGCATCTACGGAGAGATTACCCTGCTACGTTAACAACCGTTACTAACGTTAAGTATGAGAAAGAGAGGATCGAGGATCCGTCAACTGTTCGTGATTCTTTTCGTTGTGCTACTCGAGGAACTTTCAGGTATACCCCCACAACTGTTAGGCAGAATCTCAGTTAATCTCACGCCAGAAGCAGCCTTGATCACTCGTACTTCATACCGTCTTGCACCAGGAGGGTTGCAAGAACTGTCTAGTCAACTTCAGGAACTACCGAGTGGGAGTTTTAGCGATCTAGCTCCTTGTTTTGGGAGCCCGAGCTCTATTGTGGAAACAAAGGACAAGTCCTTTCGTACGCGTACAGACTACCCAAGGTGGCAATCATAGACCGTCACCCTCTATATCGCATCGACAACCTACTTGACCCGCTGCAATGATCATGCTTCTATTCGGAAACCAACTTAAGATCAGACTGTCACTTGATGGAAGACCCAGGGGAGGATGACTTCTAACACGGCATTACAGGCACCGTACGGCCGCTATGATTTTCTGTTCTCGTTGTTTAAAGTTACCCAACACACCAGCAGCCTTAGGGATCACATGAGTAGTATACGTCAACCTCGTTTAGACAGATTCATCGATCACATTTATCTCTGATGTTTAGAATCACTACCAAGGGAAAAGAACACTAGGGATGGCACTTGTATCTTATTTTAGAGCTCTTAGGGGAGGAGCAACTTTACGCGAAGTCTACCAAAGTGTGACTTCAGGATTCGAGAAGTACACTTTCTTGGGCACGTAGTCAACAAATTGGGAATACACGTGGATCTTGCCTGGATACCATCGCAGATTCGTCACAGGATTTTCGAAGATCACGCAGCTTTAATCTCTTTAGCACAGTAGGGTGCTACGAATTCGTGTGAGACACAACTGGAGAATGTCTTTTCAACTTTCGAATCCCAACACTACAATGCACTGAGCATCGTCTTTACCCGAGGGTACGGGTGATCTAGTGGTATACCATGACGATCCTAATCAGAGTCCCAGTTACACGCCGATGCAACATGAGGAGGCGATCACTTACGCGGTGGATTAACAGGAAGAATTTCATGACACACAACCAGGGGTGGAAGCCACAATCTCGGATTTGAGCTGGAGGCATTACTTGGACGGTACCCAAATGCGTTACTTAGACCGATCACAAGGGCCTCCCATGTACCTTTGTTCGGAAGAGCTAAACATGTAGTAGCATCGTTGGATGGAACTTTTGAATGATTACGACTGTGAAACCTGAACGTGCACGAGCTTTGCAACTCACTATCAACTCTAACTTACTTGATCAGACTCGCTCTGTTCAAACTGGAGAACTGAAGGAACATAATTTGCAAGTTAAACCCATATGGGGCATGGAGAAGCAACCATTAATGGGTCGGACGATATTCGCTACCTCATGGAACGAATGTGGGTCTCATTATACGGCAACTATAGGAAAACTCGCGTTGAACAAAGCACATCGGCCTCGATATTCTACTAGTCTAGGTTATGATGAGAGATATTAGGATCCATAAATCTTGCACTAGTGATCGGGCATGAAGGCCCACCTAGCTATGTATGTGAATGATGGTTGACTTGTGGGAAAGTCAAGGTGAAGTATCAGCAACTAGAAACACCTATATGGAAATGAGAACAGACTGACATGGATTATGTCACTAGTTTACTTACAACTCGAAACGGAAACATTATCACCTGGGTGATCATTGATGGACTCAAGTTACCAACACACTTTCTTGCAAATAAGGAACTGATGAGTCTTCACAACTTGTGAATGTTCCTCTGAGAGAGGCGGCTTTTAGGCATGAGGTGCCAACTCCTATTACCTCCGATTTTGAGCTATACTTGATTTATGACAGGCGATACACAACACCCTTGGCTCACGTGCAGACATGAGCATTACTTATCATCATAGGACGAACGGTTTGAGTAAACGAACCCCCCTGACACTCTAAGACATGCTGCGAGCATGTGTGGGATTAACTTAGTGTAAATTGGAAGGACGTATACTTTTGACAGGTTGCAGTTGTTGAGGGATCTACTGAAATCATGGACTAGGATGTCAAGATTCGTTAGCGTGGTCGAATTCCGATTGTAAGGTTTCATGGGAACTCAAGGCGTGGACCGGAGTCCACGTGGGAGCGCAAGTATCAGACGAAACTCAAGTATCCTCAACTTTTTCCTGATGACCAATCTAATGCTGGTAAAGCTGGTGAATTTCGGGACGGAATTCCTCTTCAAGTTGGGGATGATGTGGCACCTGGGCAAAATCCGCAGCAATCTTGATTTCTCACTTCACTCCCCTGTGCTTACTTGACAAATTTCGGGACGAAATTTCTTTCAAGTTGGGGATGATGTGACAACCCGAACTTTCAAGGTCAGCGTCTCTTAGGCACGTAATCCTGTTTCTTATTATTTCTCTTTCATATTCCTCGCATGATGAAAATTTATTAAACACTCGTGTATGTAATACACTAGCTAAATGTAAAACGTGATTGGGTATGTTCATATGTGTTAGACTGATTAACTACAAGAAACCGGTAGCGTGTGTCACACCTTGACTTTGGCGGAAGCGTGATTATTGGTGTGACTTCTTAATACCATTGCATACGATCATAACAACACTATATGATAAAACCAGTAGATGTACATCCATTAATTTAAGTTTAAAACATAACAACATTGTTTCAAAAACGTAGACTTCAAATTTAAGTTTTACAATCATACAAAATGTTTATGAATTCACTAAGGACTCATCAAAAGATATTAGATAGCACCAAGGTTTGGAAGGCGTGTCTTGTCCAGGAAAGAGACACACTGACCAAACTTAAAGACCATGGATGACATCTTTATTCTTAACGCAGCATAAAAACTCCATCGTCCGCCAGATCCATTTACTAATTTCCTGAAATACATGTAGTTTGAAAAATCAACATAAAGTTGAGCGAGTTCATGTGTAAGTGAGTATGTATAAACCTTTGTAATGTGTCTGTAGGTATGTATGAAAATCCCTGGTATGTAGCAATTAAGGAAAAAGAGATCACCATTGGGTTGCAAAGCCAATGATATGTGTGAAGTGATGCAGGAAGACTCAAACCTAGCAAATTTGTACGTTGGGCACATAGTCACCGCCTGGTCCACTCAGCGGACTCAGGAGTGGGGCTCGCTACACCCAAATAGATCTATCACTCATGTCCCTCGGTCCTACAACGAGGATTAATGGCCCCAAGTACCACCAACCCACTCACATGATCTAAGTAGTAAACCCTCCTTAAGCTAACCATACCATGTATATCAAAGTCTGTAATAATTGTCGCATGTATTTCACCCCCGAAGTATAAAAACTGAAAACAGTTAAGAGAAAAGGGGGACATGAACTCACTGTATTGCGTCTTCAGTATGTGTAACCCAAGTCTCTTCAGCCAACATGACTACCTACAGTGTACTAACGTCTATTAGACGAACGGGTCGTGCCTTGTCTTAGTATTTGCGTCTTTGGGTTACGTTTCTGTCATTATTCCAAGTTATAGTAATTATATTTAGTTTTGGAATAATTGTTTATGCAGTATCTCTGTATTAATATTTCTTAAGTATTTCAACTTCGTATTTTCCTTCCCAAGGATGGGGTATTTATACATGTATGCTTTATAATTCCGAAAAATATATTTTAAGTCCCACTTAGAAAATATATTTTAATCATTTGTCTAAAACATTTTAATTCCAAAATATATATATATTTTTCCCAAAAATGTTATATTTTACTCCGTACATTTTCCAAAATTATAATTTATCAAAATATACGTATGAGAGTAATTTCCGAAAAATACATAAGTTACGTTTTAGTGTGTCGTAAAGCAACAATACTTGTGTAGCTTAAATATTTATTTTGTGAGAGCGTTGGTATTATTTGGAGTCGTAATTTCATCATATCTACAAGTTATATTATCTTTACCCTAAAAATAATATATCTCTAGTTCACAAAATAATCAGATAATCACACAAGCGTTTTATTATAAAATATATATTCTAAATATATATTTAACAATTTTTTATTTACGAAAACCCACCTCCGGTACTTGGTATTTTTGTAATAAAAAGCATGGCGAAGTTTAATTTGAAAACCAAGTTAAAAATATATTTTGTAAACGCTTGTTAGAAAGATATTTCTAAGTGTTGAAATTCTAGAAACATTTCGCCAGAGTTTCCCCTGTAAATGGAGGTGTCCATGCTTTTTAGCATACCATTTTCTTTTGTAAAAAAAATCATTCCAACAACCATCAATCAACAACATACAATTTTTAACCACTAATCTTGACAAAAATAAGCCTAAATCATAAACTTATGAACTTGAAAGTGTGTAAAAATACGTAGTAAGTTACTATCATGCTTAGTAGGTCTTGTTATCTTTAAAAATAAGATTAGTTTCTTAAAAACTTTATTTTTAAAGAATTTGAAGTTTAACAACTTCTAGTCATGATTTACAAAAATATTTCTTTGTTAAATTTTCTTGTTACACAAGTGTTCACACACTTGTTTTCTTACTAAAAATGTTTTTAATTCATACAAGATCCGGGTTTTAACAAAACTAGGATTTTTCACTTGGTTCTTCCGAAAAACCACTTGTAGATCTTTAGATCTACAAGTTTAGAATCTTATTTTTCAAGAAAAATTATATTTATTCAAGTTCAAGGTTCATGTATGGATGGATTCATCATCTTTCATATTTCTAACTTTTACATCTTACTAGTTTATGTTCTTAAACATGAACTAGTATGTCTAGATGATGATCCATCTTGTTTCTACTAACGAACAACATGTAATAATCATAACAACACAAGATCTACATGATTTAACCATATATCTTCTCTTTATCCACTCTTTATCCCTTTATATTCAAGACTTAGATTATGTTCATTAGTGTTCTCAACATTTAATCATTCTATCATCTATTAACCACCAAATACAAGAACAAGATGATGTTTTAGAGCACTTACTACAAGCACAAGGCTAGGGGAGAAACAAGGCGTAAAAGTGGTAGATAAAAGAAAACAAGAGTGGTCCTTGAGCTTCCGAGTGCACCAAGCTTGTTTGTTGAACCTCTTGCACCTTTGTATGTATGGAAATGGCTTGAAAATGGCTTGAAGGTGGTGGTAGTGTGGTGGAGGGTGGCGGCCGTGAATGGTGGAGAAGGGAAAAGAGAAAGCTTTGTGTTGTTTGAAGTTGGAAGTGAGAGATTGATTATCTACTAAACTTATTTATAAACCAAGTTCCTTATTATCCATCATGTATCATGTCTTGTTATCCAACAACAATATTAATAAAATAATCAAAAGAAATGTGGGGGTGTCCACCCCACATGTAACCGTCAAGAGAGGGGGGGTATGGGGTTGGGTGGTGATGATCTAGTTATACTTTAGTTAAGATCTAATGCATTTAGTTAGTGTATTAAGGTGTGTGTTATAATATAAGGTGTGTTAGGGTGTTCGGGGACCCTAACTAGCTCAGAAAAGTAAAAACAATGTGTTTGGCAATATTTTTATGTTCCGGGTAAAGTCCGGTTGTTCGGTTGGATGTTGATCCGTTAAAGTGCTAAATAAAGCTTTAAAGTGTCTTTTATATTGCTTTTAGTGACACATTAAATTCCCAAAACTTTGGAAAGTATCTAGGACTATTTTACCAAGTTTTTGCACTTTACTAGCATTGTTAAATGCTGAATTTTTGTATTTAGTGCAGAATTCTGCAATTAAAGTATGTTTTTGGCAGTTCCGGGCACTATAACTATCACCTAGTGACGCAGTTTTATGGTCCTCACTTCCCTACACTCCCTACTAGTGTAGTATTCTATCTCTGGCTCATACTGGACTCAAAATATTGTCTGTAGAGGTGCTGACATTGTCAGCATGTTTTCTGGGTTATCCGCTCAGCGTGCTAACTGTGCTTTGTGCATCAAGTTTGTCACTAAAGTTTGGGTGTAATAAATGGAGTGACAGTATAACATGTGATGCATATGTATGCATGTAACAGAAATCAGAAAGCAGTTTAATCTCAGTTGTAATCAAGCACAGTCATTAAGCACAAATTAAATATTAATTAATTGTACGGATACCTCCAAATTTGACAATTGTCACATTCTCCCCCCGTTAAGTAAATTTCGTCCTCGAAATTTGTACTACCTTAACTCCTTATGATTCCGTCACATGTGTATGCATATAAATAATATCGAGGTAGATAATCACCAAACCGAATCAAACCTTACCCACATTAGGTGAGTCCAAGAATATATAACAACCCGAATCCTAGGGTTAAAAGGTGTGTGCTCATAGCATTTGATGTCAAAGGTACAGTACGTATTTGACGTATAGTCTAGCATAATCCAGCTAGCAGGGTTCCACAAAAAGAGGAGGTTTGACTAATAAGATCCTCAAACGATCGATCGCAATATGCAGACGAGTTCTCACAAACCATAGTATCTGCTATATGAATTCAAAATCAACAACTCAAACGTACTAGTAAAATGATATGTCAACCCTCGAATAATTGAATGGCGAGGTTTAGTGTGTTGACATTTTCGAATTGTGAAAGTACGGCGAATGAAATACAAGTGAATCTGGTGTATCATTGTCTTGATTCGTAGTTGCATCAGAAATGTTTAAATGACAAGTCAAACGAAAGTGTATGCAGTTTTGTGTGAAACGGTTGACCCTGATTATCACAAGTTACAAGTTTGTCATGACACCACAAGGTGTCGTAATGACATAATTCAATAATAGTGGTGACTGAACAAGTTCACCGTGTTTGAAATGAAATGAAAGTGTACTAAGACAATCTGAAGATTTGATCTACACAATGTCATAGAGTTTCTAATTAAATATGGAACACCAAAGAACCACTGTTTCTGACCGAAGATGAAAAGTAATAAGTACCGCAAGGCCTTCGATCGACCATGAAAGAGTAATAAATACTGCAAAGCATTTGATTGATGATGAAAGAATCGTTGGGCAGTACATCGTGAAATGAGTCTATGTATCATAGTCTTAACACACATCTGTGTTGAGTCTGCTTTAATTGTGAATAAACAAAACGGATTTAGAGTAAGTCAATAAACAATTAAATCCGGGTGTGAGGTGCGTAACCATTTTAGCGCAAGCTTCAATTCTGTGAAAGTATCATTGTAAGGTATCGAGATCAACAAATGATTTAGTGGGGTCGTAGCCCAATCAAACCTACTACGACTCGAAATGAAAGAATCTTTGCAAAAATAGTTGTATATGATGCTCTCAATACATCATATAGCGTTTCAAATTAAACATGTGGTCTGGATAAGTGCAAGCAATTGAACTTGGTTTCAACGTAACCCGACAATGAATGTATGTATCAACAAAGGAATCTCGGCATGGTAGCAAAAATAAACCAAGAATGTAACTTGAAATGGAAGAAGTTTCAAGAGAGTGTGTTAACTTGATAGCAAAAGAGCCAACAATTACAATAATGTAGGTCATTCGAATCACGAATCAGTAATTAGATTTAGCAACATGATATTTGAACTTCAATGAAGCGTTTGAAATGAAACCGCATGCGTAACAAAAGGTGCATGCATAACATATAAGTTTTCAAGTAATGAAGCAATGTGTATTTGCTAAAATGGAGAAATGACCAAGTATTGAAACAAATGTGTGTTCGCTCTCAGCGAAGAAAATTAACGTGATGCAACTACCATTAAGGGGAGTAGAGATGCAAACATCTACTTGCTAGAAGTAAAAGAAATTCCAGTACTTTATGTTTAGTCAACGGAACTGGCATATATGCCAGGTTAATGGTGTCTGCTTGAGTTAACAGATGTGGTTCCTAAGTAACAACCCTTACGAGTTTGGACCTGGGTTCCCAAGGGTCCTAAGTATATATTTTCTGGATTTTCAAAGTTTCGTATTTGGTGTAGAATCGTTCTGTGCATCGTGTAGGAAACACCACTCTTGTGCACGTTAAAACAAGTTATTGTCCCACAATTTCCCTGGTATACTTTCTTTCTGACTTCACCGCTAATGACACTCGATCGTTGATCAGTCGTGTAGTAGTAGTTGGATCATTTCCGTTAGTTAAATAAGTAATTCGTTAATCCTTAGCAAGAGTCACCGACTCTTGATGGTTAGCTCGTTCGGCTCCTGGTAGACGATGCTCGTTTGAAAATCATCGTCCTTCTTCTTGACGAGCAGAATTGGGGTTACCCAAAAGGGGATTTTGGTCTGTTATCTTCCTTCTCTATCAACTTCTGAGGTTACACTGCCAATCCTTGCATCTCCGATGGTGTAAGTCGTTAAGGTGCATCAACTACAGGCGCGACGCCTGGGAATCAATTTCATGTGAAATTTGACTAGTCGTTGAGGAGATAATCCTGGTGAGTCTTCGGGAAGACTTCAGGATATTTCCTTATCGTAGGAATAACTTCGAGTTTTGGTTCTTCGGCTCCCTTGTCCCCGACATGAGCCACGAAGACAACACATCCTTTACGCAACAACTTTTGTGCCTTCAGGTAGTTAGTAAACTGTAGAGGCGTATCATGTTTCATGAGTCGCGATCATTCCTTCGTTCGCCATCGGGATGCGGATATCAATCTCCGCTCGATTGCTTGACAACTGGTCCTTCCTGGTTACCACGTCGAGGCTTCCCACTAACTAGTTCTATCGAGTGCAGGCTATCTAACTTATCCCTCTACTAGACCAAATATATTCTTAAATTCATGAGATACGAAGCTATGGCTGGCACTGGTATTAAATAACATAGATGGAAAGTTTTGATTGATAGAGAACGTACCAGTAACCACATCTGGATCCTGGCATGCTTCACGAGCTCCGATGTTGGATGGCCCTTCATGGTCTTGGTTAATCCTCCTTGGGAAATTTTTCCTAAAGTGCCCCACGTTCCCGCATCGGTAGCAGCCTGGAAATTTATTATTATTATTATTTCCACCTTGGTTATTGTCATCGTTCCCTCCTTGTCTCGGACTCTTCGCCCCACAGGCATCCTTGTTGTGTCCTTTCTTCCCGCACCTACCGCACTTAGGCTTCCGACATCCACATTCGTGGTGATACTTGCACCCATCACGTCTTCGCTCAGTCTCTGAGTAAATCTTATTTTCGGCTTGTTTGTTGTTAGGGCAATCTTTCTTGAAATGCCCTTTGTCCCCACAGTCAAAACAACCTCGAACAGGTTTTTGTTCATCATTAGCCCTACTCTGATAGTCGTTGCACTTACGTAGGATGCCCATGTATTCCTTTTTCTTTTTGGCGTTGTTCTCGTTATTCGTTCGGGTATCTTTGGTGAGCTTCCTTTTGTTCTTTCCGGATGACTCTACCTGAGTCTCCCTTTTCTGGTCAGGGTTTGAAAGCTCTTTTAGTCTAATTGCTTCTTTAATAAGCGCCGCACTTAACTTGATCGCATCGATGGTTGTTGGCGGAGCTGATATCGTCATTAAGCGCAGGATCTGAGGCACCAGTCCCCAGATGAATGGCTCCATCCTTTTTAACTCGGGTTCCATGAGGTGCGGAACAACCCGCGACAGATCGTGAAGTCTTTGCACGTACTCTGCCACATTTGGACCTTCCATCTTTAGCTTCCAGAATTCGAATTCCAGCTTCTGGATCGCCACCTGAGAACAATACTCCCTATGCATCATTTCCTTCAGCTCCCCCCATGTTAAAGCATTTATAGCAGCTCTGCCCATTAGTTGAACCTGGGAGTCCCACCATAACCAGGCCCCATCTCGAAACGATCTTGTCGCATATGGGACTTGTTGTTCTAGCGTGCATCCGCTCATTCTCAAAACAAAATCCATATTTTCGGTCCATTTCACAAAGGCTATGGCACCCCCAGTGCCGTCGAAGTTCGGAGGCTCGCAGTCGAGAAACTGCCAGTAGGTACAGCCACGAGGTAGGTTGTTTTCTGAGATACCCCTGCTAGGTTCGGAGCGCAGGGTCTCGTGTTGTGCTATCGCTTGTGAAATCAGTCCTTGTAGCTATAACAACTCTCATTAAAAGTCCTATTTATTTTATTATTTTATCCAATAGGAAACCCTAATTAAGACACCCAAGTGATTCTACACAAACCCTAAAATTTTCAGAACAATCAGAATCAGGATCAGGGCCCCTAAAACTCAGGGGGGTATTCCCTACTCGACGATTATCCATATATATTGCCGTCTAATTCGAAATTTCTCGAACGGTCGACTCAGCTAGGTTAGAAACACACGTGGCAAGCCTATAAACTCTTCGTGTCCCTTACGGACCGTAAGGGATTTGGCTTACGGTCCGTAAGCGGTGTCAATTTTGTGTATAAATAGCAGAGTCTGGGACTTGATTTCTGGCACTAAAACGGCGAAGAAATTCGTTATACACGCTGAGATATTGTAGAAACAGTCTCAAAATCACTAATTAGTATAGTAGGGTGCTGCTACGATACCGGGTATTAACTCGATCGCTGCTACGATTCAATGTCCGATCGATTGAAACTATCCGATAGGATGTTTAAGAGCTATCCTTTGTCATTAGTCGTGATTCCGACAGGATGTTTGAGAACCACCCGAACTCGGGGAATACTCTGTCATTCGTTGTGAATCCGATGGATGTTTAAGTGATTGCACTTTGTCATTCGTTGTGAGGGTTTTAATCTCGTGAGTTATCGTAATTGTTGTATTAAGTTACTTACCTAGTTCGTGTACACTAGGTTACAAGGCTAAATCAATAGGCTAAGCTCTACCTGTATAAATCTGCAATATATCAAGGCTTATCTGTAGACTAAACTTTGGTCGTATGAATCTGCATGTTTATAATGTGAGTCATTCTCTTTTTATCAAATTACTTTCAAAATCATGTTTATTTTCAAAGGTTATAATTACAGTGATTAAGTTTATGTAATCACCAAGTTACAGCCGGTATGTGGGGTTTTGTATACATTACTTGATAATCGTCACCATTGGGGCAGCCAATGGGGGATATGACCATAGTCACAGATCCGATCGAGTGACAAATACCGTGGGTAGTTGGTTTGATATCTGAAACATTGTAATCTCTCTTAATACTGTAAATTATAACAAACGTGTCATTTTAGAAAAATGAATGAACTCACTCAGTATTTCCCGCTGACAAAACCTTTTTCAAACATGTTTCAGGTAATTATAGTAGATTGGAGTAAGATTTGGATACGGCACTGAAAGGCTTCAAGAAGTGGCTTATTTTATTAATTAAATCAAATTAAGAAATATTGTTTTATGTAATCAAATTTATCTTTATTAAAGCTACCATTGTAAAACATGGGTTTATCCCATCTATTTAATAAATAAAATCCGGTGTTTTCTAAACTCTGATATTTTTCCTAACTCACGGTCCTGATGAAATTTCCGCTGCAATGTTTTCAAAATAATCACCGGTACCACGTGGCTGTTCGCGGCTCCCGATTCCGTCCAAGGTGGGTCGGGGGTCGTGACAGAAGGTGGTATCAGAGCCACTGATTTAAGTCAATAGGTGTTGTAATAAAATACCTAAATTTAAACAAAGAGTTAGGTACTTGATATTTTATGGTAGCACTCAGGATAGTATTTAGACTTGAACTTAAGAAAAGATGCCTTAATATAAGCTTCAAGATAAGCTAAGTACTTGTGTAAATAAAGTATGATAGGTTTTGGTATACCGTAAGAATGACAATTAGAACATTGCAGGAAATAACACTTAACTGCTATTAATTCTTGCTTATTGATATTACTTGGTCTAGAATAAAGATATGTTATGGGAATACAAGTTTCCCTAATTCTGGATAAAAGTCCTAACAAAAGAGGCACCTTTAAAAATCTTGAAAAGATACTATTTATGGGAAATAGAAAAGTTTCTCCGGCAAGACTGGGTATGGTGTAGCAGACTCTCCAGCTTGTCCGGATATACTGGGATTACCTCTCCGGCACTAACCGGATAAGACGGGGTATATAATATGTCAAACAAGTGACAAGATTTCCCTAAATAGTATCATGACCAGATATTTGACTGGTTCTTGAAAATACAAATCTGTTAAATACATTATGAAGTATATGTATATTACAGTATGTGAAATATATGATTATATAGATATGTATATCTATAAGGAAATCCAAAAACCATAAGGATTGACAATTTGGAATAAAGCACAAGCATCCGTGTCTAGATTTCTTTATCAGGAATTTCTTTTCCGATATCAAACATTATTTCGTTTGATCATCTACCTCATAACTCGTACAACAAAATAAACAATGGAAACTCTTTAAGTTGGAACACCATCAAAAGTATAAAGAATTTCCAAAGCATTATCATAAACTATTAACGCAAGTAAGAAGCATGAAAAGTTGTGCTAATGCACAAGAAAACACATGAAAATTTAATTATATATCCACAGACGTTAAAGTATATCACACATAATTTTCAAGGCAAGACCTTTGGAAAAGATAAATTGGGCACAATGACACCAATGCTAATTCCGTCAGTAGAAGAACTACTAATAAAAAAGAAGCACTTTGCCATGCGATCCTACAAACGACATGAATTTCGTTGAGGTACGTTGTAACAAGATTTCACAACCATCGGTGCACAGTCTAATCAGAGTCATAATTATTAGCACTGAAAAAGGAATCACATACCTTTGCAATTCCCCTATTTCCTTTATGACAAATATGTCATATTTGACTTTCCAAGATAATGTCACTCAACAACGGTTATCACACGAAATTCCAGATAAATTTATTATATTTCTTTTTCTGACTTCTGCACATAATAAGTTGACTTTAATGTTTCTACTTCCCCTAATGGTCATCATACCATGAGGATTTCTTTCATAGTAGCGAATATTGATTTATTTCATTTCTTGGTAAATCCACACGTTACACATGCACTGTTTGTTGCGCATGTGGTTCGTTTGATTTATGAAGACCACTGGAGAGCTGCATTCCGATTTGTTATTTTATCAAAACTCAAATATCATTCTGCTTTTTGCACTGAAAACAGCATAATTTACAAAACGATAACTCTTTGATATCGAGTCAATGAATTTCTTGAAAAACTCAAATTTCTTAACATGGTTTTGTTGAGACCATGTCCGAACTTATTAAAACTTATTTTGTTTAAACCGAGTTCAATTATTTGAATTTGCTCGCATTACATATTAAATTCAAGGTTCCATATGATGAATTAAAACCATCATATTCGAAATAATCTTAACAAGCATTTCAATTTTCTTGAACTATAACATGCTTGTGTGATCCTTGACTTCATTAAATCATTTCTTTGATCACGATCACCTTGTGGTGATGTTTTCACAAAATCTGAAGCTTGCGCTAATCTCGGATTTAATTATTTGTTCATTTATATTGAATCCGCCTGGTTGATTTATTCTATACAAGCAATCTTAACACAATCATGTGCTAAGATAATGATACGCAAATTCATTTCATATTTCAGTATATCTCTTAATAATTCTTACAACATCAATCGAGCCTTTCGTGATATTATTGCTTTATCATCGTTGATCGAAAAAAAACATTATATAAATATAAATATAAATTTAATTAATTAATTACTTAATTTACAATATAGTATTCCTATATTTAAAAAAAAAATTCTTGTTAAATCATTGAGGTGAAGAATTTATATTTTTATATATATACAAAATTATGTTTGAGGTATACTTTTAAATTTATATTTAGTTTTATTATTAGTAATAATAGTAGTAGTGTTAATATTATTTTTAAATACTAGGATTATTATTAAGGGCATGTATTGGATAGCCTAGCCTTAGTTAGGCATGGACTGATCAACTATGCTTAAATAAGGCAGCACTAACCAATATCCAACCATGATAATAACTAGTTGATATATATAAATTAAGTCATCATACTTATTTAGTAAATTTTAATTATATATAAAAATATTTTACTTTGTACTGTAAGGAGAAGACATATTTTCATAAAACAATACAAGAATTAGAGGGATGAATAAAATTATATAAATAATTATCTATCACATGTTTTGTGATAACTATGTACCGTAACGCTCTGGCAAGAAAATGACCATATAAGAATAATATGGTAGTCATCAACTACGTTGGGTTAGGGGAACATTGTAATATATAAGAATAGTCCTCGTTTTCACTTATTTACAACATTTGTAAATATATTCACAACGTTATATGGTTTCAAAATGAAAATAAGTAATCACATAGAATCGATCCATTAAGTAATACATATTTACAAATTATTTTACAAATACTTTTGTACAATAAATATTTTTACACTTGTATTTACCATTTTCATTTAACGTTATAAATAATAGTGATTTCTTTTACAAAATAATAATACTAAAATATTTTGTAATTTAATAACTTCATTGCGGTATTTTGTAATATATATTACATAATAAATATAAGTATTTTACATAGTATAGTAAAATACTAAAATAATATTTATTTAAAAGTGGTGACCATTTACATATAGTAAAAATGCGTAACAAATAATATATATTACATAGTATTTATATTTGATATATAAGATACGGTTCAGACAAGGACACAAATAATATATATTACATTTGCTTTACAAATATAATATAATAGTTGGTCATGCCAAAACAACTTATTCTTATTATATTTCAATCTCTAGGACATAGTATGAAAAATATGGTCACTAATATTGTACTATCACATTGTTTCACAAATTAAAACAACTTGGAACTCTAAACATTGATACACAAACTCTATTGTCTTTTGGTGTATCTTTGCAATTCACTCATCTCAACACTTTGATTTTCTCATATCATAAATATTTGACAAATCATTTTCATACTTTTATTTCATTTTGAACCTGTCGATTCTAAGTCTTCCTCAGTTGCCAATCAAAGTAAGCTTTCTTCTGACAAAGAATTTTATTGATTCTAAAAATCCTTCACATTCATTTTAAATATCTATTGATCATATATCTTTTGGCTTGAACCTAGTCACTTTGGAAATTATATCATTTCATTTAATTCGTTTGTCATCGATTTCTTGAACTAATTCAGTTGAACCAGGGAATCCTATTTATTGTACAACTCGTATTCATAAAATTTGATATTTTAATTCTGTGTCATCTACCTTAATATTTTTTTTTATTAACTAAAATATGACATAAGTCTAAAAGAAATATCGTAACCCAAATCTCGAGGACGAGATTTTTATTAAGGTGGGGAGAATGTAACAACTCTCATTAAAAGTCCTATTTATTTTATTATTTATCCAATAGGAAACCCTAATTAAGACACCCAGGTGATTCTGCACAAACCCTAAAATTTTCAGAACAATCAGAATCAGGATCAGGGCCCCTAAAACTCAGGGAGGGGGGGTATTCCCTACTCGACGATTATCCATATATATTGCTGTCTAATTCGAAATTTCTCGAACGGTCGACTCAGCTAGGCTAGAAACACACGTGGCAAGCCTATAAACTCTTCGTGTCCCTTACGGACCGTAAGGGATTAGGCTTACGGTCCGTAAGCGGTGTCAATTTTGTGTATAAATAGCAGAGTCTGGGACTTGATTTCTGGCACTAAAACGACGAAGAAATTCGTTATACACGCTGAGATATTGTAGAAACAGTCTCAAAATCACTAATTAGTATAGTAGGGTGCTGCTACGATACCGGGTATTAACTCGATCGCTGCTACGATTCAATGTCCGATCGATTGAAACTATCCGACATGATGTTTAAGCGCTATCCTTTGTCATTAGTCGTGATTCCGACAGGATGTTTGAGTACCACCCGAACTCGGGGAATACTCTGTCATTCGTTGTGAATCCGATGGATGTTTAAGTGATTGCACTTTGTCATTCGTTGTGAGGGTTTTAATCTCGTGAGTTATCGTAATTGCTGTATTAAGTTACTTACCAGTTCGTGTACACTGGGTTACAAGGCTAAATCAATAGGCTAAGCTCTGCCTGTATAAATCTGCAATATATCAAGGCTTATCTGTAGACTAAACTTTGGCCGTATGAATCTGCATGTTTATAATGTGAGTCATTCTCTTTTTATCAAATTACTTTCAAAATCATGTTTATTTTCAAAGGTTATAATTACAGTGATTAAGTTTATGTAATCACCAAGTTACAGCCGGTATGTGGGGTTTTGTATACATTACTTGATAATCGTCACCATTGGGGCAGCCAATGGGGGATATGACCATAGTCACAGATCCGGTCGAGTGACAAATACCATGGGTAGTTGGTTTGATATCTGAAACATTGTAATCTCTCTTAATACTGTAAATTATAATAAACGTGTCATTTTAGAAAAATGAATGAACTCACTCAGTATTTCCCGCTGACAAAACTTTTTCAAACATGTTTCAGGTAATTACAGTAGATTGGAGTAAGATTTGGATACGGCACTGAAAGGCTTCAAGAAGTGGCTTATTTTATTAATTAAATCAAATTAAGAAATATTGTTTTATGTAATCAAATTTATCTTTATTAAAGCTACCATTGTAAAACATGGGTTTATCCCATCTATTTAATAAATAAAATCCGGTGTTTTCTAAACTCTGATATTTTTCCTAACTCACGGTCCTGATGAAATTTCCGCTGCAACGTTTTCAAAATAATCACCGGTACCACGTGGCTGTTCGCGGCTCCCGATTCCGTCCAGGGTGGGTCGGGGGTCGTGACAGTAGCCCTGCCTCGGTCATGGGCAGCTGAATGATCTTTTGATGAGACATCTTCTAGAAAGAAGTTCAGGTTAATCAGGTCTTGTCGTCCAGGGAATGTAAATAGTTGTTTGGAGATCATACGTATTTGCACGTAATAAATCATCATATCGACACGTCAAGTAATAAGCATACTCATAGCGTAAGCAGGTAAGTGGAATTATGTTAAATGGGGGGGGGGATAACAAACAAGCACATACATTACAATCAAAGCACTTTCCTGCATATTAGTAACACGTTTAACAAGGATTTTACGATTTAGCTTTCATTAAGCAGGTAAGCACATTATATCCTGATCGTAGCATAAACAAGTAATTTGGCAATTACGTTTAATGAGAGCATAGCAAGCGAACACACAGCATTAAAATCATAGCACATACTTATAGACCATAGCGTGCTTAACGAAGACGTTGCGACTGAGCTTTCTTTGGTTATTGGCCACAAAGTGTTGTCGCATGTTTAATGATGATTGGCTCTCATTATTCTCTGACCGCAATTGCATTGTCTTACAAAATGTATCATATCAAAAGGGACACAGGGTCACCCTACCCTTGCCCGACAAGTATATCAGCATATCAAAATTACGCAGTCAGACGTGGTCTTCAAAGTCTTCAAAATCTCGGCTCATCATTAGTGTCTTTACCCACATGTAATGCAATCCGCATAGTCCAGAACCCAACTATTCTGGTGACTGAGGTGGAGGAGGAAAGAAAAGTAAACTGTTAACATGCGTGAGATCCTCCTCGAGCTTGTATATACATCGAAGCAATTTGCTGATCTGCCGCTTGGCAGTAAAGAAACGAGCATCAAATCCTGGAAAAAGTGTAATAGTAACAGGTGAGAGTACCAAAGGAATCTTTGGTAAATGTGGAGGATCAAGGTATACTGGCAATAGACAAGGTGGAGGACGTGGTGTCTTACATGAACTTTTCAGACAATATGCTGTCTTGTGATGTAGACACTTAAATCATGTTTTCGGTTAGGTAATGTTTTGCATTTGAAGTTGCCAAATGTGGTGTCAGCTCAAGCTCCAACATTCTGCAACTCATATCCTTAAACTGTAGTTGATGTTACAGGAGCAACTCATCTCGTGTGTGGCCTTCATAATGTAAGGGTCTAACTTCAGCATAGTGTACAATATGAATCATCGAAATGGCTCGCCCAGCTGTGTTGAGGTGAAGATAGCAAACGGTGCGGCCTGCGAGGTCGTAGAAAATGTTGCTGTAGCAAAACAGATCATCATGAGGTGTGCTGACCTAGAGTATCTTCCTAGGGTGCGGGTATGTCTTGAAAGAAAGCGATAGGCATGTTGGCGTAATGGACGTCGATCTTCACAAGAGCAACATCAGCGGTTGAAGGTGTAGGAACAAACGTTTCAACCAATAAGGAGATTGTCAGGTGCTGGTACTGGGTCAGATAATAGGGGTGCAATGTCTAGTAAACAGGGTTATGATTAAGTAAGGGTACAGGACCAGTAGGTGCAGCATCAAGCTGACCCAAAAGGAACAGGAGCTGGCTCAGGAGCAAGCTCTGGGTCGTGTAACGGTGTGGTACCTTGAGCAGGGGATAGTGCAGCAGTCATGTCCTCGTTGTCTGTGTCAGTAGTAGAAAGCTGTAATCCGGCTATTTGTAAGGCTGCAGATGTCACAGACTCAAAGGAGTCCGAAATCGAATATATGCTAGAATCAGAGGGTCGCTTGACAACAGGGATCCCAAAATGTGCAATTAGTAACAATGTTCTCATCTAATTTTCCATCGTCCTGGGCGTCAACCAGGGGATCATCAACAAGCAGATTAATGTCGCCATCAAACAATTCGTCAAAAAGGGGGATCCTCGGGGAAAATAATCACGAGAGGTATGGCGTCGAGGATCGGAGCCATGATGTGCTCGCCATCGAAGTGTCCAAATGATAAGATGGTCGTGGACCGAAACAAAAATGACAGAAAGATTCTCGTCAAGGAAGCCATCAGTAAGAGTAATTCATCGCCAAAGTCTGGCAGCGCGGACGGTTGGAAGTCGTCCTCGTCCTTGGTCAGCATATCAGGGTCACTCTCAGTGTCTGCCGTAAATATCTCTGGCGCAGATGCAGTCTCCTTATCCGTGGCGGTGGCCGTAGGGTTATCAAAGTCTGATAACTCGCTTTCTAAATAGAGTGACATGTGTGCCGGTACATAATAGTCATAGCATGTATATCCATAGTAAGTGCTAACAATTAGTGTATGCAAACAAGATAATTTGTCATGTAGTCATGTATTCACATTATTCTTCATGAAACCTACTATCCTTCCTAGTCTCTCAGACTAAGCCTCCCAGTCTCTTAGACTCAATTTCTCTAGCCTTTCAGACTCAATTTCCCTAGTCTCTCAGACTCAATTTTTCCCAGTCTCTAAGTCTAACTCCCTGGTCTCTAAGACCAATCAACCCTCAGTCTCTAAGACCGATCCTCCCTCAGTCTCTAAGACTGATCCTCCCTCAGCCTCTAAGACTGATCCTCCCTCAGCCTCTAAGACTGATCCTCCCTCAGCCTCTAAGACTGATCCTCCCTCAGCCTCTAAGACTGATCTAATAATATAAATTTTGAAATGTGTATTTGTGCCTTTTTGTTTGTAAAAATGTTCGTTCCCTGGATCTGGACGCTTTGTGTATGCAATGTAAAAGTGTTTGAAAATGTTTTCGTGAGAGCCCTGATGATCATAGTCTAGACTCGAGAAAGAATCCTAGTTCACTACGATCGAAGCTCTGATACCAAGCTGTCACACCCTGACTTTGGCAGAAGCGTGATTATTGGTGTGACTTCTTAATACCATTGCATACGATCATAACAACACTATATGATAAAACCAGTAGATGTACATCCATTAATTTAAGTTTAAAACATAACAACATTGTTTCAAAAACGTAGACTTCAAATTTAAGTTTTACAATCATACAAAATGTTTATGAGTTCACCAAGGACTCATCAAAAGATATTAGATAGCACCAAGGTTTGGAAGGCGTGTCTTGTCCAGGAAAGAGACACACTGACCAAACTTAAAGACCATGGATGACATCTTTATTCTTAACGCAGCATAAAAACTCCATCGTCCGCCAGATCCATTTACTAATTTCCTGAAATACATGTAGTTTGAAAAATCAACATAAAGTTGAGCGAGTTCATGTGTAAGTGAGTATGTATAAACCTTTGTAATGTGTCTGTATGTATGTATGAAAATCCCTGGTATGTAGCAATTAAGGAAAAAGAGATCACCATTGGGTTGCAAAGCCAATGATATGTGTGAAGTGATGCAGGAAGACTCAAACCTAGCAAATTTGTGCGTTGGGCACATAGTCACCGCCTGGTCCACTCAGCGGACTCAGGAGTGGGGCTCGCTACACCCAAATAGATCTATCACTCATGTCCCTCGGTCCTACAACGAGGATTAATGGCCCCAAGTACCACCTACCCACTCACATGATCTAAGTAGTAAACCCTCCTTAAGCTATATCAAAGTCTGTAATAATTGTCGCATGTATTTCACCCCCGAAGTATAAAAACTGAAAACAGTTAAGAGAAAAGGGGGACATGAACTCACTGTATTGCGTCTTCAGTATGTGTAACCCAAGTCTCTTCAGCCAACACGACTACCTACAGTGTACTAACGTCTATTAGACGAACGGGTCGTGCCTTGTCTTAGTATTTGCGTCTTTGGGTTACGTTTCTGTCATTATTCCAAGTTATAGTAATTATATTTAGTTTTGGAATAATTGTTTATGCAGTATCTCTGTATTAATATTTCTTAAGTATTTCAACTTCGTATTTTCCTTCCCAAGGATGGGGTATTTATACATGTATGCTTTATAAAAAAAAAATAAGCCTAATCTTGACAAAAATAAGATTATTTTCTTAAAAAAAATCATTCCAACAACCATCAATCAACAACATACAATTTTTAACCACTAATCTTGACAAAAATAAGCCTAAATCATAAACTCATGAACTTGAAAGTGTGTAAAAATACGTAGTAAGTTACTATCATGCTTAGTAGGTCTTGTTATCTTTAAAATTAAGATTAGTTTCTTAAAAACTTTATTTTTATAGAATTTGAAGTTTAACAACTTCTAGTCATGATTTACAAAAATATTTCTTTGTTAAATTTTCTTGTTACACAAGTGTTCACACACTTGTTTACTTACTAAAAATACTTTTAATTCATACAAGATCCGGGTTTTAACAAAACCAGGATTTTTCACTTGGTTCTTCCGAAAAATCACTTGTAGATCTTTAGATCTACAAGTTTAGAATCTTATTTTTCAAGAAAAATTATATTTATTCTAGTTCAAGGTTCATGTATGGATGGATTCATCATCTTTCATATTTCTAACTTTTACATCTTACTAGTTTATGTTCTTAAACATGAACTAGTATGTCTAGATGATGATCCATCTTGTTTCTACTAACGAACAACATGTAATAATCATAACAACACAAGATCTACATGATTTAACCATATATCTTCTCTTTATCCACTCTTTATCCCTTTATATTCAAGACTTAGATTATGTTCATTAGTGTTCTCAACATTTAATCATTCTATCATCTATTAACCACCAAATACAAGAACAAGATGATGTTTTAGAGCACTTACTACTAGCACAAGGCTAGGGGAGAAACAAGGCGTAAAAGTGGTGGATAAAAGAAAACAAGAGTGGTCCTTGAGCTTCCGAGTGCACCAAGCTTGTTTGTTGAACCTCTTGCACCTTTGTATGCATGGAAATGGCTTGAAAATGGCTTGAAGGTGGTGGTAGTGTGGTGGAGAGTGGCGGCCGTGAATGGTGGAGAAGGGAAGAGAGAAAGCTTTGTGTTGTTTGAAGTTGGAAGTGAGAGATTGATTACCTACTAAACTTATTTATAAACCAAGTTCCTTATTATCCATCATGTATCATGTCTTGTTATCCAACAACAATATTAATAAAATAATCAAAAGAAATGTGGGGGTGTCCACCCCACATGTAACCCGTCAAGGGGGGGGGGGGTATGGGGTTGGGTGGTGATGATCTAGTTATACTTTAGTTAAGATCTAATGCATTTAGTTAGTGTATTAAGGTGTGTGTTATAATATAAGGTGTGTTAGGGTGTTCGGGGACCCTAACTAGCTCAGAAAAGTAAAAACAATGTGTTTGGCAATATTTTTATGTTCCGGGTAAAGTCCGGTTGTTCGGTTGGATGTTGATCCGTTAAAGTGCTAAATAAAGCTTTAAAGTGTCTTTTATATTGCTTTTAGTGACACATTAAATTCCCAACACTTTGGAAAGTATCTAGGACTATTTTACCAAGTTTTTGCACTTTACTAGCATTGTTAAATGCTGAATTTTTGTATTTAGTGCAGAATTCTGCAATTAAAGTATGTTTTTGGCACTTCCGGGCACTATAACTATCACTTAGTGACGCAGTTTTATGGTCCTCACTTCCCTACACTCCCTACTAGTGTAGTATTCTATCTCTGGCTCATACTGGCCTCAAAATATTGTATGTACAGGTGCTGGCATTGTCAGCATGTTTTCTGGGTTATCCGCTCAGCGTGCTAACTGTGCTTTGTGCATCAAGTTTGTCACTAAAGTTTGGGTGTAATAAATGGAGTGACAGTATAACTTGTGATGCATATGAATGTATGTAACAGAAATCAGATAGCAGTTTAATCTTAGTTGTAATCAAGCACAGTCATTAAGCACAAATTAAATATTAACTAATTGTACGGATACCTGCAAATTTGACAATTGTCACAGCGTGCGTTTATGTGTCGATTAATTAATCTAGAGAGCTAATCTAATTGGGCCGCTATCACTTTTAATTACACTCAGCCCAATCCCTCACTTGAAGCAAACTTGGCCCAACCCGCTTGTCCTAACCAATCCGGCCCACCCTGTTGTATTAGTTGCACTCGGCCCAGCGATTTAAGAGCCCCAAAATACCCAAACCAGTATTAAACAAAAACGCAATGTAAGTGGGTTTGGCCAACTATTGTTCTGGCGTTATATGGGTTGGTCTCCATGCATCCTTCATATTATCGCAAATTAATTAAACCCTAATCATTCCCATACCTCTTCCCTAGATCATGCGGCAGGAGACCCCACCCCCTTCTCGAGACATCATCTGATTTGATCAAACTTGTGGTTAGTAGCTTTATATTTATGCTAATTTGTATTTAGTGATGGTGGTTATGTGTATTCGTAGTTAACAAAGATGACATGTATGTTTTGTTGATGTGAGAAGTTAGGTTATGTTCTTGTATGTTAATTGACACGTAGGATTGCATGTTAGTAATAACACTAATGAATCTGATATGAAAGAATGATTGATGTGGATCGAACTGTTGAAAATATAATTTAAATGTTAGGATGGATATTAAGGCTTATGTGTTGCATGTTTAACTTTAACAATGAAGATGTAGATGCTTAATTCAACATTAACATTAATTAGAATAATGATTTTCGGTTCACATGGCATGACATATGATTGACGGTTTCCATGTGTTGATAAACTAGTAGTAATGTTTGTCAGATCAACTACATTGAAGAGGTCCAATAGAGTGTTTGCTTTATATATGGACATGGGTGCATAGGGAGTGGGCCGAAGCCTATTGGGCTGTTGTAAATCAGGATGTTAAAACTAGTGTTAACATTTAGTTGTGTTATTAAAGTGAACTTGGGCTCGATGGGTTACACACACACATTTACATCGGTAGAGCCCAGTGGGCCGCACCTTGATTTGAATAATGGAACGAACTGTCAAGTGTTGTTAGTCGATTATGTTTGTGTTACGTAATTATTTGTGATTCGAATATTTATTGTGCATTATGTGAACTACGTGTGATTGAACTTGTGATATGAACTTACGTGAACTGTTACGCCATACGTGCCACGAGATGACCAATCTGTGTTTACAACTTGTTATAATAAGTGGTTTTTGGTGCATGAGTCTGATTGATATCGGTAACTATGTTAGGATTGATTTGAGTAACTGAACACGTAATTAGTCTTACTGAGCAAACCAAAGGTGAGTTCATCTCTTTTGAGCATGCGTCCCGGTGGTTGGGACAGTCAGTGGGTATCCCGGGGAGGGATAGGTCTTTTGGGTAAAACTGGGATGTTGGATAATATTCTCACCCTATCATTTTTAAGTCCCATCTTTTGTGTTACCGGGGAGGTAATGGGTATTAGTTGGTAGCGCTACTTAGGTTTGGCACCCTCACACCGTACCGGGGAGGACGGTTGTGAACTAATGACCCAGTCATGCCCAGTGTTTTGATAGGAGCACTGGGGAACGGGCAAAACATACATCAGGAGCCGTCTTGTTCAGTATCGAGATATTATCAACATTACTTTCGGAATTAAATTCAATGGATTAACTAAACACTTGGTAACCAACGTTTTTTGTAAAAACTATGAACTCACCAGCGTTGTCTGATACACTTGTTGCATGCTCGCGGGTTGTTAGATATCTGGGATTTGGAAACTTGCTGTCTGGAGTAGCTGGAGTGGTCATGGGTCGACTGGAAGGATTCATGTGTTTGACTTATTGATACTATACATTGGTTTCGAAACAGTTTAACTTTGGTTTATTAATTGTTTCCGCTGAACATGTTTGTTTTCATTTAAACTTATTGATGGCACTTTTTATTTAGTAACTTGTATGGGTTCAATGTAATTAGTGGCTCGTTGTTGGTACCTCACATGCCTAGCAGGGACATTCCCTAGGTGGTATCTTGGGGGTGTGACAGTTTGGTATCAGAGCCACTGGTTATAATGAACTTGGTTTTAAAACGTTTTGGTAAAACCAGACTATAACCGAACTGTTCTGAATACGTGAATACGACCATGACACTCAGCTCCAGATTGCAAGGTTCGTCTTTCTCACTTGTTGCATACATTACATGAGTAGTGCACATTTGTTTATGATGTAGCGTACAGACACCCACTCATCACTATAGCTTGATTGCATGAATTGCTTGCTTACATTATGATGCATTTTAAAACCGTGAGGGGCGGGCGCTGAGAGCGTGCTGGCTACCAAAGCGGACAATATCATGGTGCGTTGATAGTATGCCATAGTCTTTGGAATTCTGTGATCTTAATACCTTGACAACCTCCGTTTGACATTTGAGTTTGAGGAACCATTTGACATGAGTTAGGAGGAACTGAGATGAGCATGCAAATCACAGTATTATTGTGGGTGCACACATAATAATAATGGGGGGTGCATGTGAGTCCCAGTGAGACTTAACAAGTGAAAAGAGGGTTCTGTTCCATTATTCGAACAGTGTGAAATGTAACAAATCTTTAGGAGTCATAGCGGTGATTGTCTCCTACTTGAACGTGATCTTCTCACTCCTCTCTGAATTCTTACGAATCTTGAAGCTATCGAGTATTACTTGAACACCCATCTGAACGCCTAGCGAACAGTGTAGAATGTTAGGTGCTAGTACGAATGTCCCTGAGTTGGATGTTACAGCGTCGAATGATTGGTCGATACCTTTCTCACTCCTCTTCGTTTGCTGGAACTCATGTATTGACGTCTTAGACCCCGAAGTGTGATCACTTCTGCGACACCTTCGCAACAGACTTTGTATTGCCCAAACAACTTGCGACATCGATGGACAAGAGGATGAGCGTAGTACTTTACCGACCTCAGCACTTGGGCAACCCTGGTTACCGGCAACGAACACCGGCCATTTTACTTCAATCGAACCCTTAACCCTAGTCAGCGACTCATGAGAGTCAACTCTTACGAATCAATCGGAACATGAACAAAGACAATTGACTACGGAGTGGAATGTGTAACTTTCCACGCAGTGAGTAGACCTTAGTACATGACACGGAATGTGAAGATGTACCTCGTTGGTGAAAGGTCGCAGGACCTCGTTACAAGCAGCGACATTAGAGGCAACAAACACGGCGACATCAAGGTACTCATAATTGTATACAGTTTTACTTATTTGTCGTCCGTCAGGGCCGGTTGGTAGAGCCGGTCAAGATTAACTGACACGCCACAGGTATAATGCCAACAAGGTTGATTCCTTTAAGTGGATTACCAGTTTTTACATAATGCAACTGTCAGGTGTACGCCTACACCCCGTGCTTAGGTCGTGGCCATTTCTTTGAATGATGCCAAGGATATCCGGGATATGGTCATTTAACCCCCAAAGGCCATACACCAAATAATACAGAATAAAACGAGTTATGTAAATACATTAATCACAATCCGATTTAAATGACTACATACCCGACCAAGCGGTATTATTATAATACCGTATCCCAAGCCCGTATAGGGAAAATAAGTTAAGAGTATTTACCTGAGCAAAGTATAAATCACAAACAGCAAGTGCACGTAGATTTTACTGGGCTCCTAATCTGGAACGAAGGTTTTTAATAACCTATTAGATTCCTAACGGGTCTTTAATTAAGCCTAAACTTAGACTGGTTAGTTTTAAAGGAAGATACGGTTCAAAACGCATGATTAAGCGAAGACCGGATTAGAATATGTTTTAGACCCGACAAGCTTGGATACTTGTTTAATATGGGTAAACTAAACACATTCTGTAATTTGAGATGAAAATGATATGGTTTGACCCGTTTCGGCTAATATATGCAAACTAGTTACATAAGCCAATCCGAACGCGAAAGGTGTGTAACGGTAACCAAATGAGTCATATACAGGTTTCCTAACTTAATATGCCTTAAATATGTTGTGACATCAGTAAGATATCTTCTATTATGCCCAAAACGAATTTAAACTCAAATTACGCCCCGTAGGGGTATTTTGGTCATTTTAAAGGTTATAAAAGAGTTTAAATATTAATCTGAGCTACAGGTCTGATATAATCAGTAAAAATACTTTAATTTAATAAGTTATATCAGTAGGGTATTACATATATGTGAAATTTATCATTTATATCCAAACTATGCACCGAAAGGGCATTTTGGTAATTTCACATAAGGTTTAAAGGTCAAACCTATAAATCTGAGTATAAAACTTTTGCTTACTGTTAAAGTATAAAATTTTAATTAATATATCAGTAGGTATCTAGTCTTATATGTTTAAAATGGTTTTAATACATACTATGCGTTTAAAACGCGTAAAAAGACGGTTTTAAGTGATTTCCGGTTTTTATAAAAAAAGCTGATATTTTTATTATTACAGAAGGTTCAAAATACTTTATTTATCATATAGGATCAGTAGAAAAAGGTTTGGTGTCAAAAGGATTTGTAAAACTCATTTTATAGGCCAAAAGGGCAAAACCGACAATTACCGAATTAAGCTTAGAACCCTATGTTATGCTCAGCCTAAAAATAAATAAAAATCTTCAAAAATCTCAAAATATTATTTTATATCAGTAGGTAAAAAGTTCGGTATCAAAAATTGGGTTTAGGTAGGCTATATGCTAATTATGCCGTTTAATTAATAAAAAGCTTTCTAATTACGCTAATGAGCATAACTTCTAATCTAGACCTCAAACTGATGTCAAATTTTAGGGATAAGTTTATAATTCAGACACGAAGGTTTCCATTCTTTTACATTTTCAAAAATCACGCTTTAAGGTCATATGGGCATAATAGTCAACATTTAAGCATTTAACGGAAACATGCATATGAATCGGATAACTAAAGAACCAAGTTGTATAATCACAGAGGGTTATAATAATATGTAACCTGGTCCTAATAAAGCTCTAAGGCATTTCTAAACTATGCTCTAATGGGTCAGAACTGAAAGTCAAAGCAAAAGTCTACTTTTGCGACTTTCGGCTCCGAACCGAGCTTAAATTGAAAATTGTCGGGTTGAACATGTTTAGACATGTTCTTATATTAATTACCAAGTTATATTAGTGATAAAATAGGTTGCGTGGCTTTACATTGTTAATTATGCATTTATGCCAAAATAAGCTTTCTGTTGACTTTTTATAATTAGCTTTGACTTGACAACTGACCTAGTTAGAGTGGGAATCAGAGGGTGCCCTTTTAAGGGTTTATTGCCCACATAATTACCAACTCATAGGTACTTTCAATTTGAAATTTTACTGGACAAATTATGATTAATTACAAAGTCAAACCTTAATTACGACGGTTTGACTTTAGGCTAATAAACTAGGCAAAACTGAATTAAGAAAGGTTAATGATACTTACCAAGGTCCTATGCACGACTAATGATCACTAGGAAGGGGTCTTGAGCTCTAGAAACCTCCAGAAAATGAGTTGTGAAGTTTTCAAGTGAATGATCAAATGTTTGCAACAATGAGCTTCTTATATAGTGGGTTTGATGCAACTAGATCATGACAAATAAGTCTATGGGATGATTCCTGATCATCCCAAGTGTCCCTAGGCCATTATAAACCATTAAACAAACCCATAGAATCGAAAACCAAGCTTTAAAGTCGGTTAAACCTGCAGAACCGACACCTGTGAAAATTTTCTGATGCTGGCAGTCCCAGGCGGCCCACGTAAGGATCCATAGGGACCTTGCGCAGCCGGTATGAGGGTCGGGTCAGGTTACCAAGTTTCAAAAGTTTGCATTTTGGCCCCTGATCCTTTTTAAACGTGATTTTCACTTCATTTCTTGCATTTTCAACCCTCTAACTTGACTTTTAAGGGCTCCATGACATAACCAAACACCGTTAAGTCCTCGATTAACTTTGTGATCACCTATAAAGCCTTAAGTTTCAACGTTGATGCTTTTAACCCTTTATATACGAATGTTATCATAACTTTCTCATATGATAACAAAACCTTGTGAAATTTTTATCACTTATTCTAGTGAGCATAATTAATCGTTACAACCCTTTGGGTTCGCTAAAAGGTCACTCAGAGGTATAAATTAAACATGTTGGCACTTTTAACCCTTGTAGTTTGAAATCTCTCACTTTCTTTCACAATTGGCTTCGTATGATCCATGATTCATTCATTTAAGGTTACAAACACCTTGTAGGGTTATTAAAAGGTATATTTATCAATTGTTGACATTTTGAACCCTTTTATTCACATACTTTCCTTGTTTGTCAACTTTAGTCCCTCTAAAGTAATCTTTTACACGTTTAAAGCTCATGACACGTGTCGATACATTATTGGACATGAATTTACGAGGTGTTACATATCAACATTACTTTCGGAATTAAATTCAATGGATTAACTAAACACTTGGTAACCAACGTTTTTGTAAAAACTATGAACTCACTAGCGTTGTCTGATACACTTGTTGCATGCTCGCAGGTCGTTAGATATCTGGGATTTGGAAACTTGCTGTCTGGAGTAGCTGGAGTAGTCATGGGTCGACTGGAAGGATTCATGTGTTTGAATTATTGATACTATACATTGGTTTCGAAACAGTTTAACTTTGGTTTATTAATTGCTTCCGCTGAACATGTTGGTTTTCATTTAAACTTATTGATGGCACTTTTTATTTAGTAACTTGTATGGGTTCAATGTAATTAGTGGCTCGTTGTTGGTACGTCACATGCCTAGCAGGGATATTCCCTAGGTGGTATCTTGGGGGTGTGACATGTCAAATCAACTCCAAGAGCTGTCGGATAGAGGTTTTATCTGACCCAGTTCTTCGCCTTGGGGAGCCCCAGTTCTATTTGTGAAGAAGAAAGACGTGTCCTTTCGAATGTGTATTGATTATAATGAACTCAACAAGGTGACCGTCAAGAACCATTATCCTTTACCATGTATCGACGAACTGTTTGACCAGTTGCAAGGGTCAAGTTTCTACTCAAAGATCGACTTCAGATCGGGCTATCATCAGGTGCGAGTCCGAGAGGAGGATGTTCCCAGAACGGCTTTTCAAATGCGGTATGGCCACTATGAGTTTTTGGTTATGCCATTTGGGTTGATTAATGCACCAACGGTTTTCATGGATCTCATGAACCGCGTGTGCAAACCGTACCTTGACGATTTTGTTATTGTATTCATCGACGACATCTTGATCTACTCCAAGAGCAAGGAAGACCACGAGCGACACTTACGTCTTATCTTGGAGCTCCTGCGGAAGGAGCAACTCTACGCGAAGTTCTCTAAGTGTGATTTCTGGATTCGGGATGTACACTTTCTTGGCCACATTGTTAATGAAATGGGGATACACGTGAATCCTGCTAAGATCGATGCTATTAGAAATTGGGCGGCACCGAAGAATCCTTCAGAGGTGCGGCAATTTCTTGGTCTTGCTGGGTACTATCGCCGGTTTATCAAGGATTTCTAAAAAATCACTCAACCTCTCACCTCATTAACACAGAAGAGTGTTGTATACTCTTGGGGAATGAAATAGGAAGATGCTTTCCAACTGTTGAAACAGAAACTCTGCAGCGCACCGATCTTGTCTCTACCTGAAGGCACTGAGGATTTTGTGGTTTATTGTGATGCTTCTATTCAAGGTCTCGGTTGTGTGCTAATGCAACGCGAGAAGGTGATAGCATATGCTTCTCGACAGTTGAGGGTTCATGAGAAGAATTATACGACCCACGACTTGGAGTTAGGGGCCATGATTTTCGCACTGAAGATTTGGAGGCATTATCTGTACGGTACCAAATGCACTATATACACTGATCACAGGAGTCTCCAGCATATTTTCGACCAGAAGGAATTGAATATGCGACAGCGTCGCTGGGTAGAACTATTGAACGATTACGACTGTGCCATCAAGTATCACCCAGGTAAAGCTAACGTCATAGCTGATGCCCTTAGTCGAAAGGAGACGAAGCCTAAGCGTGTTCGCGCTCTGCAGCTCACTGTCCACTCTAACTTACCTGATCAGATTCGTTCCACTCAGACCGAAGCATTGAAAGAAGAAAACGATAAAGCTGAGTATTTGCGGGGTATGGAAAAGCAACTTGTAGAGAGATCTAATGGTGTTCTCTATTTCATGGAGCGAATATGGGTTCCGTTGTATGGTAATTTTAGAGAGCTTGTGATGGACGAAGCGCACAAGTCTCGATATTCTGTTCACCCGGGTTCAGATAAAATGTATCAAGATCTCAAAGTTATGTATTGTTGGCCGAAGATGAAAGCTCACATAGCGACATATGTGAGTAAGTGTTTGACTTGTGCTAAAGTCAAAGTGGAGTACCAGAAACCCTCAGGTTTACTTCAGTAACCAGAAATACCCATGTGGAAATGGGAGCAGATCGCTATGGATTTCGTCACAGGTTTGCCAAGAACTCAAAGCGGAAACGATACCATTTGGGTGATCGTTGGCCGTCTCACGAAGTCAGCGCATTTTCTAGCAATCAAGGAACGGATAAGTTCTCACAGCTTGCAGCGGTTTATCTTAAGGAAGTGGTTTCTAGGCACGGGGTGCCAACCTCCATCATCTCAGATCGAGATCCGCGTTTCATTTCCGATTTATGGCAGTCGATGCATAAGTCATTCGGTTCACGTCTCGATATGAGTACTGCTTATCACCCACAGACGGATGGTCAGAGCGAGCGAACCATCCAGACATTTGAAGACATGCTGCGTTCATGTGTGATCGATTTTGGGAAAGGGTAGGAGAAACATTTGCCGTTGATAGAGTTCTCCTACAACAACAACTACCACACTGGTATTCAGGCAGCTCCATTTGAAGCATTGTACGGACGAAAGTGCCGTTCTCTTCTCTGCTGGGCTGAGGTGGGTGACAGCCAGATCACAGGTCCTGAATTAGTACTTGAAACTTCAGAAAAGATTGACCAAATCAGAAACCGTATGGCGGCAGTGCGTGACCGTCAGAAAAGCTAAGCTGATAAGCGTAGGAAACCTTTGGAGTTCGCCGTGGGCGATCGTGTTATGTTGAAAGTCTCACCGTGGAAGGGTGTTGTACGCTTTGGGAAGCGCGACAAGCTTAATCCGCGTTATGTTGGGCCATTTAAAATCCTGGAGCGGAACGGTAAAGTAGCTTACAAGCTCGAGTTACCTGCTGAATTGGGTAATGTTCATGATGTCTTCCATGTTTCGCAACTGAAGAAGTGTTTATCTGATGAAACACTGGTGGTGTCGTTTCAAGAGCTTAAGATTGACGACAAGTTGCAGTTTGTCGAAGAACCTATCAAGATTATAGATCGGGAGGTCAAGGTTCGTAAGCATAGTAGAATTCCGATCGTGAGGGTTCGTTGGAACTCAAGACGTGGACCGGAGTTCACGTGGGAGCGCGAAGATCAGATGAAGCTCAAGTATCCTCAACTTTTCCCTAGTGACCAATCTAATTCTAGTACCACTGGTGAATTTCGGGACGAAATTCCATTTCAAGTTGGGGATGATGTGGCACCTGAGGAAAATCTGCAGCACTCTTGAATTACCACTTCACTTCTCTGGGTTTACGCATCAAATTTCAGGACGAAATTTCTTTCAAGTTGGGGATGATGTGACAACCCGAACTTTCAAGGTTAGTGTCTTTCAGTCTTGTGATCCCGGTTTCTCATTATTCCTCTTTCACGTTCTTTGCTTTAGTAAATTTGTTAAACACTCGTGACTTTGATAAACTTGTTAATGTAAAACGTAGTTGAGTATGAGTGCGTGTGTAGTGGGCCAATCTAAGTGCCAAATGTATAATTGGGCCGCACCTTAGTGTCTTGTAAATGAACGGTTTGTTTTAAGTGGGCCGCACCCCTGTGTTGTCCTAACTATTAGATCAACCCAAACCTTTGAAGCCCAAAGCAAACCCAACTGAATTAATAGCCCAATCGAATTAATATATGTTGCATGCGGTCTTCCTTATGCTGCGTAACACACACAAGATACAAACCCTAACACCTCTCTCTCGTCCCTTCTTGTATCGGTGGCAACTCTTTATTCTGATTGAAGTTTTCTTTTGATCTCATCTCACACCCCGGTTAGTGAATCATCCTCCTTATTATCATAGTTTTCCGGTTGCAGTTATTGTGCGAGTATGTGTTAAATAGGGTATACGTGATCCGTGAACTTAAATACGTAACATTATATTATGAACCCGCTTGCATGTTATGTATTGATATTAACGAACTCGTTGCTTGACATGTTTAGAACGAACTCGTAGGCTGTTATGTGCTGATATTAATAAACTCGTTGATTGTTATGTATTGATCTTAGTTTGAATATATATTGTTTAATGTTTTCAAGATTGGTTTAGTCAATGGTTAGTAATGGTTAATTAGTTTATATCATTAAAAGGATGGGTTGTTATGCCTGAGTATTAAGTATTGGCATGGGGATATTGGTTAACTAAATTCCTGTTTATATGATGATCGAGTAGTGAAGTTATGGGCTGTTAGAATTACTGAAACTATGCGATTAGGGGTTGTATTGTTTGAATGCAATCTGTATGAAGGGGCAACAAAATTGTAAATTGGGTTGTGTTCCGTAAAGGGAGTCGCACACTCCCTTGGGCCATTTTGCAGTTGGGCCGTAGGCACAGTGGCTTATGTATATATATATACTAGCATAAGGTACTAGAGATTAATTGTGAAATAGGTAATTAAGTTGTTCGTTGAGTTATGAAACCATGAAATAGTGAATTGGTGATGCCAAAGGGAACAAGGAATGTGTGGGCCAAAGTCCTTTTTGCAAACTGGGCCAATCAGTTACATATGTGTGTATATGCAGTTTGTTGATTGAGGATCCATTTATGTTAGGTGCACATTATTATTTTGTGAATTGGTAATTTTAGAACATGAAACTGTGGGGGTTTGGGAATGGGAGTAAATCCTTCAGTTGTGAATATGTGTTTGATGGCAGAAATGTTTTAGTGGATATAAAGATATATTATTACGTGTGTGCTATTATATGACAGCTTGTTAACCTAGTTCACTTAAACCTTGAGTTGTTTGGAAACACTAGGACATTGCATGACTCTACATACGTGTACTTACGTTTACTATACATTAGGTCGCGTGTAACGGATTTAACATTTAAAGTGTAGAAGTACATAATCATAAACCGAGCAAAACTAAGGTGAGTTCATTTCTCTTGAGCATGCGTCCCAGTGGTTGGGACAGTCATTGGGTATCCCTGTGAGGGATGGGTTTTTGGGTAAATCAATTGGGTATTCCTGAGAGGAATACGTCTTGTGGGTAAAAACTGGAATGTTAGATAATACACTCATTCCTATCATTTTAAGTCCCATCTTATACGAATAGTTACCTGAGAGGTAACGGGGTGTTAGTTGATAGCGCTATTAGGCTTGGCAACCTCACACCGTAACTGAGAGGACGGGCGTGAACTAATGGCCTTAAATCATGACCATTGCTTAGATTGGGGGCAGTAGGGACGGGCAAAACAATCTGGTAGCCATCTTTTACGGTACTTGAGTTATTATCAACATTATTATCTATGAACTGAACTAAACACTTGGTAACTAACGTTTTCACAAAACTATGAACTCGTCAGCTTTGTCTGATACACTTGTTGCATGCTCGCAGGTCGTTAGATTTCTTGGATTTGGAAGTTACTGTCTGGAGAGGCTGGGGTGGTCACGGGTCGTACTGATTGGATACATGTGATGGAATTATTGATATTACACATTTTCTTTGAAACATTTAAACTATGATTTATTTATCGCTTCCGCTGAACTTGTTGGATTTTTATTAAACTTATTGTTGGTACATTTCATTAATAATTGGCAATTTCATTTGAAAACTTGTTATGAGTTCAACATGATTAGTGGCTCGTTATTGGTATGTCACACGCCTAGCGGGGTTTCCGTAGGTGGTACTTTGGGGGTGTGACACTAAACGAATGCATGAACCAAGAAAGTCGATCACCTAAGTGTTTCTAACATCAAGTAAGTCGAATTTGGTGTTTTGATGATGTTTGATTAAGTGGGTTTTGTGTAATCCGAGAATATAGTGTAAGATTAAACATGGATGCTAGTTATGATGAATGTGTAGATGCTAAAGTATGTTTGATTTTGACTATGATGATGATTTGGGAAAAACCCACTTGTAGTAGTAGTAGTAGTAGTGAAGATGATGATAAAGATGATCATTCATTTTCAATAGTTGTGTATTGTTGATGAATGATGTTGTATGTAATGAGAAATTTTAGTTAATTTGAATATAATATGAAAGTTATATGATCCTAGTTTAATTTGATGATCAATACTATGAATTAGGAAGATTATCCAATAAAATACTTGTACATTGAGCTTTGCATGTTGTATGCACCCCAAGTGTTTGATAAAATGTCCAAGTGACCAAAAATAGTAGGAATTGTATGCACATGATGGATACTATATGTAGAATGTGATAATGATGTAACTTGTAATAGATTAGCATAAAGAATGTGTTTTACACGGAGTACATGTGGGAAATTAGTTTGATGAAATGATTTAGTAAGAAACACGCATTAGAAGGTAGCACCATATGCTAGTTGAAATGTTAATGAAGCCGAATGTGAAATGTAAATTGACATGTTCATTCATATGTATAATTTTATATGCTAACAAGAATATGGATGCAATGAAATGAAAGTATAGGGATCATGTCGAGATGGATGGAAGCATAAAGGGCTAACGGGTCATGCGGACATGAGGAAACGAAAGCGAATATGGATGCGTAAGGTAAGTAAATTCCCGGACTTCCTCTTTAGTAGTAAATGAAATTATTGGAATGATGTTGATAATTGTTCGTAGTTATGTTGAGATGTGTTTTTAATGATGATATTAAGTAAGGGTATTAAGTAAGTGATTTCCGAAATCACTTCTTAGTTGATTTAAGTAAGGTAGCGTCTAATTAATAAAGCATGATGACGATTGAAGAAAATATGGTTTTGGTTGCATGAAAACGATGATTTTAGCTAAGTAGTCCGATCGGGTCAAAATGAGGTCTTGTTGAGACAACGGGGTAATGCCAAAGTAATGGCTACGGAATTATAACCAGGTAATGGGTAAAATTGTTCATAAGTACGATAATTGAGAAACGGAGATGCGGATTAATAGTCAAAAGACTCGGCCGTGAGTTATGACTAATGGATAAACAATTTCGTGAATCGAAATTTTATTAACAAAGTTGATTTCGTTAGAATTGAATGAAAAGAATAAGTTTAACGCACACCGGGTATCGGGTGTGTAAACTTTAAGTAGGAAACTCCGAATAATGTAAAAATATTATAGTTATAATGATCTTGTAAGTTTTGGGTTAGAATAAATGAATTTTTGATGAAAACATGAACAGGTCAAAATGATGGATTTGATTAGTAAGTTGAATGCTTAAAAATTTAGAATTCAATTTAGTTTGAATGTGGAATTTTAACTCCCTATAATGGAGAATTAAATTACGATCACGTAGGAAGAAACGGATCGTAAAACGGATACGTAAATCAAAAGTTATGCAAGTTTTATGGTTTTTATGTTTGAGTATTTTGAACTGGGAATCTGCAGCTCAAGAAAAATGAGTTTCTGTCGAAAAAGGGGCTTGGCGTCGCGCGACGCCCACCCCTTATACCCGTCGCGTACGGCGACGCCCTAAATTTCCGAAATTTGTTTGAATTTTGTTGTTTTGACTCATGAAACTTGTTTCTATGCATTATTAAGTTATCAAAACCATTTCTTGTTTGATTTCGCATCTAGACTCGATGTTTTAATGATTTCCAATGTCCCATAATTTATTTTAAAGCCGGTCTAGAACACTAGTGATATTATGAGCCTCCGGATAACGAAAGTATGGACTTTCCTTTCGTGTTAATGAAGGAATTTTATAAGTAATCAAGTCTAAGATGAGTGGATATGTAGGATGGTAAGTATAGAATTTAAATCATGTAAGTCGTGATTATGTAAAGGTATATGCGTTTAAGTAATTAAAAGTGGTAAGCGAGAGCACATAGGTATGTGCGCGTGTATGAATGTAAGTTGCTATGAATGTATGTAGGAAAGGTTTCATTACGATTTGAGTATTGACGCTTGCTAATGATTTGTATTGAGTATGAAATGAGAACGCAGGTACACTATTAAGGACCATGAGAAGGTTCAAGGAGTTGGAATCCATGATTGTACATGGAAAGCTGATTTGTAAAAGATTAGCACGAAAAGAAGGAATACGGAGTGGTTATTTGATTGAGTGTGCTTAACTTAGGAATGACGTCACCAAATCTTAATAATGTGTATATATGTGGTGAGTGCATGTTGCGCGGACATAACATCATTATGAAGAATAGGGCGATTGGGGATCGAGTCAAGAGCAAGGATTGTACGGGAAGTGTGGTCACTCAATTGGAGCTTTATATTTTTAATTAATGTGATTTAAAAAGAATGGATGTTGAAAATCTTTTAGTAAAGTGTTATTTATTCCAGTAATGAGCTTCAAGTATGTTACATGGCTAATAAAGAAACAAAATTTTTGGGCTCATATTTCCGCTACGTTGTTTTCAAGTTGTTACGTGTTAGGGCGTTACACGGATCTTCAAAATCTTCATGTGTCACAGTCAGGAGGTGCAATAACAAACTCCCCCTTGACTGTTGCTCGTAAATCTTTGATCTTCAAGGCTTCAGATCCTCATGATGTTGATGAGTGGTCAACTGCAAGTTGATAATCTTGATCCTCTGATTGCACCCATGTCGTGTCGTCACTCCATAGCTTGTCATCTAACACATTCTCTTTGCCTTTAGCTGGTTCGAACGCCACATATGCATACACATTAGAGCTAAACACGTAATGAGAACAACCGCTAGGGATTTAACCAATCTTAGAGAATTTTCAGTTGAAAACCTCACTAAGGATTGATTTTAAACAAAATTAACAGACGACACACATGAGACCAACTCTTATTCAACTACCAACTGAAGACACTTTAAAATTTTCAAAATTGTTCAATTTTAGATCTTTAACTTTCAAAACTTGTCTACTTCGACCGTTATGAAGATGCGATTGTTTTCCGGCATTCAACCACGGTTTTATGTGGAATAGATCCGAGTTCCAACATCGATAACTCGAAAATAAGCCTGAAGCAAAATCTTTTTGGTTTTTATAAAGTTTATATTAAAACACACCTAAAATCTTTTTCGTATTTTTCATTTTTCAAATGTAAAGACGGAAAGCAATAAATAAATATTTACAAACATTCTTTTTAGAGGATGAAAGTATTTTAGATCATGTTAGAATTTCCTTAGAAAAATATCTTAGAAAAAGTATAGAGAACATAGCTGATAAAAATATTGCCTTGGTAATAAGCCGCGCCTTAGAAATTCCTCTTCATTGGATGCTTCCAAGGGTGGAAATCAACATAAAGCGGGTAAACATGTTACTTCTATTTATGTTGTTTTTGCTATTTAATTGCTACATATACCAGTTAGTTGTACATAGGTGTATATTCAATAGTTTGCAAATTATAAACATATATGTTCACGTATAAGTAACACAAAGTAAATAATGGTATTAGGATGCAAAGTTTTCAATGTTATTGGTAAACATAAAAGCTCGTAAAAAATACCAAACATAAATTATGTAATAAAAACCAAAATATTAAAATCACAGTCTAATATAATGTTTGTTAAAAAAAAGATAAAAATACTTTAAAGGGATCTTTTGTAAATTATAATGTCTGAAAACCCAAAGCAAATATCCATAAACATATCCAACGCGTGTGTATCCCATGCACACACATGTATTCTGATAAATCCAAAGTTGAAGATTCTACAGTTGTCTTACCATCTTGATCCTTTGGTTTATTCGCTTTTGACAAAAATAACTAATTTTAGTTATTCCTTTATCTACTTTTGTTGTACTCAAATGCGTGCAAAAGCTCGCTTGATCAGCATAGTCTTCATACATGATAATAGCTCCATCGAGTGATCGAAACTTGGCTCCTACATAGGGCTTGAATCAGCTGGAAAAGTGGGGGTCCAGTACCTACCATTTGATGATTCATATACGTTACTAGCCACGGATCTGCAATCTGTACAAAATCAAGAAAATCACCAGTTTGGCAAAATGTTTCTTGAAGTATTAGACACTAACTGTGTACATAAATACAATACATAATTATATGAGTACATACAACTGTGATATACATATATGTACAATATGGATAATTTGTTTCTAAAATTAAACCGAAACATTCAAAACAATAATATACACATGTGTATACACACATAATGCAAAAAATAGTACTAAGATAACTAATATGCGATATACATATGTGTATAATATGAAATCAGTCATAACTTTTATGACTGGATGTAATAAAAAATAACAAAGTTAACAACACTACACATTTGCTGAATGTTATTTGATAAAATCATAATATATAAGCGAACATGTAGATACTAAAGTCGGATTTAACCACTCAAAAAAGATATTCTGTAAAAGTAAAAAAAAACAACAACACACAAACTGGACACTAAGAATTACCTTGTTGCTCTACACTTGTTAGATACAGAGGCTGATTATGATTCAACATTGCATTCCGATTGTTGATTGGGTCAGAATTCCCGTAGTTATCACACATTGCGTTTGATTTGTTGATTTGATTAAAAATGTTTTACTCGTTTTCCATGATAGATATCAATGATGATCAACGATGACGATCTAATAGCGCATTGAAGATGATCGACGTTCTTGTATTTGGAAAAAAATATTGGATCTGGGAGAAAAAAAAGTTTTGAATTTCAATCTAATTTTGGAAAAAGGGCACTGTTAAATTTTTTTGGTGAATCATGAATTCAAAATTACGATCGCAAGATTATAGGAGAAGTTACCTAAAATATGGAAACTAATCTTGATAATTAAGATCAATTTTAGATTATAATTAAATAAAAAAATTAAGTTTAAATGGCTAATTACAATCCTATCCTTATAATCTTAAAAACAAATCAAGGGCCAAGATGAGTTCATTAAGTTCACAACGAAGGGGGTTATTCACTCATGAACCTAACCCTATATATATATGGTTGGCTATTAGGTTGGGTTACATTTGGTTTTAGATAAATGATTAACCAAAACCAAAACCGAAACCGAAAGTTCGGTTATTCGAAAACTAATAACTGAACCATCGGTTATTGCTTCGGTTTGGTTTTTTGGTTAATTCGGTTATTCGGTTTCGGTTAATTCGGTTTTGGTTAATTCGGTTTTATGCTCAGCCTTAGGTAAAATAGTGAGTCCATGCTTTAAGGGTACTTTGTAGTGTAAGGGTAGAGCGCCTACATGGATAGCTTGTAAAGAATTTGACATGATGCCGGTTGATTGATTGGGGCAAGCGTAGTACCTTTTGATACCCCTTCCTCCCTTGTTCAGAATGTTGTTTTAATTTATTCACATATAGAAAATAAGTATGTTGGTTAGTTTATTAGTGACTGTCGTTAGGGTCAATTAAAAACCTAAATAAACTATGTAAATAGCGTTAGTAGGGTATCATATCCACGGGGAATTTGTGGTTAATGTTCGGTTTAAACTATAATCTAATCTATTCTAAAATCGGGGGTTTTAATGATTGTTTAAAAGAACACCAAAATTGTTAAGAAAGTTGTTATCAATAAGAGAAAAAAAGTAACCTTCACCCAGTATCCCAATTACCCGTTTTTAACACAAACACCTGTTTACGGATTCAAAACACCACATTGACATGACCTTGGATTAATGATTTTGATTAATTGTTAAGGATAGTTTTTAAGATTCACCATACAACCTAACAACCCGTTTGATTATATCAATTACCCACCAATTTATTAACCCGCTAATGATGCAAGTATATCCCCAATACACTTGATAAACGACAAATAATTCAAATATAATAACCGTTACACAAAATCAACAAAAGTAGTCAAAGCTTTACCAGTTTAAAAGAATCAGAAACACGTATTCATATCAAAAACAAGCAATTGTTCATCCGAGTGGAAGTCACAGCGTGTTTAGCCGCTCATGGTTGTCATTATAGCTTCAATCTTGATCGGTGATGGATTGGACATGAAAATCGGCTTAAACGGATAAAAGTTCTGGTCAAAATCGCTGGGAATCGCCTTAGAATTCGTATCAGGTGGGTGAAAGGAAAATCATGACCTAAAACAAGAATTAGGTCAAATTTATAAACTTTCCCGTAAAAGACCTCTCCCGCGCGTTGTGGGAGAGTCATGGTCTTCCTCCGCGTGTCGCCTGGGCTACCCAGGTTGACTTTTTCTGCTACAACTCACGTGTTGACCCGTCTGACCCGTTTTTCAGCTCGGTTTCTCTTTTTCACTCTTTTTAACACCTATTAAGCCAAAACACCAAACACACGATAAATATATAAACCCGTATGAATAAACGTGTTAAAACACTAAAAATCAACGCAAACTAGTACAAAATACATGTTTTGACCCAACATCATTTATCCTTTTGTTCCTTTGTTTTAAAATCTATTTAAAAGTTGTAGGATAATGAATAAAATTATCGGGTTCACAATACTTTTCTCTCATTCTGTTAAATTATGTGGATAACTTTGTGCAATTTAAGACCACCCGTAGTGGGTTTTTTTTTTTTGGGGGGGGGGGGGAGGCGTTGTTTAAAGAATGTTGGTGCATGCTAGGGCATTATTTGCTTGTCTAATAAAAAGCTTCCAAATATTATTAATTTGTTTTATTTTTTTTTAAACATAATAATTAGGTAATCATTGATGGGGCATTATTGGACATTATCTCACTACACCCATATATGAAAAACGCACCATAATGTTCCTTTACTGACTGAGATGACACGTGTCGTACAACACCTATAAATAGAGACATTATTCATGTGTACCAATAGACATGGTTTAATCCAACAAAATCTCTTTGTAAAGATAGGGATATCATAAATATGTCTTCCTTAAAGATAACCATCAAAGCCTATAATTACAACACCACTCTCGTTACCTCATTTCATATATATATGAGAGAGAGAGAGAGAGAGAGAGAGACCACATCTATACTATCTATAATAAGAGATTATGAGCTGATGTAAATCTGCTTACTTGTCAACTTCTAAGCTATGCCACATGGACTTGCTGATGTCATAATTTCCTTTACAATATTTAGATATGTATAAATGTATAAATCTTTTTAAAATATATAATCAACCACTGATGATTCAAAATTAAAATTATGGCTCCAAATTCAAAATTCAAAATTCAAAATTATGGCTCCAGATATATAACCTATAATCTTCTTCAATCAATTACCCTCTCTATCAATTTCTCTCTCAACTCTCTCTCTCTAAAATTCACAGTCTTTTGAAACACAAATCATTCGGTTCACAGTGTTTTAAACGCAATACTCTTTCTTTTTTGGCAAGAATCTGGAATTATCTCAATTTCTTCTTCATATCGAAATCTTCTGCCCTAATTCTCTCTGACGTCCTTCCGCCTTACGAAATCTTCATCACAAAGGTACAATTCCATCTCTTTGGTAATATTCAATCTTCGTTTTCTGGCCTTTTCTTTCGATTTCTTAGTTTTTATTTACTGGAACAATATTAGGGTTTTTAGAGTCATCAGGGCACAGATAGTTGAATATTACACCGAATCTTGACCCTCATGTAGTGTTTATTCATCATCTTTACAAACATATATCATTAATAACCTAGGGGATAAAAACCATTTATGTTTGGCAGAGTATTAATTTCACTAGGTTAAAAAGCATTTATGTTTGGCAGAGTAGTATTATGAGCTAATTTCACTAGGTTAAAAAGCATTTATGTTTTGCAGAGTTTCAGGTATGAGTTTCAGGTTTATATAGATACTATGGTTGCTTATAAAGGTGAAGTTAGAATTGATGACAACCATTCATAGTGTTTTGGTGTAAAACTTGGAGGGGGTCGGTGACGTTGTCGAGGTTGTCAGGAAATGCAAAGTGATAGCTGCAGAGTGATAGCATTTCCTGACAACCCTCGACAATGTCACCGACCTCCTAATCTGAGCGTGAACCTCTGAAAATATAAATGTTTTGCAACTTCACCATGAATAGACAAGAAAGAGAGAGTTGGGTTTCTAGCTCCAGTTGTGTTGCAGCCGGATCAACGGCAAATTCAGCAACAGTAGTTGTTGATGCATGAATATGAAGATTGAATTTGTGAGGTTCAGTTAATAATCGACTGAATGAAATTATATTATTTATTGTGTTCACCATTGTTAAACCAAAATGATTGAATTTGTGAGGTTCAGGAATATGAAGATTGAATTTGTGAGGTTCAGCAGCAGCAGTTGTTGATTCAGCAGCAGCAATAGTTGTTGATGTAGGTGAGTTTTGCAAAGGTTTGCGGCTTGAAATAAAATTATTTATTGTATTCACAATTGTTAAACCGATTGTGCTTTATGTTTATCATTTGAACTGTGATAATTTGTGCCTAATAATCGACTGATTGAAAGGATTTTGATTTTTAATTAAGTTTATTAATGTAAACCAAAAGTTTTAATTAAGGTATGTGGTCTCACATATTATTTGTTCAAATTAATTTCATGGGATGATAACATCTTCATTTTTATTATTTTGTTTAAGGATTGAATTTTGTGTAGAGATGGATGGAAGAAGTGGGCACCTGTTTCATCGGACGAGTTTTGGTGTAATCGAATCGAATGGAATGGAATGTTGGATCGTTATGCAATCATCACTTGTGGTTCAGAAAAGCGGTTTAGGTAATAGATAGTATAAATTAAGTTAGTTGTGAAACATGTATTTGGCAAAGGTCTGTTTTAGGTTTGAAACCTCTGTTTGTTGTTAACAGATGTTAGAATATAAAACAGATGTTTCAAACGACTGGTGGGTTAAACAGTGTTTTGAGTAGAAAATAGTGGTTTAAACCACTGTTGGGTTAAAACGGTGGTTGAAACCAGTGTTGGGTTAAAACGGTGGTTGAAACCACTGTTGGGGTTAAAACGGTGGTTGAAACCACTGTTTTGTTCAAACCAATGCTTGAAACTACTGTTCCGTTAAAACGGAGATTTGAAACCATTGTTGGGTTAAAACAGTGGTTGAAACCACTGTTTGGATGTGTGTTGAAAATTTTTTATAGAGATCAAAGTGTGGAAGCGAAGGGTAATAAAGTGGTTTTGTGATTTGGTGGTTTCGTATCAATGTAGTTCTTTCCATTTACGTTTTTTTCTATTTGTATGTAGTGAAATTGGCTGAATTTATGAAATGTTGTTAGAGCTTTTTTGGAAGAACCGAGACGAGAGGCTTTTTGAACTAAAGTATATGGATACATCAACACATCTCCTGGAAAGTATAAAGACAGAATGAAATCATACCGGTGGATGGTTAAAAGGAGAAAAATTGCGGATCTCACCTTAGATAGCGTGTAAAAGTTGGATTTTGTATAGGCTTCTCTGTAGTTTGTTTGTTGTTTTTGTTCTATTTGGGGTGTATTTGCTCTTATGTTATGGCTAATATAGCAGTTATCAGATAGAAGCATTAGCTTAGGCAATTAAGGAGAACACTTTAGTGTTCTTGGAGACGGGCTCAGGCAAGACGTTGTTCGCGATTTAGGGGTGTTCATCGAATCGAATATCGAATTTTCGAATTATTCGAATCGAATTATTCGAATACTTTTTATTTTCCCTTGAATTCGTATTCGATTCGAATTCGATTAAAACTAATCGAATTCGATTCGAATTCGTATTCGAATAAAAAACCCAATTCGTATTCGATTCGTATTCGATTAAAAATTCGAATTCGAATAAATTCGATTTAATTCAGATTCTTTGGAAGCATGTAAAAAACTATCAAAATAAAACATAAATTTTAAAGCAGCCATAAAGCACGATATCACATTAAAAAATTCCAAATAAAGTACTGTAAGTCTAAAATTCAAAACGAGAATTTGGGAATAATCACTCCACATTACAAGTTAATATTTTTAGGGTTATAAATCTATTGATGGATTTGTAACTTAGGTTTTAGTAATGGATCATGTAGTGGGTTTGGTAATGGATAATTTTTTGGAAAAAAAATTGAAAATAATTTATAGTATAGCTTAATAAAAGTTATATGCATTATATATAAAAATAATAAATAAAAATGTATAATTTTTATTCGAATTTCGAATCGAATCGAATTTGAAATTATAAATTCGTATTCGATTCGTATTCGATTTACTTGACTCGAATTGAATCGAATTCGAATTCGAATTCTTTTAATCGAAACGAATTCTTGATAATCGAATCGAATTTAAACAAATTTCGAATTTTTCGAATTCGAAACGAATTCTGAACACCCCTATCGCGATTAGTCTTTTACGTCACTATGCTTATCTGCTGAAAAAACCCTTCCCGTGTATTGCTGTGTTCTCGGTAGTTGGTACCCACTGTTGTATTGGTCAAACAGGTATGTCGGTTGACTTAGTTGTTTCTTGAACATGTTTTCAACATGTGGTTAAAGCATACTAATGGAAGCTTTCTCTGTCTTATTAGCAAGTGGAATATGTGGGAAAGCACCTTGATTTGAAAGTGTAGTATTGGGGTGAAAAAGTTGTTGATTTTTCGAATGCTGCTGATTGGAAGAAACAACGAGATCAGAATCAGGTATGACAAGTCAATATTTGACTTTTTTGTTGACCGCATACAATCTCATCAGAATTTTGAGTAATGATCAAATACGTAAAGTACCCCTGAGGCGGACAATTGCAGTCTTGAGTAATAAACTTTTATTGTGTTACTCTTTACCTTTGTTGTATCATGTAGTTTTTATTTTTTCAATTTAAACTGAATACACGTATATGTTATACATCGTTTTTACAGCTATTGGTCATGACCCCTGACATTTTAAGGAATGCATTCAGACATAGATTCTTAACGTTGGATATTATCAAGGTGTTAATGTTTGATGAATTCCACAACGCAAAGAAAAATCATGCGTATGCTATCATCATGAAGGTATATTAATGATTGTAATTTTTAACGTTATTAATTTGTTTTAGTTAAGTTTAAAAATTGAAATAATATTTGTTCAAACCACTGCTTGAAACTATTGTTCGGTTAAAACGGAGGTTTGAAACCATTGTTGGGTTAAAACAATGGTTGAAACCACTGTTTGGATGTGTGTTGAAAGTGTTTGGGTGTGTTGTAAGTGTGGAAGTGAAGGGTAATAAAGTGGTTTTGTGATTTGGTGGTTTCATATCAATATAGTTCTTTTCATTAACGTTTTTTTCTATTTGTATGTAGTGAAATTGGCTGAATTTATGAAATGTTTTTAGAGCTTTGTTGGAAGAACCGAGACGAGAGGATTTTTGAACTAAAGTATATGGATACATCAACACATCTCCAGGCAAGTATAAAGGCAAAATGAAATCATACTGGTGGATGGTTAAAAGGAGAAAAATTGCGGATCTCACCTTAGATAGCTGGAACAATTTTTTAAAACTTGGATTTTGTATAGGCTTCTCTGTAGTTTGTTTGTTGCTTTTGTTCTATTTGGGGTGTATTTGCTCTTATGTTATGGCTAATATAGCAGTTTTATATTAATAATGCAAAAGAACAATTGCATTAGCATTTCAATATTAAAGTTTTCAAATTAGAAGAAAAAGTACCACCATCTTATTTTTCAATATCATAATATTTTTATTAACCATCGAGATAGTGTTGTTAATGATGTTTTTTATAGAATGTTAGATGTATTTTGATCTTATCCACTAAAGAAAATCCTTTTGTAACACTTAACTAAGAACAAGTTTTATTTAGGCCAGATAAGACTGCTTTTAATGAAAGTTTATGCGAATGTCAATTCATCAAATATTTGTTCACATGATAGTTTACATATTTACATATACAAAAACTTTTATCATTATGGTAATTATAATACTAATACATATTGTAATTAACATTATTTTATAAAGATATAGAACTAAAGACCACAATTTAAATGGTATATTATAATCTGAATTTGTTGCGCCTCTTTTGTAAACGCCTCTTTTGTTGGGATTGAACCCTATGATGGCCCTCATCTATTGTTTGAATTAGACTACCCCCTTGAAAGTGGTTATAACATATGATGGCCCTCATCTATTGTTTGTATACTACAACTACTGCCCATTAAGTACTGCTGAAGACAAGGTGCTGATGGTCATTAAGAGGCTACCTCTTAATGGAACTATTAAAAATTTTACCAATGAGAAGGTAGAAGAATGTGACATGTGATGATTTACGATTTAGAGGTTACCTCTTAACCATTCAGACTTGAGGTCACCTCTTATTCATTCAGAGGTTTTAAACCATTAAGAGGTAGCATCTGAATGGTTATTAAGAGGCTACAAAACAGCCCATTAATCTACTGTCCTAACTCAAGTGCTGCTAAAAAGCAAAGCCCTGCTTGGAATGAAGCAGTGGATTTTAAAAAACTGTTGACAAATTAATACGATTAAAATATGAAGTATTAAGAAAGTAGCAATTACAAAAAAAAAAAAATCTAATTAGACACGTCTAACTCTAATAACAAAAATCAAGAAACTTTAACTTCAATTGTGGATCTTTACTGACGGTCTTTGATCAAAACGATCTGAGAGTGCCGTATGATGATGCAAAAGAACACTTATTTGTGGTGTATTTGTTCTTATGTTATGGCTAATTTAGCAGTTATACATTAATTATGCAAAAGGACAATTGCATCAGCATTTCAATATTCATGTTTTCAAATTAGAAGAAGAGGTACTCCCATCTTATTTTTCAATATCATAATATTATTATTAACCATTGAAATAGACTTTCCCCTTCAAAGTCGTTATTTTGGGCCAAATGAGACTGGTTCACATCAGTGGATTCATCATAAGCAGGTGTTTGCATTACACCTTCCCCCTGAAAGTGGTTATAACACCTGATGGCCCTCATCCACTGTTTGTATACTACAACTATTGTCCATTAAGTACTGCTTGTGTACAACAACTGCACCGGAGCAAGTGCTGCTATTTAATCTACTGCCCTAAGATAAGTTCTGCTAAAGACCATAGCCCTGCTTGGAATGAAGCAGTGGAATGTAAAAACTGCTAACATATAAAGATTGACAATTTGTGTCTAAAATGTATTTTGTTAAGGATGGCATTCTTGCAGATATTTCATAAATCACCATCAACAGATGTTGGACATGATATTTTGTGGTTACGCAAGACAAAATCATTCCTTTCTTCAGAACAGCAGATGATCAAAACATTTGTCAAAAGCTTATTCACTGTTGCACTAACAGTTGCTGATTTAATAGTCTTTCAAATCATTATCATTTCCTTACCCCTAACTACCTTTGTGCTCAAACATCTGTTTTCTAAATACTGTCCACTGCTATTCATCATAAGCAGCTGTTTGCATTAGACTTTCCCCTTGAAAGTGGTTATAACATCTGATGCCCTCATCCACTGTTTGTATACTACAACTGCTGTCCATTAAGTACTGCTTGTGTACAACAAATGCTGAAGACAAAGTGCTGCTATTTAATCTACTGCCCTCAGTCAAATGCTGCTAAAGACCAGAGACCTGCTTGGAATGAAGCAGTGGAATGTAAAAACTGCTGACATATTATACTTGACAATTTGCCTCTAAAATGTATTTTGTTAAGGATGGCATTCTTGAAGATGTTTCATAAATCACCATTAACAGGTATTGTAATTTACATTTTCATTAATTATTTCCGGTGACATTTTTATTATATCAGTGACTTATAGTTATTCTTTTCGATAAAACGGTCTTATGGCATTTTATGATACATTGTTTAGGTAGGTATAATCCATACTACAAGATTATATTTACAGAGTTGATTCTTGAATTTGTTTTGTTTTGTTTTGTTTTGTTTTGTTTTGTGATTGTTTGTTGGTACGTGGTTTGTTTTTAGGGTGATCAGTGTTTTATAATCGGACCGTGCGGTTGATTCATCAGGTATTATTTCCTTTTCATTTTCACTACACTGATTTAGTGTTACCTGCTGTTTAACAAGGCAGGAAAATATGTTTCATATCATACCTGCTTTAGAGTTTTACTTGTATCGTTTAAAACAAAACCAAAAAAAAATTGTTTCCAAGTGAAGAACCTATAACACATCAAAAATTCAGTATTTAAAACCAAACCCAAAAAAATTGGTCAGCCCAAAACCATACCTAAAATTATAATTAAATAGAAGCAAAAATAAAGTGTCATAAAAAAAATTAAATCGTTTATTGTATAAATATTAAAAAAAGTTACAATGACATAAAAAAAGAAAAATAATCAAACACTTAAAGTCTAATAGCAAGAATGAAGAAATTTTAACTTCAACTCCATGGAGCACTGCACTTCTCGATGTATGTCATTGATCTTTCTCATGAAGTCCAGGTCTCTGTCTCCACATTCTATATTGTTCGCAACACACGTGTCACGAACGGAAGTAGTCGGCATCGCCCTCAGGTCTCTTGAAACTTGGTCTCTTATCAGGAGACCAAGTTGCAGTCCGTCAAAACATCTCTTCAACTCTTGAAGAGTACTCCTATCAGCAAAAACTTGCTCTTCGATTTCTTTAATAAAGTGTTGCTTGAAATCCTCAGATTGTGCAGCAGTTTGTGACTCCATTTTAATGTATTTATAACAGCTAAGGCAAAACAATAAGAGTTGCTCTTCTATTTAACTGAATGAATCTGGTTATGATGAAACAATGTTTGAATTTGCAATGATATTATATAGGATATCTATCAGCCCAAAGGTCAGGTTTAAATGCAACCATTAAATAAAAATTTATATTTAAAAACCTGATACATGTAATGATTTAATAATGAAAAACGTGTATATACCCAACATGTCTCTTCATTTACCTTATCAAACATTTTAATGTAAAACCTTTGAAAAATGTTCTTTATTAGCAGACGTCTCTTCATTTATCCTATTAAATATTTCAAACACTATAAATGATCATGATTGCTCTACTTGAAAACATCAAGACTTCATTTTTAAAAAACCCTTCATTCTAAAACAAAACGTCCAAACCCACCCACACTCTTTCTAAATGGCAAGCAAAACCTTCTACCACTGGTCGGATAATACCGATCTTAAAATTGAATATTCAAGATGGTCACTCCATAAACAGAGAAAAGCTGAAGAAGTCAACAAAAAAGTTGCGTTGGTAAGTGATAAATATTATAAGCAGACGTGGAGTAGCATTGCACTGCTGGATGAAGTTGTCTCTTCTCCTCCATCAGAGTTTAAAGAAAAAGCCGAAGAGTTTTTGACACATCTGTTGAAACAAGATCAGAAGACCTATGATATGCTAGCAGATCTGCAAATTAAAACTAAAAATGAAATTGCATGGAGGAAGGCGAGAGAAATAGATATCCTAGGAAGTGTTAATTGTAATGTTTAGTTTTTAATATTTTTTAAACTCCGATTTTTGTAATACTATTTAATATCGAATGAAGAAGTGTTTAGTAACTCAAGAATTTTGTAAAAGTTGGACTTTGGATAGGCTTCTGTGTAATTTGTTTGTGTTTTTTGTTCTATTTGGGGTGTATTTGTCCTTGAAGAGGTACCACCATCTTATTTTTCAATAGCATAATATTATTATTAAACATTGAAATAGACTTTCCCCTTCAAAGTCGTTATTTGTTTGGGCCAAATAACAGTGATCCACATCAGTGGATTCATCATAAGCAGCTGTTTGCATTACACCTTCCCCTTGAAAGTGGTTATAACATCTGATGGCCTTCATCCATTGTTTGTATAATACAACTGCTGTCCATTAAGTATTGCTTGTGTACAACAACTGCCCCAGACAAAGTGCTGCTATTTAATCTACTGTCCTAAAATAAGTGCTGTTAAAGACCAAAGCCCTGCTTGGAATGAAGCAGTGGAATGTAAAAACTGGTGGCATATAAAGATTGACAATTTGTGTCTAAAATGTATTTTGTTAAGGATGGCATTCTTGCAGGTATTTCATAAATCACGATCAACAAATGTTGGAAATGATATTGAGTTTACGCAAGACAAAATAATTCAACAAAATCATTAAACATAATCTTATTAAACAGTTGCTGATTTAATAGTCTTTCAAATCATTATCATTTCCTTACCCCTAACTACTGTTGTGCTCGAACATCTGTTTTCTAAAGACTGTCCATTGCTATTCATCATAAACAGCTGTTTGCATTACACTTTCCCCTTGAAAATGGTTATAACATCTGATGGCCCTCATCCACTGTTTGTATACTACAACTGTTGTCCATTAAGTGCTGCTTGTGTACAACAACTTTGAAGAAACCACTGAGTGTCAAACATTTCATAAATTGACATGCAACAATGGTAGGGAGAAGCAGTAGTTTAGTTTGTCATTTATATTGTATAGAATCAGTGGTTAAGGTTAGCAGTGTTTGAAACCACTGTTCGGTTATAATAGTGTAATCCTTAATGATATGTTTTGAAACCAGTTTTGAGTTAACACTGTTTGAAACTACTGTTGATTTAAGGACAGTTTTTAAAACCAATGTTTTAAGCCAAAAGTGTTTTCAAAACAGTGTTTTAACAACACTATGTATAATTCACCAATCTATCATTGTTTGTATCTTCAATGATCACACAACTTGAATCGACAAATCATAACATTCACAGGAGCCCATTAACAAATATTACAAACTGTATGCTGTATAAACTTTTCTTATAACTATTAATCATTCATTGAATGTTGATTTATTTATTGTAATTGATGAAAGGAGGATATCTTCCGGAAGAGTTGCTGATTACAGAAAAAGTTGATCCAGTTGGTTCTCTCATATCATTCACATAACCTGATATTTAAGGAGAGTTGTGAAAATGAAAGTTGTATTGGCATTGTTAATATTTTTTATAACAAATTATTAAAGCCTAAATTGTATATTAAAGGTAAACTTTTAATACATACAATACAGAGACAAAACGTTATACCAACTTCGTAGACGTGACGGAACTTCAGATTCGATAACAAAAGACTGTAACATACAATAAAGGTGAAGTTAGAATTGATGACAACGTTATTGGATTCACCCAATATAGTGTTTCAATATGCTAAGCGTAATGGTGATTAACTTTTTGGTTGAATCTTATAGGCGTATAGCGGAAAATCCTGGAGAGGCGGAGGCTTGCAAGCGATGTAACTGTAAGAAATCCAAGTTTTTGCACATACAATACAGAGACAAAACGTCATACGACCACAAGCAATTGTGGATCGTTACTGACGGGTGCACTTCGGAATGTAGCAGATATGAATGAATATAACCTCAGTGTAGGTAATTACATATCTGCCACTGGGGTTATATTCATTCATATGAATGAATATAACCCAAGTGGTAGATATGTAATTAGCGAGCTCTGGAATTTCAAGGAAAATCGAAGAGCTCCACTGGGGTTGTATTCATTCATATCAATCACTTCCTTATGTGCACCGCATCTTCTAGGAGGTTGTCAAGTGTTCTCGCCTTCATAGTTGGTGTTTGCTTATCTTTACTTCCGCAGCCATTCTGTACATCGAATCAAACCAAAACCAAATAACTGTTATCATCGAATCAAACAAAAACCAAATAACTGTTATCATCAAAAACCAAAAATAAAAAATGAGGAACACATTCAAATCACACATTCGAATCATTGAATGAAATCCAAAACACATTCAAAACCTCTGTTTTGATACCCTAAACCCTAAACCCACAACAATCAAAACTGGAACACATTCAAAACCTCTGTTTTGATACCCTAAACCCACAAAAATCAAAACCAAAACACATTCAAAACCTCTGTTTTGATGCATTTTGAACTAAATCAACCCTCTGTTTTTTCAAAATCAACCCAAAATCGTCGGATGGAACCCAAAATCATGAACAAAAACAACCCCCTGTGTTTTCAAAATCAAAACAAAATCAGCCAATGGAACACAAAAACAAACCCAAAATCATCGAATGGAACACAAAATCAAACCCAAAATCAACCCTCTGTTTTTTTCAAAACCAACCTAAAATCATCGAATGGAACCCAAAATCATCGAATGGAACCCAAAATCATCGAATGGAACCTAAAATCAAACCCAAAATCAACCCTCTGTTTTTTTTCAAAACCAACCCAAAATCATCGAATGGAACCCAAAATCATCGAATGGAACCCAGAATCAACCCTCTGTTTTTTCACAATATAAACACATTCAAATCATCGAATGGAACCAAAAATCAAACCTCTGATTTCAAGATGAAGATGGATGAAGATGATGAAGCTGGATGAAGATGATGAAGATCTGTGTTGACTGTTGAGAGTTGAGAGAGATATTTGGAGATTTTTGGAGAAGTGTGATGATGATAATGATCGGTGATGATATTAGTCATTTCATACAACTTATAACAGTCAAGTTGCATTTTTGGTGAAGTGTAATAATGACAAGGAGATTAAACTAAAAAATAATTATCCATAAGAAATTAAACTAAATAATATTTAGTAGGAGGATTATATATAAATTAATTAGAAAAGATTAAACTAAAATAATACTTATCTATAACACATGGTCTAATATAGTATAAATATAACTAAAGACCAAAATTTAAATGATATATTATAATCTGATGTAAATCTGTCTATGTTACGGGTATTAAGGGATAAGGGTATTAAGGAATATTAAGTGATATTAAGGGATAAGCGTATTAAGGACATTTGATACATGTCTTTAACAAATCTAATCCATATTTGATAGAAGGGTTTTAACGGGCCTACAAAATCTAATCCATTAGTAAGCTTAATTGGATCAAATATAAGGGGCTTTATTGAACTGTTTAATAACATTTGGTTATTTGAATTAGGTCAGGCTTTAATTATTAGACAATATAAAATTAGGTCATGCTTTCAGTTTAGACAAGCAATTTTGAGTTACTTAGCTAATTTCTATATCAAACATGAACTAAATACAAACAATTTAAATGATGTATTATAATCTATTTCGATGGTTATTAAAACTACCCATGTGGTCACACATACTGTCTTCAACATTACTTTATAAAGATATAGAACTAAAGACCAAAATTTAAATGATATATTATAATCTGTTTTTTAGTATTTGATTTCGATCATTACTAAACCTACCCGTGTGGTGTGGTTACACGGGTACTACACCTAGTATAAAAGTAAAGTAGCATCACCAAATCGAACACAAGATAGGATCTTCATTCTTCAACTCATCCCTTAACCATCTTTGGTGCTTCTTCATATACACCTTCATCGTCAAGAACAAGATACTCACTTTCACCCACTGGCCTGAACATGTAAAACATCACCAAACAGAACACAAGGCTGACTATTTCCTCTGCTGCACTATCCACCCACTGGTGTTTATAAACTGTAATTGTCTTCAGTGCAAAAACACCAATCCTTGTGACCAACATATAACCAACAACCACCACACAAAACAGCTTAAATAGAGCCAAATTTCTAGCAGCCTTCTCATCAGTTCTCGAAAACGACCTGATCGACCACACAATTGGGAAGATAACAGCGCAACCACAAACAAAGTCCGCCAACAAAAACACTTGATTCCAAGTCACCCAGTCTTCAATAAAAGGACCTGTTTCCCCAATCACTATGGAAGCTACATTAGCCAAAACCTGAAGTGTGATCACAATCATCAAAACCTTCTTTTCCTTTCCAACTAAGTTCGGTTTCAGATACAGCCATCCAGCACCAATCAAGACGATCACAACCGAAAAAAGTACACTACTGATGAACTGAAGTACGTAAAACAAAACATTCCATCCACGAGGCATGCCTGTAACCTTCACATATTGTTTATCCTCTGCGGCACAAAACAAGCTAAGCGCCTTCATAGTAAGCAACACACCCATTAATATATGAACTTTGTGAGCGGACCACTGATTATTAAAGCACACAGAGATCCAAAACCCTAAGAAGCATAGATAAAATAAAGAGAAAATGAAATATAGAGACGGAAGCTGTGTTAGCCCGACTGATAGATAGTTGTTGGTAGCTTTGTTATCAGTATTAAACAGCTCTGTGCGGACGTCCATGGTTACGAGTGATTCGGGGTTGCAGTTGGCGAAGAAGAGTGAATATTCACCCGCATAGGTCACTGGGTACGATCTGTTGAACGAAGACTGAGGCGGAGGAGAGAGATCTTTGAAGGTGAAAAGGAGTGAGATAAACTTGGAATCCAGGAGACAGAAATTAGGGTTTTGTTGAAGTTCACTCAGGACGACAATCAGTGATTGTTCCGATAATAAGAAGAATCCTAGAAGTGAGGCATCGGGTTGCGATAACGTGGAGGTAACAGACACGGAGGAGACGGCAAGGGTGATATTGCCGGTATTTGTGAATCCGAACTTCTGGAAGAGGATCACAGGTCGGTTATCGGATTGGATTTTGATCGATTTGATCTCCGCAGTGGACGGAACAGCGGAAAGGAAGAAGAAGATGAGAAAAGCGGTGACAGATTTACCTAAAACTCCCATTTTTAATTTTTCCGGTGGGAGGTGGTTGTTCAAAAGAGTGGAAAAGGAGGTAACTGGGGAGATACCGAGATAACAGATTTCTAAAATAGAGATGAGAGGGGAATAAGAACCGTTGGATCAAATGGTTAAGACTGAGTGGACGATGATGTTTTGTCGGGATCTATACGGGTTGGTCTCGTTGACTTGTGACTTTTTGATATTATGGTTTGTCGTTATATTTGGAAAGGCTCATTCTATACGCACCCCTTTCCTGATTACACCCCCCTTGTGAGAGGAAAACTCTCGTTCCCACGCAGGCCCCACCTGTAAGTATGTGAGAGGAGAGGGGTGAAAAAAGTAGATAGGAGGGTGTAGAAAGTAGCACCCTTTGGAAATCTATGGTTTCAGACGTGAAGTTTGGTTTAGATTTGGAGGGTCAATCCCATTAACCACACTGTATGTACTATGTATACATCATATATGAGAAGTGTTTAGTTAAATATAAATGATCTTTATGATGAATCTAAGTAAGGATTTGATTATAGCATTTTCATCAAAAGATTGATGTTGAAAAAATTATTATATTTCATCGTATTGTAAACGTAAATATATTCGGTTAACAACCACGTAAATTACTATTTTGTTATATTTACTCAAAAACAAATATATCATCTCTCTACTCTCATATATTTAGGTCTTTTTTTTTTATATATTTACTCAAAAACAAATCAATCATCTCTCTCCTCTCATATTTGGAGGTCTATTTTTAAGGTTTGGCATATTTTATTTTGGGCCTAAAAGTATGAGACTCGTGCGTCAAATATACCAAAGAACTATGATTACGAGTTGGGCTTTATTAGGTTAGTTCATATTAGTATTTGGACATTAATAGGTGCTTTGAGCCATGCCTAAATTCATGTGGGTCAGGCAGGCCCATGGGGAGTTGGACGTGGGCTTGTGGGTAACTAGGGTTAAGCCTCATTACTACAAAATTTATAGACAGAAAGAGAGAGGCTGCGATTAGATAGTTCTTGTACTAGATGATTTTGCTCTTGAGTAATAGAATCGTGTGCAAGGCGTTTTAAAATGATTCTCGTGTATATCTTCTTGTTTGTTCTTGAATCGCATCAAGTTTGGAATTCGCACATACTTGGTGTTTGTTTATATTATTGATAGATCCGGTTTACGGGACTTGCAAGTGGTATCAGATCCTTTAGATTCTAGGCTCGGTTTTAATATCAAGATTCTAGACTACGAAGATCGCAAGTTTTGGCTTGGTTTGGTTTTCATTCAGATATGACTTTAATAGTTTTTGGATAACTTTTGATTTGTTTTGCAGGATTTTAGGTGTACTTGTGGTGTTACTCGGATAAATATTCATCTAGTTCATCACGATGTTCATAAGGTTCATAGGATTGTTCTAAATGTTTCATCCAAAATCTTCATAATTTGTTGTTATGATCTGTTTGAAAAGGTGTTAGAGATATAAATCAAATCTCTAAGATTTTGAAAAGATTTAAAAAGGGTGTACATATTGGCACACCAAAATGCCTATTTGCACACCAAACCCTAGTTTTACATACGTCGCGTATAGGTCTATACGCGGCGTATAGCCACCTTTTTCATTTTCCAAGAGAATCTCTGATATGATGTTTGTCCCTTTTATATACGCCGCATATAGGCCTATACGCAATTTATAAAACATTGTTATACATTATTTATCATTTCAACAAACTATTATAATAAGTAATTCAAAAATAAATAAATAAAAAATTGTTAGGTATTTTATCGTATAGTATAATATAAGTCTCGTAATAATATAGGTCTCGCATAGGCCTATAGATATAGTATCATATCATATCATATAGTGTAGTATAAATCTCGTATAGGTCTATACATGTAATATAATATTGTATCATATCGTATTGTATCATATAGTATCCTATAGTGTAGTGTAGTGTAATAAAAAACATTGTTAAGTATTCTATCGTATAATATGTAATATAGGTCTCGTATTAGCCTATGGATGTAGTATCATATCGTATCATATAGTGTAGTATAAATCTCGTATAGGCCTATACGTTTAATATAATATTGTATCATATCGTATAGTGTAGTATAAATCATGTATAGGCATATATCTGTAGTATCGTCTTGTATAGGCTTATAGGTGTAGTATCGTTATGGTGTAGTATAAGTCTTGTATAGGTCTCGTATAGGCCTATGGATGTAGTATAGGTCCCATGTAGGCCTATAGGTGTAGTATAAGTATCGTATAGGACTATATGTGTGGTTTATGTGCCGTATAGGCCAATAGTATACTATACTATACTATACTATACTATACTATACTATACTATACTATACTATACTATACTATACTATACTATACTATACTATACGATACGATACGATACGATACGATACGATACGATACGATACGATACGATACGATACGATACGATATGATACTACTGTCGCAACCCCCGATCCCTACCCCGGGAGCGGGAGCCGCGAGACACGAGCAGGTGGTATCGGTGTTTGTTAATTTGGCAGCGGAATTAAAACATCAGGATCGTAGTTAGGAAATAAATTTCAGAGTTTCAATACACCAAACTTTTATATTAAACAAATGGAATAAAACCAATGTTTCTTTTATAATATCTTTATAGGGATAAACCCTAGTTGCTGAAAACATAAACTTTTTATTTAGGTAACTTTATAGCCACTTTCTTTAAGCCTTCAGTGCTCCATAGCTGGCTTCTAATAGCTTTCACATCCAGTTACCTGAAACGCGTTTTAAAAATATTTTATCAGCAAGAAATACTGGCGAGTACATTCCAGTTTATAAAAATGAGCTTTTATAATTTTACAGTATTGAGAGAGATTACAATGTTTATATCTACCCAATTACTCATTCAGTATTTGTCACGTTGGCAGTTACAATGACCGTGGTCATATTACTATTGGCTAACTCTTTCTCCAATGGTAACGCTTGATTAGTAGTGTATACAAAACCCCACATACTGGCAGTAATTGTAGAATACAAAGACTCAATCAATGTAAGTGTAACTGAAAACATTTGAGATTTTGTAACACAGTTTGGTAGAAAAAGAGAATGACTCACAAACGGTGAGAAAAGAGAATGGACTCACATTGCAAACTTAGGTATTTCTACGGGCTTCCTGGTAATATTTCTTGATTATTTTATTGAGTTTCTATTAAAAACATACAATGCACGCGTGATAGTAAAATAACCCAAATCACATTAGCCATACAACACGAGACATAACCCCAACGAACTTATCAGGCAGAGCCTCGACATGCGTTGGTGGTTCTAAATCAATCGGGTAGGGTAACGAATTAGTGAATTGGGGTTAAAATACTTACAACGGGGCAGAGCTTCGTGTTTTAAGGGGTATTATAACTGATAATTTCTTGATATATGTGTAGAAAGAAAGAAAGAGATGTGAGCGGGTGTGAACTGGGGCTGATCAACTCTATTTATAGCTGATCAGTGACCATGTCGCAACCCGCGACACATCCAAACCCCGCCCGTCGCGGGCCACCACCCCCTATAGCTAGAGTTAGGCTTGGCAATTCATCGAGTAGATTTGACACGATATGTGAGACGTGTCACTATAGTGTGCCCGACAAGTATAGGCCGTCGCGCCCTGCGACACACAAGGGGTGTGTCCATCTCGGGCCACCACGGCGTTAAAAACTTATTTATTTGTTTTATAATTAAAAATAAAGTTATACGGGTTCGTTTTGGCGATTACGGAGTGTTTCAAGGCGTTTTGGAGGGTTGTTATATCCCCCTCACCTTGTTTTAAATCTCGTCCTCGAGATTCACTAGAATAGGTGTGGATACTTCCGTTGCATTTCTGACTCGAGTTCCCATGTGTACTCTGGTCCTCTCTTTGAATCTCATTTCACTTTGACCATAGCTAATCTCTTGTGTTTAAGATTCTTGATCTTTCTATCTTCAATCTGTATGAGTTTTTTTATAAACTTAAGTTTCTCATTTACCTCTATGTGTTGAAGAGGTATTACTAGTGATTCGTCTGCTAAGCACTTCTTAAGATTACATACATGAAATACATCATGTATTCCAACCATCATACCTTTTGATAATTTCAAAAGGTCCAACATACCTTGGGCTTAGCTTTCCTCTTTTATCGAATCTGACAACTACTTTCCATGGAGAAACTTTTAACAATACCTTATTTCCAACTTGAAATTCTAGTGGTTTTCGTATGTTATCTGCATAACTCTTTTGATGATCTCGAGCTGCTTTCAGTCTTTCATTGACTTGAATAATTTTGTCAGTTGTTTCTTGTACAATCTCGGGACCTAACAATTGCTTATCTCCAATTTCTGCCCAACATACTGGTGTTCGGCATTTCCGTCCATAGAGTGCTTCAAATGGTGCAACATTGATGCTGTTATGATAGCTATTATTGTAGGAAAATTCTATTAAACGTAAATGATCGTCCAAATATCCTCCGAAATCAATTATACAGGCTCTAAGCATATCTTCCATTGTTTGGATTGTCCTTTCGCTTTGTCCATCCGTTTGAGGATGATAAGTTGTGCTTAGATTTAATCTAGTTACCATTGCTTTTTGGAAACTTGTCCAAAAATGAGAAGTAAAATGGTTGTCTCTGTCAGATAAAATAGATAAAGGAATTCCATGTAATGAAACTATTTCATTTAAATACGGTTTGGCTAATTGTTCCATACTGAAAGTTTCTTTCATTGATAACAAAATGAGTAGATTTGGTTAATCTGACTACAATCACCCAGATTGTATCATTACATTTTCGTGTCTTGGGTAGTATAACAACCCTCCTAAATACATCCTAGAACCCTTAACTTGACCCTAAAACGTTCTTTACGTACCCCGTACGCAAGAACCAAGCCCGAAATAATCCTACACTTAGAAAAATCAAGAAAAAAAAATTAAGGTGTCATTTGCGGGCCGCGATGGAGACCCCCTTATGGTCTGTCGCGGGGCGCGACGACCCTTACTTGGTCGACACTGCACAGTGCCACGTGGCACGTGACTCACCGGAACTACCCCCTTGACTCAACAACCCTATGCGCGACACGTGGGCTCTCACGGCCCGCGACGGCTGAAGCCGTCTTGGACGCGGGGCACGACGGACTGCCAGATCAGCCTATAAAAGGGGGGCTCGAGCTTCATTTGCAACCGTTCATTTGTCGAATTCTCTCTCAACTTTCTTACAGTAGAAATTATACTCGGGCGTAATACCCACTATAAAGCGAAGCTCTGCCTCGTTGTAAGTATTATAACCCTGTTGTTACCCTACACGATCGAAGTAGGATTTCCGTAACACATGACAGGGATCTGCCCGACTCAGTCATTTGAATTCTGTCTCGTGTGTACACCCGATTGATTTAGGATTCCGTAAATGCATGTTGGCTCTACCCGAGTCAGTCATTGGAATTCTGTCTCGAGTTGTACGGTTAATGTGATTTTGGTTATTTTACTAACACGTGTGCATTATTTAATTTTTATAGATAATAACCAGGAGATATACCAAGAAGCCTTAGTTTTAACTAAACGAACAATGTGAGTACATTCTCTTTTTCCCACCAATGTGAGTACACTTAATAGTAATTGAGTATTTGTGATTCTACAATTACTGTCGGTATGTTGGGGTTTTGTATACAAAATGTGGAAAACGTTACCATTGGACGAAGAGTTAGCCAATGGGTAATATGACCCACAAGTCAGGTGTTGACAGTACTGAATGAGTAATTGAGTAGATATAAATAAATGTAATTGCGGATGCCCTGAATTCTGTAAAAGTGATAAAACTGTTTTGATTAAACTGGGATGCACTCACCAGTATTTCTTGCTGATAAAATGTTTTTAAACGCGTTTCAGGTAACAAAATGTGATAGCCAATAGAAGCCAGCTGGAGAGCACTGAAGGCTTGGAAAAGTGATTATAAAAATTACCTAAATAAAAAGAAGTTTTTGTTTTCAATAATTAGGGTTTACCCCTACAAATGTACTGTCAAATGAACTTGGGCTTAATCCCAATGTTTTATTATTATAAAAAGTATGGTGTTTTACCGTGATAAAAATATTTCCTAACTACTGTCCTGATGAAAGTTTTCCGATGGCAAATTAAATAACACCGATACCACCAGCTCTGAGCGTGCCGCGACCGCCCGCTCTCAGGGGATAAGGGTCGGGGGCTGCAACAGAAGGTGGTATCAGAGCTACAGCCACTAGTTTAAGCCAAAGAAGTGTTCTGCTGACACTTAAGTTTTAAATTTTGTGTTAGGAAATAACTTATGTAATTATGTGTTTTATGTTATTTGACTATTTGTTAGTTTATAGTATGAGTGAGCAAGGAACTTCGGACGCTTATCGTCATTTAGATAGTTCACCGAAAAACGAGGGAACATCACCTCAACCTGATCCCTGAGATTACACAGCCGATACTGAGGAAGGGATATTTATTTTTAAGGCGCAGTCTGAGGAACCGTTTACTACTAAGAAAAGAGGTTGGTTTAATAGAGGTGCACACGAGAGAAGAAAAAGAATGAAAAAGTTACAACAGCAGAGGGCAATAGTCAGGGCTAATAAGTAAGTAAAGGCACAAACTCAGGAAACAGGCAATAGACCACCATGGGAAGAGGAACTAGATAGACAGTTGGCTAATTTCCATATGCTAGCTACCACAGCAGTAGACTCTAACCAAATAGCCGAACCGCCACTGTTACCTTTATTCCCTGACCAACCAATGCTAGAACCCGACCAAGAAGACCCATTTCCAATCCCAGATGTAGATCCCTATGAGATTCCCATAATTCCCCCACCAAACCCCATAGCTCAGTATACTGATCTTAACCCTTTAGATCCCTTAGAGTAGCGAATGGTGGACACAGAGCGTAATAAGAAACCCTTACCCTTATGGACAACCTATCCCTCAACATCCTGATCCAGTACCAGCACCCATGCCACCTATGAGTCAGGAAAATTTGGCGGAACTTCGCTCATTGGGTGACGAATTAGTAGAGGTAGGGGATAGAATTCGACTAATAGTAGAAAAGCTTATGTGGATGCATGTTGAGCGCGACATACATGATTGGATACATGACACTTAGAATAATACCTAGATATATATGTGTAATTTTATACTTTGAATATAATAATAATAATAATAATAATAATAATAATAATATAGATACGGATACATAGTATATTTGATTTCCAGTTATAGTTTGTAATAGATGCCTATATATGAAAAAGAGTAAAAGTCGCAATGATCGACGTTTTTGACTAACTTGTTTGTATGATTGTGTATAAATATTTTTACCAACTTTATTCTATGATAATTAATACTTGCTAAATATTTCCAATTCAGATGTCGTATGAAGTAAATCAGGAAAACCAGAATAATGAGAATAACGGAAACTAAATAGATAACAGTGCCATCCAACATATAGTAGCACAAGGAATTATAGATGCTATGCCTTATATTATCAAGACTGTTAAGGAAGCAGAAAATAATAAATCTGCAAGTGGAAGTAAACGTCAACACACTGAACCAAGTCACAATGTGAACGATAATGGACCTATTATCCAAGCTCCAATTCCTAAGAGAAGAAGAACCGCTTCTTACGGTTGTTCTTATAAAGAATTCTTGGCTTGCAAACCAATATAATTCTCAGGCAATGAAGGAGCCATTGCAGCCTTACGTTGGATAGAAAAGACAGAAGCAGTCATAAAAATAAGTAAATGTGAAGACAAAGATAAGATTATGTTTGCTTCTAATCTTTTCAAAAATGCAGCCTTAGAATGGTGGAATACTATTCTCCAGTCTAGGGGAAGTGACAAAGTTTATAATATGGAATGGATCAACTTTAAGGAAATGGTTGAAAGAAAATTATGTCCTCCCAATGAAAAGGAACAAATCGCCAATAAGTTCCTAAACCTTAGAATGACTGGAATAGTCTTCAAAGGTTACACTACCATATTCTTCGAATATGCTAGGATAGTGCCAATCTTAGCCTCACCTGAACCCGTGTTAATCTCCCGTTATATTTGGGGATTAATTAATGAGATTAGACACGTAGTCAAGGCAGCTAGACCGCAAACCATAGAAGAGGTAGTAGAACTAGCTAATACCTTGACTGATGAACTGGTACGTACTCAAGAGGAGAACCAGAGAAAGAACCTAGATCAAAAGCTTGCCCAAGAATTTCGCTACGTTAATTCCAACTGTGGGAAAGGTACAGGTTCTTCCACTATACCCTACTGTAGGTATTGCAAAAGAAAGCATTCTGGAAGATGCTCCGTATACTGCAAATTTTGCAAAATACCTGGACACAAGGAAGAAGGCTGTATGAATAAACCCGGTAATGGGATTTGCTTCAATTGTGGAGAGAAGGGACACATCAAACCAAACTGTCCGAAACTAGCTCTAGCCATGACCAACAAGGCTAAGACAACTGAAACTCCTAAAAAGAATGCCAGAGCATTTGTTCTGACAGCTGAAGAAGCCAAGATGATTCCGAATGTAATTGCCGGTACGTTATTAGTTAATAACATATCTGCCAAAATATTGTTTGACTCTGGTGTAAACCAAAGTTTTATCAATACTTCTTTCTACAAACTTCTTGACCAACCCTTAGTCAAACTTCAACAAAATTGTCTGGTAGAGACCGCCAATGGAGAATCCATTAAGATAGGTGAAATCTTGCAGGAAGCAAGAATAGAAATCCTGAACCATCATTTCTTCGCTAACCTTTACCCAATGAATCTAGCCGGATTCGATATCGTATTCGGAATAGATTGGTTAGTAGCCAATCGTGCTAGTATTTTATGTGATCAAAAGTCAGTAAAAGTAAGTACACCAAGTGGTGAAAAGGTCACAATCAAAGGAGATAAGCCAACTAGATCGACAAAATTCATCTCTGTGATGAAAGCCGCAAGTTATGAAAGGAAAGGAGGAATAGTATATATGATTTCCGTAATCATTAATACTAAAGGAAAAGAATTAAAAGATATTCCTGTAATATCTAAATTCCCAGACGTTTTTCCAGGAGAGTTACTTGGATTACCGCCTCATAGAGAGGTTGAATTTAGAATTCACCTAATACCAGGGACAACACCGATTGCTAAAGCACCATATCGATTAGCACCAATGGAGATGCAGGAACTGAAGAAACAGTTGGACGAACTTCTTGACAAAGGTTTTATACAACCAAGTTCATCACCGTGGGGAGCACTGGTGTTATTCGTCAAGAAGAAATACGGGTCATGCGTATGTGCATTGATTACCGAGATTTGAACAAATTCACGATTAAGAATCGGTACCCACTACCGAGAATCGATGATATGTTCGATCAACTTCAAGGAGCTCGATTCTTTTCTAAGATCGATTTATGCTCAGGATATCATCAACTGAAAGTATAGGAAGAGGATATTCCTAAGACTGCTTTCAGAACTAGATACGGTCATTGTGAATTTACCGTCATGCCATTTGGTTTAACCAATACCCCAGCCGCATTTATGGACATGATGAACATGATTTGTAAACCATACCTGGATAAATTCATAATTTTCTTTATAGATGATATTCTAATTTACTCTAAGAGTAAAGAAGAACATGCAGCGCATCTACATACACTCCTAACAATTTTGAGAAAAGAGAAGCTTTATACTAAATTCTCAAAATGTGAATTTTGGTTACAAGAAGTGCAATTCCTTGGACATCAGGTTAATCATCAAGGAATTCATGTGGATCCCACAAAGATCGAGGCGATTACTAAATGGAAAGTCCCTGAATCGCCAACAGAAGTACGCAGTTTTCTAGGACTGGTAGGATATTATAGACGGTTTATCCGAGATTTCTCTAGAATAACCATACCCTTAACCAAACTGACCTGCAAATCAATTAAGTTCGAATGGGGACCAAAACAGGAAGAAGCCTTTAGGATTTTTAAGCAAAGACTAACCAACGCACCCATACTCGCATTACCAGAAGGTACCGAAGACTTTATAGTCTATTGTGATGCGTCTAAGTTAGGATATGGATGTGTGTTGATACAACGTCAAAAGGTTATAGCTTGTGCCTCTAGACAACTTAAGAAACATGAAGAGAATTATACAACTCATGATCTAGAATTAGGAGCCATAGTTTTTGCCCTTAAGATTTGGAGACACTATTTATATGGAAATAAATTTGTTGTCTTCACCGATCATAAGATTTTAAGGTACATTTTTGGTCAAAAAGAATTAAATATGAGACAAAGACGCTAGATGGAAGTTCTTAGTAATTATGATTGTGATATCCAGTATCATGCTGGAAAAGCTAATGTAGTAGCTTATGCTTTAAGTCGAAAGTATCATGAAAATCCTAAACGAGTACGTTCTCTCAGATTAAATCTACAATTAAATTTAAATGATCAAATTAGAGAAGTACATAAATCAGCAATCAAGGACGATGCTGAAAATTTAAAAGGAATGATCAAGGAATTAGAACAAGGAACAGATGGAATTTGGAAGTTCCATAATAAAAAGATGTGGATACTTAAACAAGGAAACCTACGCCACAGAATTCTAGAAGAAGCTCATAAGTCTAAGTATACGATACATCCCGGAAGTGATAAGATGTATCAAGATCTAAGAAAGAATTTCTGGTGGATAGGAATGAAAAAGGATATAGCTAACTATGTTGCTAAATGTTTAACTTGTTCACAAGTTAAAGTTGAGCATCAGAAACCCTCAGGACTTTTGCAACAGTTAGAAATGCCAATATGGAAATGGGAATTGATAACAATGGACTTTGTTACCAAATTACCCAAGACAAGAAAAGGAAATAATACAATCTGGGTGATTGTAGACAGTTTGACCAAATCTGCTCATTTCTTACCAATGAAGGAAACTTTCAGTATGGAACAGTTAGCCAAGCTATATGTAAATGAAATTGTTTCATTACATGGAATTCCATTATCTATCATATCCAATAGAGATAGCCGTTTTACTTCTCATTTTTGGACAAGTTTCCAAAAAGCAATGGGAACCAAGTTAAATCTAAGCACGACTTATCATCCACAGACGGACAGACAAAGCGAAAGGACAATTCAGAGAATGGAAGATATGCTTAGAGCTTGTGTAATTGATTTCGGAGGAAATTGGGATGATCATTTACCATTAATAGAATTTTCTTACAATAACAACTATCATACTAGCATTAATGCTGCACCATTTGAGGCACTTTATGGACGAAAGTGCTGAACTCCAGTCTGTTGGGCAGAAATTGGGGAAAAGCAATTATCTGGACCAGAGATAGTGCAAGAAGCAACAGATAAGATAATTCAACTCAAGGAAAGACTAAAAGCAACACGAGATCATCAAAAGAGTTACACAAATAACAGACGAAAACTTTTAGAATTTCAAGTAGGAGATAAAGTCTTATTAAAGGTTTCTCCATGGAAAGGAGTAGTAAGATTCATTAAGAGGGGAAAATTAAGCCCCAGGTATGTTGGACCTTTTGAGATTATTAGAAGAATAGGACCTGTAGCCTATCAGCTACAACTGCCAGAGGAAATGGCAAGAATACAAGATGCGTTTCATGTATGTAATCTCAAGAAGTGCTTAGCCGACGAATCTCTAGTGATACCTCTTAAGGACATAGAGGTAAACGAGAAACTTAAGTTTATCGAGAAACCCATGCAGATTGAAGATAAAATGATCAAGAATCTCAAACACAAGAGATTAGTTCTGGTCAAAGTGAAATGAGATTCCAAGAGAGAACCAGAATACACTTGGTAACTCGAATCAAAGATGCAACGGAAATACCCACACCTGTTCCAGTAGACCTCGAGGACGAGATCTAAAAGAAGATGGGGAGGATATAACAACCCTCCTAAATACATCCTATAACCCTTAACTTTACCCTAAAACGTTCTTTACGTACCCCGTACGCAAGAACCGAGCCCGAAATAACCCTACACTTAGAAAAATCAAGAAAAACAAATTTAAGGTGTCGCTCGCGGGCCGCGACGGAGACCCCTACGGTCAGTCACGGGGCGTGACGGCCCTTACTTGATCGACACTACACAGTTCCACGTGGCACATGACTCACCGGACCTACCCCTTGACTCAACAACCCTATGCGCGACACATGGGCTCTCGCGGCCCGCGACGGCTGAATCTGTCTTGGTTGTGACACCTGGGTCACTGCGAGCATCAAACAAATGCCAAGCCAATGAAATATTGTATTTCATACTTGGGATCTGTATAAATATGTGTATCTTTTGCACATATCAATTCTTGTTTGATTTCAAGCTCTAAATCGCTTTCTGGAAGGTTATACGCGCACTGATGCGTAAATATAACCAGTTTAATGCAACGAACGCTCCGGAATAGTGAAATAGGCTTAACATACCTTAAATAACCTTTACATAACTTAGAAATAAGTTTTGAAGGCTTTGGTATGGCAAAATCAAGTTAAATCGCTTACAAGGACTAAAGTTGACAAACTGCGAAAGTATGCCAATTTGAACTGTAACAGACATTCCGGAACATGGCCATAAGTTAAACATACCATAAATATCCTTTACATAGCTTAGAAATAGGCTTTGAGGGGTTCGGTGTGCTAAAATAAACTTTTGGGTCATTCAGGGACTAAAAGCGTCAAAAAGTGCACAAGTTTGCATTTTCGTGCATAACTTACGTTCTGAATACTTCCGGACATCCAAAGATTTATGTAAGCACTAAAATATTTTATTTTAGTGTTTGGCATAAGAAAAATCCATTCGTCGCGTCATTTGGATCGTTTTTCGCGCTTATACGCATTCCGTCGTAATTAACCGAACAACGCAATCGTACGGCGAAACGAACCGACATCCGAGATATTTTTGAGCACATTTTAAGTTACCTATACTTTAACTTCATTTTAGAGCTTTGAAATGGGGTTAACGGGGCTTAAACGTGTCAAAAGTGCATCAAATAGCAAGTTTGGAGCTTCAGGGGCCTGTTCTGCCATTTTTCAAACTTTCTGGTCTGCAGGTCCTTGCGCACCTCAAAACTCTGAGTGTTACGGTGCGCAAGCAGGGGCCAGATGCAGCAACTTGTTTTTAACAGCCTGTTTCCAGCCCTTAAACACCCCAAAGGCCAATGCCACTTGTCAATAACTGGTGGTGGGGGCAAAATGAGTTACCATAACATTCCGACAAGTGTACGGGTGAGATCAAGGCACGTTATTCGATAAACGATCCTAACGGTGGTCCATTTACTATAAATACCCATCCATCCCCATTGCAAAACCCACTTGAGATCTGAGTTTTTCTCTAAGTGGTTGTGTTTATACACTTCCTACCTGAGATTACTTGGAAATCAATCTTGCGAGGACCCTTTGTAAGTGTTCCTTCGTTCTTTTATCGCTTTTCTAGTCCGAAAGTCGAACTATGTTTGACTTTCTGCATTGACCAGTTTATGGTCGATGCGAAGTTCATTTGAACTTCATAACGTGAGCGTGATCACGATGGTTATAGTCCTTAGTGACTATACCTACTGATTACCACGTTATCAAGGCTCAGTGACGAGTCGTAGTTTCGGCCAGAATGCGTATTCTTGCGTATTTTGTAACCAAACTACTCTTAGGTATCAAAACCGTTTGTTTTGATACCAAACCTGCTTTCTAAACTTAGTTAAGCATGTTTTAACATGCTTAGCTCGTCACTTTTAGTTTAGTGCTTATATAGGGTCGTAAGGTAAGCGATATAAACAATCGCTTATACTTTCGAACCCGACCCGTTTGGTTGATCATTAGGATCCGACCAAACACATTAGGTGACCATAGTAGGTAGGGAATAACCTTCCGAGGTTATACCTTATGGTCAGAACGTTTAAGTAGTTGTATGATAGGTAGTTTATATGCCTTAGGTAAATTACCAAAATACCCCTTTGATGCCAAAATTCATTATAAACATATGTGACATAACTTTTGACATCTAAACTGATTTGGAGACAATATTAGGTATGTTAAGGCATATTCTACTTGTCTTAGGACTAGTTAGGCGGTCCGAACGCGTTTCACGCGAACAACGCGTTAAAGTAGCATAAGCTACCTAAACGGGTCGTGATGGGTCGTAAGCACTTAGGTTAGGTTTCATTTAGTATGTAGGCTTTGTTAAACCATATGAGATGAGTCTCCATACTCGTTTGGTTTACGAACCCTCATTCTATCTAATCCTCCGACTTAGGTCCGGTTTATTAACATAGTTACCTATATTAGGTGCCGTTTGATATCCGTGATCTCTAGCATTGTTTGGTTGTCACTCAAGGACTACTGAGCAATCTCAAGTGAGTACATAGACCCCTCTTTTACTGTTTTCCAAACTATTTTGGGGTGAAACACATGTGCCTACTTGTTACTTTCATGCTTTCCTGTTTTCACATCATATACTTGCTATGTTTATTAGTACATTTATAGTACATGATTTCAATACATTTTATGCTATGTATGCCCATTGTGTGCATACTTAGTACATCACTTTACAATACATTTTATGCTATGTATGCCCATTGTGTGCATACTTAGTACATCACTTTACAATACATTTCATGCTATGTACGCCCATTGTGTGCATACTTAGTACATTGTTTTACATTGCATTTTTGTTGCATATGCTCATCCAGCATATGAACACATTATACTACATTTTGAACCGTTGTAACCATTTGACTATGTAAACCGTCGTAACCATTTGATTATATGAACCGTTTGTAACTGTTGAACTGTGTGAACCGTTTGTAACTGTTGAACCGTGTGAACCATTTGTATATGTTGACATGATTTACATTTGACAATAGACATTTGACTATACATAAACATTTCTACAATTGTTAAACATTACATCTTGGTGGTTTGGTTTGAGTAAGTGATTTAAGTAACGAGGCGTATGTAATACCATACAAGCACGGTGGATACGCCGCTGGTACTTCCTATATATAAGTGTTTGTATGGTATCACATATTGTAGCGTTATTTGAATCATTTCAATTTAAGACATATAACATTTTATACAAACAACATACTTTTCACAAGACATTGATTTACAAACAACTTATCTTATACAAACTCATTTTACACGGTTATTCATTTAACCATACATTATTCTCTTATTTATACATATCATCTGATCTTATCGTTTTTCAAATGATTTACAAGACAAAGCAAATTACAAGGTTCATGACTAAACATTTTCTCAAACATAAGTCATGAATTCTGTTTTCACAAAACCTATGTATCTCACAGGCATTTTTATGTTGACGTACCTATTTTCACATGTGTTTTCAGGAGATGATGCATAGGACTTATCAAGACATACTTAGGAGGACCTGTGCCTTAGTGACTTAAAATGAGACAAGAACTAGTTAATTTATGTTATGTACTCTTTGGTTCTTGTTTAAAACAATGTAAACTCTCATGTTTGATTAATAAAACGAAACTTCAATTGCCATGGATTTGAAACAATTAATTCTGTTACAACACTCCCCGACGTTTCCGCCACGTTTGGTTGTTCCACGTAGTCGGGGTGTGACATTGGTCGCGGGGTGTGACATTGGTCGCGGGGCGCGACGGAGTGCCGGATTAGCCTATAAAAAGGGGGCTCGAGCTTCATTTGTAACCATTCATTTCTCGAATTCTCTCTCAACTTTCTTATAGTAGAAATTATACTAGGCGTAATACCCATTATAAAGCCAAGCTCTGCCTCATTGTAAGTATTATAACCCTGCTGTTACCCTACACGATCGACGTAGGATTTCCGTAACGCATGTTAGGGCTCTGCCCGACTCAGTCGTTGGAATTTTGTCACGTGTGTACACCGGATTGATTTAGGATTCTGTAAATGCATGTTGGCTCTGCCCGACTCAGTCATTGGAATATTGTCTCGAGTTGTACGGTTAATGTGATTTGGGTTATTTTACTAACACGTGTGCATTATTTAATTTTTATAGATAATAACCAGGAGATATACCAGGAACTTAGTTTTACCTAAACGAACAATGTGAGTTCATTCTCTTTTTGCCACCATTTTGTAAATATATTTTTGTGAGTCCAAATATTTTACCATAACCTCAATTGTTTTAATTAACACTTAACAGTAATTGAGTATTTGTGATTCTACAATTACTGCCGGTATGTTGGGGTTTTGTATACAAAATGTGGAAAACGTTACCATTGGACGAAGAGTTAGCCAATGGGTAATATGACCCACAAGTCAGGTGTTGACAGTACTGAATGAGTAATTGAGTAGATATAAACAAATGTAATTGTGGATGCCCTCAATTCTGTAAAAGTGATAAAACGGTTTTGATTAAACTGGGGTGCACTCACAATTATTTCTTGCTGATAAAATGTTTTTAAACGCGTTTCTGGTAACAAAATGTGAAAGCCAATAAAAGGCAGCAGGAGAGCACTAAAGGCTTGGAAAAGTGGCTATAAAAGTTACCTAAATAAAAAGAAGTTTTTGTTTTCAATAATTAGGGTTTACCCCTACAAATGTACTGTCAAATGAACTTAGGCTTTATCCCAATGTTTTATAAGTATAAAAAGTATGGTATTTTACTCTGATAAAAATATTTCCTAACTATGGTCCTGATGAAAGTTTTCCGCTGCCAAATTAAATAACACCGATACCACCAGCTATGAGCGTGCCGCGGCCGCCCGCTCTCCGGGGATAAGGGTCGGGGACTGCGACATGTAGTTTGGTAACAAAGTTCATTGTTATCAATTCCCATTTCCAAATTGGCATTTCTAATTGTTTCAATAATCCTGAAGGTTTCTGATGTTCAGCTTTAACCTGGGAACATGTTAAACATTTAGCAACATAATTTGCTATATCCTTTTTCATTCCAATCCACAAGAAATTCTTTCTTAAGTCTTGATACATCTTATCACTTCCAGGATGCATTGTATACTTAGACTTATGGGCTTCTTCTAAAATTCGGTTTCGTAGGTCTCCTTGGGTAGGTATCTAGATCCTTTTCTTATGGAATCTCCAAATTACATTTGTTCCTTTCTCTAATTCCTTAATCATTCTTATCAATACTTCAGCATCGTCCTTTATTGTTGTTTCCTGTGTCTATTTAATTTGCTCATTTAAATCTATCTGCAGGTTTAGTTTAAGAGAGCATACTCGTTTCGGATTTTCATGATACTTTCGACTTAAAGCATCAGCTACTATGTTAGTTTTCCCTGCATAATACTAGATATCACAATCATAATCACTAAGAATTTCCATCCAACGTATTTGCCTCATGTTTAACTCTTTTTGTCCGAAGACATATCTTAAACTCTTATGATTTGTGAAAACAACGAACTTACTACCGTAAAGATAGTGTCTCCTAATCTTAAGGGCAAGAATTATTGCTCCTAACTCTAGATCATGGGTTGTATAATTCTCTTCATGCTTCTTAAGCTGTCTAGAGGCATAAGCAATTACCTTTTGACGTTGCATCAGCACACACCCATATCCTAACTTAGACGCATCACAATAAACTACAAAGTCTTCAGTTCCTTCTGGCAAGGCGAGTATTGGTGCGTTGGTTAACTTTTGTTTCAAAATCCTGATTGCTTCCTCTTGTTTTGGTCCCCATTCAAACTTAACTGATTTACAAGTTAGTTTGGTTAATGGAATGGCAATTCTAGAGAAATCTTGAATAAAACGTCTATAATATCCTGCCAATCCAAGAAAACTTCCTACTTCTGTAGGGGACTCAGGGACTTTCCATTTGGTAATCGTCTCGATCTTTGTGGGATCCACATGAATTCCTTCATGATTAACCAAGTGTCCAAGGAATTGCACTTTTTGTAACCAGAATTCACATTTTGAGAATTTAGTATAAAGCTTCTCTTTTCTCAACAATGTTAGGAGTATATGCAAATGCTCCGCATGTTCATCCTTACTCTTAGAGTAAATTAGAATATCATATGTAAAGACAATTATGAATTTATCTAGGTATGGTTTACATATCCTGTTCATCATGTCCATAAATGCAGCTGGGGCATTGGTTAAACCAAATGGCATGACAGTAAATTCATAATGACCATATCTCGTTCTGAAAGCAGTTTTAGGAATGTCCTCTTCCTACACATTCAATTTATGATATTCTGAGCGTAAATCGGTCTTAGAAAAGAATCGGGCTCCTTGAAGTTGATCGAACAGATCATCGATTCTCGGTAGTGGGTATTGATTTTTAATCGTAACCTTATTCAATTCTCTGTAATCAGTGCACATACGCATCGATCCGCCTTTCTTCTTGACAAATAACACTAGTGCTCCCCATGGCGATGAACTAGGTTGTATAAAACCTTTTTCAAGTAGTTCATCAAGCTGATTCTTCAACTCCTGCATCTCCGTGGGTGCTAGTCGATAAGGTGTCTTGGCAATAGGTGTCATTCCTGATATCAGGTGAATTCTAAATTCAACCTCTCGATCTGGCGGTAATCCAGGTAACTCTTCTGGAAAGACATCGGAGAATTTAGATATTACGGGAATATCTTTTAATTCTTTTCCTTTAGTGTTAATGATTAATAAAATCATATACATCATTCCTCCTTACTGTGCATAACTTCCAGCTTTCTTCACAAAGATGAATTTTGGTGACCTTGTTGGCTTGTCTCCTTTAATTGTGATCATTTCGCCAGTTGGCGTACTTACTTGTACAGACCTTTGATCACATAATCTCCGTGCCTGATTGGCTACCAACTAATCCATTCCTAATACAACATCGAATCCGGCTAGATCCATTGGTAAAAGATTCGTGGTAAAGTTATGACTTAAAATTTCTATCCTTGCTCCCTACAGGATTTCACTTATCTTGATAGAAGTCCATTTGGTGACTCCACCAGACAGTCTTGGTGCAGTTTAGTTAATCGTTGATTGAGAAGTTTGTAGAATAAAGTATAGATAAAACTTTGGTTTGCACCAGAGTCAAATAATACTTTAACATAAACATCATTAACTAAAAACGTACCGGCAATCACATCCGGAATCATCTTGGCTTCTTCGGTGGTCAGAACGAATGCTCTGGCATTCTTTTTGGGTCCTTCTATTGCCTTTGCTTTGGTGTTTGCCGCTAGAGCTAGTTTTGGACAGTTCGATTTAATTTGACCAGCTATTGTAGCATATTCTAATGTTAGCTTTCTTCCTACAGTCTTCTTCCTTATGCCCTGATATTTTGCAGAAGTTGCAGTATATCGAGCATTTTCCTGAGTGTTTCCTTTTACAGTACTTGCAGTTGGGTGAAGAGGAAGAACCTGTTCCTTTCCCGCGATAGGACTTATCATAACGTAGTTCCCGGGTAATCTTTTGAGCTAGGTTCTTTTTCTGATTTTCCTCTTGCGTACGTACTAATTCATCTGTTAGGGTATTGGCAAGTTCTACTGCTTCTTCTATGGTTTGCTAGACCTTGATTACATGTCTGATCTCACTGATTAATCCCCAGATATAACGGGAGATTAATACTGGTTCTGGTGAGGCTAGGGTTGGTACTATCCTTGCATATTCAAAAAAATATGGTTGTATATTCTCTTCAATCTACCCCAACCATTCTATGGTTTAGGAATTTATTAGCAATCTGTTCCTTTTCATTAGGAGGACAAAATTTCCTTTCAACTTGTTCTTTAAAGTTGTTCCATTCCATACTATAAACCCTGTCACTTCCTCTTGACGGGAGAATGGTATTCCACCACTCTAAGGCTGCATTCTTAAAAAGATTAGAAGCATACATGATTTTATATTCGTCTGCACATTTACTTATCTTTAAGACTGCTTCTGTCTTTTCTATACAGCGTAAGGCTGAAATGGCTCCTTCATTGCCTGAGAATTCTATAGGTTTGCATGATAAGAATTCTTTGCAAGAACAACCATATGAGATGGTTCTTCTCCTTTTTGGAATTGGAGCTTGGATAAACAGTCCGTGATTTCCATTCACGCTGTGATTTTGCTCAGTGAGTGCATGTTTACTTCCGATTATGGAATCATTATTTTCTGCCTTTTTAATAGTGTCGATAATATAGGGCATAGCATCTATGATTCCTTGAGCTACTATGTGTTCTATAGCACTTTTATCCATTTGGTTCTCGTTATTATTGTTATTCTAGATTTCCTAATTTACTTCATTTGACATCTGAATTGTAAACATTTATCAGATATTAATATCACAGAATAATTTAAATAACAAACACTCAAGCATAGTGAACCAAAAACGTCGATCATTGCGACTTTTACTCTTTCCATATATATATATATATATATATAATGTAAGTATCTATGAAAAACCCATTTAATCTAGAAAACTTGGGAAACCTGAATTATGTGGTCAAGATTGATCCACATCATATCTTTAAAACACATATTAAAAGGGCAAATTAGTCATTTGTTCAAGCCATCATTTCACCCTCTTCCCCATCCCATCAAGTCATTTATTACCCATCAACTCATCACTTTTTTAAACCAAAAAATATATACAGAACTTCCATTTCTTTCTTCCTTCTTCATCCCCATTCCTTTTTTTCTTCAAAAACCCTAACTCCATTGCTTTCTCCCATATTTCATGGCCGATTTTCAGGCTTGTTCTCCTCGCCGTGTATTCCGGAACAACTTCATCGGCGATCAATCACCGGCGGTTTACTTCCAGTAGGCATCAGGTTCTTCCGGTATGTGAATGAATCAAAAATTTGTTCTCTTTTTTTAGTAGACAATCATGTTTTTTTTTTGTTCATGTTCTTCTTTTTTTAGGAGTCAATTATCTTCTTTTCTCTTTTCTGGGTAATCATCTTTTTGGTTCCTTTTCTTCACTTTTTATGAGTCAATCATGAACACCCTGTCATTTACATGTTTGTTGGTGTTTGCGGATTAGATGATTTATTTTGGATCCTTTTGTTCAACTTATTTGAAGTTTTTTCACATTTTTAATATCTTGCAGAACCAAGCAACCAATTTGTATTTTCTTTTTGTTTTGTTAGAGTTTGAAACCAATTACTATACAAGTTTGTGATTTATAGTATAATCAGGTGTTGGACATATTAGAACTGAGAATATGCAGCCAGAGGTAGAACTTCAATAGTCTCACTTTCAGATGTTTTCACCAAATGAAGAAGGTTTAACATTTAGATTTAAAAGCTTTTTTTTTCTAAAAAAAAAAAACCTTATTCTTGTTTTTCTAATTACCGGTGCAAACTCGATTTTCAGATATGTGGAGTGATGAGTATGACGAGGAATCACCGCTACGCGCACGAGCTAATGGCAGAGGGAATTTCTCGCTAACGGGACCTGATGTTCATGAAGGTTATCTTTAACCTTTTTGGCAGCATGAAACCATAAATATTATTGAAAAATATTCATTGGTAAATTGTAACATGTGTTTGCATTGCAATAAAAGTGTTAGCTCTGCAATAAAAATAACTTTTACGTATTTTAAAAAAATGCATTGTTTACAAGTCTCATATGCATTGATCAACGTAACACGTACACATTACACATGTAACATGTGTTACAAAATGTAGCCCTTATGGCAAGGTTTTCCAAATAAGAATAGGCAGTTGTAACTTGTGTTACACATGTAGCTCTTATATTACAATCTTTCCAAATATGTGTAACACATGCTACAATTGCTTATTGTTTTGAAGTAACAGTAAAGATATCTTTTTTCATTGTTACTTCAAAACAATAGGTAGTTGTAATATGTGTTACACATCTTAAAATTGTCTATCTTTTTCAAGTAACAACAGGCATTGTGACATGTATCTGGATAATGTTAAGGGTTCGAATAAGAATATGCATTTTATTTTGAGTTCTGACACTTGTTACATGTGTTACCCCCGACATGTAACATGATTTTGTGCTAACCGCCCACCCTCTAAGATGTGTTACACATGTCAAAATTGTCCATTGTTTTGAAGTACAATAGACATTTTAAAAAGATTCCTTTATTCTTATTTCAAAACATTAGGAAGTTGTAACATGTGTTACAAATGTAGCTGTTGTCTTACAATGTCTCCTAACAAACGTTAGGCGTATTACATGTGTTACACATCTAACTATTAAGATAAATGGTTGTAAAAAAAAGATATCTTTACTGTTACTTTAAAACAATAAGCATTTGTAACATGTGTTACAGATCTGCATTTTTTACATTTCTTACACCTTTACATGTGGGCCTTTCTAAGATGTGTTAAAGATGTTAGAATTATCTATTATTTTGAAGTAGCAATAGGCATTCTTACATGTACCTGCATAATATTGTGAAAAAAGATTCCTTCATTGTTACTTCAAAACAATAGGCAGTTGTAACATGTGTTATACATGTAGCTCTTATATTACAATCTTTCCTAAGATGTGTAACACATGTTACAATTGCTTATTGTTTTGAAGTAACAGTAAATATATCTTTTTTCATTGTTACTTCAAAACAATAGGTAGTTGTAACATGTGTTACGTGTGTAACACGCATTTTCCAATGGTTGTTTTTATTTAGGTAAGTTACTTTTTGGAAGTTGATTGGTGAAGCTCAGTATGGTCTTCGTTACTTAGTTTACCGTATGTACATTTCATGTGAAACATAAACAATATCCCGCTCGTGTTTCAACATGTATTTTGGTTGTAATTTGACAGTGGCATGGTTGCCCATAACTTGTTTTACTAGATGTGTATATTCTTGTGTATGGTATCACTTTTATATGTTACCTTTACAACTTTTTATGTTTAATGACCTATTTTTGTTTTTTTTAAAAGGGTGCACCCCTGTAACCAATTCGGTAACCAAATAAACCATCATGTATTACTTGTGTTACTCACTGCTTTTATGCGATTACTTCGATCATATTAGATGACAATGATGCCCATGTGTTGCATATAGTTTTGTAACGTGTGTTACAAATCACATGTACTAGCATGTTTGGATGTATACATGTTACATATACTAAGTGTTTTATATATACCAAGTGTGTTTCATACACACATGTAACATGCATATGCCTTTGTGGTGCATATACTCGTGTTATATCTATACGTATGTTATTCACTATATATGTGCCTTGTTTTTTATTCACTACATCGTATGTAACACATGTTACTTTACATGTTCCACCATGTACTGCATATACTTACGTAAGATATGTAACACATGTTACAATTGCTTATTGTTTTCAAGTAACAGTAAAGGTATGTACCTTGTTTTCTACTTCATCCTGTGTAACACACGTTACACTTGTTAATGAGTATCACAGGTTACAATTGAAACAGTATGTTCACCACCCAATGCTTGTCTACTACTTTTCTTACAATTGCTAATGAATAAAACATGTTAACTAATAACTCATGTTAACTGATAAGTGGTAACCAAATACATTTCCCACTATAACTGTTTAAAATAAACAAAATTCATGGTGACTATGATAGTTACAACATATTACAGAGAAGACCAGAATGGTCATATTGTATTTTGGGTTATGACCATAATTTAAAATAAATAAAATTCGTGGTGACTACGATAGTTATAGAAACCAAATCCCATTTCTTTTACTGCATTCTTAGTTCGAATGACAGCATGTTAATGCATCGGGCCAGTTGGATTGGTGATGATCTCGTTCTAATCCCTGGCCAATTATCACGCTTTGACTTTTTCCTCAACCTACACACGACCTCCCCTTCAGCTTCTTCTCTTTCTTCATCCCATTCATCGTTCGTTTCTTCGTCTACTTTCTTTCGCTTTTTCGGTATCTTACCAGTTTGCGATCTTGTTACTCTCTTTGTTGCTGCAAATAAAACAGGTTTAACACATGTTACTTAATTTCATAAAAATAAAACAGGTTACCTAATATGTTTTTGATAAAATAAAGTCAGGTTTAACATATGTTACCTATTTTTATAAAAATAAGACAAGTTTAACACTTGTTAGATAACTTGGAAAAAATATGAGAGCTTAACACATGTTAACTAATCTGATAAAAATAATACAGGTTTAACACATGTTACATAATTTGATAAAAATAAGACAGGTGTAACACATGTTACACTAACATGTTTACCTAATAGGAGAGGTTTAACACATAGTAATAAGACAGGTTTAACACATGTTACAACATTTGATAAAAATGAGACAGGTTTAACACATGTTACACTAATATATTTACCTAATCAGGGAGGTTTAACATGTGGTACCTTAATAAGAAGGTTTAACACGTGTTACGCTAATATGTTTATATGCTTTTAAGTCCGTTGACTTGTACCCTAATATCAGACAGGTTTAACACATGTTACGCTAATATATTTATATGCTTTTGAGCCCTTAGACTTGTACCCTAATAGCAGAGGTTTACGTATTTGTTTTTGACAAAAAAACAAGGAAGGTCTAACACATGTTACCTAATATGTTTTTGATAAAAATATAAGACAGGTTTAACACATGTTACCTAATTTGATAAAAATAAGACGGGTTTAACACATGTTACGATAATATGTTTACAGATGTTTAACACATCGAACCCTAATAAGACAGGTTTACCTAATTTGTTTTCGATAAAAACAAGGTAGGTTTAACACATGTTACCTAATTTCGATAAAACACCTACCTCTTGAACTCGCCGCTGTTCCCGCCACGTAACTTTAACCTACCCATACACGGCCGAACCACCAAATTATTGTTACAAATCAATCCCATACACGGCCGAACCACCAAATTATTGTTACAAATCAATAGTTTTAACGTTCAGTTGGCAATCAAAAAAATAAATAACCCGAGACAGTTTCTACTCAAAATAACTAACACTTCCTAGTCTCATTCAACCAACATTAAAACCAACATTAACCCGAGACAGTTTCTACCAAAAAAACAGCTACCGATTGGAAAAAACAAAAAAACCAACATTAACACTTTCTAGTCTCATTCAAAACAAAAATCACCACTGATCAAATCACACACCGATCGGACCAAAACACCGATCGATCGGACAAAAATAGAAAACCCAACATTTATCCGATCAAAACACCTACCGATCGAAAAAAACAAATATCATCACCGATCAAAACACCTACTAACAAAAAACCGAATCAAACTTACTTGCTTCTACACTTGGTTCTTGCTTTCTTCCATTTCCGGAGACTTTTACCGGACGATAACAACTGAAATGTTGATCTCATATCTAGGGATTTCGATTCACCATCACACCGTGTTTTTATTTTGTTTTGCGATTCACCGTAGCACCTTTTTTATTCTTCTCCGGCGAGACTTTCTTCTTCGGTCAGATTATATTCTCCGATGCCCCTTTTCTTCTCCAGTGGGTTTTGGGAAGATCGAATGTTTTTGAGAGAGAAAGAGATGAATTTTGGTTGAGACTTTTGAAATGTTTGAAATGAGGTTGGGGTTTTGATTACTTCTCATTGATATCCGTGTTCCTCCTTTCATCTCCTTTCATGCATGTCAAATCACTATTAATATAATATATATAATGTACTAATATTATAGTTGATTTTACCTATATGCCCTTCAAGTACTTTTGTTGACCTCATCATTCTATTTAATTTAATTCAAAAAGGCTACAAAATTTATGAGCCATTGGATGATCTTGATCAATGGTTATAGATTGGGTTTCCTAGGTTTTCTTAGCACAAATAAGTTTTCTATACATCCTTCCCATATATATATATATATATATATATATATATATATATATATATATGCATCTATTTCAAATTACAACTGGAATTTAAACATTAGTAACTATGCATCGATATATATATATAGGGGACCGCTAAAATGAAAACCACCTCGAGTTGTAAGAACCGTGAGAACTACACCGTACGGGGCGAGGTGGACCAAATTTTTTTTTCATAAACGTAGTTGCGTGTATTATAAACACATTTGTAAAAAAAAAATCAAAAAAAATGTCGTGTGTGTAGTTTTGAGCACCACAAGTTTGTGTTTACGGGTACCGTAAATCTAACCGGAAAATTTACGGTGCCCGTAAACACAAACTTGTGGTGCTCAAAACTACACACACGACATTTTTTTTACAAATGTGTTTATAATACACGCATCTACGTTTGTGAAAAAAAAATTTGGTCCACCTCGCCCCGGATCAAAAAGTTCTCACGGTTCTTACAACTCGAGGTGGTTCTTATTTTAGCGCAATTCTATATATATATAGGTGTTATATATATTAGGGTTGGGGTTCGGCTACAAAGTCTATTTTTCCTACAAAGTGTACAAAGTCGTAAAACACCACAATTTCAGCCATAAAACACACTAAAAACCCACAAATAACATAGTGAAGATCACTAAAACACAATATCCAAACCCTAACAATCCTTAGAAACTTCAAACACACCATCGTACAACTATGAATATAAAACACAACATGATAATCAACATAAAACACACTAATATTAGTCATTCGATAATCAAAGCCTTATTATCCAAAACACAACATAAAACCCACAAATATGGTGTTTTAGTAATCTTCACTATGTTATTTGTGGGTTTTGAGTGTGTTTTATGACTGAAATTGTGGTGTTTTACGACTTTGTACACTTTGCAGGAAAAATGGACTTTGTAGCCAACTCCCACCCTATTAGTTTATATCTATTTTAGTTGATATATATATATATATTATCAAAGTAACAACCACACACACACACATATATATATATATATATATATATAGAGTGGGAGTTGGCTAGAAAGCCTAAGTTTCCTAGAAAGTCTATGAAGCAATAGGGAGGTGACATGTGGCTTTTAGTTTTTTTATTCAAAAGGGCATGATTGTAATTTGATAATTAATTTAATTTTGGAATATTATATATCCTAAACTAACTATCCAGATATTATGGAAGCGTATATCTCTTTGACAATTTCAAATCATTACGATTTTAAAAGGGCAGTTACTTTAAATTACGAAGTTCAAATCATTAACAGTTTCTTCACGTTGTGTTTTATCAGTTACTGGGTCCATCACAATGTGTTTTAGCAGTTACTGGTTTCAGTTACTGTTTCATCACAATGTGTTTTATCGGTTACTGGTTGATATGATTTTTGGCATTCTTTATGTTGTGTTTTATCAGTTATTGGTTCACGTTGTGTTTTTCCAGTTACTGGTTTCATCACAATGTGTTTTATCAGTTACTGGTTTCAGAAACTGTTTCATCACAATGTGTTCTATCATTCACTCGTTGATGTGATTTTGGCATTCTTGATGTTGTGTTTTATCAATTACTGGTTTCATCACAATGTGTTTTAGCAGTTAATGGTTTCAGTTACTGTTTCATCATAATGTGTTTTATCAGTTACTAGTTGATATGATTTTTGGCATTCTTGATGTTGTGTTTTATCAATTATCGGTTTCATCACAATGTGTTATACCAGTTATGATTCATGAATGGCATGTTCTTTTTGGTATTTTATCTATTGTTTCAGCATAATGTGTTTTATCAGTTACTGGTTGATGTGATTTTGGCATTCTTGATATTGTGTTTTATCAGTTACTGGTTTCATCACAATGTGTTTTATTAGTTAGTGGTTCCAGTTACTGTTTCATCACAATGTGTTTTATCAGTTACTGGTTGATATGATTTTGGCATTCTTGATGTTGTGTTTTAGCAGTCAGTCACTAGTTCGTCACATTGTGTTTTATCGCTAAAACACACTACTATGGACACATCTAGATCTGACTTATCGTTATTTTTTGTATGATTTGGTGTTTTCAAATGTGAAGGATTAGAGAGAGAAAAAATTGGGACATTTTTTGAGGTGGTTTTATGATTAGTAGTTATTTCCTTATTTAAAACAATTTAAATGACATATTTACCCCCAATCAATTAAATTAGTCTATTTTAAAGACACATATATTACCAAAATGCCACCAAAATAATCTCAACCATTAAACACACTCATCTGATGGCCCAGATCGCTCCCTACACTTTCTAGGAAAAACACATTTTTCGCAGGATCCCACTCTAAATATATATATATATATATATACATATATATATATATATAGGGTAGGGTTCATGTGATAACCACCCTTGTTGTGAGAACCGCAAGAACCAATGTGAAAAAGGGGCAATTTTGTAAATACATACAGCTTGTAAATTAGTCGTTCCTCTCCCTGCATCCTATACTACTAGACTTCAAACAAAAAATAAATCACGATCTATCAAGTAATCACGTCTGAAAATCCCACAAGCATCATCAATCTGCGATTCATCATAGCGATTCATAAAAAATCAAGTTCGTCACTCCACAATATCAGCAATTCGTCATCAAAATTCGTCGTATGTTCGATATTAGTGCAATAAGAACATAATCATCGATCGCACATTCGTCTTCGATTCGAAATTAGGGCAAAATGATCATAATCATCAAGGTTTGTTGTACAAATAAGGATAATTTGAAGAACATATGCCATCTAACGGAATCACGATTCGTTGTTGCACCATTCTGTGAATTTGTAAGTTCATACACTTTGTTTTGTAGTCGTATATGACATTACAACTCTTAATCATCGATTCAGATATGTTATTATGTGATTATAACACTTAAGCAGTCATTTCATATCTATTTCATATCTGCATTATTGAAAATTGTGTTATATATATGATTTTTTGAGTGAACAGGGGCGAATGTTGTGATAGAACTATATGTAATGAGGTAGTTATCTGTTTGTTCATGTAGTTTTTCTTGCTGAATAATGTTATGTGAATAATGCTAGATATGATGGGCAACACGAAATTTGATTTGGTAAGTGTTAGGGTTTTTTTACTGAATTATAACTGTTGATAAGTTATGTCATGTTAATGCACATGTGCATATTTTGACAGAATATGCTTACATAGAACAGGATAATAAGGTAATGTTGTGATCTATATAGATATGCAAATGTGCATATTTTCTGACAGAAGAGGCTTACACAAAACATGTTGATTAGGTATAATTGTGTGATATATAGTTATGCACATTTGCATAGCTTGACAGAATATGATTACACATAACAGTATAATAAACTAAATTTGTGATCTATATAGTTATGCACATGTGCATAAATTGTTATAATAGGTTAATATGCATGTGTGCATAGTTTGCAATAATAGTTTAACAAGGTAGATAATGTTGATGCATATGACTTTGAATAGGAGTCTCACCTTTGCATCAATGATCCGTAATCGGTATTTAGTTTTATTTAGGTGTTTTTTTTGGTGTGATATACAGTTATGCGAATGTGTATTTCATCTTGGAATATGTTAATAAGGTATAATTGTGTGATATATAGTTATGCACATGTGCATAGATTGACAGAATATGTTAATATGCACATGTGCATAGTTTGTCAACATAGGTTATTAAGGTATTTAATGTTTATGCACATGTATATAATGATGCACGTGTTCATATCTTATATGTTGATCATAAATTAATGTTGATACACATGCTCATTGTAGATCATCGATGAAAAAAAATACATGGATTAACAGATGAAAGAGTTAAGCAGATGTTAGACGAAGAGGCGTTGAAGCAATACGAATACTGGGTTGTGCTCAACAACTGGAAAAAGGAACAAACAATATGATGTTATGGATGTTATATGTGGGTGACTCAAGGACATGAAACACGTAGTGTTTGTTTTTTTTGTTTTTTTTTTTGTTTTTTTTTTCTTTTTTTTTTGTTTGGGCAGTAGTAAGTGGCTAACTGATGTGGTGTGGGAATATTTTGTTGACAGTAGTTGTATAGGATAAATTATGTATGGATGCATATGTGCATTATTCAAAATTAGTAATCATATGTCGATGTATTATGTATATCAAAGGATGTATTATGTATATTAAAGCGATGTATATACGTATCAAAGCGTAAAGCGTGCTGGTATGTTGTTAAAAAATATGTATGGGTGCACATGAGCATTATTAGAACACGTATATTGCGTGTGTGCATCTTTTTTTCCGTATCAAATAACCATGTTAAGTTAAACAGAAAAACATATATGCACATGTGCATCTTTCTGTCAATACAATAAGTTTGGTAATGCACATGAAAACAACTAAAAAACTTAATCAAAATGTAAATTTGATAATCCACATCATGACAACTAAAAAAACATAATCAAAGTGAATACTGATTGGAATTTGTTTATCGTCATAAATAGTTAATTCAAGAATCATAAATTTGGGTTGGTCGATTTACGACGTCTTGGTCGATTTACGACGTCTGGTTGAACATCTAAGAACGATTGTAGCTCGTTATCAACTATAACGTAATCAAAATAAAAGTCTTTGAGGTTGGCAAATTGGGGTTTCATTCTATGTAGTATAATGTATGAATCGTGTTCACCGATCAATAGACGTACGTCTCTCGTATGTCTCTGGAACACTTTTTGAAATCTTCTATCGTCTGCATCACCCTTATCATCCTATATTTTTCAAATGTATACATAATGTAATTGTCAATATAATGCACGTGTGCATAATGTAATTGTCAACATAATGCACACGAGCATTATCAATTTATATATAACGACATTCTTTTTTAACATAACTAGATGCCATATATTCAAACCATAACTTTAGACATGAACTAGAGAAGTACACTTATAGTAAACATATAAACTCCTATTTTTCTATTACATTCACACCAGTGGTGTACCACTCTTCAATCACTAAATTCTCCATTTTGGCTATGACTTTCATCCACAACAGAGTACACAGATTGACTTATTCCAGTCTTCTAGCATTTGAACACTGCATGACTTTGAAAACCTTCTCATTTCTGCTCGACCATATGATCCATAATGTAACCATCACTATGCAGTTGGCTGCCTTTTTCTTCTTCTTAGAAATATCCAGCTTCCAGGAAAAAAAAGAGAATATTTGGCATTGTTGAGTAAGAATGTAAATCTTTTACTCCCAGCCATGCTCTGTCCATCCACCATAGCGTTTTCGACATCAAACATGGAATGAGGATGTGTTCAACAGTTTCTTGCTCGTATCTACAACCCGGGCTGTGTTGCTGATATGAATTCCCCTTTTTTACAGCTCTGTCTATGTCGGTAACCTGCCTTCGACGCCTTTCCATGCTAACATATTGGCTTTAGGTGTAGCCCAACCGTTCCAGGTCATTACAAAACCACTCGACAGGTCCCCGCTTGTGACACAAAAATCCTATCTAACGGGTTTAATATTGAAAGTCGACTTATTTTTCTGAGTGCCAACCCAACCCATATTGACCCGTCTTCATTCGGGTATCTTTCAGCTGCGCCAAAAGCTGCATATACTCCACCCATGCCTCCCTGGTTGTCGGCTTGTTCTTCCATTGCCAATATCACACAGTGACCTCCCCTATTTTTTGTAGTTGTCCGCCATCCAAGACCCTTTGTTTACTGCCATTCTGTACATAATTGGATAGTTATCCATAAGGCACTTGTTCAGAATACATACATCAACGACATAGTCTAATTTTCAACATAATGCACATGTGCATATAATTTACAGTAAATATAATGCACATGTGCATATAATTTAATACAACATCATTTACAGTAAATATAATGATTTACAAAGTATATACATCATTTACAGTCAACATAATACCTTTAGTCACAAATCGAATGATTTTCAACTCTTGATGTTCTGTATTTGTAGGTGTCTTGTGACTATCACCTGTATTATCAGCAGATGGACCAACAATGTCAGCATCAGATGTATGAGGATGATTATCAGAGAATGTATGAGGAGGAACATCAGATGTGTGAGGATCTACACGTGATGAATCAAATGATGCCATGTAGAGGGTGTAAATGGTGGGTTGTTCGTTGTGAGTGCCGCCGGAAACACCATGCCCGGATGTCGCCGTCGTGAACTCCAGTGAGTTATGTGAACGTCGTCGGCCATCGTCATCAATGTATACAACAATCTGATCTGATGAATGAAACCCTAATATTAAAAGTTGTAGATCGTGAACCGAGTGGTGAGAAGAGGGGCGCGTGTTTTGTAATAAATACCACATAATTACAATTTTGCCATGTGTTCACACTGGTTCTCGTGATTCTCGCAATAAAGGGTGGTTCCTAACGGATCTTTATCGTATATGTGTATATATATATATATATGTATATATATATTAGGCGATTGTTTTCTTAATACTCCATCTCCCGCTCGTCATATTTTCAGACGAGTTTTTCCCCGATTTGTCGAATCCGATTTCCTTCTCAACCAACTCTTCTCCATACTGGCGAAGTTCTTCCACATTCTCATGACTCATTGGTGGCATTGGGGCTGGAACTGGTTCAGGGTAAAGTGGTTCTGATTCCGCGTAGGGATATGGATTATCCAGTAATTCCTGAATTGCCCAGTCGTTGGCCCACCACTGATCTAAAGGGTTCAGTGCTGGAATCCTATGTATCTCATTTGGATAAAAGGTTGGGATTGGAAGTTGGTTTTCCTGGTTTTGTTCTAGATTCATGGGTTGGTTAGGAAATAAAGGGAGTAAATGTGGTTATGGCATTGCTACTTGGTTGAAATCATGTTCCCCTTCTACATTCCCAAACATGTGAAAATTAGCTAATTATCTATCTAACTCTTCTTCCCATAAAGGTCTAGATTCTGGATTTTGGGTATTTCTCTCAGCTCTAACCGCTATTGCTCGTTGTTGGGCTTGTCTCATTGTTTTTCTCCTTTCTACTTTGGCTCTACTAAACCACCCTCGTTTCTTAGGGGGAAAAGGTTCTTTAGATTTGGATTTAAAAATAAAGATTCCCACAGAATTGGCTGCGTATCCTGAGGTTGGTTGGGATGTTCCTTCATCCATGGGAGAATGAGGTAGGTAACGGTAAGCGTCAGAAGTACCCTGATCACTCATACTGTAAACTAAGAAAATTTTCAAAATGACATAAAATAATAATATACAACACATAATAACACATAAGTTATGGATATTTCTTAACACAATTGGTTGAAATTTAGGTATTTAAAATGAACACCTAAATGGCTTAAACAAGTGGCTCTGATACCACCTTCTGTCGCAACCCACGACCCCTACCCCGGGAGCGGGAGCCGCGAGACACGAGCCGGTGGTATCGGTGTTCGTTAGTTTGGCAACATAATTAAAACATCAGGATCGTAGTTTGGAAATAAATTTCAGAGTTTCAAAACACCAAACTTTTATATTAAAAAAATTGGGATAAAACCCTTGTTTCATTTATAATATCTTTATAAGGATAAACCCTAGTTGCTGAAAACATAAACTTTTTATTTAGGTAATTTTATAGCCACTTTCTTTAAGTCTTCAGTGCTCCATAGCTGGCTTCTAATAGCTTTCACATCCAGTTGCCTTAAAAGCATTTTAAAAATATTTTATCAGCAAGAAATACTGGCGAGTACATTTCAGTTATAAAAATGAGCTTTTATAATTTTACAGTATTGAGAGAGATTACAATGTTTATATCTACCCAATTACTCATTCAGTATTTGTCACGTTGGCAGTTATAATGACCGTGGTCATATTACTATTGGCTAACTCTTTGTCCAATAGCAACGCTTGATTAGTAGTGTATACAAAACCCCACATACCAGCAGTAATTGTAGAATACAAAGACTCAATCACTGTAAGCATAAATTAAAACATTTGAGATTTTGTAACACAATTTGGTAGAAAAAAGAGAATGACTCACAAACGGTGAGAAAAGAGAATGGACTCACATTGCAAACTTAGGTATTTCTACGAGCTTCCTGGTAATATTTCTTGATTATTTTCTTGAGTTTCTATTAAAAACATACAATGCACGCATGTTAGTAAAATAACCCAAATCACATTAGCCATACAACACGAGACAGAACCCCATCGAACTTGGTCAGGCAGAGCCTCGACATGCGTTGGTGGTCCTAAATTAATTGGGTAGGGTAACGAATTAGTGATCGGGGGTTAAAATACTTACAACGGGGCAGAGCTTCGTGTTTTAAGGGGTATTATAACTGATAATTTCGTGATATATGTGTAGAGAGAAAGAAAGAGATGTGAGCGGGTGTGAATTGGGGCTAACCTGCACTATTTATAGCTGATCAATGACCCTGTCGCACCCCGCGACACATCCAAACCCCGCTCGTCACGGGCTGACACCCCCTATAGCTAGGGTTAGGCTTGGCAATTCATCGAGTAGACTTGACACGATATGTGACACATGTCACTATAGTGTGTCCGGAAAGTATAGGCCGTCGGGCCCTGTGACACACAAGGGGTGCGTCCGTCGCGGGCCGCCACGGCGTTAAAAACTTATTTTATTTGTTTTTTAATTAAAATAAAATTATACGGGTTCGGTTTGGCGATTACAGAGTGTTTTAGGGTGTTTTCGAGGGTTGTTATAACTACATCTATAGTTCTATACGAGGCCTATATGGGACCTATACTATACGATGCTAGACCTATACACCTATACGGGACGTATACTACACTATACGATACGATACGATACTACATATATAGTTCTATACGGGATCTATACTATACGATACTACACCTATACACCTATACGGGACGTATACTACACTTTACGATACGATACTACATCTATAGTTCTATACGACGCCTATACGTGACCTATATTATACGATACTACACCTATAGGAACTTATACGAGACTTATACTATACACTATACGATATGATACTATACGATACGATACGATTCAATACAATACTACAGGATACCATACAACACCCGTATAGGCCTACAGGCATATAGAAGACCTGTTGGGGAACTATACTGTTGGTGCATATGTCTGTCGACTTCGTCTTGTATCGAGTCTTGTATTTGATTAGATAGTTCAGGGCACGAAATACGAGAAATATGTGAGTGTGACCATTTCGCACGAAATGGTAAGGCCATTTCGCACGAAATAGAGATGTCCATTTCGTACGAAATGGAGATGTCCATTTCGTGTGAACCATCTCGTGCGGAATGGGTCACCTATATATACCTGTCCTGTCATTTCATTTCATTTGTAAAATTTCTGATTCCGGTACCGAAGTGCTGCCGAAGTGTCTCCAGGCTGTAAAACGTTGTTATATCAATAAACAAGACAATTAGAGTGTATATCAAACTGATTCAAAGTTGATACGTTTGTTTCCGCCTCTCGTATTGATTAGAACTCTTCTGAACGACTCGTTTTGGTCGTGCAAACGATCCTACATGTGGTATCAGAGCTTAGGAGGAAGAGTTCTTACCGAATTCAGCTTGATTTCATCAAAATTCTGACTTCTACACCTTCTTTTACAAGATTTTTCAAAATTAAACAAGATTTTACGGTTAAAATGGACTAATTTTCACATATAACATGCGAAACACTGTTTTAATCAATCCTTGAAAGAATTAGACCTAAAATCGACCTAAAACGTGTTCAATTTATCAAAATCTAGCCGAGAGTATGACATCAGCACCATTTCGCACGGATTGAATCTTCATTTCGCTTGAAACAACACTCCATTTCGCACGAAGTGGGTACAGAGGTCCATTTCATTTTAAAGTTAGCCATTTTGTACGAAATCATCCATTTCGCATCAAGTGATCCCATTTCGTTTGAAAGTGAACCATTTCGCATCAAGAGGTCCATTTCGTTTGAATAGGTTCGTTTTGTTTGAAGAAGTTCATTTCGTTTGAAAGGTCCATTTTGTTTGAAGAGGCCCATTCCGCACCAAATCCAATTCGTGTGAATTGTGCCATTTCATTTGAAAGCTGAGTTTGTGAAACAATTTTACCGAAACATGGAAGAAGAGTTTTACAACGCGTTTGCTACTGCCCCGAGTACTCCTGTTACCATTGATCAGAGCGTGAACATGGAAAATGAAACAGGAACGTTACAGAAACCTCCAAAGTTGATGGGCATTGAAGAATACTATTGTTGGAAAGACCGTTTCGAAAATTGGGTTCAAGCAAATCATTTGAGGTCTTGGGAGTGTATTGAGAAAAAGTATGTTAAACCTCGTACAGATGTGGGAGTTATTAAAACTATTTCTGAGTTGTCAGATAAAGAAAGAGATATGTACAAAGAAAAAAAAATGATGATCAGTCTACTTCAGCAAGCTGTGAAAGAAGACATCTTCATATTACTTCAACATGATGGTACTTCACGTTCGATTTGGGAAGCTCTTCGAATTAAGTTTGAGGGAAGTACGGAGATGATCAGGAGTAAGAAATCATTGTTAAAGAAAGAATTTGATTTGTTTACTAGTTTGCATGGTGAATCTACAAAGAAGCTGATTGAGAGATATTGTCATTTAGTGCGATCAATGTCACTATTGGATATCAACAAAGATCGAGAAGAATGGGTGGACAAATTAGCTGATGCTTTACCTCAAAAAGAATGGGGTACATATCTGATGATCTTAAAGAACACTAGAGAATATGATAAATTGACAATCTCTCAGTTCATTGAAAAACTTGAAGGACAAGATCTTGAACAACAAAAGATTGCTAGAATGAACAATCCAAGTGGTCAACAAGACATCAAGATGTATTACAAAGGGAATGTTCAGAATGTTGAAGCAAGTCCGAAGGTTCAAACCGCTTTCAGCGCAGAAAACTCATCTGGATCAGTTAATCAAAGTCCAATCAGTAACAGTGGATTTTCTTCATACTCGAGTGTTAATCCAAATGTTCAAAGCTCAAACAATAGTAATGGTCATGTGATACATTGTAACATCGCGTTGAATCTTCCGAATGGTCAAAATTTCTCTGAAGAAGTTGCTAAAGGTCATATGGCATTACTAGCTACAGTGTTAGAATCATATGAGGGTTTGGTTGCAGGAAGAATCGGAAATCCTATGCTGACAAAAGAGGATTACGACCAGATCGATGCTGAGGAAATGGAGCTTATGGATATTAAATGGTGTTTAGCGAGTGTGTTGAGGAGAGCTGAGAAATTTAAGCTGATTACAGGAAGAGATGATTTCCGTGATGCTAATGTTTCTACTTTAGGTTTTGATAAATCTAAAGTTACTTGTTTTCGATGTAGGGAAAAAGGACATTTCAAGAGGGAATGTACCAATCGAGAAGCAGGTGGAGCTCAGAATCCGTTCGGGAATAATGATTATTATCGAAAAGCGATATATCAACAAGTTTCTCAACAACTGTCATCATCCCATGCTATTGAAGATGGAAAGAAGAAAGCTTATCTGGTTAATCAAGATGATAAAAAATTGCCAGAAGGTTTTAGCTGGGACAAATACATTCCGGATGATTCCAAGTTTAGAGCATTCATTGCACAAATAGTTCAAGAACCAGATTTGATGAAAGAGTGGATGGATGTGTTTATCAATAATGAGAAAAGTCAAGTTGGAGAGTCTGTCTCTTCAGAAGAAAACTCTGAAAAGACAACAGTCTTTGATCAATCATCAACTGATAGCAGTGATGATGAAGATGAAATACAAATAAATATTGGAAAAACCCAATTATCTCCTGAAAGTTTTAAATTTTATTTTATAGATAGATTGGAGAAACTAAAGGAGAAGTGAGCAGCAAAAGAACAGAAAAAGGTAAAATGTGAGAATGTTGCTCAGGAAGAGAAGCATGAACAGAGTGAAGAAGTTAAAATTGCCGAGAAGGTGGTTGAAGCTGAGAAAGTGGTTGAAATTGAAAAGATGGTTGAAGTTGAAAAGATAGTCGAAGTTGAAAAGATTATCGAAGTTGAAAAAATTGTTGAGATCACGAAACCTTGTCTAAAATGTTTGGAACCATGCAAACATTGTGAAGAAAAAGATGAGAAGTACAGTGAGCTAGACAAGATGAAAGAAAAATTATTGTTCGATGTTAAATATGTAAAAGAATCGTATGATGTGTTGAACAGAACGGTGAATAGTTTGCAAAAGACAAACTTGGAAAGAGAAGATGCTTTAACCATGATGAATGTTGTGATGATGTCTAAGCAGAAGGCTATTAATCACTATATTGAAGAATGTGCAAAGTTGAAGCAGGAGTTTGTCACACCCCGACCACGTAAAACAACAAATCGTGGCGGAAACGTCGGGGAGTGTTGTAACAGAATTATTGTTTCTCAACCATGGATACAAAAGAGTTTCGTTTTATTAAATATTAAACATTAACATTGTCTTTGAAACTGAACAAGCAAGTTATATATCGACTATCATTATTATTATCTCACTAAGACCTCGTCCAGATCCTATGTGACTCATACATCCTAGCGATCAACATCAAGCAACTTCACCTGAAACATATGTACAAACAAAGTCAGCAAAGAAATGCTGGCAAGCACGTAGGTTTTGTGTGAGTATCAGATTCATGGCTCGTTAATATGTTAAAATAACTCGTACAACTTCCTTGTTCGACAGTAGAAAACCTTGTTTTGTAAAATGTTTGTGTATATAAAAAATGATTTAACCAACTTAAAACAATTGGTTATAGTTTAAAAAAAAATATCGTTGCCATGAATCTTAACCCAAAACATTTGTTGAAGTAAACCAAATCGTATATCGTTCTCGTAAAATAACTCGTATGGTTTATATCCTTTCGAAAACATCGTTAAGTGACATCGTTTCAAAATCGTTAACTCGTTTAAATCGTTTCCAAATCGTTGAATCGTTTAAATCGTTCAATCGTTCTCGTATCGTTCAATCGTTCTCGTTTAAATTGTGAAAACTATTTTTGGTCGTCTCGCTAATAACATTCAAACCTTCGTAACTCTTCCATCGTTCAACTCGTATTAACAAACCACCAAAGGGTAAGTTAACAATCACAGATTCAGTCGTTACCCACCTAACCCACACATAACCATGGGTGCAGTCTGATAACGGGATTTGTCAGATCCTATGGTACCATAACCTAATACTGGTCGGTTCGGCCAAAATTAATGAATGTCATTCGTTATGTAACTACAACCAACAAGTTCGTTCACATTATCAAAATCGTTATTAGTTTAGTATAAACCATCACAATCGTTTTTGAAACCATCGTTAAAACATCGAAATCATTTTGATACATATGAATCACCCCAAAACAATCGAAAACAGTAAAAGAGGGGATCTGTGTACTCACCTTTGGGTGCATTTTTATATGTTAACACAATCCCTTTATTCGTCCTAAATTAGATAAGAATGATTTAATAATCAAAAACCCACAAAATACATAAGTTTCTCTGATACTTAGAATTTTCACATAACTTTGAGATCTTTCTCAAAAAGTTATTATTTTTTATTATATTGGTGTATTTGTATATATATGAGTTCTCATATATATTTTAAAAACCTTGCGACTTGAACGATTTTATTGGTGACCCTCATTATGTTATAAGCAATATATCTACGATTTGCGCGTCGTAATATATATACTTATTGTGAGATAAAATAAGTATCGTAATACACATAATCTTGTCAAGTATTAACATGTCATCATACACATATTGTAAAACACATAGCACATTGTAACACATAAAATTTACCCATGAACAACCCATTATAGTGTATGTCGAAAAACACTTATTTTAGCGATTCGGTAACATTTTTGGGCGTCGGAAGTCATGTATGACTAACCAAACACCAAGTAACCTTAATATAAGTTAAAATACTTATTTTTATATAAAAATATCAGTTTACTTACAGATCTAAAACAATTTTATAAAAATCCTCCGAAAAGCCGATTTTAACCGTTTTACCGCATAGTTTTGCATCAAACGTTAACCGAACCATCCCAAATCGAAACGACTTGAAATTTTAATATAACCCATGTTATTTACTGAATAAAATAGTGGTTATACTCATGATAGTGCAGGTCTCACATAAAGCACATAAATCATGCAAATTTCACATATTTTACCACTTTTTAAGCTATATGTACAACATGCAAAGCTATCAAACCTATGTAAAATTCATGCCATTATAATTTACCAAATAATGTTATTTTTAGTGTTTATAAGCTGTTCTAAAACATTTTTGTCATATAACCATTTTTTTATCATTTCTTGAGCTTTAAATCAACATGTATTCTTATGTACAAGTGCCTAAAGCACACTATCATAGCATCATCATTTTATATGAGTTTAGATGCATCAAACATGTGATTTATTCATATTTATTTGCTGATGTAATTGAACATTTATCATATCATGCATAAATCATCCAACACTTGCATTTTAACTATCATCCAAGAACAAGCAATAACTTAAACAAGTATTTACCAAAGATTAAGCTCAAATCTCATACACACACACATATATATATATATATATATATATGTATACGGTTATATACACACATATACATCACCATTTTTATTTTGTATCAAGACCCATTTCTTTTTAGATTTCAAGTTTGTGAAAATTTCCAAGATTCAAGAGAAACTTCAAATCATCAAGAACAACCAAGAATCAAGAGTATGATTTAAACATAAACATTATACCTTCAAGATTCAAGTAAGTTGTTGATGAGATTTTGATGATATGGAGCTTGAAATCACCTAGGAAACTCCTTTATATCTTCACACCAACTTGAAATTATCTTGAAATGGAGCTTGATTATGAAGAACAAGGTTGAAGGAGATGAAGGTGGGTGTGGTGATGGTGTTTACGGTTGGGAGGAGAGAGAGAGGAGGATATGGAGTGATCTTGGAAGGATTGCTTGTGATCTTGAAAGAGATATGGAAGATATAAATAAGATTTGGAAGATTTACTAGAGATTTCATGTACCAACTCTTGTCAAGTGGAAGGAGAAAAATGTGGGCACTTGTTACATACATACATACACGATATACATATATATATATATGCACAAAAATTCACATAAATGATATATGTAGGTTAAAAACAGTTATTTAACTGGATACCGGGTATTTTATCTAGCGTTTAAATCCCGGTTTATGGCGTTCTAAATTATTTTTATTATTCTATAAAAATAATCTCACCAAAATATTACTGAAATAAAGTTCAGTTGCCGAGACTGGCTGTGTTGTTTGCGATTTGCAGTAGAAGCACTGTGTTGCGCAGTAACACGCGGTACGCGCTTACACTTGAAAAATAACGTTTTTAAGCGTTTTAATTTATTTTTCAACACGAACCTGATTAAAAATAAAATTTTAATCATAACAGAATATTTTCAGGATTTAAATATTATTCGGGTGGTCACCAACGTTCGTTTCGCAGTTTTGTCGTAAATAGTTCTAAAGTTCGAATAAACATGTTTTTGCCATACCGAATCCTTCGAAACTTATTTCTAAGTTATGTAAAGGTTATTTAAGGTATGTTAAGCCTATGTCACTATTCCTGAGTGTTTGTTGCGTTAAACTGACTGCGTTTACGCACCAATTTGCATATAACCTTCCAGAAAGCGATTTAAAGCTTGAAATCGGAATCGAATCAAATCGTAAAATCATCAAACACAAATACACATATAATAACACCAAAGCATGTTGTTTTATTGATAATTGAAATTGTTTTATATTATACATCGATTACTGAGCACTGTTGTCACAGTCTCCCCTACTTCAGGAAATTTCATCCCGAAATTTTAACTAGAGGAAGCTTGTGAAAACAAATGCGGATATTTCGTCTTCATCTGGTCCTCACGTTCCTAAGTAAACTTGGGGCCACGTTTGGATTCCTAGCGAACTTTGACCAATCGAATCCGCTTGTTCTTCAACTGTTTGAAAGTACGGTCCACTATCTCCACAGGTTTCTCGACAATGTGCATCGTTTCATCGATTTGAATCTCGTCGAGAGGAATGTGAAGATCAGCATCAGCTAAACACTTTCGTAAATTGGACACGTGAAAAGTCGGATGAATATTTCCAAGCTCTAGAGGTAGCTCTAGTCGATAGGCAACCTTTCCAATTCTTTCAACAATCTTATATGGTCCAACATATCGGGGTGCAAGTTTTCCTTTCCTTTCTTTCCAAATCTGATTACACCTTTCCAAAGGGATACCTTGAGTAAGACGAGATCACCAACTTGGAATTCCAAAGGCTTGCGTCGTCTATCCGCGTAACTCTTTTGACGGCTTCGAGCTGTCACAAGATTATCACGGATTTTCTTGATTTTGTCTGTTGTTTCCAGAATGAGCTCAGGTCCAGTAAGCTGAGCTTCACCGATCTCATTCCAACAGACAGGTGAACGACATTTTCGACCGTAGAGAGCTTCGAATGGTGCCATATTAATACTAGCATGATAACTGTTGTTGTAAGAGAACTCGATCAGTGGAAGATGAGAATCCCAATTACCACCAAAGTCTATCACGCATGCTCTAAGCCTATCCTCCAAAGTTTGAATCGTTCTCTCAGATTGTCCATCTGTTTGGGGATGATAAGCAGTGCTTAGATTCAGTTGGGTTCCCAACGCAGATTGCATGGTCTTCCAAAAATGAGATGAAAATCGAGCATCACGATCGGAAATGATATCCAAAGGAACACCATGCCGTGATACAATTTCATCAACATAAATCCTTGCAAGTTTATCAGCAGATAGATCCTCGCGAATCGGAATAAAATGAGCTGATTTCGTTAAACGATCGATAACAACCCAAATAGCATCATGACCTTTAGACGTACGCGGTAACTTAGTGATGAGATACATTGCAATGTTTTCCCACTTCCAAACCGGTATCTCTGGCTGTACAAGCAAACCAGAAGGTCGTTGATGTTCAGTCTTGATTTTGAGACAAGTTAGGCATTTCGATACATACAAGGCAACATCCTTCTTCATACCAGGCCACCAGAACTGAGTACGAATATCCTTGTACATTTTATCAGCACCAGGATGGATAGAATATTGAGACTTGTGAGATTCGTCCATTACCAAGGTGCGAAGATCGTCTTGTTTCGGAATCCACAAACGATCCTTGAAATATAGCAACCCATCGTCCTTCGTTTCGAGTTTAAGTTCGAGTTGAAGCGGTAGTTCATATTTCAATAAGTCTTTGATCACACAAGATCGTTGGGCTTGAAGGACACGAGATTGAATATCAGATAGAGTTCGAACAGAATGAAGCTTGACTCGTTCCTTTCGACTAAGCGCATCGGCTATGACATTCGCCTTACCAGGATGGTAGCGGATCTCGCAATCATAATCGTTTAAGAGTTCAGCCCAACGTCGGTGCCTCATGTTCAGCTCCTTCTGATTGAGAATATGCTGGAGACTTTTCTGGTCTGTGAAAACCACACTCTTTGTTCCATAGAGGTAGTGTCTCCAGATTTTAAGTGCGAAAACAGCTCCTAATTCAAGATCATGAGTCGTATAGTTCTTCTTGTGAATTTTCGGCTGTCTAGATACATAAGCTATGACTTTACCTCGTTGCATAAGAACGCAACCAAGTCCTAGATTCGACGCGTCACAATAGACAACAAAATCATCGTTTCCTTCAGGTAGAGATAAAACAGGAGCATCGCAGAGCTTCCGTTTCAGCGTTTGGAATGCTTCTTCTTGCTTAGGTCCCCACTCAAAAGGCTTATTTTTCTGAGTCAAAGCAGTGAGTGGAACCGCGATCTTTGATAAATTAGAAATGAATCGACGATAATAACCAGAAAGACCAAGAAATGATCGAATCTCTGTAGGTGTCGTCGGTGTATTCCAATCCTTAATAGCGGCTATCTTGGATGGATCTACATGGATACCCTGCTCGTTGACTATATGACCCAAAAACTGAACTTCTCTAAGCCAAAATTCACACTTGGAGAATTTAGCAAAAAGTTGTTCCTTCTTCAGAAGTTCCAAGGTCAAACCAAGGTGTTGCTCGTGGTCGGCTCGAGACTTTGAATAAATGAGAATATCGGCGATGAACACAATGATGAACTTATCTAAATAAGGTTTACAAACCCTGTTCATTAAGTCCATGAAGATAGCTGGGGCATTTGTCAAACCAAAAGGCATGACAGTGAACTCGTGGTGCCCATATCTCGTACGGAATGTAGTTTTGGGAATATCTTCTTCGAGTACACGAAGTTGATGATACCCAGATCGCAGATTGATCTTGGAAAAGCATGAAGCACCTTGCAGCTGGTCGAAGAGATCATCAATTCTAGGTAGGGGATATCGATTCTTGATGGTAAGCTTATTAAGCTCACGATAATTGATACACATTCGAAAAGATCCATCTTTCTTTTTCACAAAGAGGACAGGAGCTCCCCAAGGCGAAAAGTTCGGACGGATGAGTCCTTTATCAGATAACTCTTGAAGCTGTTTCGATAACTCTTGCATCTCCGACGGTGCAAGACGATAAGGTGCTTTCACAATCGGGTTGGCATTGGGTACAAGGTCAATATGAAACTCGACTTGACGAACTGGAGGCAAACCAGGCAGTTCATCGGGAAACACCTCTGGATAATCCCGAACAATCAGAATATCCTGAATACTCTTGCTCTTGCCTTTCTCCTCGGTGACATGTGCCAGGAAAGCAACATATCCTTTTCGCAAATAACTTTGGGCCTTTGTACACGACATAAGCTTCAAACCATCTGATGGCTTCTCGCCAGACAGAAGAGGAATTCGAACAATCTTATCGAAACAAACCACCTCAGCATGATGTTTGGTTAACCAATCCATCCCCACGATAATATCGAAACTCCCAAGTTGCATTGGCGTGAGGTCAATGGGAAAAAGATGGTTATCAAGGTTTAACTGAAAATCACGAATAACAGAATCGAGAACAAGAGGTTTACCAGTAGCAACTTCGACAGATAAGGGTTTCCTCAGTTTAGTTCTAGGTATCGCAAGCAAAGATTCAAAAGATAATGAAACAAAACTTCAATCGGCACCAGAATAAAAAAGAATAGATGCAGGTCGATTGTTAACAAGAAACGTACCATTAACCACCTCGTTGTCGGCCCTCGCTTTGTTTGCATTCAAATTGTACGCTCGTCCACGGGCGGGATTCACATTTGCGTTAACATTTGCATTCGGGTTCGCATTTGCATTCGCGTTTATCAACCTCGGACAATTGTCGCGGAAGTGACCAAACTCTCCACAATTGAAACATGAACCCGGTGGGAATCTAGCAGCATTCCCCTGAACTGGAGCTTGATTCTGAACAATCTAATTCTGACCCAAGCGACAGATGTTGGCCAGATGCCCAAGCTTACCACACGTTGTGCATTGCCTACAAGCTTGTTGTGCAACATGATGACCGTTACGGTGAGCACAATGAGGTGCGGTACCAGCATACGCTTTCTGTAGGTCCCTTAATCCGTGCGGATCGTAACAGAATCGTCGATCTAACCTAGAGTGCAGAATCCCCTAGATCAGATTTCACATAAAATGGGTAGAAACAGAATCAATAACACGATACACTTTCAATCAGGTCTTCTATTGATTATCCAACACTTAGTTTAAAATCAACTCAAGACCCACAAGAAATCTCTCAGCCACTCTCTGTAGATTTCTCTAACTCTCTCTCAATTCCTCTAAGTGTGTAACCTAAACCCTTATGCTAAGCCTTGTTTATATAGGACAAGGTTTGCACATGGGCTTTGGTCTGGGCCAGGCCATTCTCCAAGCCCATTACACTAATTAACTCCCTAACCAATAATGCTAAGCCCAATACAAAATATCCAAAGACTAAATAAACAAACTATTAAGTTGTTGTCACAAAACATGCACCAACAAACTCCCCCTTGACAATAGCTTCATAGTGTAGCTTTGTCTTCAAACATCTTGCGGTCTTTTGGTATTTGGATAGCGTCAGCTACACAGTTTCTGACATCAACAAACTCCCCCTTAGCTGATGCTTCCGATCTCCAAAACTTTCATTCGTTGTAGATCAGTGAACTAGCAATCTTTGGTTAAGCAAGTTAAACTTCAAATCTTCCATATCTCTTTCTCTTTCTGCAATGTAGTAGAAGGATCCTACCATGCATCTTCACACGTTCTTCACTTCACTCTCAATCTGCACTTTACTTGTATTCTGCACTTCATTTTGATAATTGCATCAATCTGTTTAGCAACACAAGAAAGTATCTCGAAAAACCATTAGTCTTTTTCACATTTAAAGATAAACCAATATTTTATCTTAGTTTGCAAAAACAACTACCTGTCTGTTCAAAATGGGAGATCTTTTAAAAAGAAATCTTTTTGGTATTTTTGATATTTTTCAACAACTAAACAAACTAAACTAAAAATATTTACAATACTTCTTTTTGTGAGTATCATGTGCAAGAAGATCATATCAGCAAAATCAAACTGTTTTCACACCTTAGATAATTCTTTATATAATTTTTCGTGAAAAGCAGTCCAAGAAGATTACCAGTATGTTTGTCCACTTAAACAAAATGCATGAACATTTCAAGTACCATTACCGTATGATACGTTAAGGTAATATTAATTCTGATATATTAGCGTGTACCACTTCAGGATATACCCCCGCGATCAAGGTATGCACAAAGATTCATCGTAGTAGGTGAGTATACTGAATTCATCCATTTTGTTTTTCAAAGTTTAGATAATTGGTGAACAGGCCAGTACTTCCGTACAGCAGAGAGACCAAAATATCTAACGAGGGCTAAGACAAATACCATTTTTGGTACGATTTATGCATTTTGCACTTTTGAATGACTCTCTATGAGAGCTTCTTCATTTTCAGGGTTTTGGCATTTTTAGCTCTTTTAAGATATCCTGGTTGTGTCTAGGTCAGCATGTATCTGGATGCAGCAGAAGGACAACCATGATATCCCCAGATGAAATAACAGTATAAAGACCCAAAACTTCAGATTTTGGCAATCTATCAACGCAAGAATTAAGGTCATTAAACCATACACCACTGATGTGTTCCCCACTCATACTCAGTTCATTTAGGTTTATATCACATTGGTAAGTTGATTATTTCATGCTTTTTGCCTACTGGTACATCATATGATGAAGCTACTATTACACTTAAGCAATTTAATTCAGTTTGAGTGTGACAGTCTAACTTGCTGATGTACTATCATTTCTTCTTTTTCACACAGTGAAATCTCATTTTTGATTTTCTATTTTTTTTTATGTTTTTCATTTTTAAAATTTTATAACTTACTCCCCCTAAACACACGCACTATCTAAACTCTTTTTGGCTTAGGGTGATTTCTCCCCCTAAATTTTTGTTTTGATGGAGTAAGTTTCAAAAACATAAATTTAAACACAAACAGACTCCCACTTTATATCTGACAAATGTTTTTCACGTTTAAAGTTTAGAATAATCAAAACAATCACAGAAGTAAATAGTTCGTTACCCATGTTAACCTACTATTCACCTCAGATGATTTACAGGAATAACCATTGTTGAACACATCAACAGTCCTTCTTGGTCATCCTGCATTCACTCAACAACTTAATTAGACGTTAGAACCCAAGCCCTGATAGTCTTGGGTTATCCTGATTCATCCATTACAGGAACATCCATCCAATATCCATCACTCCCCAATGGAGTCTTGGATGTTTTACCCATTGTTGAACAAGATTGATAATTTCCACTAGGTCTTTGATTGCGAGAGTTCCAATAAACTCTCCGATTTTCTGACCTTTGGAAATTATTATCTTGATACCTGCTTCTACCATTATCATACCATGAATTCTGAAAATTTTTTGGATGTTGTTGAACATTTGAGTTACTAAAACCCCTATGTTCGTTTCTTCTTTGAAAATTTCGATTACCAGAAGTCTGGTATCGATTTTGATATCCAAAATTTTTATTTTGACTTTGAAACCGATTTGATTTACCATTATAATGACTAAATTGTGGAGAAATACTTCTTGGTCTATCAAATCTTTTCGAAGTTGAAGGTTTTGATTGAAATTCAGGTTTCTTTGTCTGACAACTTGATTTTACATTATTGCTTGACCCAACCTGATTCCCGTCTTTAACCTCATCAACTTTTTGTTTACCTTTCTTCAAAGGACAACAACTCGCCACATGTCCTTTGTTGTGACATTTAAAACGGGATCTTTTCTTATAACTTTTCTTTTTGTTTGATCCCCTTTTAAATGTGTTGGCCCTTTTGTCTTCAGTATCCTCATCCACTTTATGAGGTGTACTGTTAGACCCAACAAATTCTTTCAAAGAAACTGGACTATTTGGTAAGTCAACAGCTATCGGATCCACAACCTCTTGTGCAGTGGTTACAAAATCAATTAGCTCTTCTTCATTTGGTAGAAAAGAGTAGTCTTGATTTTCATAAGATGAAGCTTTAGTAAACCCCACCCCTGTTTTATCATTGCTCCTTTTTAAACCTTTTTGAATATGAGTCCTGACTAACGAAGAATTTCCAAAATTGTCTAACTTACCTTGAAGTTCTACAATTTTGGCTTGTGCATCAGCCAATTCTGTGCACTTTTTTGAAAGCTCGTTAGTCTTTTCTTTCACAGTTTCACGAGCCAAATCAATGATCTGTAACTGTTCATTGACTTTGCTTGTTAAACTGCTAATTTCTTGTTCATTTGATTTGAGTTTATCTAAACAATTTGACTCTTTTTTAATCAAAAGAACATTTAACTCTTTTCGGTTTTCCAAATCAGCTAAGAGAATTTTGTTTTGCTCCGATAATCTGTTAATTTTAACTTGTAGTTCAGTGCAATTAAGACATGTATGACTTACAGATTCTGATGATACCTTCACTTCTGTTGTAAGTCCATTCACATCAGTCAAGCCCTTTGAAACTTCTGGATCCCTCTTTTGAACATTCTCCTCATCTGCTTCCTTCTTCTCTTCTACCTCAGCAGCTTCCTCTCCAATCTTCACAGCTGCAAGCTCAGCTACCAATGCTTGATCACAAGTAGTTACTTTTGAAGAGATCTGATAACGTTTTTCCAAAGCTTCCCACAACTCTCTAGAAGTCCCATACTTCTTGAAAGTATATTTGACACTCTCAGGCAAGGACATCTTGATTGCTGCTAAAGCTTTTTTCTCAGCATCAACCACTCGTTTCTCAGATTCATCCATCTTATCATAAGACATCACTATAACTCTTCCATCAACACGACGTGTGGGAGCAAAGTATCCATCTATCATACACGTCCACATTTCAGTATCTTCACTTTTCATAAACAACTCAAACTTCTCTTTCCAGTCAGCATATTCTTTGACGTTTGTAAGCTTTGGCCAGTTTTTAACAGTCTCCCTTCCATTGTTCATCTTAGCCATCACGCAGCGTAAAAGTTTAAATGAATTTTGGTAACCTATGTCAAAATTCAAATCTAACTTCTCTACTGGTCCTTGTCGAGCTTTTACCGTAACCGTACTGTCAAAACCGTACAAAAATTATCCAAAAACTGTTTTACCAAAGTATACCGTTAGATTCATCTCGAAATTACGATTCCAATGATATGTAATGTCAAAAACCTATTTCAGGATTTTCCAGAGTCTGTTTTTTTTTTTTTTTGGTCCTAAAAATCCAAGGATTCCAACGGTGCAAACGGTTTCCTGAGATTAGTTACGGATGATTTCCTAAACTCGAAACGGTGAAATTTTTCTTAGGCAAGCCATGAAAAATTCCACCCCTTCCGAAATGAATAGAAATGGTCCGAAATGGTTATCTGAAAAGGTTCTTTATCCGAAATGAGCACCTCTGGTTCGAAATGAACTAATCTTATCCGAAATCAGACCTTTTTATCCGAAATGAATACCCTCAAATTCGAAATGATCCGTCAGGCTGATCCGAAATCAGGCTTAACTAATCCAAAATGGATTCTACTGATCCGAAATGAATCAGTCTGATCCGAAATGCAAGTGGAACTTGTCCGAAATGCAACCTGATGATCTGAAATGCTTGAACTGTGTCCGAAATGGATCCGAAAAGCTTGCTGATTATCCAAAATACTTAAAGTTTATTCGAAATTGATGCTGATTTATCCGAAATACTGATTTTTGGTCCGAAATGCAAGCCCTTTGATCAGTAATGATCCGAAATGCTTGAATTTTATCCGAAATCAGCAGCAGAACACGAACACATCCTCCAGAAACGTCCAAAAACGCTGATTTTCTGCAGAAAACGATTCTGAACCAAGCCGATCAAGAGCCTAATGCTCTGATACCAATTGTAGGTCCCTTAATCCGTGCGGATCGTAACAGAATCATCGATCTAACCTAGAGTGTGGAATCCCCTAGATCAGATTTCACAGAAAATGAGTAGAAACAGAATCAATAACACGATACACTTTCAATCAGGTCTTCTATTGATTATCCAACACTTAGTTTACAATCAACTCAAGACCCACAAGAAATCTCTCAGCCACTCTTTGTAGATTTCTCTAACTCTCTCTCAATTCCTCTAAAAGTGTGTAACCTAAACCCTTATACTAAGCCTTGTTTATATAGGACAAGGTTTGCACATGGGCTTTGGTCTGGGCCAGGCCATTCTCCAAGCCCATTACACTAATTAACTCCCTAACCAATAATGCTAAGCCCAATACAAAATATCCAAAGACTAAATAAACAAACTATTAAGCTGTTGTCACAAAACATGCACCAACACTTTCTTCGCATGCGGTTGAGCTAGTGGGTTCTGAGCAGTAACTGCAAAGTTCTGAGCACCCTTTCGCTTTCTCGACTTCTTCGACGACTCACCTTTCTTACCCTTACCCTTTTCCTTGATAGATTCGGTCGACTTCTTCTTATCACTCTTACAGGTAAGTTTACCCTTCTTGACTTGCGACTCAGTCAGGGTAGCAGATAACTCGATCGCGTGACGAACAGTAGTAGGATTAACGCCAGTCACAATATCCTGTATGGAATCGGGTAACCCATCGATATACCTCTCAATTGCTTTCTCCAGTGGGGTAACCATAGTAGGACACAAAAGACTGAGTTCCTCAAATCGATCCGTATACGCACGGTGTTCTCCCCCATCTTGTTTTAGATCGTCAAACTCTCGTTCCAAAGCTCGAATTTCGTGATGGGGACAAAACTCTTTCATCATGAGTGCTCGAAGCTCTTCCCATGTTTGTGCCAATGCCACTTCGGCACCCCTATCACGCATCACTCCGTTCCACCATGTATGAGCACGCTTCTCAAACACACTTGATGCAAATTCAACCTTACGCCCATCCGGACATTGCACATGTCTGAATGTGCTCTCGATACTTTTGAACCATTGAAGGAGCGCAGTTGCCCCTTGCGACCCAGAAAACTTTAGCGGCTTAGCAGAATTGAAATTCTTGAAATTACATTGTGCATTGTTATTATTATTGTTGTTGTATAGCTCGTGGATTTGGGTCACAACGCCTGGAAGCACAACAGCCATTTGCTGAGAGACAAGGGCTGCGACTTCTTCAGCAGTAAAAGATTGTGCATCACGTCGAGGAGGCATTGTCTAACAAGGAAATATGAGAAACGAGTGAGGTCGACAATTAGGAAAAACAAAAGAGGTATTGAAAATTATCGACGAAACATAAGGAAGGCGATCATTTGTTCGTTACCTCGAACCAACAAACGACACGCAGTGACTAGTAATGAATCAAAATAATGTAACGCGGAGACATGCTCGCCTATAAGTGAACACTCACCCCAAGAGTTCCCAGGTAAGAGTGACTGGTCCGATTATGTAGATTTGTACGAACACTCTAGCCTTAGACAGAAAACTCAGGGTACAGGCATTCACTCTTCCAGTTTGCACGTTTTCACATTATTTAAACCCAAACTTTGACGAGATTTTGAAAACTCAGAAGGCACTAAGCCAAAATGAGTTAAACTGGAAGGGTTCAAAACCTTACAACAAAGGGTCCAAAACCAAGTAATCAATCATCCTAGAACGGATGATTAATTTTCGAAGCAGATTCGGATTTTGTGTTCTCGTTGTGGTTATCACCTAAGGGTAGGTGACGGTTTTGTTTTTGTTTTAAACTAAACGCAAATCAACTTGCGTTGGGATCCTAGAAAGTTATAGTCTAGGTCAAAACATTACTAATAACCTAATTCCCTATAACCATTGGCTCTGATACCTACTCTTCTGTCACACCCCGACCAAATAAAACAACAAATCGTGGCGGAAACGTCGGGGAGTGTTGTAACAGAATTATTATTTCTCAACCATGAATACAAAAGAGTTTCGTTTTATTAAATATTAAACATTAACATTGTCTTTGAAACTGAACAAGCAAGTTATATATCGACTATCATTATTATTATGTCACTAAGACCTCGTCCAGATCCTATGTGACTCATACATCCTAGCAATCAACATCAAGCAACTTCACCTGAAACATATGTACAAACAAAGTCAGCAAAGAAATGCTGGCGAGCACATAGGTTTTGTGTGAGTATCAGATTCATGGCTCGTTTATATGTTAAAATAACTCGTACAACTTCGTTGTTCGACAGTAGAAAACCTTGTTTTGTAAAATGTTTGTGTATATAAAAAATGATTTAACCAACTTAAATAATTGGTTATAGTTTAAAAAAAATCTCGTTGCCATGAATCTTAACCCAAAACATTTGTTGAAGTAAACCAAATCGTATATCGTTCTCGTAAAATAACTCGTTTTGTTTATATCCTTTCGAAAACATCGTTAAGTGACATCGTTTCAAAATCGTTAACTCGTTTAAATCGTTTCCAAATCGTTGAATCATTTAAATCGTTCAATCGTTCTCGTATCGTTCAATCGTTCTCGTTTTAATTGTGAAAACTATTTTTGGTCATCTCGCTAATAACCTTCAAACCTTCGTAACTCGTCCATCGTTCAACTCGTATTAACAAACCACCAAAGGGTAAGTTAACAATCACAGATTCAGTCGTTACCCACCTAACCCACACATAACCATGGGTGCAGTCTGATAACGGGATTTGTCAGATCCTATGGTACCATAACCTAATACTGGTCGGTTCGGCCAAAATTAATGAATGTCATTCGTTATGTAACTACAACCAACAAGTTCGTTCACATTATCAAAATCGTTATTAGTTTAGTATAAACCATCTCAATCGTTTTTGAAACCATCGTTAAAACATCGAAATCGTTTTGATACATATGAATCACCCCAAAACAATCGAAAATAGTAAAAGTGGGGATCTATGTACTCACCTTTGGGTGCGTTTTTATATGTTAACACAATCCCTTTATTCGTCCTAAATTAGATAAGAATGATTTAATAATCAAAAACCCACAAAATACATAAGTTTCTCCGATACTTAGAATTTTCACATAACTTTGAGATCTTTCTCAAAAAGTTATTATTTTTTATTATATTGGTGTATTTGTATATATATAAGTTCACATATATATTTTAAAAACCTTGCGACTTGAACGATTTTATTGGTGACCCTCATTATGTTATAAGCAATATATCTACGATTTGTGCGTCGTAATATATATATACTTATTGTGACATAAAATAAGTATCGTAATACACATAATCTTGTCAAGTATTAACATGTCATCATACACATATTGTAAAACACATAGCACATTGTAACACATAAAATTTACCCATGAACAACCCATTATAGTGTATGTCGAAAAACTCTTATTTTAGCGATTCGGTAACATTTTTGGGTGTCGGAAGTCACGTATGACTAACCAAACACCAAGTAAACTTAATAAAATTTAAAATACTTATTTTTATATCGAAAATATCAGTTTACTTACTGATCTAAAACAGTTCTACAAAAATCCTCCGAAAAGCCGATTTTTAACCGTTTTACCGCATAGTTTTGCATCAAACGTTACCCGAACCATCCCAAATCAAAATGACTTGAAATTTTAACATAACCCATGTTATTTACTGAATAAAATAGTGGTTATACTCATGATAGTGCAGGTCTCAAATAAAGCACATAAATCATGCAAATTTCACATATTTTACCACTTTTTAAGCTATATGTACAACATGCAAAGCTATCAAACCTATGTCAAAGTTTCATGTCATTATAATATACCAAATAATGTTATTTTTAGTGTTTATAATCTGTTGTAAAACATTTTTGTCATATAACCATTTTTTTATCATTTCTTAAGCTTTAAATCAACATGTATTCTTATGTACAAGTGCCTAAAGCACACTATCATAGCATCATCATTTTATATGAGTTTAGATGCATCAAATATGTGATTTATTCATGTTTATTTGCTGATGTAACTGAACATTTATCATATCATGCATAAATCATCCAACACTTGCATTTTAACTATCATCCAAGAACAAGCAACAACTTAAACAAGTATTTACCAAAGATCAAGCTCAAATCTCATACACACATATATATATATATATATATGTATACGGTTATATACACACATATACATCACCATTTTTATTTTGTATCAAGACCCATTTCTTTTTAGATTTCAAGTTTGTGAAAAATTCCAAGATTCAAGAGAAACTTCAAATCATCAAGAACAACCAAGAATCAAGAGTATGATTTAAACATAAACTTTATACCTTCAAGATTCAAGTAAGTTGTTGATGAGATTTTGATGATATGGAGCTTAAAATCACTTGAAATCACCTAGGAAACTCCTTTGTATCTTCACACCAACTTGAAATTATCTTGAAATGGAGCTTGATTATGAAGAACAAGGTTGAAGGAGATGAAGGTGGGTGTGGTGATGGTGTTTACGGTTGGGAGGAGAGAGAGAGGAGGATATGGAGTGATCTTGGAAGGATTGCTTGTGATCTTGAAAGAGATATGGAAGATATAAATAAGATTTGGAAGATTTACTAGAGATTTCATGTACCAACACTTGTCAAGTGGAAGGAGAAAAATGTGGGCACTTGTTACATACATACATACACGATATACATATATATATATGCACAAAAATTCACATAAATGATATATGTAGGTTAAAAACAGGTATTTAACTGGATACCGGGTATTTTATCTAGCGTTTAAATCCCGGTTTATGGCGTTCTAAATTATTTTTATTATTCTATAAAAATAATCTCACCAAAATATTACTGAAATAAAGTTCAGTTGCTGAGACTGGCTGTGTTGTCTGCGATTTGCAGTAGAAGCACTGTGTTGCGCAGTAACACGCGGTACGCGCTTACACTTAAAAAATAATGTTTTTAAGCGTTTTAAATTTTTTTTTCAACACGAACCTGATTAAAAATAAAATTTTAATCATAACAGAATATTTTCAGGATTTAAATATTATCCGGGCGGTCACCAACGTTCGTTTCGAAGTTTTGTCGTAAATAGTTCTAAACTTATTTCTAACTTGTGTAAAGGTTATTTAAGGTATGTTAAGTCTATGTCACTATTCCGGAGTGTTTGTTGCATTAAACTGACTGCGTTTACGCACCAATTTGCATATAACCTTCCAGAAAGCGATTTAAAGCTTGATATCGGAATCGAATCAAATCGTAAAATCATCAAACACAAATACACATATAATAACACCAAAGCACATTGTTTTATTGATAATTGACATTGTTTTATATTATACATCGATTACTGAGCACAGTTGTCACAGAGTTAGAGACAGAAAAGATAGAAAATGAAAGAATCAGATGATTGCTGTAAAGTTGTTCAAGTTCTGATTATTTGATTGATAGAATTTATCCAACTGTTGTAGGTTTTGAAGCACTTCAAGATAAGAAGTCGGAAGAGAAGGATACTAGTAAGAAACAAAGTTAAAATTATAACAAGTGTCCGCCTCTGATCTGGGAAGGTTATTCTCCCAGAAAACCAAATGAGGAACAAGTCAAAAAGGAAGTCAATATAAAATTGAAGTCTAAAACAACTGATGTCACACCCCGATATTTCCACATATTACCGGTGGGCCCAGCGGGGAGTATCGTGACGTAGTTGATATCATCATAGTCAATACACACAATATAATAGCACAGCGAAAAGCTTGGTGAATAAACTATTACAAACCATAATGTCTGAGTGTTCGAGTGACAGAATATACAGACTGAAATGTAATAAGATCCACAAGCGGATCATAAATAAATACAAAGAAACAAAATAACAGACTTCAGGTATCTACGGATTTGCAAGATCCTCTTATGACACCTAATAGCTCCAGCGTATTACGAGAGGTACCTGTCAAGTCAGTCTTTAAGAAAATACATCAGTTTACACTGGTAAATACAATTAACCGACTCTTTTGAAAACATTTATGAAAATTGATTTAAGTGCACATGGCACAAATCTTTTATAACTTGGGACAATTATTTAAATATAATCTTGTATACAGATTTATATGTTTGTCTTACAATTGGGGCCGGTTGGAAGCCGGTCGTGATTAATTGACTCACCACTTATAGAACCCACAAAGGAGTTATCCCCAACATGTGGGTTTATATGTTAGCATTTGCATCTGTCAGGTGTATGCCTACACCCCGTGCATAGGTCGTGGCCATTTTCAAATGAAATGAGCCGAGGATATCCAGGACATGGTCGTATTAACCCCCAATGCTTATGTTATCAAACAAGACAGATTAAAACGGGTTATGTAAATTTATTAATCACAATCCGATTAAATGATTTCATACCCGACCAAGTGGTATTATTATAATACCATATCCCAAGCCCGTATAAGGGAAAATAAGTTAAAAGTATTTACCTGATGCTAGCAGTATAATCCTAAAGCTCTTGATGGCACCTTCTACCGGAAGCTATTTAATCTGAATAGAAGGTTTATTACCTATTAGGATGCTAACGGGTCTTTAATTTAATCAAGGACTTAGACCGGCTAGCTAGAAGGAAACCTTACGATTCTATACACTAGATTAAGCGGAGACCGGAATAGAATGATATTTAGACCCGAAAAGCTTGGATACTTGTATAAAATGGGTAAACTAAACACATTCTGGAAATTGAGAATTTATTGATAAGGTTAAACCCGTTTCGACTATGTTATGTAAACTAGTCACATAAGCCGATCCGAACGCGTAAACGCGTAACGGTAACCAAATAAATTATATACAGGTCTTAATCGTTATTATGCTCAAAATATGTTAATACATCAGTAAGATGTTAACATATATGCCCAAAAAGTAATTTAAACCAAAATAAGTCCCATAAGGGCATTTTGGTAATTTTAATGCCCATAAAAAAGTTTAAATATTAAACTCAGTTTCAGGTCTGATTTTAATAAGTAAAAATATACATTTTGTAAGTTACATCAGTAGGGTATTTTATATACGTGAAATTTATCTTATATAACCAAACTATGCACCGTAGGGGCATTTTGGTAATTTTACATAGGCTTTAAAGGTCAAAAGAGACTTCTGAGTTTAAAAACTTTGACTTACTATTTAATTGTATAAATTAACTTAAAACATCAGTGGGTAATAAGTTTTATATGCTAAAAATAGTTTTCACCCATACTACGTGCTTAAAACGCTTAAAAGTCGGTTTAAAGGGATATTCGGGTTAAAATAGGAAATCTGAGTTTTTGATCATTTTATAAAGTTTAAAATACTTTATTAACTATATATAAAATCAGTAGCAGAACGTTTGGCACTAAAAAGTTATCTAAAACTCATTTTATGCATGAAAAGGGTAAAACCGACAATTACCGAAATCAAGTTATAATCCTATGTTATGCTCAGCCTAAAAATGATTAAAAATCTTCAAAAATCCTAAAATATTATTTTACATCATTAGGTACAAAGTTTGATGTCAAAAATTGGGTTTAAATAGGCTTCATGCTAATTACGCGATTTAAATAATAAAAAGCTCCTTAATTACGCTATTGAGCATAACTACTAAGTAATGTGGTCCTAATGGAAGCTTAAAACATGGGAGAATTAAGCTTGAACGGGTCAGAACTGAAAGTCAAAGCAAAAGTCAAGCTTTTGCAACTTTCGGTTATAAACTGACCTTAGACTATTAATTGCCGGGTTAGGACTGATAAAACATGTTTTAATATTGATTACCAAGTCATTAGAATGTTAAAATATAATTTAGAACCTCTGTTTTATTAATTAGAATCATTTTTGTAATTTCTGTCCAGTTTGACTTTTTGTCAAACTACTTTGACCCGACAATTGACCAGTCAAACGAGATAATTAGGAGGTGCCCTTTTTAGGGTTAATCACCTACACTAATGTGGTTCTATAACCACTTTCAATTTGATCAGTGGTTAAACCATATGTAATTAAAACAAAAGTCAAACTAAATTTACGATAAGTTTGACTTTAGAGTAATTAAGCTAAATTAAACGACTAAACAAGAAATTAGAGGCTTACTACAGGTCCTAGCAGTCTTTTCTACACTTGATAATCCTCTTCTTACTGATGGAAGCTCCAGAACAAGTCCCTCAAGTGAATTGTTTGCAAATGTGTTTATGAACACAAGAATAAGCTCCTTTATATAGCAAAGTCCATGAATCTAGATCATTTCTAGGTGTTATTGGAGGCCCTGGGATCACCCCAGGTGTCCTAGCTAGTGAAATTAACCGACTTACAGCTCCCTAGGTCGTTACAAACTAGGCTAAGGCGGTGGAACAGCCAAAACCCGCACCTGGCATGATTTTTCTGTTACTGGCACTCTGAGGCGGGGCGCGTAAGCTAGGGGGCTTACGTGGGCCGTTTGGACCGACTGATCAGGTAAAACAAGTTTCAATCTTGGCAGCTTTAGTCCCTGATCGATTTTAACCCTTTTTAACCTCGTTGTTAACATGTAGGGCCCTTTTAGTTAGTATGTTGAGGCTCTAGGATGAATAAATTAACTTCGTTAGGCTCCGGTTCGTTAAATACCTCTATGAAAGCAAGTTTCATCAAGTTGACACTTTTGGCCCAAAGTTTTGAAAACATGCGTAGCGATCTCGAAACCACATATTTGAATGTTTCGAAGCCTCGGTTCCGTTAAAAGGTCACTCAGAGGTCATAATCGACATGTTGACACGTTTAACCCTTATAATTAAATAATCTTCCGATTATTTTCATAAACGGCTTCTTATATTCAATCAATCACTCGTTTAAGAATATATTCATCATGTATGGTCATTCAGAGGCACAAGTTTGGCATGTTGACACTTTTAGTCCCTGTGGTTTCATAAATTCAATGTTTGACAATTTTGGTCCTTCAAACTCTATCCTTCACACCTTTAGAGTTTAGTACACGTGTCTATACATAATTGGACACGTTTTTACGTGGTGTTACATCCTCACCCCCTTAAAAGAAATCTCGACCCCGAGATTTACTGGAATAAGTGAGGGTATTTCTGTCTCATAGTGGACTCGATTTCCCACGTATACTCGGGACCTCTGCGAGCGTCCCATTTGACCTTTACTATAGGCACATGTTTTCTTCGGAGCTTTTTAACTTGTCGATCCTCGATTGATATAGGTCTTTCAACAAATCTCAAGCTTTCATCAATTTACACGTCTTTATGAGACATAGCTAGCGATTCATCATCTAGGCATTTCTTGAGATTACAAATGTGGAACACATTATGAATCCCACTTAGCTCCTCAGGTAAGTTTAGCTTATAAGCTACACTGCCGACACATTCAATAATCTCGAATGGTCCAATATACCTAGGGCTTAACTTGCCCTTTTTACCAAAACGCATCACACCTTTCCAGGGTGACACTTTCAACAGAACTCTATCGCCTACCTCAAACTTTAGGGGTTTTCGCCTCTAATCAGCATAACTTTTCTGCCTATCCCGGGCAGCTTTCAGGTGATCACGAATCTGGACAATCTTGTCCGTTGTTTCAAGGACTATGTCAGGTCCTGATAATTGAGCTTCTCCTACTTCTGCCCAACAAACAGGCGTTCTGCACTTCCTACCATATAATGCCTCAAAAGGCGCAGCCTGAATGCTAGTATGGTAGCTATTGTTATAGGAAAACTCAATCAATGGCAAGTGGTCATCCCAACTACCACCTAAATCAATAACACATGCACGAAGCATATCTTCAAGAGTTTGAATTGTACGCTCACTCTGTCCATCAGTCTGAGGATGGTAAGCAATACTAAAATTCAAATGTGTACCCAAAGATTGTTGGAAACTTTTCCAAAAGTGCGAGGTGTATCTAGTATCCCTATCAGAGATAATAGATACCGGTACGCCATGAAGAGCTACAATCTTATCTACATACAACTGGGCTAATTTATCAGAGCTATGAGTCTCCTTGATGGGCAAGAAATGTGCTGACTTAGTCAGTCTATCAACAATAACCCATATGATGTCATTCCCATGCCTTGTTTTAGGTAACTTGGTTATGAAATCCATGGTTACCATCTCCCATTTCCATGTAGGGAGTTCTGGTTGTTGAAGTAGTCCTGAAGGCTTTTGATGTTCAGCTTTAATCTGAGCACATGTCAGGCACTTAGCTACATGTGTGGCAATAGATCTCTTTAAACCTATTCACTAATAATTAGTCTTCAAATCATGATACATCTTGTCACCTCCAGGGTGAACTGAGTATTTGGAGCTGTGAGCTTCCTGGAGGATTATTTCTCGAAGTCCTCCATGAATAGGAACCCAAATTCTTCCATTCATTCTAAGGATTCCATCCTTCCCAGGTGTTAACTGTTCAACAGTTACACCTAACTTTTCATTTGGAAGATTATATTCCAAAACAGCATCCTTCTGTGCAGCTAATAGTCTTTCATTCAGACTATTCTTCAACTCAATGCTCTTGGCATTGATCCTAATTGGTTTAACTCTTTCCTTTCGGCTTAGAGCATCTGCGACCACATTCGCTTTACCAGGATGGTAGCGAATTTCGCAATCATAGTCATTTAAGGTTTCCATCCAACGGCGCTGTCTCATATTGAGCTCTTTTTTATTGAACAAATGTTGGAGACTTTTGTGATCAGAAAAGATCACACATTTAGTTCCATACAAATAATGTCTCCATAACTTTAGTGCGAATACAACGGTACCCAACTCTAAATCGTGGGTGGTGTAATTCTTCTCATGCACTTTTAATTGTCATGATGCATAGGCAATCACCTTGCCTCGTTGCATAAGCACACAACCCATACCGGTGTGTGAAGCATCACAGTATACGACAAACTCTTTAATTCCATCAGGTAAGGTTAGCACTGGAGCATTGCTCAATTTCTTCTTAAGAATCTCAAAGGATTCTTGTTGCTTCGGACCCCAATCAAACTTAACATTCTTACGGGTCAAAGAAGTTAATGGTGCAGCTATTCTTGAGAAGTTCTCAATGAATCTTCTATAATATCCAGCTAAACCTAGAAAGCTACGTATTTCGGTTGGAGTCTTGGGTGCTTCCCAATTCATTGCGGCTTCTACCTTAGCGGGATCTACTTGGATACCTCGCTCACTGACAACGTGTCCAAGGAATTGGACTTCACGAAGCCAGAATTCACATTTGGAGAATTTAGCATACAACTTCTCCTGTTGAAGCAATCCTAAGATACATCGAAGGTGCTTCTCATGATCAATTTGGCTACGAGAGTAAATAAGTATGTCATCTATAAAGACAATGACAAACTTATCTAAATATGGCTTGCAGACTCTATTCATGAGGTCCATGAATGCTGCTGGCGCATTAGTGAGGCCAAATGGCATCACTAAAAACTCGAAATGTCCATATCTTGTTCTGAATGCCGTCTTAGGCACATCTTCAGTCCTAACCTTGAGTTGATGATACCCAGATCTCAAATCAATCTTTAAGAAGAAGCTCGCTCCTTGGAGCTGATCAAATAAGTCGTCGATCCTGGGTAAAGGATAACGATTCTTAATCGTTACTTTGTTTAGCTCACGATAATCAATGCATAGGCGCATTGATCCGTCTTTCTTTTTCACAAATAAAATTGGAGCACCCCAAGGTGAAGACCTAGGTTGTATAAAACCTTTTTCCAATATGTCATCTAATTGAGTTCTGAGTTCCTTCATTTCAGTAGGTGCTAGGCGATAAGGAGCTCGTGCAATGGGTGCAGCTCCTGGAAGAATGTCTATTCTGAACTTTATTTGTCTCTCAGAAGGTAATCCAGGTAACTCGTCAGGAAAGACATCAGGATACTCAGAGATGTTTGGGATGTCTTCAATCATAGGTTTCGGATCATTCACAGTCACTTGTGCCATGTAAATGACACATCCGTTCTTTAAACATTGTGATACTTTGAGAATAGACACATTGCTAGGCAATCCATAATGTGTATCTCCTTGAATAGTGACGGATTCACCAGAAGGGGTTTTGATAATAACTAGCTTTTTATCACAGGCAATTTGGGCTTGGTTATGCGATAACCAATCCATGCCCAAAACTATATCAAACCCATCCAATTTCATTGGCAAGAGGGATAGCAGGATAGAATGATTCTTGATGGATATGAAACATCCATCAAGAAGAGTTGAAGCTGTTTCTAAGGTACCATCAGCAAGCTCTACCACATATTTTATGTCTAGAGTCTTAATGGGCAAATTCAGTGACTTACAAAACTTATGGTCTATAAAAGACTTATCAGCACCTGAATCAAATAAGACTCTAGCATAATTATTATTAATGAGGAAGGTACCTGTTATGATGTTCTCGTCGTTCACCGCTTCCCTAGCATTCATTTGGAAGACCCTTGCGTTGGTTTTCTTTGCCTCCTCGGGCTTCTTTGTATTCTTGGGGCAATTGGTTTTAATGTGCCCCTTTTCATTGCAACCGTAACAGGTTGCATCCTTTATATTTCGGCACTCAACAGACTTGTGCCCTTTCTTTTTACAGATCTCACATGGTTTGGCCTATGGGTCTTGGTTGCATTTCCCAAAATGCCTTTTGTTGCAAGTCTTACACCTGGGCTTGTCACTTGACTGCCCCTTCTTGGAATTAAAGTTCCCTTTTCCTTTCTTGTTCGACTGAGGAGACTTATCTTCCTCTCTCTTCCTCTTCCCATCATCAGTTGTTTTCTTTGCCCTACTCCTCACAACATCCAAAGTGAGGGACAAAGATAGATCCACAGCAGATCTATAAGTGGTTGGCTTAGAGGCCTTAACGTTCCCTTTTACTTTAGGAGCCAAACCACCGACGAAACGCGCAATGCGTTTAGGTTCAGGAGTGACTAGGTATGGCACAAGCCTTGACATTGAATTGAAACTAGTCACATAGGATCTACAATCCAGATCCTTCATCACTAAAGTGAGGAAATCAGTCTCTATCCGCTCGACTTCATGCTGAGGGCAATAGGTTTCCTTAACCAAATTAACAAACTTGTTCCATGACAGATTGTACAAAGGAACCTTCCCGGTGGCTTGCACTAACGCTTTCCACCAAGTGAGGGCATCGCCCTTGAAGGATTGTGATACAAACTTCACTATATCCTCCTTAGCACATCCGCTGATGTCTATCACAGTCTCCATCTCATCTAACCATTTCATGCAATCGATTGCACCTTTTTCTCCTGTAAAATCCCTCGGTTTACAGGAGACAAAGTACTTGTAGGTACAACCCTTGGTGTACCTGGGAATCGGCTCAAGAACAACCTGCCTCTTAGGCTCACTACCCTGATTAGATGAGTGTTGAGACTCACTTTTCTTATGGGTATGGGGTTGAGAATGGGATTTAGAATGAGTTTGAGACCTAACAATACTTGGCTCTTTAAATTTAGCATCCACAGCCTGAGCGACTGCTGCGGTTATCAATTCTTGCAGCTCGGCACCAATGATTTTAATCCTGGTGTTGTTTCCTTCTGTGGGATGACTGTTTGCTTCATCCGAGCTAGCCATTTTGAATACTATATCAAATAGTAATGATATATTTAAATTATGCAATAAATCACCATATTGATGATTAGATGGTCATGGTATTATTAACCCATATAGACCATTTTAAGAAAATAATAATAATCAAAGAGATACAATTCTCTATATTTTTATTAGACAGGGAAATATAAATCACACTGTCAATGTCATAAGGACATATTCATATTACACAAAGCTCGTCTCGAAGGACATTTAGATGGCACAAAGCCTTGTCACAAGGACGATTAAAATCATTGATTTCTTTAAGGGTCGAACAAAGTTCATCGCCTTTTTGACAAGAAGTCTATTAAAACTTTCATTGTCATTAGTACACCTTCGCTTGTAAGCATACATTTCTAATGAATGTTGTGGTGTATACATCATATTGATGTTTATCAGCCATGATTCATGATGATCATATAGGCTAAAAATAGTGGTTTGGAAAAATTCCAAGTATATTAGAAAGATTGTGTGGTTCTCGTACCGCACAATTCAGGATTGTTAACATGTTTTCAGATGTTAACAGAGAGTCATTATCATAAAAAGGTTGTACCATCATAGCCATTTACTATTTTGGCTAGGTTGTACCTTTAAGAAAAACTTATTGGCTGATCAATAAATTTAAAATGATATAGCATGATGTAATAAAATACATATTAAAATCGAAAATAACTTCATTAAACTATGAAACGAGTACAACATTTGCCCAAAAAGGGACTTGAGAAAAACAACACAAACTGCCCACGCAGGGGCTACTGAAACAGAAAGTAATTCCACGCAGGGACTTGGTACATGAAAACAAAATAAACGTCCTCGCAGGGACTTATTGGAATACAACATGAAACAACAGTTTCCTACTTCTTCTGGCCCTTAAGAATGTTCATAAGACCTTTGACAAAACCATTGTGCTTCTTCTTAGTTTCATGGGCTTCATGTTCAACCCGATCTAACCTCTCTAGAATTTCTTGAGTTTGTTGCTGCTGAAGAGAAGGAGGTTGCTGGTATGGCGGGTATTGATAACCCTGCCCTGGGTATCCAGTTGGATAAACTGGAGGGTAAGAAGAAGAAGGGTAAAGATGATGGTATTGAGCAGCTGTAAGGTACGGATCATGGTTTCCATAATCGGACGGGTATCCAGACGGATTATACCCAGATGATCCTGGGTATGTCGGGATCGGGTTGTCAAAACCCAACGGTGGCTGTAGTGGTGCATGCGAAACTGGCGGAAGATTGACTTCCGGCACCGTGTGTGAGGGTCCGTCCGACTGTGGGTCCTCTGGGATAGGAGGGTAAGAACTTGAGCCATGAGGAGATGCAAACCGTGGTCCCCCACGTACTGACATTCTAGCATTTCTCCTCCGCCTTGGCGGCTCGGGAGGCTGTTGAGGTGGTTCCTCAACTGGTAACGGTGGTGGGGTCACAACTTGGAACTGGGGTTCAACCAAGGGAGGTTGGGCTGGGGAGTTATGGTATGAAGGTGTAAAGAACCAGTAATACTGAGCCATCCTCTCCTGGAATGAGTCGGGCCCATGGTACGGTGATCCCTGAAATGGGGAACCGCTTGAGACGCTTATTGGGTGGCCTGGTGTTCCTGTTTGCAATTCTGGGTCCGGGTCATCATCCATCTCCATTTCCTGGGAAAAGTGATCCTCAGGTCCCAAAGGGTTGTAGCCCAAAAAGTTGTTAACGTAATCATTCGGATTAAATTGTGCAGGAGAGTAAGTAGAATCTGAATAATGAAAAGGATGAGATTAAAAGGAGTGGTTTGATTGGTTTGAGTGATGAGTTCCCTGCGAAAGAGGGGAATGATGGGGTTCGATAGGAATGGGCAACCCAAAGTAAGGAGGGTCAGATGGTGAGGATCCCAGCGAGACAGAATGTCTTGCTGGTTCAAAGCTATGGCTCCAATTATCCCTTGAGTCAGAGCCGGAAAGCGAGTCGGATGGTGTACGTCTGTGGGAGGGTCCCGCGCTGCTAGACGGTCCTCCACGCATGGGTCCTTTGCCTTTTCCTCTAACTCTTGGTGGCATTCTTCCAAGTGTTAACCTGTCAAGACCAGTAACTACAATAAAACAATAAAAGGAAGGTTAAGAGTAAAATCCTAGGTCATTTGCCTAGACTCAAGAGTCTAAGGAATGTGCTTATTATGTCATTGAGATTAAACACAAAAGGTTAGTGTTTAATTCACTCAATGTTGGCTCTGATACCAACCTGTCACACCCCGATATTTCCACATATTACCGGCGGGGAGTATCGTGACGTAGTTGATATCATCATAGTCAATACACACAATATAATAGCACAGCGGAAGGCTTGGTGAATAAACTATTACAAACCATAATGTCTGAGTGTTCGAGTGACAGAATATACAGACTGGAATGTAATAAGATCCACAGGCGGATCATAAATAAATACAAAGAAACAAAATAACAGACTTCAGGTATCTACGGATTTGCAAGATCCTCTTATGACACCTAATAGCTCCAGCCTATTACGAGAGGTACCTGTCAAGTCAGTCTTTAAGAAAATACGTCAGTTTACACTGGTAAATAACCTTAACCGACTTTTTGAAAACATTTATGAAAATTGATTTAAGTGCACATGGAACAAATCTTTTATAAGTTGGGACAATTATTTAAATATAATCTTGTATACAGATTTATATGTTTGTCTTACAATTGGGGCCGGTTGGAAGCCGGTCATGATTAACCGACTCACCACTTATAGAACCCACAAATGATTTATCCCCAACATGTGGTTTTATATTTTAGCATTTGCATCTGCCAGGTGTATGCCTACACCTCGTGCATAGGTCGTGGCCATTTTCAAATGAAATGAGCCAAGGATATCCAAGACATGGTCGTATTAACCCCCAATTCTTATGTTATCAAACAAGACAGATTAAAACGGGTTATGTAAATTTATTAATCACAATCCGATTAAATGATTTCATACCCGACCAAGTGGTATTATTATAATACCATATCCCAAGCCCGTATAAGGGAAAATAAGTTAAAAGTATTTACCTGTTGCTAGCAGTATAATCCTAAAGCTCTTGATGGCACCTTCTACCGGAAGCTATTTAATCTGTATAGAAGGTTTATTACCTATTAGGATGCTAACGGGTCTTTAATTTAGTCAAGGACTTAGACCGACTAGCTAGAAGGAAACCTTACGATTCTATACGCTAGATTAAGCGGAGACCGGAATAGAATGAGATTTAGACCCGAAAAGCTTGGATACTTGTATAATATGGGTAAACTAAACACATTCTGGAAATTGAGAATTTATTGATAGGGTTAAGCCCGTTTCGACTATTTTATGTAAACTAGTCACATAAGCCGATCCGAACGCGTAAACGCGTAACGGTTAACCAAATAAATTATATACAGGTCTTAATCATTATTATGCTCAAAATATGTTAATACATCAGTAAGATGTTAACATATATGCCCAAAAAGTAATTTAAACCAAAATAAGTCCCATAAGGGCATTTTGGTCATTTTAATGCCCATAAAAGAGTTTAAATATTAAACTGAGTTTCAGGTCTGATTTTAATCAGTAAAAATATACATTTTTGTAAGTTACATCAGTAGGGTATTTTATATACGTGAAATTTATCTTATATAACCAAACTATGCACCGTAGGGGCATTTTGGTAATTTTACATAGGCTTTAAAGGTCAAAAGAGACTTCTGAGTTTAAAAACTTTGACTTACTGTTTAATTGTATAAATTAACTTAAAACATCAGTGGATAATAAGTTTTATATGCTAAAAATAGTTTTCACCCATACTAGGTGCTTAAAACGCTTAAAAGTCGGTTTAAAGGGATATTCGGGTTAAAATAGGAAATCTGAGTTTTTGATCAGTTTATAAAGTTCAAAATAATTTATTTATTATATAAAATCAGTATCAAAAAGTTTGGCCCTAAAAAGTTATGTAAAACTCATTTTATGCATGAAAATGGTAAAACCGACAATTACCGAAATCAAGTTATAATCCAATGTTATGCTCAGCCTAAAATTGATAAAAAATCTTCAAAAATCCCAAAATATTATTTTACATCAGTAGGTACAAAGTTTGATGTCAAAAATTGGGTTTAAATAGGCTTCATGCTAATTACGCCATTTAAATAATAAAAAGCTCCTTAATTACGCTATTGAGCATAACTCCTATTCTAGACCTCGAATTGATGTCAAATTTTCAGGACATGTCTAAATATCAGATGCAAAGGTGTTAGTCCAATCACATTGTTAAAAATCTCATTTGTATGTAAAAAGGGCGTTTATGGCATTATTAAGCATAATTACGATCAAGTGCATATAATTCAAACCACTAGGCACCATGCAATATAACTCCAGAGGGTTATACTACTAAGTAATGTGTTCCTAATGGAAGCTTAAAACATGGGAGAATTAAACTTGAACGGGTCAGAACTGAAAGTCAAAGAAAAAGTCAAGCTTTTGCGACTTTCGGTTATAAACTGACCTTAGACTATTAATTGTCGGGTTAGGACTGATAAAACATGTTTTAATATTGATTACCAAGTCATTAGAATGTTAAAATATAATTTAGAACCTCTGTTTTATTAATTAGAATCATTTTTGTAATTTCTGTCCAGTTTGACTTTTTGTCAAACTACTTTGACCCGACAATTGATCAGTCAAACGAGATAATTAGGAGGTGCCCTTTTAAGGGTTAATCACCTACACTAATGTGGTTCTATAACCACTTTCAATTTGATCAGTGGTTAAACCATATGTAATTAAAACGAAAGTCAAACTAAATTTATGATAAGTTTGACTTTAGAGTAATTAAGTTAAATTAAACGACTAAACAATAAATTAGAGGCTTACTACAGGTCCTAACAGTCCTTTCTACACTTGATAATCCTCTTCTTACTGATGGAAGCTCCAGAACAAGTCCCTCAAGTGAATTGTTTGCAAATGTGTTTATGAACACAAGAATAAGCTCCTTTATATAGCAAAGTCCATGAATCTAGATCATTTCCAGGTGTTATTGGAGGCCCTGGGATCACCCCAAGTGTCCTAGCTAGTGAAATTAACCGACTTACAGCTCCCTAGGTCGTTACAAACTAGGCTAAGGCGGTGGAACAGCCAAAAGCCGCACCTGGCATGATTTTTCTGTTACTGGCACTCTGAGGCGGGGCACGTAGGCTAGGGGGCTTACACGGGCCGTTTGGACCGGCTGATCAGGTAAAACAAGTTTCAATCTTGGCAGCTTTAGTCCCTGATCGATTTTAACCCTTTTTAACCTCGTTGTTGACATGTAGGGCCCTTGTAGTTAGTATGTTGAGGCTCTAGGATGAATAAATTAACTTCGTTAGGCTCTGGTTCATTAAATACCTCTATGAAAGCAAGTTTCATCAAGTTGACACTTTTGGCCCAAAGTTTTGAAAACATGCGTAGCGATCTCGAAACCACGTGAAATTTATACCACTTATTCTTAAGAGTATATTTGAATGTTTCGAAGCCTCGGTTCCGTTAAAAGGTCACTCAGAGGTCAGAATCGACATGTTGACACATTTAACCCTTATAATTAAATAATCTTCCGATTATTTTCATAAACGGCTTCTTATATTCAATCAATCACTCGTTTAAGAATATATTCATCATGTATGGTCATTCAGAGGCACAAGTTTGGCATGTTGACACTTTTAGTCCCTGTGGTTTCATAGATTCACTGTTTGACAATTTTGGTCCTTCAAACTCAATCCTTCACACCTTTAGAGTTTAGGACACGTGTCTATACATAATTGGACACGTTTTTACGTGGTGTTACAACTGATGGTTACCAGAAAACATTGACGTAACGTTCACATCATCTGACACTGATCATGAGTCTGAGTTAATAAAGAAAGTGGTTGATCAGGTGTTGGATAAAGATGAGGAGTCAGAGTCAAAGTCCGAATCCGAGAGTTTGAGTTCATCATCAATTGACAGTCAAAAGTCGTTGGTCAAAAGGGTTTACAATAAAGAATTTATGTTATCAAAATCTAATTTGAATGACGAAACATTCAAAGTAGCATATACTTTGAATGATTCAGACAAATTATATTCTGATGAGGAATTTCCAATAAGAGGTGTTAAAACTGAAATGATCAAAAAGGTTTTCAAACTAACAGAAATTAATATTTCTGAAATAAAAGATGTAAATCTTGTTGAAAAACCTAAACCTTACACCTCAAGAGCTCAACAAAGATTAAACAAGAAAAAGGGTTACAGTTCTGGTTCAGGTTATCGAAAGAAACTAAACCATAATAGTAATTCCAAAAAGAAGGGATTGGGTTTTACTTCACCCGAGAATTATAAAAATAAGAAAATTTATAAAACAAAAACAATATTTGTTTCAGGGTCAAGTTCTGAGGAAAAAGAAAAGAGCTCATTCTGGAAGCAATCGAACAAAGCGTTCTTTGCAGAAAAACAGAAGTTTGAAAATAATGGAGCTAATCAGAAAAGAGAGACAAGAACTGTTACCGATGTCAAGAAGTTGGTCACATCGCCTGGAATTGTCCAAAAGCAACCAACACCAAACAGGGAGTCTCTTATAAACTCAAAGAAAAGATTGTTGATAAAACTGAACCACCAACTGAAAAATTCAAAGTGTTTAAAAAGTCAACATATGAAGTTGGTGAATGTTCAAAAAGATTTTACAAAAGAAGAGTAAATCTTAACAACCAAACATGGGTTGTTAAGAAATCAGATGTGAAATCTGGCGATGAATCTGACTCGTCAAAGTCAGAGGAGCCACGTGATGAGATTAAAAGTGATAATTCAGTACCGCCAATGGATGATGTCAACTTTCCACCATTGCGAGCTGAAAATTTAAAATCAAAAGTTGGTAAAGTAGAAATTTCGAATCAATTCTATTCTGAAAAGAAAGAATTTGATGTCGAAAAGGCTTTTAATGACAAAGTGAAAAATAATTTTGGGAAAATGGTCGAGGGTAAGGCCAAAGGGGTGAAAGATTTTTATGAAGAAAAAAGAAATGTTGAAACCCCAAGTGAAACTGAGAATGTTACACCTAAAGCTAGTCAGGCTTAGGTGTCTGTGTTACATATGTAAAAATCCTGACTTGTCGGAGCTCCCAAGTTGGTAATCGTGGAGCATGAATCGACATCTTTCTCAGAATTTATAATTGTCATATTTCAATTTACAAATGGTATTGTTGATAAGTGTATGAACCTACAAGTGGTTAATCAAGGTCATTAAGTTGAACTTGATTTAACTTTCATATAAGTGATTGAAAAACAATGAGATGAAACCCCTAACCTACAAGTGGTTTGTGAAATCAACAAAACTTATTTTCCGGAAAAACCATTTTGATTAAAATAAATTTAAGTGTTTTAAAATCTTAATGGGAAAATAGTTTGTTGTCAGGGGGAGTTCTGATTGTTTATGCCAAGTGGATGGCGATTTGAAGCAGTTCACAATAGTTGTCACTTTACTTGTACAGTTTGTTTTCAAATTTTCCTTGAAAATAAAAAATTGAAACATATTTTTTATTTTAGGGGGAGTAAAAATTTTAGAAATTTCAAAAATTTGAAAATACAAAAACATTGATAAATTGAAAAATGATTTTTATTGTGAAAAAGAGGAAATGATAGTACATTAGTGGACTATCACAACACGCTAAAGAATTGGAAAGTCAAATGTGATAAACGGTCTCACTGATGATATGCCAGTAGGTTTTTATACATTCAGTAGATTGCTTTCGAGATATAAACCTAAATATCAAACTTGCTTATTTCGTGGGGAACATCTCTCGGATATATAGGTAACCCCTGAAATCTTGTTTGAAGGGCTTTCTATTTCTGACATACTAGGTCTTTGTGTGTGGTGATATCTGGGGTATTATACCAGGACTTCTGATTTTGCGAGAGCAATAGCCTAGTCCTTGTATAATACTTTACATTGCTTTAATTTTAAAGCTCACCCTCAGCATAAAAATGATGAAACATTGAAAAATGCTAATCATGTGCTGTTGAAGAAAAGATTCTCTAAAGGGAACACACCGAAAGTCGAAGCATCATCTCTCTGATTTTGCGGAAGCAATAGCCTGAGCTCTCATGGTCTCGCATTTAACCCCTTACAGATATCACTAGTGTACATTCACCTGTAAGACTGAATATAGGAGTCAGGATACGGGAGTATATTCTGAGGTGGGACACGCGAATAAGTTTAAGTTCTTAAAACACTAATCTCGTATCTCGGAACAATTGAACTTTGTGTGAAAATTTAAGTGGATCAGTATACTGACAATCTAAGTGAATCGTTTAGAACTTAAAATGTTTAAAGCTTAACGATGTTAGTGATTTGTCTCAAAAACTGATATGATCCTCTTACACAAACTCACAAAAATATTGTTTGTAAATAGTTCTTTACTGCTTTCCATTAAAAACAAAAACCCAAAAAGATTTTAAGTGTGTTTTGAAATGAAAATTTCGAAAATACAAAAAGATTTTCGACAACTGATGATGAAAAGTTGATTTTCAAAATTCCAGAGTGCTAAACATGATGAACAATGGGTTGGGAGAGTTTGTTTTGAAATGAAAATTGTTATAAATAAATCTACCTAAAAGTTAGATGGTTGATGATTAAACGATACCTGCAAGTGGTTTCTAAATTTGTCAAATGTTTAAATTTGTGAAATTTATTTTGAGGTAGAGATTGTGCAGGTTAGCCAGGCTTCGACTCCTGAAGATGTGCAGATTTGAGCCAGGTTCCTGATCCTGTTGCTATGAAGAGCCAGGAGATGACCTGAACCTGTGGAAATGCTATGTCAGATTGCGATCCCGGAACAACTTAAGGGGGAGTCTGCTAGCAAAGGGGAGTCTGAAGATGCAAGAGCCAGATTCAATTCCTAATGATCATGCCAGCTGCTAATGCTGATGAGTGAGAGAAAGAGGAGATTGAAGATTAGATCAACATTCAAGGGGGAGTTTGAATGGTAGAAAGCTAGGTTGAGATCCTGGAAAAGAGAAAGAGATCAAAGGATGCTTACACTGTCAGATACTTTGGAAAGAGCACGAAGACTGATCAAGACTGAAGATGTGACATACCGAAGACTCGACACTGAAGACTTCGTCAACATCCAAGGGGGAGTCTGTTGGTGCATATGTCTATCGACTTCGTCTTGTATCGAGACCTATGCTACACTATGCGATATGATATCACACTTATAAGCTTATACGAGGTCAATACGTGACCTATACTGTACCTATACGATACTATATTTATCGTATAAAATAATTAATGTTGTATAAAAAAGTTTGTAAGAAATACTTAGTTTTTTATTTTTTTTAAAATAGAAAACTTATATTTTTTATAAAACTTTGTTAGAACAATTAATATTGTATAAATTTTTCTAAAAAACGCTTACATACGCCGCGTATAGGCCTATACGCAACGTATATAAAGGGTTTTTTTTATTTGAGGAAACAATTTTATACATTATTTATCGTTTTAGCAAAGTTATATAATAAGTACTTTAAAAAACGCTTTTAAATATCATATCGTATAGTATAAGTCTAGTATAAACCACCTCGTGTAGGCCTATGGATGTAGTATCGTATTGTATTGTATCCTAAAGTGTATAGTATAAGTCTCATATAGGTCTTGTATATGCCTATAGGCCTATACGAGACCTATACCACACCTATAGGCCTATACGGGTGTTGTAGGTATCCTATAGTATCGTATCGTATACTATCATATCGTATAGTTTATAGTATAAGTCTCGTATAGGTTCCCTTTAGGTTTTGTATGTGCCTATAGGCCTACACGGGACCTAAACCACACCTATAGGCCTATAAAGGACTTATACTATACCTATAGGCTTATACGAGTGTTGTATGGTATCCTATAGTATCGTATCGATTGCATCGTATCGTATAGTATATAGTATAAGTCTCGTATCGGTTCCCTATAGGTCTTGTATATGCCTATAGGCTTACACGGGACCTAAACTACACCTATAGTCCTATACGAGACCTATACTACACTTATAGGCCTTTATGGGTGTTATATCGTATCCTATAGTATCGCATCGTATTGTATCGTATCGTATCATATCGTATAGTATAGTATCGTATCGTATAGTGTAGTATAAGTCTCGTACAGGTCCTTTATAGGTCTTGTATATGCCTACAATACTACATCTATAGTTCTATACGAGGCTTATACAAGACCTATACTATACGATACTACAACTATACGAGACCTATACTACACTATACTATACGATACGATACGATATCACACTTATAAGCTTATGCGAGGTCAATACGTGACCTATACTACACCTATACGATACGATACGATATTTATCGTATAAAAATGATTAATTTTGTATAAAAAAGTTTGTAAGAAATACTTACTTTTTTATTTATTTAAAATAGAAAACATATTTTTTTATAAAACATTGCTAAAACGATTAATATTGTATAAATGTTTCTAAAAAATGCTTATATATGCCGCATATAGGCCTATACGTGGGGTACAGGAGCAGCCGTACCAGAACTGACATCAGTTAGACACTGATTTTTATGCAACCCTATACGTTGCGTATATAAACCCTTAATTTGTGCAAATAAACACCTTAGGTGTGCCAATAGTTTGAGCCTTAAAAAATCCCAAAATATTTAGTAAATATTCCTTTTCCAATTTTAAAGATAGGAGTTGGAGTTCACGAGAGAGCATCCTTTGTTCACGAGATTAAGTGTTCTTGAGTTTTTCTTAGTTTTCGGGGTCCAAATTGTCTTTGGCATCAGCAGAGTTTTCGACTTCATTGTTTCTGGGTGGTCGACACAAGGAAAGTTCACAAGTATTGATTTGACAATTGTGAAGTTCTCGAGTGGAGTGATTTGGTTGTTTTTGAGCTCTTGAAAGGACAAGGAATTTTCGAGTTTGAGTGTTCATCTCCATTCACCATTCCACAGTTACAAACCGTTCCAACCTCTACCACATTTCCTATCACCCTCCGATCACCATTAACCACCGGAGCACCACTATCCTACCCACAACACCACCATACAAATATCATCCCCACCTCCGAGATAAGCTGACAACCATATCGAATCACCATCTGCTTTTGAGTTGAAGTTTCCGACTTCAAAAGTTAAAGAGTCTATGTTCTCGAGGTCTTCATCTGAGTGTTTGTGTTCACAGGAAGTTCTCGAGTCCAGATAGTTTTCAAGTATGCGAGGTGTCGGTTTGTTCTTGAGCTCACACTCACCGAAACCACCATTGTTGGCCTCTACACCACCGGAGCACCATCGTGTATCACCTACAACAACATGCACCATCAATAACCTCCTCTGAAAACCAACTGAACCATCATTATTCGCCACCTCCTTAACCACCTTATAGTAACATCTTGTAAGTCTCGAAAACCGGATATAATAATGATGTCACACACACACACCAAGGATGAGCGGAATCCAAACTTGGTGAGATTCAAGAAAAACGTAAAAACAAGAACACAAGAACACCAAATCACTTTCAATACTTGCACACGATTCTATTACTCAAGAGCAAAACCTTCTGGTACAAGTATCCTAAACCACCCAAATCACCTCTATCTGTTTCTCTAATCTAGGGTGTCTATGTGTCAAGTGTTCCCCCTAATTATGACAATAAAACTAGTTTATATACCCTAGACAAGCCCACTTCCCTACATGGGCTCCCCATAGGCCTGCCTGGGCCACATGGCCTTAGGCATGGCCCAAATGACCTATACAAGTTCCAAACCTAATATAAACTAACCCGTTAAAGCCCAGTTCGCAACCATGGCCCGTTGCGTATATTTGATGCGTCAGTCTCACACTTCTTGGGCCTAACACATCTAACCCGACACCACTGTCTCAACTATCATAACCGCCAGCACACCATCGTATCTCCACTGCAACCACCTGGTTACTCCACCGGAACACTCATCGGCTTATCACGTTTTAGATTAAAAGGTTCATCGAGAAGAAGTGATCTAAGAACTTGTTTGCTATTGTTTGGTGATTAATGTTGTAGGGATTGTGAGATTGTGTTAAACAAAGAAGAAACGAAGTGTTGTTTTGGTGACACCTTGAGAGTTTTTTCCCAAAGAGGTGTAGTTGAAAACATATTTACTAAATGGGTAGTTTGAAACTTATTTACGAAAATGGGTGAAAACCTATTTACTTATATTTTCTGTTAAAAAATAACGATTGGAAACATAAATGGATGTCACGTGAAACTTAAAAGATTAAATGAAGTTTATCTTCTCCATAAGGAATATTGGCGGCGATCAACAACAAAGATTCCGGTAAGCTCGGATTCATAGCCATGATTTTCATGTTTCACCGCGTGATACCTTCGATCCATAGCCAAAAGAAGTACCATTGAATCACATGAAACCCAAAAGAAGTACATGCAATTCAAGGTCGCAACCACCATTTCGCAAGCGCCGATTTTGCGGTCATCATTCTGGCGTCTGGAGAAAGCTGGAAACAATTTCTCTAACCCCACGTTTTTGCAACGCTGATTACGGCCATGATTACGCCGATTTATCGATAGGTATATGAATGTAAGATTTTATTACTTTTGTGGAATCACAGTTTGCCACAAAAAAATTTCCTTATGTGGATCAGATATATTACTTATGTGAATGTATAATTTTATGCATATATACATGTTGAAACGCATATGTTACTTGTGTGGAATCACAGTTTGCTACAAAAAAATTCAGAGAGTAAAATGGCAACAAGAAACCTTCTTCGGTAAGTTACATGTTATTGGAAAATTTGTGTCAAATGAATATTAGGAGCTTCCGAGCACGGCAAAATCTCGGTTGGGAATCATTTGATGCTATTGTTGTGGGAAGTGAATCTGCATTGTGAAGGGTTCATTTGGAGTTAAGAGGGATTCTTTGGTGCTTTTGGAGTACGTCGATATCGTGGCTCAAAGCTCGTCAGAATTTTTGTTGTCAATCGCCGGTAACGTTCACAGTGGAAATGAAAGGGACAAGGAACAACATTTAATGTTTTGGGTTTCACGTGGCTTTTTTGTGATTATTTTTATATGAAAATAAAAGTAGATAGATTTTCACCCATTTTGTTAGATAAGTTTCAAACGACCCATTTTAATAAATATTTTTGGCTAAATTGCATTTTTCGTCCTTTATGTTTCGGGGTTTCTGCAGGCGCTGTCATTTAAGTTTAAAAATTACACTCTATGTCCTTTATGTTTTCAACCTGTTACAGGCGGTGTCCTTTCTCATCAACCCAGTTAACTTTTGATGTTAAAATCCCTCTTTGTAAAACTTCTTACATGAGGGACCTTTTAAGTAAATATTTTCACCCATTTTGGTAGATAAGTTTCAAACGACCCATTTTAATAAATATTTTTTGTAACTACATCTGTTTGATAAAAAAACTCGACACTTTGATGTCGGGAAAGATAATATAGCGACCAAAAAGAATATCCTTTGGTGGTTGACTTAAAAATAGTGTCTAATATTCTTTTAAACAGAAAGTGACGTTTAGGTTGGTTTTGAATTAAAATAATAATAATAATAATAATAATAATAATAATAATAATAATAATAATAATAATAATAATAATAACCTTTTAGACATAAAAAAAAAAAAAAAAAAAAAATTGTTTGCTTTTTGGTAAGAGTAAATTACGTTTTTGGCCCATGTGGTTATATCACTTTTACTATATTAGTCCAAAATAAGAATTTTTAACATATCTGCCCCTATGGTCTCTAACTCTAACCATTTTGGCCCCTAAGTCTAGAGATCATGGGGGCCAAAATGGTTAGTTATAGAGACCATAGGGGCCAAAATGGTTAGACTTAGGTGCCAAAATGGTTAATTATAGAGACCATGGGGGCAGATATGTTAAAATTTTTTATTTTGAGCTAGTATAGTAAAAGTGACATAACCAGAGGGGCCAAAAACGTAATTTACTCTTTTGGTAAAAAATTGATAGGTCTTGAGATGCAGTACAAGAAACTGGTTCGCACGTTTGCAAAGTCTTTGAGTTAGCAAGTCCACGGGATCTCAGTTTCGATTGTGTTTCACGGAGCGTGTTTCGGATTTCTAATCGGTTTACGAGTTTAAATTCTAATTCTCGGTCTTTGATTCAAAGATGTTTACTAAACATGAGGTGTCACATTTAAACCCATTGTTAAGAAGCCTTTGTTTAACTAGTTTTTATGTTATGATAGATGGTGTTTTTAGACTTTAATTTGGATATTCACGTTTAGTTTTAACTAATGTAGATTTATGTTTGTTCATTTATGTTTCTCAGTTTTCGTTAATACCCATTTGTGTCCATTATGTTCGTCTGTGCTCATGAGTCATTAGTTTAGACAATCAAATTTGTTCATTTAAGCGTCGGTGTTCGATCTTTTGTCTGGTTAAAGTTAAAAGAACGAACATGAACATGCGCCATTCGTATTCATTCAATCCATTTACAAGAATACTTGTATGTATCATATATAAAACTATATACACAATTTTATACACCATACATAAAATTAGTATTAGGATCAAATGCAAATAGAATTAATCTACTAAGGGCTTGTTTGGCTAAGCTTTTCAAAATGACTTATTTGCTTATTTGCTTTTCTGAAAAGTAAACAAGTAAATAAGCTGTTTTGAAAAACTTTAAAATGGAGCTTTTCAAAATGACTTATTTGCTTATTTGCTTTTCAGAAGGCAAATAAGCAAATAAGTCATTTTGAAAAGCTTAGCCAAACAGCCCCTAAGTATACAAATAACTAGAGTAAATATGCTAACACTTTGAACTGAAGTAATTATTAAGACTCTAATTCATTTTCTCTAGGGTCATTACTCTAGTTCAAACTATAAGATAATAATAATAATTGCCCTAATTATTTGTACATCTAGCAGGTTATTAATTTTATTTGTTTAGGATCTCTACCATACAAACGTAAAAACCAGAGGGATTGTAGCCTAGCAGCATTAATACAAATGGTTGACGGTTCAAGTCCCATGCTAAACAAAAGTTGTAGATCGAGGAAATGTGTTAGCTGTTAATATATATTATATGTGTGTATATGTTGTCAGTTCCAGATTTACGGTTAAGTCCTGTGATCTTGTGTGAAAACAATGATTTCATGAAAGGTAATGGATGTTCTCTTGATTCTTATCCTTTTTTTTTTCTTAATTAGATTTTTTCTGTTTAATGGCTTCACAAGTTCTTGATGCACAAGAAAATAATTGACAGAGCAGGAAGAGAACATTGTTAACTCCACCAATGTGGAGTTGTTGAAGTGTTAAGCATTGAACAAGCTAGGTGAGTTCATATCGTCATTGATACCTGTTAGGGGGTATGTTTTCTTTACTTGTTATGCAAAGTTAATTCTTGAACTTTATAATTCTCCTTAAGGCCATGCGTAGTGTGGGTTATATAGCGCTATATTGGGCTATAACATCCCATGCCGTTCCCGACCCCCCCCCCCCCCCCGGGCATTATGGGGGGTTATGGAGCAAGGCCGTGATACGCATGTCAGCGTGAACTTTGATTTCTCTCTCTCACACATATATACACATACATATATATGCAGGGGGGTCTTAGAAGGCCACTGGCAGGGCTACGGCCCGGGCAAGTTTTTCGGCCGTAGTATTAATTTTTCGCATTTTGATCTTACATATACTATGTTTGGCCCGGGCTTCCCCGAGCTTTTTTTAGTGCCCGTGTCTTTCGGCCCTGGCACGTTCAAGGGGCAAGATCCGCCACTGTATATATGTATAATTCAAGCAGGACTTCGGGCATCGATTCTTCCGAGAGAAGGAATACGCTTTGGCGCGAGAGATCAGGCGGCGATAACTTGGAGGTGACCGACACGGATGAGGCTGCTACGGTGATATAAGCTCTATGTGTGAGCCCGAACTTCTGCAAGAGGATCATCGGTCGGTTATCGGATTGGATTTTGATCGATTTGATATCCGCAGTAGATGGAGCAGTGAGAAGGAAGAAGAGGAGGAGAACACCGGTGACAGTTTCGAAAATTCTCATTTTATGTTGGAGGGAGATTCCGATATAAGATTGATTAGCTTAGACTTAAATATATACTAGTTTTTTTTAAGTCGCGTGTTACCGCGTAACAGAGCAAATGATAACGTAAAACAAACGTTATTTGAAAATGTAGTATGGTGTTTACAAAGCCTAACCGTTAGAATCGGTTCAAATGATATCATCGTACCATATTACGATACCAAATAAATACTTTTTTTGGAATATAAATTCGTTTTTAATAAAACTTATATTGATCGAAGGTAAAAATTAAACAAAACTACATACTTAAGCTTAAAAAATAATGAAAATAAGTTATTAATGAAATATAAAATTAACTAAGAAAGCAAAGATAAATTAAAAAAAAAGGAGAGAAAAGAAGTATTAAAACAAAAATAAATGATAAAAGAAATATGATTTTAGAAAAGGAAAAAATGAAAATACCTTAAAAGCTAAATGTAAATATAATAATAAAAGAAAAAACTGAAAATATGTTAAAAATTAAAAGTATAATAAAAGTTAAAAGCTACATATTATTTTAAATTTAAAATTACTATTCATGGTAGTTCGTAAACAATATATATATATAGTGGAGGGTTCAAATGAGAAGAAATTCTTTATAAGAAGAAAAAAGAAGAATTTTCAACCAATAGAAATGCTTCATTAGACTTCATTTAATATTTGTACTTAATGTAACTATAAGAGTATATTAGTAAATTTACATACATCATTAATTGGTAGTTTCATCTTTAATAACTAACTATATTAAATTTGTAACTTATTTTTAAGATATATATTTTTCACAAAAAATAAAAATTCACTTATAGTGTAGGATAAATACGAGGCGTGTATGATAAATTACGAGTTGTGTAGGATAAATTTCAATATGTATAGGATAAATTTCAAAATGTGTAGGATAACTTTTGATGTGTGTAGGCAAAAATATTTAGTGTGGAGGATTATAGTCTTAATGACTAATTAATTAGTCAACATAATAATAAATGAGATGAGAAAAAAACTATTTAATGTTTTAAAATTGTACTCTTTTATTCTTTTTCTTCTCAATAAAATTTTCTTCTCAAATGAACCTTCCCCTATATATATATATAGGTAAAGAGTACTGTACAATATTGCTTATCGTACATTACGGACGCTTCAATCTCAGCTGTCAGATCATCTTCCCGCATTTTAAAATCGCATGTTTTTTTATAACAATTTCGCATGTGATAATTTTTTATGAATTCGCATGTTTTTTTGTACCAATTTCGCATGTGATAATTTTGATGAAATAGCATGATTTTTTATAACAATTTCGCATGTGATAATTTTTGATGAATTCGCATGTTTTTTTTTTTTGTACCAATTTCGCATGTGATAATTTTGATGAAATATCATGTTGTTTTTTTGTAACAATTTCGCATGTAGTAATTTTGATGAAATCGCATGTTAAAAAACCAACATGCGAAATTGTTACAATAAAACAACATGCGAATTCAATGCGGGAAGATGATCGGACAGCTGAGATTGTAGCGTACGTAATGTACGATAAGGGCATGTGTACGTTAACCTAACCCTATATATATATATATAGGGAGGGGCTCATGCGAGAACCACCCTTATTGTGAGAACCTTGAGAACCAATGTAAACACAACCTAAAATAGCTAAAAAAACCTAAAAAATGTCTAAAAAAACCTAACCCCCACCCCCCAAAAACCTAAACCCCCCCCCCCCCCCCCAAAAAAAAACAAAACCTAACCCCCCCCTCCAAAAAAGCCTAACCCCCCCCCCCCCCCCCCCCCTAAAACCCCCCTCCCCCACCCCCCAAAAACCTAAGCCCCCCCACCCCCCCCCCCCCAAGCTAAAATGCTAAAAACTAAACCCCCAAAAAACCTTAAAAAATCTAAAAAAAATCTAAAACATTTTTTTTTGATTTTTTTAATATTTTTTAGGTTAAAATCGCTACTTTTCGAAGCAAAAAAAAAAATTAAAATTTTTTTTTTTTTTTTGCTTCGAAAAGTAGCGATTTTTTTTATAAAAAATATTAAAAAATTCAAAAAAAAATTTTTTGTGTGATTTTTAGCTATTTTTAGGCATTTTTGGTGTGTTCACATTGGTTCTCGCGGTTCTCACAATAAGAGGTGGTTCTCGCATGATCTTCTCCCTATATATATATATATATATATAAGTATCCGCTAAAATGAGAACCACCTCGAGTTGTAAGAACCGCGAGAACTTTTTGATCCGTGGCGAGGTGGACCAATTTTTTTTTTCAGAAACGTAGATGAAAGTATAAAAAAACATTTGTAAAAAATAAAAATTCAAAAAAAAAATGTCGTGGGTGTAGTTTTGAGCACCACAAGTTTTTGTTTACGGGACCCGTAAATATTCCGGCCAGATTTACGGGTCCCGTAAACACAAACTTGTGGCGCTCAAAACTACACACACGACATTTTTTTTTTTTGAATTTTTTTTTACAAATGTTGTTTTTATACATGCATCTACGTTTATGAAAACAAAATTTGGTCCACCGCGCCCCCTACAGTGTAGTTCTCACGGTTCTTACAACTCGAGGTGGTTTTCATTTTAGCATTCCCCTATATATATATATATATATATATATATATATATATATATATATAGAATAAGTATAATGTACAAAAGGCCTTATCCTACATTATCGTACGCGACAAAGGATATAACATGCGTAATTACATTTTTGATCAAAATAACGTGCGTTATTTTTGGTTCCATGCGTGATTTTCCCAAAAAAACTAACCCCCATGCGTGATTACATGTCCAAAGCGTGATTACATGTCCAAAGCGTGATTATTCCCCTGATCGGACGGTTGGAAGCGTAGCGTACATGAAGTATGATAAGCCCTTTTGTATGTTAACCTACCCCTATATATATATATAGGGAGGGGCTCATGCGAGAACCACCCTTATTGTGAGAACCTTGAGAACCAATGTGAACACAACCTAAAATAGCTAAAGAAAACCTAAAAAAAACCTAAAAAAACCTAACCCCCACCCCCCCCCCCCCCCCCAAAACCTACCCCCCCCCAAGCTAAAAAAAACATAAAAAAAACCTAACCCCACCCCCCCCCCCCCCCCTAAAAAAACCTAAACCCCCCTCCCCCACCCCCCAAAAACCTAAACCCCCCGACCCCCCCCCCCCCCCAAGCTAAAATGCTAAAAACTAAACCCCCAAAAAACCTAAAAAAATCTAAAAAAAATCTAAAAAAATCTAAAAAAAATCTAAAATTTTTTTTTTTGATTTTTTAGATTAAAATCGCTACTTTTCGAAGCAAAAAAAAAAAAAAAATTAAAAAAAAAAAAAAAATTTAAATTTTTTTTTTTTTTTTGGCTTCGAAAAGTAGCGATTTTAACCTAAAAAATATTAAAAAAATAAAAAAAAAATTTTTGTGTGATTTTTAGGCATTTTTGGTGTGTTCACATTGGTTCTCGCGGTTCTCACAATAAGAGGTGGTTCTCGCATGATCTTCTCCCTATATATATATATATATATATATATATATAATGTGAGTGGAATCTGAACCGTTGGATCAAATGGTAAGACGGAGTGGATTATGATACTTTGTGGGAATCTATGCCGTTCAAAAAAAAAAAAAACTTTGTGGGAATCTATATACTGGTTGGTCTAGGTTAGTTTTGACTTATAGATGTAGAGTTTGTCTGTTATTTTTGTTTTGTTGCTCGGTGCCGGCCTGTATTTTGTATTTTTTTCGGTGTGTTTTATTGAAGTATACCTTTCAAAAAAAAAAAAAAGAGTTTGTCTGTGTTAAAATATTTATGGGATTGTGAATTTTGTTTAGACTATGGGGTATGGAGCGGGGTTGGGGCGTGGGTTGGAGCGAAACGCCCAAGTCACCACCCCGGGTGGGCTTGGGTTTGGGCGTGGCCCTATTGGCGTGGGATTCAGCCCAGGCGTGGGGCGGGGCTACCCACATGACATGGTGAAACCTCATTGGCAAAGAGCACTAGCCACGCCACCCCAGCCACGCCCCACCATACTCTTTTGAAATTGGCTTTTGGTTTTGGGTGCCCCATACTCCACGTGTCGCACCATGCCCCCCAACCCACCATACCCCACGGTCTTAAACATGATAGACAATGATCACTACTGTGGTTCTAAAAACCAAGGGCCAAACCAAACTAAGTTGTATTTAGTTTGTATTGTACTAATTTCTGGTCAAATGAATAATGAAGCACAGATAAAGCAGCCAAGCCAAGCAATTCAATGAAGATTCAATACATTCAATTGTAAGTCTAAAAGGAATACGAAATAATGAGTCAGAGAATATGCTAGCGTACATGTTATAAGTAGGTTAACAAATTAATTGAGATATTCACCAATTGGCCAAAGCTCAATCGATGAAATTATATCATACATTATGATTATTACCTTGTTATTTTGGTTCATTGGGTCCAGTCGGGTTTCATTGCTTTTTTGGACCGGAATCGACCTGACCCGAAAACATGTGAAAAACAGGAACGGACATACTAACCTACAAGATACATTACGGGTTGGGTTCGGTTTTTATAGGGTCGGTTCTCGGTTCTTTTCGAGTCGGCCCTAAATATGCTCACCCCTAGGTCGGTAAAAATGAGGCCTCCAAATCTACAATCCCCCTCCCCTATGGATTTGCGGTTGAGTTTTTAGGGTTTAACGATTTGGAATTGCTTGGAACTTGGAACAGCCGTTTAATTTTATGATTTATATATTTTTTCCTACGGGGTAGAGGTAAGGCTGTCTACATCTTACCCTACTCAGACCCTATCTTAGTTTTGTTATTGGTGGGGTTTACTATGTATGATGATGATGATTTACATATTTTTTCCATTAACACGTCTAGTATATGTATTATAATCATTAATCATACTAAACATACGATTGAAAATAAAAGTGTTCAAACCGTCGAACCGCTAAGTAAACTGAATAGTAAAAGAGCTCCATGGTTACATATGCATGTGGAACGTATTTTGCCTTCCTGGTCTTTTTTAATCTATGTAACATACTTTAAATTAGGAGCCATGTTTATCACCTTTAACTTTAAGATTCAGTTGTAGGCTTGTAGATTCAATTTGTCTTTGAAGAAGTTTTGTTTAAATCTCTGTTTGAACTTATAGTTACGTTATAGTGCCATTTGCTCTTTGTTGGTTTTGTTTAAAATCTTTAATTGAAAGGTTTCCATTGTGAGTCACTTTAATTGATAGGCTTTCATAGTGACTAGTGAGTTATTGATTGTTAAGGCATGTTAAAAGAATGCGCTTGACAAACAAAAACTTGCGTTATGTTGCCCAAGAAAGTCAGTATTATTGTGTTTAGGTTGTTTGTATTAAAGAATTTATAAGAATATTCTTCCAAACCAAGAAATTTAGTTGCATATTTATAAAAACATTCAACAGTTGTATAGAAAGCGAGGGACGGTTAATCATGCATCATGTGGTGGTGTTGATAGGCGAAAGACAATGGGGTACATGTGCTAATCGGCTTTTGTCCCAATTGCTGAGTGTTATGTGCCTTATGTCCAAGGCTTGATGCAAAACTACTACCGAACCGGAGGTCTCTATGGAAGCAGCCTCTCTATTCCTACGGGGTAGAGATAAGGCTGTCTACATCTTACCCTCCACAGACCCTACCTTATCTTTGCTATTGGTGGGATATACTGAGTATGATGATGATGATGATGATGATTTAATGCACCATTCTTTAAATTCCCAGCTCTATGCGCAATTTAATGAAAAATGAAGCGAAGTGAGATGATATATACATATACATATACATATATACATTTAAAGATACCAAAATAACTTAAAGTTCAAGGATTTTTTTTTCTTAAATGGTTATACATGACCACCTTAAATCACAGGTGGACGCTTTCTTGAACATCTTTCACGGTACATTGCCATGGCGGTTTCTTGGCATCTTACACTTCAGAACTAACTTATACATGACATATGTTTTAAGACCAAGATGCCGCTCCTATGGCAAGCCCTTTGCAAAAGATGTCTAAGAAAGTACCCCAAGTGAAGCGGGTCAAGGGTCCATACCCCTTTTCGAAAAAAATTAAAAATAAAAAATCGAAGTACAAGTATATATGTATCACACAGTTTGCAAATTGCAACTTCAAAGCTCAAATTCTTCATCCCTTGGCCATCTTGGCTGGTTCTTCATCGTTAAGAACGATGTACTAGCTTGCTTTTCTCAGCTGGCCTGAACAAGTAACACATTACCAAATACAACACAAGGCTGGCTACTTCCTCTACTGCCCTAGACACCCATGAATTGGTACTCATAAGTTGTAATGTCCATAAGTGCAATAACACCAACTCTTGCGAAAAAAAATAACAGAAAACCAAGCGAAAGAACCGAACAAATAGAGTCAAATTTCTACGAGATTTCTCATCAGTCTTAGAATGCTCCGTCAACAACCTAATCGACCACCCAACGGGTAAGATGATAACACTAAAACTGATGGTGGCCGACCACATATACACTTCTCTCCAAGTCATCCAGTGTCTATTATAAGGGCCGGTTTCATCCATCATCATCGAAGCTACATTAGCCAAAACCTTAACTATGATCACGATCATCAAAACTATCTTTTCCCTTGCATGTAACACCGGTTTCAAATAAGGCAATCCGGCCCCAATCAAGACGATCAGAGAGAACAAAAGTACACTATTGATGAACTGAAATATCCAAAACAAAACATTCCACCCTTGAGGAGTACCAGTAACCTTCACATAATGGTTCTCCTTGGCTGCACAAAACAAGCTAAGCGTTTGCATAGTAAGCGACACACCCATTAACAAATGCACCCGGTGAACACATCGTTGATTATTAAAGCATTGAGAGATCCAAAACCCTAAAAAGCACAGATACATGAGGGAGAAAATGAAGTAAAGAGACGGGAGCTGTGTTAGCCCGGCTGATAACCATCATCAATGTTGTGTTGATCAGTTCTGTTTAAACTTAATGGAAAACATGAATAAAATACCTGTTATAGCATTCAAAGCAGTGGAGAATCCAGTTAGAGATCCAGCCATTGAGTTCGACATACTTGTCAGGATGATCCGGTTCCTCCTTAGGGTGTAAGGTGATGATGGTGATGAAACCGAAAGTAGGGTTGATTTCGGTTATGGAAAGAGAGACGAAAATTGATGTTATGAGGGTTGTGTGTATTGTATATTTGTCTAACCCTTTAACTCTCTAATAAGTTCCTTATTTATACACCTAAGAGGAAACCCAATTAGTTAATAAGGGTAATATGGTCCATCAACAATTACCAACTAATTATTAATAGGTTATTAATATATTTTGATCTAATATAATATAAATGATTATAAAGGATAAAAAGATTAAATATTACATGAATAATATATTTAATCTTACATTCTCCCACTTAGCCGAGTAATCATTTATCATGAGTATTAGGTAAGCCTGGCCAGGAGTTAACACTCATTTTAGTCTTAAACCAAGAACTATAGTAGAGAAATACAACCGTTGAATCATCATTCGACTCAGGACCCCCATTAGTCATTTAAAACCTAATAGTTATGATCAAAATATGTATAAGCCCTTTAGCGTCTGATTTGTATTTATATTTGTCTATATGTCATTACACCGGCAGAACATATGTTAGAGACATACAAAATCAAACTGAGGAAATTTTATTAATTAAAACATAAGCTAGTACAATATGCCATTAAATAAGGTCTTTAATAAGTCCCATATTCGATACATGTTCTTCGAAAACTTTAGGTGGGAGACCTTTAGTCATCGGATCCGCAAGCATATCTTTAGTACTAATATACTCAATACAAAGATTATTTTCCTCAACTCGTTCACGTACGAACAAATATTTTGTATCGAGATATAAACCAGCTCCAGTCGAACTGTTACTGTTCGAGAAACTAACGGCAGCTGAGTTATCACAGTAAAGCTTCAATGGTCTAAAAATGGAATTAACGATTTTGAGTCCAGTGATCAGATTTCTAAGCAACATTCCATGACAGGTTGCGTTGTAAACAGCAATGTATTCTGCCATCATTGTGGAAGTTGTAGTTAACTGTTGTTTATGACTCTTCCATGAGATAGGTCCGCCTGCTAACATAAAGATGTAGTCCGAAATGGATTTCTTGTCATCTTTGCATTTAGCAAAGTCAGAATCAGAATAACCTACCACTTCTAAATGATCACTTCTTCTATAAGTCAGTTTATAGTCTTTCGTCCCTTGCAGATATCTGAGGACCTTCTTAGCTGCTTTCCAGTGATCTAGGCCAGGATTAGTCTGATAACGACCTAGCATTCCAGCAATATAAGCGATATCTGGGCGAGTACAGACTTGAGCATACATCAGGCTCCCGACTACTGACGCATAAGGTATTTGGCTCATTTGCTCCTTTTCAACCTCTGTTGTCGGACACTGGAATGAACCGAAAACATCTCCCTTAACTACTGGAGCGACAGAGGGTTTGCACTATTGCATGTTGTAACGTGTAAGGACACGATCTATGTAAGTCTTTTGAGACAATCCTAAGATCCCTTTGTGTCTATCTCGGTGAATTTCGATGCCAATGACGTAAGAAGCATCTCCGAGATCCTTCATGTCGAAGTTATGCGAGAGTAACCGCTTCGACTCATGCAACATGTCTAAACTATTACTTGCCAATAGAATATCGTCTACATAAAGGACAAGTACAGTAAAGTTACTCCCACTCATCTTGAGGTAGGTGCATTGATCCACTTGATTCTTCATAAAACCTTGCCTCTTCATGACTTCATCAAACTTGAGGTACCATTGACGTGATGCTTGTTTTAACCCATAAATGGATTTCTTCAACTTACAGACTAGATGCTCCTGACCTTCAGGTTTAAAGCCTTCAGGTTGTTTCATGTAAACATCTTCATCTAAGTCTCCATTAAGGAAAGCAGTTTTGACGTCCATCTGATGCAGCTCTAAATCAAAATGAGCTACTAGGGCCATAACGATCCTTAATGAATCTTTACGAGAGACAGGTGAAAACGTCTCTTGATAATCGATTCCCTCTTTCTGAGTGTAGCCCTTTGCAACCAATCTTGCTTTGTAGCGTTCAACGTTCCCATTCGGATCCAGTTTTGTTTTGAACACCCATTTACAACCTACAGGTTTGGCACCATTGGGTAATTCGACTAAATCCCAAACGTCATTTTTCTTCATGGATTCAAGCTCATCAATCATTGCTTTGTTCCATTCAGAAGACTGATCACTGCTAATGGCTTCATTATAAGAGATAGGATCATTGAGCTTTCCAGCATCCATTTCAGTCAGGTAGGTAACATAATCATCCCAATTAGTAGGCCTTCTTTGCCTAGATGACCTCCTGAGTTGATTATCGGGTTCAGCGTTGTCTTGGTTTTGAGCGTTTGATGTGCCTTCGTTTTGAGGTATAATGGGTTCTGATTGTGGAGATGGAGTTTGTGCAGTGGCTTCAGGTACAGTTGTTGCATGGGGTACAAGAGGAGTAAACGGAGTAATGATAAGCGACGAGTCTCTCCCCCCGCGTCTTGTACTTCTTGCAATTCTTCGTAAGGGTTAGTACTGCTCCCACTGACCTTGAAATCCTCTAGGAACGCAGCACGCTTGGTTTCAACAATACGGGTGACATGGGAAGGACAATAGAAACGATAACCCTTTGAATGATCAGGATACCCGATAAAGAAGCAGGTAACCGTTTTAGGGTCAAGTTTCCTTAGGAAAGGATTGTAAAGTTTTGCTTCAGCAATGCAGCCCCATACTTTCATATATTTAAGACTCGGTTTCCTTCCTGTCCAAAGTTCATAAGGAGTTTTAGGGACAGACTTAGAAGGAACTCTATTGAGTATATGAACAGCTGCTTTTAACGCTTCAGTCCAGAGGAATAATGGTAAATTAGTGTTGGCTAACATACTGCGCACCATGTTCATAAGGGTACGATTTCTTCGTTCAGCGACACCATTCTGCTGAGGTGTACCAGGCATGGTGTATTGGTTCACAATCCCCTGGCCCTTACAAAACTCATAAAATGGACCAGGAGCTTGACCCACATCAGTATGTCTTCCATAATATTCACCGCCTCTATCTGCTCTCACAACTTTAATCTGACGATCTAATTGCTTTTCAACTTCAGCTTTATAATCTTTAAAAGTGGTAAGAGATTCAGACTTTTCCTTTATAAGATACAAGTACATGTAACGAGAATAATCATCAATGAAAGTGATAAATGAAGTATGTCCTGTTATACCAGCGATTTGATAAGGACCACTAATGTCAGTGTGAATGAGTTCTAATAAATTAGAGCTCCTAGTGGCACCTTTCTTATTCGCTAATGTCATTTTGCCTTTAAGACATTTGACACATGTTCCAAAATCAGTAAAATCGAGAGGAGGTAAGACTTCATCCTTTACGAGACGATTTAATCGTTCTCTTGAGATGTGGCCTAAACGTTGATGCCACAACATAGATGAAGTCTCTAAGTCTCGAACCTGTTTCATCTTTGTGAGTGATTCATTAATATTATATGACAACAAAGATTTGGAAAAATTATCATCTAGTTCTAATCTATAGAGACCACCATCCAGAATGCCAGTACCATAAACAATGGAATCATAGAGAATAGAGAGTTTGCGATAACCATGAGAAACGACAAAACCGTCCATGTCTAACTTTGGTCCTAATACAAGGTTCCGAGTTACCTCAGGAACATATAAGGTATCATAAAGTTTAATACATAAACCAGTTTTCAAAAATAATTGTAATGTTCCTATGGCCTTCACTTCTAATTCCCGATCATCTCCAACTTTAAGTGTTCTTTGGTTTCTTCCCAGCTTCCGGATTATAAGGAATCCCTGAAGTGAATTGGTAACATGAACCATAGAACCAGAATCAAACCACCAAGAATTAGCAGGAACATTTAAATTAAAGGACTCAAGTATCATGAAAAAATCGTTACCTTTCTTAGCCAGCCACTCCTTGAAGTCAGGGCATTCCTTTTGCTTATGTCCTGTCTTCTTACAGAACTTGCAATAGGGTTTGCCTAAGGAGTTCTTAGAGCTGGAAGGTGCACTTGTATGAGGATTTGGATTTGGCTTTTGAACCTTAGAAGCATCCTTTCTTTGATAAGTGTTCTTCTTCTTCTTAGAGCTGGAGGTGGTGAAGTTAGCAACATCAGTAGTGCGATCCATCTTCATACGCTCTTCCTCCTGCACGCACATAGCGATCAGTTCACTCATCGTCCATTTGTCCTTCTGAGTGTTGTAATTGATCTTGAATGCTTCATAAGACGAAGGAAGCGAAGTGATGATGAAGTGAACAAGAAAACCGTCACTGATTTCCATCTCTAGGCCCTTCAGGTTATTGGCCATGTCATGCATCATCATGATGTGTTCGCGAATGCCGCTCCTCCCATCATACTTAGTCGTCAACAGCTTGAGGATAAGAGTGCTAGCGTGTGCTTTTGATGTTCCCTTGAATTGATCCTCCACAGAAGCCAAGTAGGTTTTAGCATCTTCAGAATCAGGAATAGCTCCTCTGATTGAGTTATGAATGGACTGCTTCATGAACATGAGAGACATGCGGTTACACCTAGTCCACTTATCATGAAGTAATTGCTCAGCAGCAGTACTTTGAGTAGTAAGGTCCGCTGGCTTATTCTCTCTTAGAGCATAATCAAAGTCCAGCAGCCCAAGCGTAAGCATGAGAGCATCCTTCCATGCAGCAAAGTTATCACCAGTCAAAGGTGGAATCCCCTGATTGGGTGCTGATAGTGGAAATAAGGTGAGCAAGTTATGATACTAAGAAAGAAGTCTTAATGTGATCTAAGGGCATGTTATACTAAGGCAGGCATAAATAATGACCATTTTAATTATGAAGCTGTGATAATGTCTATTACTAACATCAAAATAATAGACTTAGTAAAATTCTATTTAAACGAAGACAAATCAGCTTTGGCCAGAAGTGTAATCATTTAAATATGTGTGCAAAGTAATTGTGACAAATCAGCTTTGGCCAGAAATGAGACAATCACTTTAGTTATGCACTTGTCAAGCATGCTAAACATAAATGAATTAAATCAGCTTTGGCCAGAATTAAGACATTTCACGTTTGTAATGCATACTTAACATAGCTTTTATAATACTTGAACAATAAATAGATGTATTAAATCAGCTTTGGCCAGAATTAATACATCAGAAGCTCATTCAAGTTAAGCTATTTTGGTTTTGTAAAAATTATCTGATTCTGATTAATTAATTAAGTATTAACAAAACCAAGTATTTAACATCAAACCACCTGTTAGCGCGGATAGAACTAACAGCTTAAAAAATAATGAGGTTTCGAGTCTTGTGCGATCAGTAATGCCCAAGTCTTGTGCGATCAATAAGGCCCAAAACAAATTTGTGCGATCAGTAAGGATTGTGCGATCAATAATGACTTGTGCGATCAGTGAGGCCCAATAATTTGTGCGATCAGTAAGGCCCAATAACTTGTGTGATCAGTAATGCCTTGTGTGATCCACAAGTCTTGTGCGATCCACAAATCTTGTGCGATTGATGCGTGTGAAGTGTTATATATATTAGGTGTATATTTTAAGCCCCTTTAACACTTATTTTTAGCCAAGTTTTAAATTTATAAAACACGATATTTTACTAACACTAAACACACATATGGGCAAGTGCACCCATCGTGAGCGTAGTATAGTGTTGGCAAGATACCGAGGTCATCCAAGGACACAAGAGCTTTTAGTACCGGTTTATCCTCAACGTCTAATCAAAATAAAAAGTTTAGAAAAAGGTTTTAAACTAAAAAAATATAAAAACTAACTAAAATGCTGAAAATAAAATAAAAAGAAAAACAGATAGACTAGATGAATCACTTGGTTCCGACTCGTATCTAGTGTAACCTTTGATTATTTCCGCACTTTTGCACATATTTAAGAGATTATCTTAGTTATTGTAGTAGGCCCCTCTTTTGAAGGTGACGTTACCCTCACCCTAGTAGTTTGAGTCAGCAGGGATACAATCCTAAAAGGGTGGATTATTGGAAGATAATTAATTAAGTTATTAATGCAAATTATGGTAGGCCCCTCTTTTGGAGGTGACGTTACCCTCGACTAAGTAGTCTGAGTCAGCAGGGATACAGTCCTAAATAGCCGGGTTATAGTATTAATAGTAGTTAACTTATGAGGGGATCAAAGAGTTTGGACCCCCGCCATCCAATACCGTTAAGTATTGAAGGAGGTCCTACTAAATTTGACCCAGGTCCATTGCAGGACCTCTAAACGCTGAACAATGGCAAGACCTTTACCAAACCGTTCCCTTAACCCCCGACCAGGTAGCCAACATACCTCCATATAGACCGTGGAGATATGAATGGTGAAAATCTTTTATTTTATATAGACAGTAAAATAATGCCAAGACACCACGGACAAACGATAAGGAAAGATCACCTTCAACATAAGCAACTAGTTATTAAAGTCATTAATACAAAACCAAATAAAAAGTGCAAAAGATTAGAAATAAAAAGTATTACACTAGACACTTTGTCTTCACCAAGTGATGTAAGAGACTTAGGCAAACATGACCTTGATTGTCAAGAACTCTTACGATCAATCTTGGATCCCGAGACGACTCACACACTCTACGATGGACAATGGATGATGGTGGTGGATGATGGTGTTATGGTGGTGGTCGGTGGTGGGTGAAGTGTGAGAGAGGTGGTGTGCCAAGGGATGGTTTGAGCTTGAGCCAAGCACTTCTATTTATAGGCTGAACAGAAGCTCGGGCACGGCCCCGTGTCCACATCCTTCTCTTTCTTCATTTAATGCTGTTTTGTATTTTTAGTTGACCACGCCCCCGTGTCCGCTGAGCACGACCCCGTGGTGCAGAAGAATCTTTGTACTATGCAGATTTGCTGGATTGTGCGAATCTTATAGTTGACCACGGCCCCGTGTCCGCTGAGCACGGCCCCTTGGTGGGCAATAGAAGCTTCTACCACTTTGTCTTTTCTGCTGACACTTGGGCACGCCCCCGTGCCGGCTGAGCACGGGGCGTGTTCAGTCTTCTGATCTCTTGTTTTGCTTGGGAAGATGCTGTCGTGGGGTCGGGCATGTCACGTTTTGTTCCTTTTCTTGTATTTATGTTAGATTTTGATGTCTTTTTGCTTCTTTTGTTAATTTGAGCTCATTTAATCCTGAAAATACAAAAGGAAGACAAAAGCACACTTTTTCCAACATTAGTACTAAAAAGGGGTTAGTTTTATGACTCATTTGATGAAATTTATATGTTGCATTTTGAACACATCAAATACCCCCACACTTGAATCTTTGCTTGTCCTCAAGCAAAACTCTTTAATATGTGGCTATTACACTCCCAAATGGAATGGGTAGAAAAGAAGGTTTTTGGGCTTGTCGTAGAGTGTCGGGATTTCCAAGATTCTTTATTTAGTTTTATTCTTATTTATTTACAATCCTATTCGTCATGATTTATTTAAAACTTTTCATAAGATAAATTACTTATTAGGGCATAACATGCCTCCTTAAAATTCTATTTATATACAAGTTCACATACCTCACGGGGATCACTCAACACTCGGCCGAAAATGTATTTTTGTGGATCACTCGAGAGCGGCATGGAACTTACTCCTACCATAGGCTTGCCAAGCAATCAATCCTCCTCCTTTTTAACTTATATACCTTTGTAAATATCAAGAGGACTTTGTGGGTAAAGGGTTAGGCTTGGGTTAAAGGTAGGTGGTTGGGTTAGTGGTTAGTAGAAAATGGCGAAAAGCGTAACAAGTGTCGGTTTTCGTATGACTTTCTATTTTTGTAACTTTTATTTTGATGAAGCTATTTATTCAAACAAAGTTATTTTTGATGAACTTGTTTGTTTATTTTCTTTTGCTTCATCATCAACACAAAATATATATTTTTTTTAAAGTCATACGAAAAATCGAACTTGTTACTAAAACAAAAGGGGTAAAAATGAAAAAGGTTTTGGTGGGTAAAAAGGGTGTTTGGTTTGGGTTATGAAATGAAAAGGTTTAGGCTCAAAGGGGCTAACTAGGGGGATTTTTGGGTAGGTGGTAAAAAAAAAAGAAAAATAATGGTGTAGAAATAAAAAGGGTTAGTCCTAATGCCTCCATCATTTACTTACTCGGGTTTAAGTTGGTAAGGACCGGGAATGTATCGTCATGGCAAGTTCTAGAGTCGTAAGAACCCAGCGGCTATTCACACAAGAAACGAAAATGAGCATTTAGTCAAATGTTATGTAAGTGTTTGCTCAATAAAGGCTCAAAACTCACTTTTGTGGGAATGGGTTTTTATGTGATCAAGTATATATAATCAAATTTTAACTAAGCTTGTCATGCATTTTCATAATTTTCTTATGTTGGTTCTTTTTATCACGACGCTATCGGTTGTAAATTTGTAAAAATATAACCTTTTTGAGAACTTGAATTTCCCGAGTTAAACCTAGACAAGTAAAAAAATGAAATTTTTTTTTTTGAAAAAATTTGGGGTGATTAGCGGTTCCAATAGAGTTTTGTGTAAGGCTTGTATTTAGGACTTGCAAGATTCAAGGTTTTAGCATCCCCCCCACACTTAAATTACGCATTGTCCTCAATGTGTCCCAAAAATAAGTTTTTAGGTTGATTGAATGTGTGAAAGGTGTGAAAAAGCAAAAATTTTTGTGTTACTGGGCGCTGAACACGGCCCCGTGTTATCCGGGCACGGCCCCGTGTTCAAGTGCCAGTAACAAAATTAAAACAAGAGAAACAGAAGCCTGGACACGGGGGCGTGTTGGGTGAACACGGCCCGTGTCCAGTTACCTGAACTGTGACTTTTTCTGCAGACTGTGCAGCACGGGGCCGTGTTGGGTGGACACGGCCCGTGCCGAGCTTACTGTAAACGAAGAAATTTGTCAGACGGTTCTGTTTTCCTGAATGGAGTGCTGGTTCAAGTTTCCCTTGCATCCTTTGCCATCTCAAGTGTGTTTTATTCATTTCAACACCATCCAAAACACCAAATTAACTAAAACCATCATTCATTAATCATAGAGAGAATTACATAATAGTCCTAAAAATTAAAATATTAGCTAGTTAGGTCAAAGAAACACAAGAATTCCAATCCAAGAAGTTTCTAGCCTACTACTTATTCTACTTAGCAAAATTTCCGAAAAGATAGATCTCTCGGTTAAAAGTGGCTTGACAACTTCTTCCTCCGGGTATGGGCTCCTCATACATCGGCGAGCCACTCTTCGATCTCCCTAGGGAGAAGAAAAGCGGGCTCATGAGCATTGGGTTGAGGAGGTGTAACTTCCACCGGAATTTCTTGGAGTTCTTCAAGGGGAGGCTCCGCCGGAATGTCGTCCCAACCGGTAGGATTTTGGATTCCAAGTGCGAGGTTCCAATCCTCTTGAGGGAGGATTGGTTCCACAGGAGGAGTTACCAGAATGTTTAACCTCTGGTGCAAGAGGTTTATTTCCTGGAAACTGTTTTCCAACCCCACCGAGAGATAGTTTGTAAGGTCAATGAGGACCTCCTCCACTGAAGTCATCTCGTCAAGTGCTTCACATAGCGCCATTACGTATCTTACGAGAGTTGCTTCAATCGATGGCCTCCTTTCCCGTCGACTGTTCCTTGAGTGTGCAGAAGAGGTTCCGCTGTTTTGGCTAGACATTCTACGAAAACAAACCAAGAACAGTTCGTTTTAATGAAACAGTACCACGGACACGGCCCCGTGCTCAATGAGCACGGCCCCGTGTTCAACTTTCTGCAGATTTTTAGAACAAGGAATCTTGGGGTTTCAAATTATTTTCTTAACTTATGAAGCTTTTTGAGCAGAAATAACTTAAAACAATGTTATGTAACTTATTTTTAACAAGATTCATTGAACAAAAATTCAATAAACATCACAACAAAGCTTGAAATCAAGCTTTAATGGAGTTCTTGGTGCAAGAAAGATGAAGAAGAAGGCAAAAGATAAAAGAGGAAAGGACAAGATGCTTGTAAGAACCTTCTTTTAGAACATACCTAGGATGGTAAGTCAGAAAATCCTTTCAAATCTCTGTCCCTGGATGGTCCAAATGTGCAGGGTTCTTGGCTGCATTTATAGAAAACGACAGCGTGCTGGACACGGCCCCGTGTCGGCTGGACACGGCCCCGTGTGCAGGCAAGATCCTGACACGTTTTGTCTGTATTCTGACAAAAGTCAGAAGGGAATCTTTTGGTGGACACGGGGGCGTGTTGACCTGGGTACGGCCCCGTGTCGGAAAACTGTTTTATGAAATTTGTCCATTTTAAGGAACTTTTCCGGATTGGGCGGTTCCTTACTGGATGGAACAACCCCAAAGTGCCTAAGATACCTTAATTGATCTAGATTAAGACGAGAACGCAAGAGGTTGTCGGTGAGGGTGATTCCTATGCTATATGTAGGTGGACAAGTCCAACCCTTTCCCGGGCTCTCGTTAAAGAAGGTGTATGTCGAATCGCTCAGGTCTATGTATGCATCGAACGAAGTTGATGGGGAGTCAGTCCTTCACGGCACAATCGACACAGGGACGACTATCGCTCAAGTCCTCACTAGAGTTAGAAGTATCATTGGAAACAATGAAGTTGTTTGAATGCGTTTCCAACCTTTCTTCTTGGTTATCGTCTTGGAAAAGATTATTGAAATCTTACCTAAGTTCTTTTAACCAATCAAAAATTAGATCTTCTAGTTGAAATAATTCATCGAGAAGCATTTCTCCTAGAATATCCGGTTGGGCGCATTCGAGGGAGCGATAGGGATTATTTTTACTTTCGCCCCTCTTAAGGATACTAGGAAATGATGGGTCTATATAGTGGGGTTTATAATTTAGAAAAAAAGCATTCTAATTCTTTATGGTTACCACCACATAATTGACACCACATAGTACCATAAGAGTGCCGAAAGTAAAAAGTATCAGTATTACTCATGTTTGTGTCAGAAATTACCAACCGTCTGGATCTTACGGTTCCGTTTTCAGTAACTGAAACTTGGGCACGGGGGCGTGTTGAGTGGGCACGGCCCCGTGTTCAGCTTACTGTCTGACTTAAAACAAGATTGCCAGTTCCAATGATTGGGCACAGGGCGTGTTCAGCGGGCACGGCTCGTGCTGAGTTCTGCAGAAGCTGAAAAATTAAGAAAAATCCTAAAAAAAATGAAAAATAAGAAAAACGATTAGGCCGTTGATTCCTAACTTTCTTAAAATCCTCGTGTCCCCGGTAACGGCGCCAAAAACTTGATGCGTGTGAAGTGTTATATATATTAGGTGTATATTTTAAGCCCCTTTAACACTTATTTTTAGCCAAGTTTTAAATTTATAAAACACGATATTTTACTAACACTAAACACACATATGGGCAAGTGCACCCATCGTGAGCGTAGTATAGTGTTGGCAAGATACCGAGGTCGTCCAAGGACACAAGAGCTTTTAGTACTGGTTTATCCTCAACGTCTAATCAAAATAAAAAGTTTAGAAAAAGGTTTTAAACTAAAAAAAATAAAAACTAACTAAAATGCTGAAAATAAAATAAAAAGAAAAACAGATAGACAAGATGAATCACTTGGTTCCGACTCGTATCTAGTGTAACCTTTGATTATTTCCGCACTTTTGCACATATTTAAGAGATTATCTTAGTTATTGTAGTAGGCCCCTCTTTTGAAGGTGACGTTACCATCACCCCAGTAGTTTGAGTCAGCAGGGATACAATCCTAAAAGGGTGGATTATTGGAAGATAATTAATTAAGTTATTAATGCAAATTATGGTAGGCCCCCTCTTTTGGAGGTGATGTTACCCTCGACTAAGTAGTCTGAGTCAGCAGGGATACAGTCCTAAATAGCCGGGTTATAGTATTAATAGTAGTTAACTTATGAGGGGATCAAAGAGTTTGGACCCCCGCCATCCAATACCGTTAAGTATTGAAGGAGGTCCTACTAAATTTGACCCAGGTCCATTGCAGGACCTCTAAACGCTGAACAATGGCAAGACCTTTACCAAACCGTTCCCTTAACCCCCCGACCAGGTAGCCAACATACCTCCATATAGACCGTGGAGATATGAATGGTGAAAATCTTTTATTTTATATAGACAGTAAAATAATGCCAAGACACCACGGACAAATGATAAGGAAAGATCACCTTCAACATAAGCAACTAGTTATTAAAGTCATTAATACAAAACCAAATAAAAAGTGCAAAAGATTAGAAATAAAAAGTATTACACTAGACACTTTGTCTTCACCAAGTGATGTAAGAGACTTAGGCAAACATGGCCTTGATTGTCAAGAACTCTTACGATCAATCTTGGATCCCGAGACGACTCACACACTCTACGATGGACAATGGATGATGGTGGTGGATGATGGTGTTATGGTGGTGGTGGGTGAAGTGTGAGAGAGGTGGTGTGCCAAGGGATGGTTTGAGCTTGAGCCAAGCACTTCTATTTATAGGCTGAACAGAAGCTCGGGCACGGCCCCGTGTCCAGTGGGCACGGCCCCGTGTCCACATCCTTCTCTTTCTTCATTTAATGTTGTTTTGTCTTTTTAGTTGACCACGCCCCCGTGTCCGCTGAGCACGACCCCGTGGTGCAGAAGAATCTTTGTACTATGCAGATTTGCTGGATTGTGCGAATCTTATAGTTGACCACGGCCCCGTGTCCGCTGAGCACGGCCCCGTGGTGGGCAATAGAAGCTTCTACCACTTTGTCTTTTCTGCTGACACTTGGGCACGCCCCCGTGCCGGCTGAGCACGGGGCGTGTTCAGTCTTCTGATCTCTTGTTTTGCTCGGGAAGATGCTGTCGTGGGGTCGGGCATGTCACGTCTTGTTCCTTTTGTTGTATTTATGTTAGATTTTGATGTCTTTTTGCTTCTTTTGTTAATTTGAGCTCATTTAATCCTGAAAATACAAAAGGAAGACAAAAGCACACTTTTTCCAACATTAGTACTAAAAAAGGGTTAGTTTTATGCCTCATTTGATGAAATTTATATGTTGCATTTTGAACACATCAGCGATCCACAAATCTTGTGCGATTTCCCTTGTGCGATCAGATCTTTTTTTTTTTTTTTTTTTTTTGTGATCTGATCTTGTGCGAATGTCTTGTGCGAATGTCTTGTGCGATCAGATCATATCTGATCTGATCTTGTGCAACTGTTAAGGGACTTGTGCGATTATGATTTCGAAACCCACTGTTAATAGCTGTTTCTTGTGAAAATAACTAAAACTCGAAATTTAAGGGATTGTGGGATAGTGTTTCCTATTTTGTTTATGATCTAAACTTATCAAATATTTCGAAAATAATAACTGAAATCTATTAACAGTTTTTGAAATTTTAATAGATAAAATTAAGATCAAAATCATGAAAAACACCCACTAATCCAAATTATATTTCAAAATTTATGGAATTTTCGAGTTTTCTTAGAACATAATGATGAACCCTAAAAAAATTAAAACATAATCTGGGATCCGAAACCTTAATTTTTATACTTTTATTAACAGATTTCGGATATTAGTTTTACCAATTATGATTTCGAATCAATATATTAATCAACTTCTTCCGAAAACAGTGATTTCGGCACATTTAAAAAACGAAAACAGCCATGATATGAAGGCTTTAAAATTTCTGTTTTCCTTATAATGATCCCAGAATAATGGATACGAAAACAGAACTGATTTATCAACATATGCTCTGATACCACATGTTGATCAGTTCTGTTTAAACTTAATGGAAAACATGAATAACATACCTGTTATAGCATTCAAAGCAGTGGAGAATCCAGTCAAAGATCCAGCCATTGAGTTCGACATACTTGTCAGGATGATCCGGTTCCTCCTTAGGGTGTAAGGTGATGATGGTGATGAAACCGAAAGTAGAGTTGATTTCGGTTATGGAGAGAGAGACGAAAATTGATGTTATGCGGGTTGTGTGTATTGTATATTTGTCTAACCCTTTAACTCTCTAATAAGCTCCTTATTTATACACCCAAGAGGAAACCCAATTAGTTAATAAGGGTAATATGGTCCATCAACAATTACCAACTAATTATTAATATGTTATTAATATATTTTGATCTAATATAATATAAATGATTATAAAGGCTAAAAAGATTAAATATTACATTAATAATATATTTAATCTTACATGTTGTACATCTCTGTGTGGACGTCCATGGTGACGAGCGATCCGGTGTTGCAGTTGGCATAGAAGAGCGCGTACTCATTAGAGAAGGTCAAAGAGTATGATTTGTGAAAGGAAGACTGAGGATCAGAGATATCTCGGAGGGTGAACAGGTAAGAGACTAGGTGGGTATCCCAGACGCAGAAATTGGGGTTTCGTTGACCTGCAAACACAAGTTCGATCAGTGTTTCATCCGAGAGAAGGAAGAAACCAATGACTGAAGGATCATATAGGAATGCCACTGGATCACTGACCGACAAGTTGGAGATCGATATGGAGAGGTTACCATAACGTGTGAATCCGAACTTCCCCAAGAGGATCATAGATCGGTTATCGGATTGGATCTTGATAGATTTGATCGCCGCGGTGGACGGATCAATGAAAAGAAAGAGGAGAACAACGGAGATGACAGTTGTCCCGAAAACCTTCATTCTTAAACCTGCTGGTGGTTGATGATGGTTAAGACAAAGTGGACGATGATATGCTATTCGATATATACAAGATTAGCTGGGATCTATACGTGGTGGTCAAGTTTATGGACGTTATTTGGAATAATTGAGTTATGTATGTATACTCTGTCGTCATGTTCGTCTAGTTGACTTATGGAAATAATAAGTGGTCGTTATTTTGGTATAGTTGACTTACGTTTGTCTAGTTGACTTTTCAATTGTATACTTTGTCATTAGTTGGCTTATTATTATTTTTATCATTATTATTGTAAGACAACTTTTTTAATCCTTATGTGAAATTTGAAACCAATACTGCTTAATATTTTTTGTTTCTAAGAGTGAAGGGGTTGAAGGGAGGGCGTCGAGCGATATGTAGCTGTCACGTCAGTAGAGGGAGCAAGCCCAAAAAATGCACGGGGTGAAAGGGGGCGTCTAAAAAAACTAACCAATCAAAAATAAAATAAAACCAAACTCCACAACCAACCACCAACCTTCATGTTATTAGCTAAATATATTATAATGAAATATACTCTGTATCTTTGTATTTATTGGTGATTAGAGAGATAGTTAGAAAGGTTAATCTATACCATAATTGTAGGCCCACCTCACTTATATTAAGAAGGCTATGCATGTACAGCTCAACTCATTCGAAAATACACAGCACTCTTTTTCATATTCATTCATGTGAGTGGTAGGGGTGGGTTTACGGATGAGGTTGGGTGGTTATCGGTCATGGTTTGAGGTGGGTTGGGTGGTTGTTGTGGAGGGCCGGGTAGGCTAGTGGTAGCTACGGGTTGATCTGATAAGGGTTGTGGTGTTAATAGTAGATATGGGGTGATGGAAATTGGGGTTTGGTTGAACATTAGGTGGGGGAGAGTGGGTAGGGCCGTGAGTGGGAGGGGTTTGAAAGTTAAAGGTGTGAGTGGGTATGGGTGGGTCATCTAGAAAGCTATAGATAGTAGGTTGTTGGGTGTGAGCGTAAGGAAATGAGGCTTCATCAAAATCCACATGACGGGATATGTGGATGCGACCGGTTGATGGATCAAAGCAACGGTATCCCCGAAAATTGTCGGGATAACCGAGGAAGATGCAACGAATAGACCGAGCATGAAGCTTGTGCGGTTGGGTGGCGGATGTGTTTGGATAACATTCACAACCAAAGACACGTAAATGGTCATATGTGGGGTGTCGATGATACAAAGCATAGCAAGGTGTATTAAAGTTGAGTCGTTTACATGGAGTGATGTTGTGTAGGTAGGTGACGGTGTGAAGCGTTTCGACCCAAAATGAATGCTTGTTTGTTATGTTTACACATGGAATGCTGTCTACCTGCTTTAGCAACGATAGTACTATTTGTTTGGACTCAGCACCTGTTTGCTCAGGGGTTGTTAATGACAATTTGTTACATGGCTCACAGTGGTGAGTGTGTATTACGAACTGCCTTGGGCAGTCAACCCGCAGTCATTGGTATCGATAGATTCATGTCGATAACTAACACGCCTCATTTTACACTGTGTACGTGCTGGTTATGCGCAACGATTTCTTACTCTATTATATCTACTAAACTTGTATGCTCACCTTTACACTATGTGTATTGACTTTTACTTTAACTATGTGATGTTAGAAAATTAACCACTGATCAGATCCACTGATCAGTTTAACCAAACCACTGATCAGTTTAAACCAAACCACTGATCTGAAAAACCACTGACCAGTGTAACCACTGATCAGTTTAACCAAACCACTGATCAAAAGCACTGATCTAGAAAACCACTGACCAGTTTAACCGAACCACTGATCAGTTTAAGTCTGTTCAAACAGTGGCACGTTTGAACCGAACCCACTGATCAGAACAGTGGTTAGAAAAAGCTGCAATAAGATGTAGAAAAGAAACAGTAAACGTTTGAACCGGGCTTGTGTTTAACACAATTCCCTTAAACAGATTCGTCGTCTGTTCCCAGGGTACACCGGTTCGAAGCAGCACCGCGCACTGCCGGACTTGATCACTTGCCTGGAAAGAAAAGGAGAATGCTGTAGAGAGATCGAGAGAAGAGATGTTTTCTGGTATATCAAACTGTGTTGGTCTGGTCTAGTTTTATAGTCACAGAATTCATAACCGAATTCTGGACATTATTGCAATGAATAGAGAACCGTTTAAAAACTGATAATGGTCATTAGTACAGTTTTAAAACTGATAATAAAAACCATTTAACACAATAATGATCATCATAATACTGAATAATCATTTCAGTTTAAAACTCATTAAACTAGCCCAATCGTTACAGTTTTAAAGACTAATTAAAAAATAATTAGTCAGTCTCGAGTGCAAAAACCGTCTCCCGCGAGCCCGGGTTTTCAGAGCTGCATTCGTGTCCGCAGGACGTGCGGGCGTACACGAGTTCAACTAAATCCGGTTCCATTTTTTGCACCCCACCCCCCTGCGCGCGCGGGGGTAGGACTTGTGGTAAAACATGTCATAAGACTTCAAAGGCTTCATTAAGGTTTCACCTTATAAATAGCCTATCTTTTCACTCCCACACCGATGTGGGACAAGGTGAATTACCAACTTGAGACTTTCATTCACACTAAACTTCCAACAATCCCCCACATGAATGGAGGTCGATCTCAGAAACAACATAATTCCTTGTTACATTTCAGCAGTTGAGTTTTGCATACGATAGGTAGGTGTTACCCTTTGAACCTTCGCTCATGAAATGCACTTAGCCCACTAGCTCTGAGTAGAACTCGATGTCTTTGAACTCGTCTGCCGTTTGTGTAGACGACAATGCACTTCACACAAGACTCTCCCTAACAAAGTCAAGTCCTCATAGTTATGTTCGTTATGGTCATGAACATGATGCCTGGTTCTGTGAGAGCCATTAAGTATTGTGCCCCAACAATACCCTTTGAAGCGACCCCACTTCTCTCTCACATAGGTGATTCACTATGTATGTTTACTTTAGTCGAATCATTAAAAGCCATAGGCTTAGCCTCACACTTGTCACTTTTAGGAATGGACTAGGAAGTTTATAAAACTTTATAATAAACTACCTTATTAAATGCGTAGGGTTATCCCCCCACAGTGACCTTGCTTATTCATACAATTAGGTTTTCCTATTGAACTCAATTCTTGGGATCTCCAGTCTATTGAGTTAGGTTTCCATCATATGAACTTCATTTTTCAAGGGCTTCAGTCCCATTCCCACGGACGACTTCTGTACTAACTCTCTACTTAGGCCTTTTGTCAGTGGATCCGCAATATTATCCTTTGACCTCACGTAGTCAACAGTGATAATTCCTGTAGAGATTAGTTGTCGTATCGTATTATGTCTACGTCTGATATGTCTGTTCCTACCATTATACATTGTGCTACGAGCTCTGCCAAGTGTCGATTGGCTATCACAATGTATACAAATGGCCGTTGCCGGCTTAGGCCATCTTGGTATATCCTCAACAAATTAACGTAGCCATTCTGCCTCTTCACCTGCTTTATCTAAAGCGATGAACTCAGATTCCATCGTGGATCTAGCAATAACCATTTGTTTTGATGATTTCCACGATATCGTTGCACCTCCAAGTGTGAATACATACCCACTTGTTGCTCTGGAATCATTCGTGTCAAATATCCAATTTGCATCGCCGTGTCCTTCTATAACTGCTGGATATCTGTTATAATGCAACCCGTATTCCCGAGTGTATCATAAGTAGCGAAGCAACCGAGTGATACAGTTCCAATGCATTGAACTTGGGTTGCTTGTGTATCTACTTAGCTTGCTCACAGCAAATGCTATGTCTGGCCTAGTACAACTCATAAGATACATCAAGCTACCAATAATTCTTGAGTATTCCAACTGGTTTACGGGTTCACCTCTATTCTTGGCTAGATGTTGACTTGTGTCAAGTGGAGTTCTAGCTTCATTAGAGTTATTTGCATTGAACTTCTCAGGAATTTTGTCCACATAGTGGGATTGACTTAAAACGAGTCCACTTTGGGTTCGTGTGATTTTGACCCCCAAAATCACATCCGCAAGATCCATGTCTTTCATGTCAAATCTTGCTTTTAGCATGTTCTTTGTAGATTTTATGATTTTGTCATCGCTTCCAGCAATGAGCATATCATCTACATATAGACACAAAATGACATATCCATCAGATGTGTCCTTCACATACACACACTTGTCACATTCATTGATTTTGAACCCAGCATCAAGCATGACATGATCAAACTTTTGATGCCATTGTTTTGGAGCTTGTTTCAATCCATACAGGGATTTCACAAGTTTACACACTTTCTTTTCTTGCCCAATAGCTGTGAAGCCTTCGGGTTGCTCCATGTAGATTTCTTCCTCTAGAATTCCATTCAAGAAAGCTGTTTTCACATCCATTTGGTGAACTTCCAAATTTCTAATGGCGGCAATGGCAAGCACCAACCTGATGGATGTTATTCGCGTAACTGGCGAATATGTATCAAAGTAGTCTAAACCTTCTCGCTGTTTATATCCTTTGATCACCAACCTTGCTTTGTACTTATCGATGGTTCCATCTGGTTTCATCTTCTTCTTGAAGATCCATCGATATCCTAGTGGTTTACATCCTTGAGGAAGATCCACTAGTTCCCAGGTATGGTTCTGTAAGATAGAGTCTATCTCACTTTTGATTGCCTCCCTCCACTGAGGTCCTTCTGAGGAATGTACCGCTTGTTGGTACGTTTGAGGTTCATCTTCTACCATATAGGTAAGAAACTCAGGTCCAAAGGATTTTTCAGTCCTTTGTCGTTTACTTTTCCTGATTTCAACTTCCTCAGATTGTTCTCGAGGTTCATCGTTTTCAACTTCACCCTCGGGAACAATTTCCTCAACCGGTCTAGAAGAACTCGGTTCACTTTTATCTAAGCATGGGAACACATGTTCAAACCATGATGCATCCTTAGATTCGATTATGGTGCCTTTGCATATTCCAGGGTTCTTGGAATCATGCACAATAAAACGATAAGGACCATAAGGACGGGTGTATCCTATAAATACACAATCCACCGTTTTGGGACCTATTAGTAGCCGCTTAGGTGGTGTGACCACCACCTTAGCTAGACACCCCCACACTTTCAAGGATTTATATGGTGCTTTCTTTCCCATCCATAATTCGTAAGGCGTTACATTCTTTTTCTTATTGGGTATCATGTTCAACACATAATTCGCCGATAAGATTGCTTCCCCCCACATGTTTTGGTTTACACCAGAACTTATCATCATGGCATTCATCATTTCTTTCAAGGTGCGATTTTTCCGTTCCGCTATGCCATTTGATTGAGGGGAGTAAGGAGCCGTGAGTTCGTGGATGATTCCACTTTTTGCACATGCGTCGATAAAAGGTGAAACATATTCACCTCCTCGGTCGCTCCTTACGATTTTGATTTTCCGGTTTAGTTGATTCTCAACTTCGGCTTTGAACAAGATGAACTTGTCAACAGCCTCGTCCTTACTCTTAAGTAAGTACACATAGCAATACCTTGTACTATCATCAATGAACGTGATGAAGTACTTGTTCCCACTACGAGTAGGAATTGCTTTAAGATCACACACATCAGTGTGGATCATCTCGAGGGGTTCGGTGATTCGTTCAACCTTTTTGAATGACGATTTTGTATGTTTTGCTTCTACGCAAGTTTCACATTTATTAATTGAGTCGATATCGAATGTTGGTATGCAATCAAGTTTGATTAAACGACGAATGGAATTATAATTTACGTGACCTAGTCTACCATGCCAAAGATTAGAAGACTCAATCAAATAAGTAGAACTAGTAGCGTTTTCTTTCATTGCATTCACGACAATTACATTCAGTTTAAACATTCCATTGAGGGCATAGCCCTTACCAACATACACACCATTTTTGGTCAACATAACCTTATCCGACTCAATTACCATTTTGAACCCAAACTTGTTCAACTGCCATCCCGACACAAGGTTCTTACGAATTTCGGGAACATACAACACATTGGACAAGGTGAGTTCCTTTCCCGAAGCCATCTTCAAAACCACGTTACCCTCGCCTTTTATTTATGCCGTGGCAGAATTTCCCATGAAAACCTTTTCTCCATTAGTCACCTCCTTGAAGGTGTTGAAAAGGCTTTTGTCAAAGCACACATGTCGGGTAGCCCCCGTATCGACCTACCAATCCTTGTTATTTTGCCCAACTATATTCACTTCCGTGACTAAAATCGAGAGGTCCGTGACCATGGCAACAAGCTTATCAACTTCATCTACAATGTTCACTTGTTGAGCATTTTCCTTCTTCTTGGGAAGCTTGCATTCGCTAGCCTTGTGGCCTTGCTTTTGACAATTGTAACAAGTTCCAAGGAACTTCTTTTTCCCAACTCCCCCCTTAGGACCAAGGTTGGAGCGTTTCCCATGACTTTTCTTTCCGCCATTTCCACTGTTTTTTCCCTTCGAAGATTGCCCATGTTCAACAAGATTGGCCTTCACAGTTTCAGGACCATCAATCCGTTTCAAAGCCAACTTGTTATCTTCTTCAATACGAAGACGAACAACGAGATCTTCAATGGTCATCTCCTTTCGCTTATGCTTGAGATAGTTCTTGAAATCAACCCAACTTGGTGGCAGTTTTTCAATCATTGCCGCAACTTGGAATGTCTCGCTGAGGACCATTCCTTCCGCATGAATATCATGAAGAATAACTTGCAATTCTTGGACTTGGCTCATGACAGTTTTAGCATCTATCATTTTAAAGTCCAAGAACTTCGCCACCACGAATTTCTTAGTGCCCGCATCTTCTGTTTTGTATTTGCGATCCAACGACTCCCATAATTCTTTGGCAGTCTTGGCTTTGCAATACACATTATACAATGTGTCCACCAAACCATTCACGATAAAGTTGCGGCACAGGAAATCCGAATGATTCCAAGCATGCATCGCGCTCACATTTTGAGCATCCATTTCCCCTTCATCAACATGGGGTTTAGGTTCAGTCAAGAACCTTGCCAGATTCAGCGTGGTCAGATAAAAGAACATCTTTTGCTGCCACTGTTTGAAATTCACACCATTGAATTTCTCTGGTTTTTCAGCATGCGACATTGCATTAGGCAGCGGTGCAACCAGACCGGTAGTGACAGAAACAGCGGAAGTCATGACCGCAGAAACAGCACTGGTCATGACAGCAGAAACAGCAGTAGTCATCGGCTGGGATTCCATTCTTAAAAGAAAATATAATGCAGGAACAAATCAGTAATATAATCTGTTTAAGTTTGTTAGAAAATTAACCACTGATCAGATCCACTGATCAGTTTAACCAAACCACTGATCAGTTTAAACCAAACCACTGATCTGAAAAACCACTGACCAGTGTAACCACTGATCAGTTTAACCAAACCACTGATCAAAAGCACTGATCTAGAAAACCACTGACCAGTTTAACCGAACCACGTATCAGTTTAAGTCTGTTCAAACAGTGGCACGTTTGAACTGAACCCACTGATCAGAACAGTGGTTAGAAAAAGCTGCAATAAGATGTAGAAAAGAAACAGTAAACGTTTGAACCGGGCTTGTGTTTAACACAATTCCCTTAAACAGATTCGTCGTCTGTTCCCAGGGTACGCCGGTTCGAAGCAGCACCGCGCACTGCCGGACTTGATCACTTGCCTGAAAAGAAAAGGAGAATGCTGTAGAGAGATCGAGAGAAGAGATGTTTTCTGGTATATCAAACTGTGTTGGTCTGGTCTAGTTTTATAGTCACAGAATTCATAACCGAATTCTGGACATTATTGCAATGAATAGAGAACCGTTCAAAAACTGATAATGGTCATTAGTACAGTTTTAAAACTGATAATAAAAACCATTTAACACAATAATGATCATCATAATACTGAATAATCATTTCAGTTTAAAACTCATTAAACTAGCCCAACCGTTACAGTTTTAAAGACTAATTAAAAAAATAATTAGTCAGTCTCGAGTGCAAAAACCGTCTCCCGCGAGCCCGGGTTTTCGGAGCTGCATTCGTGTCCGCAGGACGTGCGGGCGTACACGAGTTCAACTAAATCCGGTTCCATTTTTTGCACCCCCCCTGAGCGCGCGCGGGTAGGACTTGTGGTAAAACATGTCATAAGACTTCAAAGGCTTCATTAAGGTTTCACCTTATAAATAGCCTATCTTTTCACTCCCACACCGATGTGGGACAAGGTGAATTACCAACTTGAGACTTTCATTCACACTAAACTTCCAACATGTGACAGGTGCTTAGGATGCTTATATGCTTAGCTTGCTGTGAAATCGAGGCTAGGAAAGGTTTAGAAACAAATAAACAATTGTCTGTATTTTGAAATCTGAGTTGTCGAAAAAGAATAAATTGACTAGATATTGTCTGTAATAATTATGATATCTTTTATGACATGGTATGGGACATGTTGCTTTAAATAATTGGTAATTATAGTTGTTATGTAAACTTCTGGACAATCTGTTTCGCTCAGTGCCGCGCCCCGATGATTCCACCATCGGTTGGGGTGTGACACGATTGAAGATTGAGAGAGAGAGGGTAAAGGAATTGAATGATGAGAGATGAGAGAGAATGAGAAAGAAAACGTATAAAAGAAGTTCTCCAATCCTGGCCTATGAGGAATGCCACTTGTCCAATTATTTGACATATGCTACGTCATTGCCTATGTGGCTGCTTGGTTGGCTTCAACCATTGGGTGGTATGTGTCCCCCAATGGTTTGCTTTATTAGAGATATAGATTAATTTGATGATGATTACTATTTAATAACTTATTAATGCTAAGTTGATGATGATTACTATTTAATAACTTATACAAGTTAACTAATAAACTAAGTTAGTTTGTTCTTTCAGCGAAATAAATGCTCGAGTTTTCTATTCAAATGCGGAGCAAAGAGAAGCGATAGTTGTTGTAGAGGGGCGTGCAGTTGATGAAAGAGTGAAAAAGAATCGAACTAAAAAATAAGGTATTAATTGGTATTTGAACTTTCCATTTTTCTTTGTGTTGCTTAATAAAATACATTACAGGTGATGGTCTACAGGTCTGCAATGGAATCGATAACAACTTTATGGTTATACATCAGAAAGGGATCGATCCTCCATCGTTGGATCTTCTTGCTAGGGCAAGGGTAGCTGATACTAGATCAAAAGGAGAAATATGGAGCGATTGGTTTTGGCTTGTGTGATTCATTACAAAAGTGCAGTTCCAACATATTTGAAGTTTCGATTTGGATGTTTTATTATGAGCAACATAGGAGATTTGTTATAATTTTCAAATTCCATAAATGGTTACATTTTTAAATTCTTCTAGTAGTTATAAATAGATATAAAGTAAATAAATGGCAAAATGGTGACACCGTGATAAAAAAAAACGGTAGAAAAGTGGTGTAAAAAAGCGGTAGCAAACACGCGGAAATGGTAGCAAAATGGTGACAAAAAGCGGTAGCAAAATGGTGGCAAAAGGGAGCGGTAGCAAAATGGTGGAAAAAAACGGTAGCAAAACGGTGGCAATTAAACGGTAACAAAACGGTAGCAAAAAACAAAGCGGTAGCAAATAGGTGGCAATATGGCAATTGCTACATGTGTTTTTTCTACCGAAATTTTGGTGGCAAAACGGTAGCAAAAGGGATTTTGCCACCGCCGTTTTGCGATCGAAAATGTGGTAGCAAAAACCCTATTTTCTTGTAGTGAGGGTTATGGGCCTTACAGATTCTCTAAGATAGCAATCTACATCGAGTAAAGATAGATAAATAAACTTAATCTAATCACATACAAAACAAACTAACTTTGTAAACTATAAACTTATGGTTTATTATTGTCAGTAACCGGGGTAGCTTAGCCATTAGTATTTAACAGCTCTGTGCGGAAGTCCATGGTGACACGCGATCCCGGGTCGCAGTTAGCGAAGAAGAGCGAGTACTCACTAGGGTACATCACAGGGAACGAACGGTTGAACGACCACTTAGGAGAGAGATCTCGGAACGTGAAAAGAAGTAAGGTGAACTTGGAACGTAGTATGCAGAAATTAGGGTTTTGTTGGAATTCAAGCAGGACTTCGGGCATCGATTCTTCCGAGAGAAGGAATACGCCTTGGCGAGAGAGATCAGGCGGCGATAACGTGGAGGTGACCGACACGGATGAGGCTGCTACGGTGATATAAGCTCTATGTGTGAGCCCGAACTTCTGCAAGAGGATCATCGGTCGTTTATTGGATTGGATTTTGATCGATTTGATATCCGCAGTAGACTGAGCAGTAAGAAGGAAGAAGAGGAGGAGAACACCGGTGACATGTTTCGAAAATTCTCATTTTACGTTGGAGGGAGATTCCGACATACGATTGATTAGCTTAGACTTAAATAGATATGTGAGTGGAGTCTGAACCGTTGGATCAAATGGTTAAGACGGAGTGGACTAGGTAACTTATGGCTAGGTAACTTATGGCTTATCGATGTAGAGTTTGTCTGTGTTTAAATATTTTATGGGTTTGTGAATTTTGGTTTAGATTTGGAGGCTCAACCCGCCAATCTACTTTACATATTGGGAAAAAAGTTAATTAAATATATGTTAAAATTGCTTTTAAATAATCTTTCAAACACTTAAAAACACGCCATGTTAGCTACCACACCATTACTTGAGGTGGTGGCTTTTGCTCCCAAGGGAGCACTATAGGGTGAGATACGAGTTAAGGGTCTGTACCCAAATTTTGGTGTCAAATTGTATAGTACAACTATTGTCAAATTAGGTAACGTGAAAAATGTTTTAAGTTAAAATAAATATTTGTTTTTATCACAAGTCTAATGTTAGTTAAGTTATAAACTGATCGTCCAAACTAGGGGTGAGCATTTTTAACTACCCGACCCGACCCTAGAACTACCTGAGCTGAGAATCGAGACTGCTGTATAATCATACCCGATTTAATACCCTAAATCATGGGGTTGGTTCCGGTTATTTAACAGTCCGGGTATATCAGTCCGGAGTAGAATACCCAACCCGACTCTTTATTAAATCATTTCCCACACTAGTGGAAGGCAACTGTTCCTTCAAGCAATGTACGATCATCAGCAACGTACTAGCTCTATTCAAACGTTGAATCTTTTACAATGGCTAAAAAGTTGAAAAGGTTTCTCAAACTCCTTCGACTTCTTAAAATGGGTGAAACATTACGCATCTAACCATTAGATGTTATCCGACATATTATCTGGTTATTATAATACTTCAATATGATGATTGATGATGATTAGATTAAAAGCTCAAAATAAGATTACCATGAAGAACATGATAGACAATGATCACTACTGTGATTTATAAAACTTTTCCATGGATGTTTGGACATTGTTGTTTGATATCTGAACATTCGTGTTTAATATTTAAATCATTTAATGCACCATTCTTTAAATTCCCAGCTCTATGCGCAATTTAATAAAAAATGAAACGAAGTGAGATGATATATACATATACATATACATATATACATTTAAAGATACCAAAATAACTTAAAGTTCAAGGATTTTTTTTTTTTTCATAAATGGTTATACATGGCCACCTTAAATCACAGGTGGATGCTTTCTTGAACATCTTACACGGTACGTTGCCATGGCGGTTTCTTGGCATCTTACACTTCAGAGCTAACTTATACATGACATATGTTTTAAGACAAAGATGCCGCTCCTATGGCAAGCCCTTTGCGAAAGATGTTTAAGAAAGTACCCCAAGTGAAGCGGGTCAAGGGTCCATACCCCTTTTCGAAAAAAATTAAAAATAAAAAATCGAATTACAAGTATATATGTATCACACAGTTTGCAAATTGCAACTTCAAAGCTCAAATTCTTCATCCCTTGGCCATCTTGGCTGGTTCTTCATCGTTAAGAACGATGTACTAGCTCACTTTTCTCAGCTGGCCTGAACAAGTAACACATTACCAAATACAACACAAGGCTGGCTACTTCCTCTACTGCCCTAGACACCCATGAATTGGTACTCATAAGTTGTAATGTCCATAAGTGCAATAACACCAACTCTTGCGAAAAAAAACAATAACAGAAAACCAAGCGAAAGAACCGAACAAATAGAGTCAAATTTCTACGAGATTTCTCATCAGTCTTAGAATGCTCCGTCAACAACCTAATCGACCACCCAACGGGTAAGATGATAATAACACTAAAACTGATGGTGTCCGACCACATATACACTTCTCTCCAAGTCATCCAGTGTCTATTATAAGGGCCGGTTTCATCCATCATCATCGAAGCTACATTAGCCAAAACCTTAACTGTGATCACGATCATCAAAACTATCTTTTCGCTTGCATGCAACACCGGTTTCAAATAAGGCAATCCGGCCCCAATCAAGACGATCAGAGAGAACAAAAGTACACTATTGATGAACTGAAATATCCAAAACAAAACATTCCACCCTTGAGGAGTACCAGTAACCTTCACATAATGGTTATCCTCGGCTGCACAAAACAAGCTAAGCATTTGCATAGTAAGCGACACACCCATTAACAAATGCACCCGGTGAACACATCGTTGATTATTAAAGCACAAAGAGATCCAAAACCCTAAAAAGCACAGATACATGAGGGAGAAAATGAAGTAAAGAGACGGGAGCTGCGTTAGCCCGGCTGATAGATAGTCTTTGGTACCCCCATCATCAATGTTGTACATCTCTGTGTGGACGTCCATGGTGACGAGCGATCGGGAGTTGCAGTTGGCATAGAAGAGCGCGTACTCATCAGAGAAGGTCAAAGAGTATGATTTGTGAAAGGAAGACTGAGGATCAGAGATATCTCGGAGAGTGAACAGGTAAGAGACTAAGTGGGTATCCCAGACGCAGAAATTGGGGTTTCGTTGACGATGAAACACAAGTTCGATCAGTGTTTCATCCGAGAGAAGGAAGAAACCAATGACTGAAGGATCATATAGGGATGCCACTGGATCACTGACCGACAAGTTGGAGATCGATATGGAGAGGTTACCATAACGTGTGAATCCGAACTTCCCCAAGAGGATCACAGATCGGTTATCGGATTGGATCTTGATAGATTTGATCGCCGCGGTGGACGGATCAATGAAAAGAAAGAGGAGAAGAACGGAGATGACAGTTGTCCCGAAAACCTTCATTCTTAAACCTGCTGGTGGTTGATGATGGTTAAGACAAAGTGGACGATGATATGCTATTCGATATATACAAGATTAGCTGGGATCTATACGTGTTGGTCAAGTTTATGGACGTTATTTGGAATAATTGACTTATGTATGTATACTCTGTCGTCATGTTCGTCTAGTTGACTTATGGAAATAATAAGTAGTCGTTATTTTGGTATAATTGAGTTATGTACGTAGAGAAAGGTTAACATACTTCACGGCTTATCATACTTCACGTAGGAGACAATGGTAACCGTTGGATCAGGGGTATAATCACACATAGAACATATAATCACGCATGGGACCACATAATCACGCATGGGATCCAAAATCACGCACGTTATTTTGGTCAAAAAAATAATTACGCATGTTATATATTTCGTGAAGTACGTTAATGTACGTTAAGGCGTGAGACTTTCTCTATGTATGTATACTCTGTCGTCATGTTCGTCTAGTTGACTTATGGAAATAATACTTGGTCGTTATTTTGGTATAGTTCACTTACATTGGTCTAGTTGACTTTTCAATTGTATACTTTGTCATTAGTTGGCTTATTGTTATTTTTATCATTATTATTGTAAGACAACTTTTTTAATCCTTATGTGAAATTTGAAACTAATACTTCTTAATATTTTTTGTTTCTAAGAGTGAAGGGGTTGAAGGGAGGGCGTCGAGCGACATGTAGCTGTCACGTCAGTAGAGAGAGCAAGCCCAAAAAATGCACGGGTGAAAAATGGCGTCTAAAAAAACTAACCAATCAAAAATAAAATACAATCAAACTCCACAACCAACCACCAACCTTCATGTTACCATAAAACATCGCTCAACACGATAGTTTGTTCTCAACGCTGGTCCTGAAAATTCCAGGTCTCATATGCAACCACAAAACATCGCTCAACACGATAGTTTGTTCTCAACGCTGGTCCTGAAAATTCCAGGTCTCATATGCAACTAAAAGGGGCTCTCAAAATATAAACATGAATATTTATAACTAATATATATAAGTAATTGGTTGTGTCTCATGTTACAATTACATGAACTCAATATTTGTTTTACAACTTCTCTTATTACACTTATTCGGTCATAATTTATCTCTCAAAATATCGTTATATAATTCCAAATTTTATTACTAACTAATTGTATTTCCTTTATTCAACCACTCTAATAAACTAGTTTCTAACCTACTATATATATATAAACAAAATTGTAGTGTAAGACAATAATTATAATAGCATAAACAAAACAAACTTATTGCCGGAAAACAAAACGCACGACACACCTGGGGCCTTTCATTTTAATTACAGTCGAGGCGCGAGGCAAGAATTGAAATTCGGATACACGAGAAGTTTCGCTACGTCGGTATTGATTGACAGGGCCTTTCATTAAGTTTCGTTAGCTAATCTCCTCTTAAGGGTTTTTATAATATAAAGAGTATAAAAAGTGGTTGTGAGTGGAGAAGAGAGAAAATGTTACTGTTCATCTGTATATTTGGGGGGACACTGTTCACCCCTTATAATTTTTTAATATATTTTGAAAGTGGTTGTGAGTGGATAAGAAAGAAAAGGTAATGATAAAGGTATAAAAAATATTATTTAATTGAAAAAGAGAGAGAAAATTTAGTGTTTTTTAGTGTAAATTAAGGTGAAAATATGGTGGAATGGATGTGAATGCTCTAAAAATAAGAAGTGTAAGAAGTCACTATAGAGTGACAAATGTCCCAAAAGAAATCAAGTGGCAAGAGTAATTTTGTCAGAGAGAATAAAAATATTATGCACATGCAAGTCACATGCTATTTCCCCCCTACTTTTTAAACATCCATAACTTTTTATACGATATTTGTTTTTTAAAAAAATTATACCATAAAATCGAGTGTCTTTTTATCTTTAATATGAGTACCATATTGTTATATTTAGAAAAAAATTCGAAAACCTAGTTGCGTATTACACAATGGACATAACGTAAAACACAATGAGAAAACCCAGTTGTGTATTACACAATGAGTCTCAAACTAAAAACACAATGCAAAGTAGGGGTGTTCAATAAAATCCGAATCCGAAATATCCGAAAACCCGTATCCGAAATATCCGAATTTTCGAATATCCGAAAATCGGATAATCCGAAAATTCGGATTCGGATTCGGATTCGGATTCGGATAGTGATTTTGAGAATTTTCGGATAATCGGATTATCTGAAAATATCCGAAAATTTAATTTTTATTTTTTTTTTGATATCCGAATATCCGAAGTATCCGAAAAATATCCGAAATATCCGAAAAATATCTGAAGTATCCGAAAAATATCCGAAATATCCGAAAAATATCCGAAATTTATATTCGGATATTCGAAACTATCCGAAAAATCTGGTTCCAAATATTAAAAAATAACAAAAAAATAAAAATTAAATAAAAAATTGGATATTCGGATATTCGGGTTCGAATGTCAATATTTCACTATCCGAAATTTCGGATATCCGAAAACCGGATTATCCTTTCTTGAACACCCCTAATGCAAAGTAGACCAAAAACACAATCGATAAAAACAGATAAAAGACACGATGGACATAACGTAAAACACAATGAGTATCAAACTAAAAACACAGTGGAAAGTATACTATAAACACAATCGACGACAACAGATAAAAGACACAATGGACATAACTTAAAACACAATGAGTATCAAACTAAAGACACAATGGAAAGTAAACTAAAAACACAATGGAAAGTAAACTAAAAACACAATTAATGACGACAAATAAAAGACACAATTAGTGAGAGCAAATAAAAAACACAATGGACAACAGACTAAAACATAATAGACAACAGACTAAAACACAATGGACAACAGACTAATACACAATGAACAACAGATTAAAACACAATGGATAGCAGAATAAACACAATTACCAGAACCTATAATACAATGTACAGAACACCCAAATATAACATCATCTTCATTGTGTTATATATTGTCTTATAGGTTCTGACAAAATGCAATGAACATAATCCAAATTAACACTGTCTTATAAGTTTTGATAATAACACAATGTATAGAAAACATAGTAAAAATTGTAAGGACCAAAACCCAGTAGAAAGACACAATGGTCACAACCTTTAACACAATACAAAGAAAACCCAATAACACAAGTACATAACATGCAAAAAAAAGTTGTGGTTTCAGGTAGCTCTCGCCTCTCGCCACCAAACCACATGGAGGCAAATTGCACTTTGCTCTATTTTATTCATCATTTGATTTTTTTTTCAAATCAATTGTGTTCTATCTTTATTTTTTGAGTTGATTATAATTTGTCTCCCTGTGCTTTGGGTCACTTTTTAATTTGCCTTACACTTACAAACACCTTTTGTAGAGCACACCCGTATTGTTCATTCATTGCAATTTGCAACCTTGTCGTCAGTTTGACCGTTTGACTGAGGGCAAAATGGTAATCTCACTAGCTTTTCTTCCCCGTTTAATCACCACCCAACGATAACGACCACCGCCATCACTACCACCACCCACCGGTAACCACCACGCCATCACTACCACCTATTTTCCAAAACTAGAATGACCAAACATTGGCTAAAACTTAGCTCTCACTCTCAACATAACATCAGGCCAATAATTTTAGAATTAGCCACTTTCTAGATTGAAAAACAAAATTTCATCAATAATATCAGGTAAACTAAGCAATTTAATAGAGATCGTTTAACCGTACGTAATCATAATCTAATACAAACATATTTGCACAACAAGAATATTTAAAACATATAAGCAACACCATAATGAACGGAAACTGGTCGAATTCCCGCCATAACTAGCGAATTTCACACAATATTTGGATATTAAAGTGCTAATAACTGCTATATCTATTTTTAGAAATGTCTATTATATTTGATCTTTAATCTTCATAATACATAGAGAGAATGAAAAAAAAAACAAAATTAGAATTAAAAATAGAATACATCCCTTAACCATCTGGACTGCTTCTTCATGTTCACCTTCATCATCCACAACAAAGTAGTCATTTCCCTCAACCGGCCTGAACATGTAAAACATCACCAAACAGAACACAAGGCTGGCTATTTCATCTGCTGCAGCACACACCCACTGTTGCTCATAAGCTACAGCCGTTTTAAGTACAAAAACACCAATCCTTGTGAAGGACACATAATTTACAACCAAGTGATAAAAAAGGCTTAGTGGTTTCAAATTCCTAGCAGCATTCCCATCAGTTCTCGAAAATGACCTGATCGACCACCTAATCGGGTTAATGATAGCACAGCAACAGATGATGTCCGCAAACAAAAACACTTGATTCCATGTCATCCAGTCTTTGTAAAAAGGGCCAGTTTCGTCTATCACTATGGACGCTACATTAGCCACAACCCGAAGTGTGATCACAATCATCAAAACCAATTTTTCCTTTACCAGTAAGACGGGTTTCAGATACGGCCATCCAGCACCGATTAAGACGATCACAGTAAACAAAAGTACATTATTGATGAACTGAGGTATGTAAAACAAAACATTCCATCCATGAGGAGTACCTGTTATTAGAGAGAACAGAGAGAGTATATTATTAGATTTGCTCTTATATATCATTATCATAATTAGAAAGTATAATTTGATTAGAAGATTTTTTCTATTTATCACCTATGCAGACCGCAGTCAATAGCGTGTTATAGCGGTGCTATAGCACTCCTATAGTGCTTAGCGGACATACGATCTCATAACAGTTCAAATAGCGGTCCCTTATAGCAGTTCCGCTATTAGCGGTGCTAAAGGACGCTATTTGACCACTATTCAGGAACTTGTATAGCGGTCATAGCATTGCTTTTAGCGGGTTTTGATTATTGAAGCCCAAATGCCCATATTAATCAACTTTTTGTTTGAACTAAACCCAAAACTAAAGGCCCAAACCCAAAATTAAACCTAAATCGAGACCTAAATTCTTCATTCTATGGATGCTAGTTCTTCATCGGTCAATAAAATTAAACCTAGAAATCGTTGGATTTCCACTTTCTAAATTCTAATTCGTTGGTGGTTCCTAATATTTTGCATGATAATAATTACTATGAATTTTGATATTACTATTAATATTTTCAAATATATATTTATATATAAAAATGTATAAATTATGCATGATATAAAAATTACCGCTATGTCATATAGCACAGCTTGACCGCTATAACTACATAATTTATCTCTATTAATTTGCTCATATAAATAGTTTATCAGTAATACATAATATCTCACACGGTTTTCGTTATATACCTGTAACCTTGACATAATGTTTCTCCGCAGTGGCACAGAACAAGCTAAGCGCATTTGTAACAAGCAATGTACCCATTAACAAATGAACCCGATGAACACATCGTTGATTATTAAAGCACAGAAAGATCCAAAACCCTAAAAAGCACAAATAAATGAGGGAGAAAATGAAGTAAAGAGATGGGAGCTGCGTTAGCCCGACTGATAGATAGTTGTTAGTAGCTCCATCATCAGTGTTGAACATCTCTATGCGGACGTCCATAGTGACGGCTGATTCGGGGTTGCAGTTTGCGAAGAAGAGCGAATACTCACCGGGGAACATCAGAGGGTACGATTTGTTGAACGATGACTGAGGTGTTGGAAAATTAGAATAATGTGAATGGAAATTAATTTAGTGATAATTAATGGACTCTTCATGGTGACAAACTCTTGAGTAGAGTTTTTATGTCACTTGATTAGCTTTTATTAGAGTTTTTATGTCTCTAATTAAATCGCTAATTAAGTGAAACTTTTATTAGAGTTTTATGTCTCTAATAAATCACCAATTAAGATTAACTCTTCACTACTCACATCTCTTGTAAAATTGTAGGCTATGTGCCTCATTAGAATGATGAGAAAACTACAAGAAAAAAAATATGCATGAAGAATTCTTGGAGAAGTGGTGAAGACTTGAAGACCCATGTATTGGATACTTAGAGAGATATGTTTTCTCTATTCAATTTCATCGCCTTCATCTCATTATTTTCCACAAGTTCTAACACTATGTTTTTATCCGGTGTAATCTCGGGCGCGTGGCCTTCTCCAGCAGTACAAAATGCTTCGGCTGTTGTACCCTGGGAGGCAGACACGTCGTCTTTAGTAGAGGCGCGAAATCTGTTTTAAGGGAAGCATGTTGAACACGTGCCTCAGCCACAACCGTCAACATTTGTTTGTTATTTTTGTAGGAAATTATTGTACAAGAAGACGTGGTTCAAGACCTCGTTGAAGCCTACACAACGGACTGAAAACACAACGAACGATACAAGTAGACGCGGTTAAAGATCAAGTTGAAGACTTTATCTTTTGAAGATATTGGTTTGAATCGATTGTTTTATTAAATATGTTGTATTTCATATTTATTTTTGTTTGAATTTGTACACGGTTCATGTACTACAATTTCCCAAGTGTTTAAAGAGAGCATCTTTATTTTTTATTAGTATTATTAATAAAATTGTGACCCATTTCCTACAAACTTAAAACAGATTTCGTGAGATTGTTGCTACAATCTTAAAACCTTATTTATAATGATTTTGGGTTCACGAAAAGATTTATAAGAAAAAAAAATATTTTTTAGAGATTACGATCTTATAAATATTTTTTTGGGAAATATATATGTAGTACAACTTGTTGTGTTTGAATTTATTGAGATTGAGATACAATCTTAAATCCTATACCGTGGTATAAAACGAATAGTTTTGGTTCAAACGTTTGGTTTTGAAACGATTTTGGGAATCGTTAAATTTTTCTAACTTTTGTGTTAGATCGGGTTTATTAGTGTAAACCATACGTTTTTTTTGTAAACGTTAAATTCTCTAACATGTGCGTTAGACCGGAATTATTTTGGCGTAAGCCATACATTTTTTGTAAACATTAAATTCTCTTAACTAGAGTTTTTTTTATGTCTTTAAATAAGAGTTTTATGTTACTTGATTAGAGTTTTATGTCTCTAGTTAAGTCTCTATTTAAAGTAGACTCTTCATCCACCTATGGATTGATATGAACAAACAAGTCTTATAATGATTTTTGTAATCATTTGTCTTCTAACATGTGTGTTAGAAATGTTCATGAAAAGCCTTAGTTTGGAAGCAATTTTTTAATTGTTTAGTTTCTAATGTGTGTATTAGAAATGACTTATTTATTTTAATCATATATGTGTTTTAGCAAGTCGAATTAACATTTTGTGGAAATGTTAATATTTCTAACGTGCGCATCAGAATTTCTTTCATTTTAACATGATTGTTAAAAAATGTTTAAAATACAAATGCTTTGAAATATTTTATGTAAACATTTTATATAAGTAATTTGTTGTAGCATTGATTTTAATGCTTTGTATGATTTAGAAATAAAAGGTCATACATTGAAGTTGATGTTTGATTGGCTTCATGATTCAAATCACCATAAAGTGATGGTGTAGTTGTGTGGGATTTATCACCAACTTTAATTTGTGATTTCTAAATCCATTTGAGTGAAATTTTAATTGCTAATTAAACTCTTCGTATGGTGAAACTCTTGAGTAGATTTTTAATGATGACATTTGATGAGTTTTATTAGAGTTTAAGTCTATAATTATTGAGACTCTTAACTCTTCATATGGTGAAACTCTTGAGTAGAGTTTTAATGATAACATTAGATGAGTTTTATTAGAGTTTAAGTCTATAATTATCGAAACTCTTAAATCTTCATATGGTGAAACTCTTGAGTAGAGTTTTAATGAGGACATTTGATGAGTTCTATTAGAGTTTAAGTCTATATTTATTGAGACTCTTAACTCTTCATATGGTGAAACTCTTGAGTAGAGTTTTAATGATGACATTTGATGAGTTTTATTAGAGTTTAAGTCTATAATTATTGATACTATTAACTCTTCATATGGTAAAACTCTTGAGTAGAGTTTTATTGATGACACTTGATGAGTTTTAATGATAACATGTAATGCCTTAATTTGGTCATGTTTTGTATATATAAAATGACTTAAATTTTCTAACATGTGTGTTAGAAAATGTGTATCATGAATACGAGGTTAGAGATTGTTCATAATGAACAAAAATGTTTTATGTAAACATTTAATTGCCTATGTGTGCATTAAAAATGACGAGAAATGGTTTATTTTATAAATTATATCTTTGGAAAACATTTTATGTAAACGTTCGATTCTATAATGTGCTTGTTATAATATATTTTTTTGTAACATGCGTGTTAGAAAATGTTATTTGGTGAAAAGCAACTTGGTGTTGTTGTGAACAAATTTAATTGTTCAAGTTTACTACCTAAATGTAGTATTTGTAACAACTTGGCGTTGTTTTGAGCATAATTTTCCAAGTTTGAAGTTTCAAGATGAAATGAGTTACTTCTACTTACAAGTGCATGGAGTCTTATTGAGGGAGTAACTCAAGACATGCCATGGGACGATATTGTTGAGAAGATTCCAGTCAGATTATAAAGTGTTGAAGATAAAAGCACTTTGCTATTTGATGTCTACATATTGTCTATGCTTCCGTTTAAATTTCAAAAGTGACTGGCACTTATGATTTAGTTTCCAATGTATTTTATTATTTTGTGTTCAATATCTTCGGATAACACATGCAATTTTTTACAAAGAAATAAATCACTAATGGTTGTGACGTATAAACTATTTTTTGTGGAAAATAATTATAACGTCGGTTATACATTGTTTAAAAGAATATGGTTTTAAACGGATAGTACATGAAAATATTTGGACATAAACAACTTGAGAGTTGTTACATTGACTAAAAGTCAAAGACGAAACATCAAATGTATAACCACATCATGAGTGAGTAATGAAAGAACGTAGTGAGTGTATTGAGATGAAATACACTAACGACACTCATGTCGACATACTTCATTAGAAGTCATTGGAGAATCCACAAGTGTGAATTCTAACATATGAAAGTAAAAGTACTATATGTTATTGTATACCTTTAATAAATCTTGCGAGATCTATAAGTAGATGCGCCTACCATTTGATTATTGTTAGATCTATATGGAGATTTTACCTTCATTTGGGAGAGCATCCTAAATATACATATCTCCTAATGAATAACAATAGACGTGTGCAAATCACTTATGGCAAAATTATGAATGCCATGTTGTTGAGTGTCGATCTAGTTGACTATATCTCACACATAATAGTGATTGTAGACGAGAAACATTCATCTTGTTGGTAATAAATGTGTTCACCAAGTGACTTGGATTAAGACTTATATTTAGGTACTTATGAGTCAATGGTAGATTGTTGGAGATCAAAGGTAAACAAGTTATGTTCCTTAAATGAATGATGAAATTTAACTATGTGCTATATACAATAATTTGTGAGACCTTCCTAAATATTGATCTTTTAGGATTATGAATAAGTCTCATTATTTGTCTTAACAAGGAATGAATGTTGCAAAGTGAAATTATAATATCCTTAGGGTTGTGAAGAATCAGAATGATGCATCTTCTGTTCACATGCTAAAGTATTGTAGTCTAAAGCATGCTAGACTAGTACTTGGTTAATTATGGGTCTTGACAGAGACTAATTAACTCTAAACATTCAACTGTGTATGAACACAAAAAGAATTTGTGTATAGACAAAATTGAGGGAGAATTTTCATTCATTATAAGGAAAAGACATGTAACTTTTTAAGAGTTTGTTCGAAAAGCTAATGAGGAGAACTCATTGTCTAAGCTTATTCTAGATGTTAAATTAGAATTATTCTAAGTTGGTGACAAACTTATGACAATGGCATGTGTTGCTTTGGTCAACTCAGTAGCTTATGTAAGCTAATGCAATATGAGTTGAATTCACTGATACAATGAGGTTGATCTTGTTCAATCATTTGTGTATAAAGTCGCCATAAGTGGTGTTACGGAAATGTTGATCAAATGGCAAGAAATGTGGGGGAGGATCCATTTAAGAAACAACCCTATAAGGGTATGTAGAAATGGTTCTCATTAACCCATCTTTATGTTATTCAATAACACTTAAATGTGGGAGTGTCTTGCATTTGTACCATAAAATTTTGGCAAAAAGGATTTTGTAATCCAATCTAACATTGCAAACAAACAACTAAGTGGAGGACACAAATGTCGTACTGCATAATGGAGATGTGTTTGCCTTAAATGATAAATATATCATTCTAAGACAAATATTATAACCAGATTCAGGTGGCCACTGAGGTTATAATCTTAGAAGTTAACAATAGGCAATGTTAACTTTCTAGTTACGAACACGTCATGACAATTGATCTCAACTGCAAAGTTATCTTCAGTGACTTGTCAAAGACAAAGATAATGTTATGGATCTAACAACCCGAGGGTTTATTAGAGATCAAGTTGTGGAATGAGACTAAAGCCCATGAAAAAAGGGTGTGTGAAGGAAACCTACCTTAGTTGACCGGAGATCCCAAGATCAAAGTTCAATAGGGCAACGAATTCATATGCCTAAGGGTGGTCACTATAGGGGCATAGCTGATATTCATAAGCTAGTATATGTGGTCATATATACCTCCTAAACGATAAAAGGGTGTTTAAATACGTCCTAGTTCATTCCTATAAAATTCAGTGACAAATTGTGAGGCTAAGCATATTATGTGGTAAATGATTTTGCGTAATCATAGTAACCACGATGCTTTTAATGATTTAATAGAATCACCTATGTTAGAGAGAAATGAGGTCGCTTCGAATGGAATTGGGGGCACAATTCCTAGAGCTCTCGTAGAACCAAGAAAGTGTTCCACGACCATTATTGGACACAACTATGAGGGGATGACCCGGCTAAGGAGAGTATTGTGTGAAGTGTATTGTCGTCTACACAAATGGGGGTTTGTTCAAGGACATCGCATCTACACACCGCTAGGAGACTAAGTATGTTTCAAAAAGGAAGGTTCAAAGCTAATACCTACCTATCCTGCAATACTCAACTGTCGATGTTGCATTCGGATTTTTGTGTGTTTTGATCAATCTCCATTCATGTGGGGGATTGTTGGAAAATTAGAATAATGTGAATGGAAATTAATTTAGTGATAATTAATGGACTCTTCATGGTGACAAACTCTTGAGTAGAGTTTTTATGTCACTTGATTAGCTTTTATTAGAGTTTTTATGTCTCCAATTAAATCACTAATTAAGCGAAACTTTTATTAGAGTTTTATGTCTCTAATAAATCACTAATTAAGAGTAACTCATCACTACCCACATCTCTTGTAAAAATGGTACTCTATGTGCCTTATTAGAATGATGAGAAAACTACAAGAAAAAAAATATGCATGAAGAATTCCTGGAGAAGTGGTGAAGACTTGAAGACCCATGTGTTGGTTACTTAGAGAGATATGTTTTCTCTATTCAATTTCATCACCTTCATCTAATTATTTTCCACAAGTTCTAACACTATGTTTTTATCCAGTGTAACTTCGGCCGCGTGGCCTTCTCCGGCAGTACAAATTGCGTCGGCTGTTGTACCCTGGGAGACAGACGTGTCGTCTTTAGTAGAGGCGCGAAATCTGTTTTAAGGGAAGCGTGTTGAACACGTGCCTCAGCCACAACCATCAATATTTGTTTGTTATTTTTGTAGGAAATTATTGTACAAGAAGACGTGGTTCAAGTCCTCGTTGAAGCCTACACAACGGACTGAAAACACAATGAACGATACAAGTAGATGCGGTTAAAGATCAAGTTGAAGACTTTATCTTTTGAAGATATTGGTTCGAATCGATTGTTTTATTAAATATGTTGTAGTTCATATTTATTTTCGTTTGAATTTGTACACGATTCATGTACTACAATTTCCCAAATGTTTAAAGAGAGTATCGTTATTTTTTTAGGAAAAATTACAAGTTTTGTCCTTTATCTTTAGGGTACTTTACAGGCGGTGTCCTTTTTTTCAAATGTTGACAGGCGGTGTCCTTTAGTAGTTATTTTGTTACAAGTTTTGTCCTTTCCACCCAACCTGGTTAAAAAACTCAGTTAATTTGTGGCACATGAGGGTAATTATGTCTTTTCCACCCCACCACTTCATTTCCCCCTTTTATAAACCAACACAAACCCTAATTTCCAATGTGCAGTAAAAAGACTTCAACTTTTAGGGATTTCTGAATGTGATCTTGGCGATTAAGCATGGTTATCTGCCAATGTGGGAAAGAGGCTGTGATCGTAACATCATGGACTAGCAAGAACCCTGGTCGTCGATTTTACGCATGCCCTGAACCGGTAAGCACTCTGGATTTGAATTGATTGTGATGTAGATCGTTAATACATGTTATGATGTGTAATATAGGGGAGAAATTGTCGATTTATTGGCTGGTACGATCAGGAAAGGTGTCAAAGATGCATCGATATCATACCTGGTTTGCTAAGGAGGAAGAACGCATTGGAAGAATCTAACAAGTTGCTTAATCAGGCCAACATAGTTGTTGAAGGCAAACTTAAAGAAAGTGAAGCAAAAGCTATAAAATTGAAGAAGATATTGGTTCTAAGTTGGGTCTTGTTCATAGTTTATGTGTTGTTTGTTTAAGTGCAGTAGTTTTTAATCCAGATGTAAGGACATTATGTAATGTATGTTGTTTTTTTGTGTTAATGAAATACAAATGTATTATGTACTGATGTCGAAAACATTACGACCAATGTCGAAAACAGTACGACTGATGTGTGTAAAATGCAACATATAAATTACATCAAATAAGGCATAAAACTAACCCTTTTTAAGTACTAATATTGGAAAAAGAGTGTTTTTGTCTTCCTTTTGTATTTTCAGGATTAAATGAGCTCAAAAACACAAAAGAAGCAAAAAGACAGCTAATTCCAACATAAATACAAGGAAAGGAACACTAGTGGACTGCCCGACCCCTCAACGGCACCTTCCAAAGCAAAATAGAGAAGACAGAAGGCTGAACACGGCCCGTGCTCAGCCAGCACGGGGCCGTGCCCAAGAAGCAGCAGAAAAGACAAACCTATAGAAGCTTCTATTGCCCACCACGGGCCGTGCCCAGCGGACACGGGGGCGTGTCGAAAGTACAGCAGGCGCATTTATTGTAATTGCGAATTACAATTAATGAGGAGAGAGAGTGTCAGACAGGCACGGGGCCGTGCCCAGCTCTCTGTTCAGCCTATAAATAGGAGTGCTTGGATTCATTTCATCTCATCCCTTGGCACACCACCTCTTTCACACTTCATCCACCACCCACCACCATCACAACACCATCATCCACCACCATCATCCATTGTCCATCGTAGAGTGTGTGAGTCATCTCGGGATCCAAGATTGATTGTAAGAGTTCTTGACAATCAAGGCCATGTTTGCCTAAGTCTCTTACATCACTTGGTGAAGACAAAGTGTCTAGTATAATACTTTTTATTTCTAATCTTTTGCACTTTTTATTTGGTTTTGTATTAATGACTTTAATAACTAGTTACTTATGTTGAAGGTGATCTTTCCTTATCGTTTGTCCGTGGTGTCTTGGCATTATTTTACTGTCTATATAAAATAAAGGATTTTCACCATTCATATCTCCACGGTCTATATGGAGGTATGTTGGCTACCTGGTCGGGGGTTAAGGGAACGGTTTGGTAAAGGTCTTGCCATTGTTCAGCGTTTAGAGGTCCTGCAATGGACCTGGGTCAAATTTAGTAGGACCTCCTTCAATGCTTCACGGTATTGGATGGTGGGGGTCCAAACTCTTTGACCCCCTCATAAGTTAACTACTATTAATACTATAACCCGGCTATTTAGGACTGTATCCCTGCTGACTCAGACTACTTAGCCGAGGGTAACGTCACCGCCAAAAGCGGGGCCTACCACAATACTGCATTAATAACTTAATTCATTATCTTCCAATAATCCACCCTTTTAGGATTGTATCCTTGCTGACTCAAACTACTGGGGTGAGGGTAACGTCACCTTCAAAAGAGGGGCCTACTACAATAACTAAGATAATCTCTTAATTATGTGCAAAAGTGCGGAAATAATCAAAGGTTATACTAGATACGAGTCGGAACCAAGTGATTCATCTTGTCTATCTGTTTTTATTTTATTTTTATTTTCAGCATTTTAGTTAGTTTTTATTTTTCTTAGCTTAAAACATTTTTCTAAACTTTTATTTTGATTAGACGTTGAGGATAAACCGGTACTAAAAGCTCTTGTGTCCTTGGATGACCTCGGTATCTTACCAACGCTATATTACACTCAACGATGGGTGCACTTGCCCATATGTGTGTTTAGTGTTAGTGAAATATCGTGTTTTATAAATTTAAAACTTGGCTAAAATAAGTGTTAAAAAGGGCTTAAAATATACACCTAATATATATAACACTTTATCGCACATCAACGACCAACTTCATTACCAAAGCGCAATGTCCTAAAGTAAACGACCAATTACCAAAACATAACGACCACATGAAAAATACCATAAACCACATCAATAAGCATTACAATTATAGTTATAAGGAGTTATAATCCTAAACATAATGCTGCATCAGTTTGCATACATAACCATACCACCAAAACATAACGACCACTACATGTTCAAAATACATAAACTGTAACCTTGCAAACATGTTCAAAAACACCCAAAACGTGTAACCTTGCAAACATAAAGCCTAGTCTATCAAGCCTTTCCATCCTTTGCAGCCTTCACACCCTTGGCAGCCTTCACACCCTTGCCAGCCTTCGAACTTGTTCCACTTCCAGCCTTGACACTTGTTCCAGCCGTCGTACTTTTCCCCTTGCAGGTCCTGGAGTTGTGGCCTATCTACTTACACTTGCTACAAGCACCTTGAGTGTGCTTTTTTGTCAAACTTCCGGACTGTGTCATGTCTTTAATTTCAGCTGCAGACCTCTTCCTTAACTTCTTTGGTCTTCCCACCTGATTATGATGCTTAGGTGGTGTGATAATTGCCGGAAGTTCATTTTTTGTCCACAAAGCCCTGCCATTCAATGGGTTTATCTTGTGAGAATACACCAGCCTCCATCTTTGACCCATGAAACTATAGCAAACAGTTTATTACCTGATGAGCCCAACTCTCTATAGCCCCAACCCTTCCTCCATTTGCAGCCATACACCAAAGTGCAGCCACATCATGTCTGCAAGGTAACCCTGTGAAAAAGGCATATACATTATACCATATACCATACACCATACAGTTTGACCCATGAAACTATAGCAAACAGTTTATTACCTGTTATTTCCCAACCCCTGCAACTACATGTTCTTGCATCCAAATTCACCACACGAGCATGATTGGGTTTCCCACTAACCTCATAGTACTCCCCTCCGTTCCACTGAACATGATAGTGACTTGCATCTTTCTTGATCTCCTCTAACATTTCTGTGGCTCTTGGTGTTAGCAATCCATCACACTTTTCTATTACTTTCAAAACCGTCACAATCCTTCTCATAAGATATTCCCTGATGTACTCAAGTGCAGATATTATGGGCTTGTCCCTGCCTTCAATCACCTTGCCATTATAACACTCACACATATTGTTTAACAAAACATCAGATACTGCCCTACCTGTTATATTCGAAAAAATTACTTCAAAATTACTTCAATATAACATACCAGAATATATATGAATATGTAACTTACCAGAAAAGTGTGATCTTGTCCAGTGTAAAGGTGGGATCTTAGACAACCACAAGTGTGCTTTCTTGTTAAAGGCCTTCAACTCATCCATGGCCGTTTGAAATTCAGGAATAGTAGTAGCAGTAGCACACTTCCAGAGCATATTTTTGTACAACTCTCCTTTAAAGGTTCCCCTTATATTCTCATAGATGTGTCTAAGGCAATATATGTGCTCAGCACAGGGAAACAACCTTGTCACTGCTTGCAGTATTCCCTGTTTCATAACATACAACCAACATAATCAATAAACTTGAAAGTAATATGAACAGTTTTAACTAAAATAGTTGAAAGTAATAAAGGGCATACCTTTTGTCTATCACTTATGAATGTGAGGTTTGAGTTAATTCCCAAATCAAGATCACTTGCCAAGAGCTCCAAAAACCATGTCCAGGAGCTGAGATTTTCAGATTCGACTATTGCATAAGCAACTGGATATATTCCAATGTTGCTGTCCACACCGACTGCAGTTAGCATCTGGCCTGGGAATGGCCCTTTCATAAAAGCCCCATCCAGCCCCAACAAATCCCTGCCAAGTGCCTTAAAACCCTCTTTTAAAGCTGCCAAACATATATAGATTCTTCTAAACTGTCTTTCTTGGTCCTCAGGATTTTTACCCAACTCAAGCTCTATCTTCACAGAGGTACCTGGGTTTTTGCTTATTAATTCATTGGTATAGTCCCTCAGTAAAGAATATTGACTTGCATGATCTCCTTCAACATTTTTCTTGGCTATTACCTGAGCTCTATAAGCTTTCATCCTAGAAATCCCCACTGGATACTTTCTTTGAAACTGTTCTTGAACTGCCCTCACAGGTATGTCTGGGTTTTCTTCAAGCTGATCTAACATTTCTTGTGATAGAAACTTTGAGGTACAAGCATAATGTTTTCTGGTTGGTACACAAGTGTGTTTGGTATTAAGTGTTTTCACCAACCAAGTCTCAGATTCTTTTTCTTTTGCAATAAAAATGACAAAAGGGCATTGATATTGATGTGGGTTTGTCTTTTTCCCTCTACCACCCACATTTACATATTCTTTTTCTTGGGCCCCGGATTCTTTTGATTTTTCCAAAACAACCCCTTTAACTTTTTTTTCTTTGATTTTGCCCTTGTTTCTCTACTTGTTCCTAAATCAACCTCTTTTCCTTTATTTTTGCATGCAGATGTCTGTGCTTGGCTGGAAACATGCACACCACTATCATCAACCTCAAAGTCTGGCTTTGAACCATGACAATAAGCCCTTACCCTCTTGTTATCATCCTTGGTTATTCTAATCACTCTTCTGGTCTCTACAGCAAGTTTTTTTTTATCATTTTCTTTGCTTCTTGTTTGGTTCCAAATGCTTGTCCAATATAGAACTTTGGAAAGTTTTCATTTGATCTCCTAAGTTGGTGCAAAAGGTGTTTCCTTTTGGCAGCCTTATCACCTTCAGAATCAGACCCACTGTCAAACCTATCATTATCTAGCACATCCCCATCTTCAGTTGGTTGGTGTGGCTCATCTGAAACATCCTCTACTTCATTGTCAACATGCATCCTATAATCACTCATGTCTACTTCATGATCAGACATGGTATTATCCTTATCTACAATATAATCACTGTCACTATCATCAGTTGCATCCTCTCTTTCACCCTCATCTAAATCATCAACCTCTGTTTAATCTAAACCTACAGCCTCTGTTTCATCTAAACCTTCACCCTCTGTTTCATCTAAATCATCACCCCCACCATCAACTAGTGTCTCAACCCACTTTGCATTTTCTACAACACCACTAGAAGACCCAACACCACTAGATGACCCAACATCTATATTCTGATTAACATGAATACTTATTCTCTGCCCAACATCAAAATTCAGTTTACTAGGGACAATAGCATATGGCCCAGCTTCATCTATTTCTTCAATAGTAATAGAAGGGTTAGGTTTACTTGGTGATGAAAACAATTCTTTCATATTTTTTAAACCATGTGTAGTATAAACATCGATGATCTTATGTTCTCCCACATATTTAGCCAAGTTAAGACAATCCTGATCACTGCTAAGGTGTTCAAGACCATTTTCTAAGTCTTTTTCAGGGTTTAAAAACATATAATACATGGGATTAGTGCAGTTATATCCTAACTGGTCCAACATAAGATCAAGCTCAATCACAGAAAACTTATCAATGTCGATCAAGTCCACAAAATCTACCTTGCCTCCTACATACTCACGTCCTGGAGGTACTGTCAGCCTACCACCATGATGAATCCGAAAACTGAAGATATGGGGAAAAGCATCTGCAAATAATCAAACATTCACAGAATTTATCAACTAATACACTACTACATTGAAAAATGCATAATTTTTAGCTCAAAAAATTGAAGTAGGGTTTCAAATTTAAGTTGAAGAACTCACCATATAGATCAACAACCTATTCGTTGTCAAGATGGTCTCGAATGTACCATCCATGATCGTCCTGCGACATCTTGTTCTTTGATCAACGATTTTGTGTGGTAGAAACCCAAAGTGTGAAACCTGAGGGACGAATTGGGGGTGAATGATGTTATCAAGAGGGTTTATCAGGGATAATAAATGGGGTAGGTGAAAGGGATAAGGAAAAGACATAACTACTCTCATGTGCTTATCATGTGCCACAAATTAACTGAGTTTTTTAACCAGGTTGGGTGGAAAGGACAAAACTTGTAACAAAATAACTACTAAAGGACACCGCCTGTCAACATTTGAAAAAAAGGACACCGCCTGTAAAGTACCCTAAAGATAAAGGACAAAACTTGTAATTTTTCCTATTTTTTATTAGTATTATTAATAAAATTGTGACCCATTTCCTACATGAGGTGGAGGAGAGAGATGTTGGAAAGTGAAAAGAAGTGTAATGAATTTGGAATCCACAATGCACATACCAGGGTTTTGTTGAGCTTCAAGCAGGAGTTGGATCAGAGTTTGATCCGAGGTAAGGAAGAAACCTAGCATTGTGGGATCAGTTGGCCATACTATGGAGTTGATGATGGATACGGAGGAGATGGTGATGGTGATGTTACCGGTTTGTGTGAATCCAAACTTCTGGAAGAGGATCATAGGCCGGTTATCGGATTGGATTTTGATTGATTTGATATCCGCAGTGGACGGAGAAGCGAAAAGGAAGAGGAGGAGGAGAAAGGTGGTGACAGTGTTCACTAAAATCCTTATTTTAAATTATCCGGTGGCTGATGATGGTTGAGACAAAGTGGACGATGATATGCTAATTGATATTGATATATCATATATATATATACACAACATTAGCTGGGATCTATTCTATACATGTTAGTATATTCTTAAATCTTAATTAAATTATGGATACCTACACTTTCTCGTTATGTTTGTGTAGTTGACTTATTCATGTACACTATGTCCTATGTTGGTCGAGTTGACTTGGAAAATATATTTTGTCGTTGGTCTAGTTGACCTTTCAATACAAACTTTGTTGTTACATCTGAAAATTTACATGTAAGAGAATATAAGTAACTTTTTTTAAGGCAAACTATATATTATAATTACACTAGAGACGATCAGTAAGAAACTAGGAGTCCTAAGAAAAACATACAAATCAAGTTAAGTTACACCAATGCAAGGAAAATTACACCGTTTGTCTCATGTAATATTGAGAAGTCGGGACCTATTAGCAATCCATGAAAACAACTCCTTAATGTCTCCACTCTGGTAATAAGTATGTATGCCTTGGTGAACATTGTCGTTTCTAGTTTTCCATATCTTCCACATAGTGGCTGAGCAAACCATCTCAACCGCTTTCTTCCAACCTTTCAAACCTAGCTGCATTCCAACCCAAAGTAATAGCTCCTTAGGTGAATAACAGGTTGTTGGAAACAGGACCTTGCCAACCTAATTAAGCACCTACAAAAACTATTTCATTGTGTGGCATTTAGGAGTGATATAAATTGTTTAAAAAAAACCTTGAAATTCAGTTTTTAATATACAGGGTCAAACCCGTCAACCTAAGTATATCTATAACATTTATCAACTTGGGTAACAGTGTTAGCCAACTACGTATCAGTTAGCACCCGCAACTGGCTATTAGCTCTTTTTTTATCTTCTTGGATATATGATATATATTATTGATCAAAACCATAAACAAAATTAGTGCAGCTTAGTTGGTTGCACGCGTATACATATATAAGGAATGTCCTAGTTTTCCAATCATGGCAAGGGTGGAAATGTATAACTTCTAGCCACGCTCCAGGAGGAGTTGGTAGATGGATGAATTATCACCGCCTATGGAATCACTAGGCATAGCGTATCTGGGTTTTCTTTTTAGTTTCTCAATGCTTTCGGTTATACCCTTACGTAACTTTTTTCCTTTACATTTCCATATAAATTTCTATTCAAATTCAACGAGCAAATAAAATGGTTAGTTTTTGCATAACATTCTAACATAATAGAACACTCTTAAACATGCATTCTCCCTGCGTTGTAGCATAGACTGGACCTTACTAGAATGTAACGTGTTATTTTATGTGTAGATATTGTTTTTGTCATATCACGAATTTTTTAGGAGTTATGTCATTCGGTTGCGATACCAAGTTTTGGTACCGTATTCTGTCACGAAACGAGTCTGTAGTGACCAAGTTCCTGCGGCGTAGCGCGGGGTGCTTTGCTAGTTGTATATATTACCATCTCTATTGAGAATTAAATAATAAACGCATTAAATCATTTGTTAGCTATTCTCCGTTATCAACGATGTAGATGTCGCAGTCTAATCAAAGGTAAAGTAATTTTGTTCGCTTAACAGCTTATACGAGTACGGGTAAGTAAGGTCCCCCTCTCAGGGAAAGTATTTTGCAAATTATCAAAGTACTAAAACAAATCTAGTTTTTGAGTTGGTTTGAGAAACTTGATTTCTTTTGAATTGATTTGAGAAAATTGATTGCAAAGCAACGAACTTGATTAGGAAAGGTATCAGTTTTAAGGAAAGTGTAACACCTCGTAAAATCACGTCCAATGATGTATTGACACGTGTAATAAACCCTAATAAAGTCAAACGCTGAATTTAAGGGACTAATTTTGCGAAAGATAAAAAAATTTGATTATGGAAGGACTAGAAGTATTATCATGTTTAAAATAAGTCTCTGAATAATCTCTCATGATATTCGTATTCTCATATTAAGCCACTTGTTGGATAAGCGAAACCGTTTGCGTATAAATCGAAAGTTTGCACGGTGAAGGGTTAGAAGCGTCAACATGTTTAATAATACCTTTGAATGACCTTTTAGGAAACCCGAAACATTAGTATATCTGATCATGTTCTTGGGAATATAAAACATTGGCCAATTAGGGCTTTAATGTCGATAAACAACAATACGCACAAGGTTGTGCGTTAAAAAGGGTTAAAAGTGCCAACATGTTAATTCTTACCTCTCAGTGACCTTTTAACAAACCCGGAGCATCGTAATGTTCGATAATACTCTCGGGAATGCTCAATATGGATTACATTGGGCTTTGACGCAATAAAACGATAATAAGCGCAAGTTTGCACGTCAAAAGGACCAAAAGCGTCAATATTTAAAACTACACCATTGAGCAACCTTTTAAGCGAACAGGTGTGAACTGGAGTGTCGTAATACTCCATTATACTCCTTTATATGCTTGGGAATGCTTGTTGTTAATTTCGCAAGGCTTTTACGCCATTTTGCGTTAATACGTGCAAGTTCGTAAATTAAAGGGTTAAAAGCGTCAATATGTCAAACTAGGCCTTTGACTAACCTTTTTAATGTATCGAGAAGTTTAGGATGCTTGGTTATACTCTTGGATGAGCTTAATGTTGAAAATACAAGGCCTTGTGTGCTAAAAACATCGTTTCGGATAAGTTCGGAAGGGCAGGGGCTAAATATGACAACAATTGGAAATACATGTGAACTGGTTAGGTCCTTACGGACCGTATGAAGACCCTTACAGTCCGTATAGCAATGCCTAGCAACAGATTTTTGAAAACCAGCTTTGGTTTACCTCCTTGTCTCACATATTTGATTCTAGGGGCCTTTGATGGTTTAGAAAAATCGTATTACACCTGTTATGATCTTGTTAAACCTCCCTAACACTTGTCAAGATCCTATGCAATCCAAAAACCTATATAAAGGGCCTTGAACTTCATTTCATTTCACCTCATTTCTTGAGTTTTGCTCTCTATCACTCAAATCCGAGGATCCTGATCATGGGAACCTCCTTTTGAGTTATCTTCAGTCCTAAGGACCACTTGTAAGTGTTCCTTTCATGCTTAATTATTTAGTTTGGCTCTTAAAGCCGAAAAGTCAAGCGTTTACGATAAACGCTTTACTTTTAGTTAGACCTTGTACGGTCGAGCCATGGTTCGCAACGAACATGGCTACGTGATCGTAATTAGGTAGATGTTAAACCCTCAAAAGGGCACCTCCTAATTACCATGTTTACTTAGTTAATTGCCGGGTCAAAGTAATTAAAATAAAAAGTCAAACGGGTCAGTTTTTAAATAAAATTCATAACTGATAATATAGAGGCTATAAAATCAGTTTTGTCACTTTAATAACTTGGTAAATATTAATTGAACATGCCTAAGCATGTTCAACCCGACAATTCTATGTTTAGAATCGGTTCGCAACCGAAAGTCGCAAAAGTTGACTTTTGCTTTGACTTTCAGTTCTGACCCGAATTAGCATAGTTTAATTATGCCTTAGGGTTCCTTTGTGACCATATTATATGTTAGAATACCCCCCTGAAGTTATACTACTTGGTCCTTTAAAATTAGAGTTCATATGCATGTTTCCGTTATATGCTTAAAAGTTGACCGTTATGCCCTTTTGATATAAAAACGAGATTTTTGGAAAATGTGAGAGGACAAAAACCTTTATTTCTCATTTATAAACATGTCCTAAAAATTTAACATCAGTTTGAGGTCTAAATTAGGAGTTATGCTCAATATCATAAATTGAAGCCTTTTTATTAATTAAACGGAATTTTTGGCATAAAACCTATTTAAACCCAAATTTTGACACCAAACTTTCTACCCACTGTTAAGATATAATATTTAGAGATTTTTGGAAATTTTTTTTAAATTTTAAAATGATCATAACATAGAGTTCTTGCATAGACTCGGTAATTGACAATAATGTCCTTTTCGCTAATAAAATGAGTTTTACACATCCTTTACATGTCAAACCTTTTTCTACTGATTATATATATTAAATAAGTTATTTTAAACAGTAAAGGCTGATCAAAATCCCAGATTTCCTTAAAACAACCCGAATATCGTCAAATACCGACTTTTATGCAAATTAGGCGCATAGTATGGCTTAAAACCATATTTAGCACCCAAGACTTGATACCTACTGATGTTATAACTAAATTTTTATACTTTAACAGTAGGTATAAGTTTTGAACTCAGATTTCCAAATTTGACCCTTAATGCATATGTGAAATGACCAAAATGCCCCTATGGTGCATAGCTTGGCCATAAATGATAAATTTCACATATATATGATATCTTACTGATATAACTTATTAAAATAAATATTTCTACTGATTATTTTAGACCAGAACCTCAGATTTCTATTTAACCTATTTTATAATCCTTAAAATGAACAAAATACCCCTACGGGGCTTAAATTGATTTTAAATTCGTTTTGGGCATAATGGAAGGTATCCTACTGATATCACAACATATTAAAAGCATATTAACTTGTGGAACATGTTCATGACTCATTTGGTTACCCGTTATGCATCTTTCGTGTTCGGTACGGTTTATGTAACTAGTTTGCATAAATTAACCGAAACGGGTCAAACCTTATCATTTTCATTTCAAAGTTCAGAATGTGTTTGGTTTACCCATATTATACAAGTCTCCATAACTTGTCGGGTCTAAATCACATTCAAATCCGGTCTTCGCTTAATCTTGCATTTTAAACTGTAAACCTTTCCTTAAAACTAATTGGTCTAAGTTACAACCTAAATAAGACCCGTTAGGAATCTAATAGGTTAATAAAAACCTTCGTTCCAGATTGAGAGCCCCAGTAGAGGTACTTGTGCTTGCTGATTAGAATATACGGCTGAGTATAAATTGCATTTTAAGCTCAGGTAAGTACTTTTAACTTATTTTCCCTATACGGGCTTGGGATACGGTATTATAATAATACCGCTTGGTCGGGTATTGAATGTTTAATCGATTAGTGGTTAAATTATTGAGGTAACCCGTTTTAATCTGTCTTGTTTGAAATAAAGCCTTTGGGGGTTAATGACCATGTCCCGGATATCCTTGGCATCATTATTAAGAAATGGCCACGTCTTAAGCACGAGGTGTAGGCATACACCTGACAGTTGCGTAAGAAAAACAGTATCTCACTCTCTTGTGTGCCTATACTTGTGGTGTGTCTGTTAATATTGACTCGGTTTCTACATCGGGCCCTGAATGTATAACGAACATGTAAATCTGTATACAAGATTATTTTTATATAATTGTCCCAAGTTATAAAAGGATATTTGTGCCTTGTACATTTAAATCAATTTTCATAAATGTTTTTAGAAGTGTCAGTTAATTGTAATTACCAGTGTAAACTGACGTATTTTACAAAAAGATTAAGTGACAGGTACTGTACGTAATTGGCTGGGAGCTCAGGACGTTAATAGGGAATCTTGCAAGTTCTAGACGTCTAAAGTCTGTTGAACAGTGTTTATCTTTCTGTTTTAAGATCCGCCTGTGGATTCATCTTACAATCCGTTTGTAATATTGATGTTACTTTTGAATCGGTTTGTAATATATTTACTTTAGACTTCCGCTGTGCATTGAACTGTGATTATTTGACTATGATGATATCAACTACGTCACGATACTCCCCACCTGGCCCACCGGTAATGTGTGGAAATATCGGGGTGTGACAAGTTGGTATCAGAGCCAACATTGAGTGAATTAAACACTAGCCTTTTGTGTTTAATCTCAATGACACAGTAGCACATTCCTTGACTTCCGAGTCTAGACTTGAACTTGGAATGATCTCATCCCTGTTATATGTATGCATCGTTTTCGATATTTCTATATCTCAGGATCGTGTCGCCGAGCAAGCTACCTTTGATGGAAACCCTCAAGACCCGAAGACTAAATAATGTAAGCTTCGTACCACAGCTCGAATTAGCGTACGACCAGTATGAAGAAAGGACCTTTTGAACCCATTAACCATATTTCAAATTCTATACCCAAGACTTTTGGAACTTCAAATGAGAAGCCAACATCGGAGAAGATCATACCAGTTGTCCCAGAAGCTCCCGCTCCAAAGATAATACCTATGGACCCAAATGACTCATATTTCTTACCTCCAAGTCTTGGAATCCCAAACTTGGATTATACCTGTCCTGATCTTATACATGATTCATATTATCCATTAACCATAAAATCCTTGGATTCCACGTTTGGAAAATTTTTTTCCTAATATAGAAGATTTGGACTACCCACAAAAAAAAAAAAAAAAAAAAAAAAAAAACCCTTTAGTATTCGTACCGCACACAGAGAACCAAGGAGAAAAATTTCCAGAAATAAAGTAAAGAAGAAACTCTTTTTGTTGCATTTCTTTTCTTTATTAGTCCTTATAAGGACATAATTATCTTTTAGTCCCTATGTGGACAAATTTCTTGTTTAAAACTCCCGTTTAGGGCATCTATGTACTTTTCCACTTAAGGGAATGTTATAATTTAAGGTTTCATTTGTCCTTATATGTATAAATATAAAATAAATCAAAATATCATTCCTTTTGTATTGATCTGCCTTTGAATATTGAAAGAAAATCTTGGAGGTATAACCTAGCCTATATGTCATTTAGACATGGCCTAGATGGTAAAACCTTTTTAAGATTTAAATTCTTGTTAACATCTGAAAACATGTTAGCACTACTGGAAAATGCGATTCGATAAAATCACACAAGTCATCCTTATATTGGATTCCTCCAATTTCTTATCTAGCCTAGTGATTTAGAAATCATGGCTCAAATCATCAGATAAGATGTTATATCATAAACATCCCTTAGTGATGAAATGCCTACGGGCTATATCTATTGTCCTAAAAGACAAGAGACAATTGTAGTCTTTGACTCTTTGTCAAGAAAGGTAATGAACTGTGTTCAAACCTTAATGCCTCGCTCCTATAAGGTCATGGCTTATAAATTCAAACTGTCCTCGTGACAAGGCTTTTTGTGCCATTTCAATGTCCTTAATAGTTTATAACTGGGATAAAATATAATAAAAATTTAAATAAATTAAATTAACCAATATAGCTTAAAATTTCCATCGTTAATGAATTGTCATAAATGACAATTCTATAATAGACTTCTGAATAAGGTTAACAGCCACCCGAGGGAGAATAATGATACTACCAGAGTTAATATAGCTGGTGCAGAACTGCAGGCATTAATAGATAATGCCGTTACACGAGCTCTTGACAGACAGTATAATGAATCAAGTGGTACACACTCTAAGACTCTATCTGTGGCTCGTAGTAAGCCCCCTTCTAAAACACACGAGTCAAAGGAGGACAATGTTCACCACTCGTCAAATCAGAGGAGTGTTCCGTCTAGACAGATAGTGCTTAATCAAGAGCCACATGTTAAAACCTGGTCATATAAATATTTTGTCTCCTGCAAGCCCAGAGACTTCACAGGAGAAAAGGGAGCCATCGATTGCATGACGTGGCTCGATGAGATGGACACCGTTGTTGATATTAGTGGATGTGCAGAGCAAGACATTGTGACGTTTGTTTCACAATCTTTTAAAGGAGAAGCCCTAGCTTGGTGGAGGTCACTAATCCAAGCTACAGGGAAGATCCCGTTGTACAACTTGACTTGGGATCTTTTTGTTGCTCTTATCAAAGAAAATTACTGTCCTCAACATGAAGTTGAGAAAATTGAGACTGATTTCTTGACATTGGTCATGAAGAACTTAGATTGTCAGGCATATCTTACAAGTTTCAATACCATGTCTCGATTGGTTCCTTACTTGATCACACCGGAACCGAAGCGTATAGCTCGCTTTGTTGGGGGTTTACCTCCAAAAATCAAGGCAAGTGTGAAAGCATCGAGACCTACTACGTTCAGGTCAGCGGCAGACCTGTCACTATCTCTCACACTTGATGTGGTCAGAAACAAGGCTGCCAAAGCTTCCGATGATGGAAAGCGTAAAAGGGAGGATGAGAATTCTCATCTCTCCGATAAGAAGAAAAAGGGGAACTCTGATCATAAGAAGAGTTCCGGGTTTAAGAAGGACAACCAGCAGTCGGGTGAAAAGACCAGGTGCAAAACCTATAGGAAATACCACCTCGGGAAATGCAAATTTGAATCTCAGCCTCTACCGTGTGGGATCTGCAAGTCTAAGCAACATAAAACCTTGGATTGCAAGAAGTTGAAAGATGAAACCTGTTATGGTTGCAACGAGAAGGGGCATATCAAGACTAACTGCCCTAGAAATCAGAAGAAGCCTGAAGAGGCTAAGAAAACAGACGCGTGAGTCTTCCAGATGAACACCCAAGAAGCAGTGCAGAATGATACCATCATAACAGGTACCTTTCCTTATCAATGATGTTTATGCGGGAATTTGTTTGATTATGGCGCAGAAAAGTCTATTGTGGACAATAAATGTTGTAAACTGTTGTATCCGCCTATTAGGACTCTAGACATATAACGCGAGGAAGAATTGGCCAATGATACTTTAGAGACTGCTTCAACAATTTTAGATGGATGCTTTATATCCATTAGGAATCGCTCTTCTTCAATATCCTTATGACAAGCTTTCAAGCTATCCAAAATCATCAAAATGATCAAGATAGACGTGACATTTTGATCCCCTGTAAAAAAGGTGATGGACTAGGTCCAAACCTTAAATGCCATTGATGGTCTTTTATGGCCTAGGCTAAATATAATTGATATATATATATTTAAATAACATTCATTAAGAATGTTCACACTATATTAGCCTGTATGGTTTAATGATACCATGGTTAGTATATGTTAGGTCATCAGGATGATGAATAGCGGTTGTTGGGTTGCAATTAAGTAATTGTTTCAATTGGTGTTAGGGACCAAGCCTTGAATATGACAAACTTGGATAAGACAACCGCCAGTCGTGCCATTGATGATACGACACATGCTAATGATGCTACAGTTGTGAACCTCAAAATTAACAAGGATATTCTCCAAGCTATGATTGACGCAGCTGTTGGAAAAGCCGTGAGAAAGGTCATGAAAAAATTTCAAGGAGCCCAATGCTACATGCTCCAAATCCCATCAAAAACCACACTTCCTTACTCACGAGAAGGATCTTGTTCATGCCTCGAGTGCAAAGGATGAACTAAAAAGGAAAAGGAAGGAAGATAACTCCTAGAATTCTAAGAAAAAGGGTAAGCAAGAGTCCAATAAGAAACTTGTATGCAAGACCTACAAGAAGCGCCATCTAGGGAGGTGCAGGTTAGAATCAAAATCCCAATCGCAGCCTAGGGCTTGTGGGATCTGCAAATCAAGAGAGCACAAAACGTTGGATTGCAAGGAAATAAAGAATGCAATCTGTTTCGGCTGTGGTGAGAAAGGCCACATCAAGACCACATGCCCTACATCTGTCAAAGGAGGTACGGCTAAGGATAGAAAGTCTAAGAATGAAGCGCTTAAACTCTCCTGGTGGATGCCAGAGGTAGTTCATATCAATAATGACACCAGGTACATTCCTTATCAATTATCAGTAATATAAATGCTAAGAGTTATGTTTTGATTCAGATACCAAAAAATCCTTCATAAATTGTAAGTATAGCAAACTTTTAAAATCTCCTATAGGAACCCCAGGGATTAAGTGTAAGGTAAAACTTACAGACAAAAATCATAGGAACCATTTCTTCTGTCCTGTCAGAAATCTTCAGTCATAAAATTCTAGAGTACCCTCTCTCCAGATGAAGTACGTCAGCATATGTAGTTGATATCTCTTTGATCTCTATCGATTACGAATACCAGACGGTATGACAAAAGCGCCATATGAGGATTGGTGTATCTTAAAATATTCCATAGATTGCTTCCATGTCTGATCAGTGTGGAGGTTTAATGCATGGAACCACAAAGATATTCCAATGGTCATATGGTACTAAAGTTAGCTAATGGTATTCAAAGAAGATATCCAGAATGGGATTGTCCAAGTAAGTGTCTCTGATTAGGGAATCCGTGGACACGAAACATAAATGTGTCACTTATCTGCCGCAAGCAATGATAGGTGAACTGGAGCCTGAGATTTGGAAAATCTCTGTAACCTCCTTGTGTCTTGATTATCTTCTCCTAGGACTACCCTGTTTACCTCCTGAAAGGCAAGTAGAGTTAAGATTTATATCCAGCTTAGGCTGCAGTGTTGTGAAATCTCCGTGTCGATTAGTACCACCAATTATGGTATAATAGAAACCCTAAGTAGATGAATTTTGAGATAAAGCTTCTTAAAGCCTAATTCGTAATTCTAAGAGTTTCAATATTATTGATTAGGAATGACGGTTCATTATGCTTATGCATTGATTACCGCAACCCTAATTAGGCAACAATTAAGAATCGCCATCAGCTGCCCAGGATCGTCGATTTGTTCGACTAACTGTAAGGATTAGATATTTCTTAAGATTGGTTTAAGCAGTAGTCGGAATAACCATCTCATCTTAAATAAGTTATTTTATAACTAATAGTTAGTATGAAAGCATCAAGGCTGCTCCTTTGGAGACCTCGTATAGATGGGGTGTTAAACATCTGTTGTTAGACAGAAGTTCGGTAAGTCCGAATTATCAGGACCTGAAATTATCGTGGAAACAACGAATAAGATCATACGAAGCCGTAGTCGTCTGAAAGTTGCCAATAATCGGCAGAAAATCAATGATTGATAAGAGTCGCAAACCTCTAAAGTTCTTAATAAGGGATAAGATTCAACAGAAAGTACCACCCTATAAGAGGTGTACTACATTGTGATGTAGCAAGCAAATTAAACACTGGATAAATTGTACCATTCGAGAAAATCGAATACATCAGGATCAGTAGCTTATAAGTTAAAATTTATTTAAGGAGCTTGATGGAACTCGCAATGTGTCCCACACTTGCGATTTAAAGATATGGCTAGACGATAAGTCGATAGCATTACCACACTGATGTGTAGATTAATGAAAACTTATGGTTGGTGGAGAAATCAGCATGGATTGAGGGTCGACAAGATTAGAACCTCCAAAAGAATGCATATACCTATTATAAAGGTCATTTGGGGTGCCTGTAGAGGCCCAAGATACGCTGTGGAAGATTAAGTCCATTATAAGACAGAAAGTACTTCCATCTTTTGAGAAAATCTCGAGGTTGAGATTTCTTTTAAGGGGGTGAGGATGTAACACCTTGTAAAATCATGTCCAATGATGTATTGACACGTGTAATAAACCCTACTAAAGTCAAACGTTGAATTTAAGGGACTAATTTTGTGAAAGATCAAAAAATTTGATTACGGAAGGACTAGAAGTATTATCATGCTTAAAATAAGTCTCTGAATAACCTCTCATGATATTCGTATTCTCATATTAAGTCACTTGTTGGATAAGCAAAACCGTTTGCGTATAAATCGAAAGTTTGCACGGTGAAGGGTTAGAAGCGTCAACATGTTTAGCAAACCCGAAACATTATTATATCTGATCATATTCTTGGGAATATAAAACATTGGCCAATTAGGGCTTTAATGTCGATAAACAACAATACGCACAAGGTTGTGCGTTAAAAAGGGTTAAAAGTGCCAACATGTTAATTCTTACCTCTGAGTGACCTTTTAACAAACCTGGAGCATCGTAATGTTCGATAATACTCTCGGGAATGCTCAATATGGATTACATTGGACTTTGACGCAATAAAACGATAATACGCGCAAGTTTGCACGTCAAAAGGACCAAAAGCGTCAATATTTAAAACTACACCGTTGAGCAACCTTTTAAGTGAACAGTTTTGAACTAGAGTGTCTTAATACTCCATTATACTCCTTTATACGCTTGGGAATGCTTGTTGTTAACTTCGTAAGGCTTTTACGCCATTTCGCGTTAATACTCGCAAGTTCGTAAATTAAAGGGTTAAAAGCGTCAATATGTCAAACTAGGCCCTTGACTAACCTTTTTAACATATTGAGAAGTTTAGGATGCTTGGTTATACTCTTGGATGAGCTTAATGTTGAAAATACTTGGCCTTGTGTGCTAAAAACATCGTTTTGGAAAAGTTCGGAAGTGCAGGGGCTAAATATGACAACAATTAGAAATACATGTGAGCTGGTTAGGTACTTACGGACCGTATGAGGACCCTTATGGTCTGTATAGCAATGCCCAACAACAGATTTTTGAAAACCAGCTTTGGTTTACCTCCTTGTCTCACATATTTGATTCTAGGGGCCTTTGATGGTTTAGAAAAAATGGTATTACACCTGTTATGATCTTGTTAAACCTCCCTAACACTTGTCAAGATCCTATGCAATCCAAAAACCTATATAAAGGGCCTTGAACTTCATTTCATTTCACCGCATTTCTTGAGTTTTGCTCTCTTTCACTCAAATCTGAGGATCCTGATCATGGGAACCTCCTTTTGAGTTATCTTCAGTCCTAAGGACCACTTGTAAGTGTTCCTTTCATGCTTAGTTATTTAGTTTGGCTCTTAAAGCCGAAAAGTCAAGCGATTACGATAAACGCTTTGACTTTTAGTTAGACCTTGTGCGGTCGAACCTTGGTTCGCAACGAATATGGCTACGTGATCGTAATTAGGTAGGTGTTAAACCCTCAAAAGGGCACCTCCTAATTACCATGTTTACTAAGTTAATTGTCGGGTCAAAGTAATTAAAATAAAAAGTCAAACGGGTCAGTTTTTAAATAAAATTCATAATTGATAATATAGAGGCTATAAAATCAGTTTTGTCACTTTAATAACTTGGTAAATATTAATTGAACATGCCTAAGCATGTTCAACCCGACCATTCTAAGTTTAGAATCGGTTCGCAACCGAACGTCGCAAAAGTTGACTTTTGCTTTGACTTTCAGTTCTGACCCGAATTAGCATAGTTTAATTATACCTTAGGGTTCCTTTTTGACCATATTATATGTTAGTATAACCCCCTGAAGTTATACTCCTTGGTCCTTTAGAATTAAAGTTCATATGCATGTTTCCGTTATATGCTTAAAAGTTGACCGTTATGCCCTTTTGATATTAAAACAAGATTTTTGGAAAATGTGAGAGGAGAAAAACCTTTATTTCTGATTTATAAACATGTCCTAAAAATTTGACATCAGTTTGAGGTCTAAATTAGGAGTTATGCTCAATATCGTAAATTGAAGCCTTTTTATTAATTAAACGGCATTTTTGGCATAAAACCTATTTAAACCCAAATGTTGACACCAAACTTTCTAGCCACTGTTAAGATATAATATTTAGGGATTTTTGGAAATTTTTGTTAAATTTTAAACTAATCATAACATAGAGTTCTTGCATAGACTCGGTAATTGACAATAATGCCCTTTTCGCTAATAAAATGAGTTTTACACATCCTTTACATGTCAAACCTTTTTCTAGTGATTATATATATTAAATAAGTTATTTTAAACAGTAAAGGCTGATCAAAATCCCAGATTTCCTTAAAACAACCCGAATATCGTCAAATACCGACTTTTATGCGAATTAGGCGCATAGTATGGCTTAAAACCATATTTAGCACCCAAGACTTGATACCTACTGATGTTATAACTAAATTTTTATACTTTAACAGTAGGTATAAGTTTTGAACTCAGATTTCCAAATTTGACCCTTAATGCATATGTGAAATGACCAAAATGCCCCTATGGTGCATAGTTTGGCCATAAATGATAAATTTCACATATATATGATATCTTACTGATATAACTTATTAAAATAAATATTTCTACTGATTATTTTAGACCAGAACCTCAGATTTCTATTTAACCTATTTTATAATCCTTAAAATGAACAAAATACCCCTACGGGGCTTAAATTGATTTTAAATTCGTTTTGGGCATAATGGAAGGTATCCTACTGATATCACAACATATTAAAAGCATATTAACTTGTGGAACATGTTCATGACTCATTTGGTTACCCGTTATGCATCTTTCGTGTTCGGTACGGTTTATGTAACTAGTTTGCATAAATTAACCGAAACGGGTCAAACCTTATCATTTTCATTTCAAAGTTCAGAATGTGTTTGGTTTACCCATATTATACAAGTCTCCATAACTTGTCGGGTCTAAATCACATTCAAATCCGGTCTTCGCTTAATCTTGCATTTTAAACTGTAAACCTTTCCTTAAAACTAATTGGTCTAAGTTACAACCTAAATAAGACCCGTTAGGAATCTAATAGGTTAATAAAAACCTTCGTTCCAGATTGAGAGCCCCAGTAGAGGTACTTGTGCTTGCTGATTAGAATATACGGCTGAGTATAAATTGCATTTTAAGCTCAGGTAAGTACTTTTAACTTATTTTCCCTATACGGGCTTGGGATACGGTATTATAATAATACCGCTTGGTCGGGTATTGAATGTTTAATCGATTAGTGGTTAAATTATTGAGGTAACCCGTTTTAATCTGTCTTGTTTGAAATAAAGCCTTTGGGGGTTAATGACCATGTCCCGGATATCCTTGGCATCATTATTAAGAAATGGCCACGTCTTAAGCACGAGGTGTAGGCATACACCTGACAGTTGCGTAAGAAAAACGGTATCTCACTCTCTTGTGGGCCTATACTTGTGGTGTGTCTGTTATTATTGACTCGGTTTCTACATCGGGCCCTGAATGTATAACGAACATGTAAATCTGTATACAAGATTATTTTTATATAATTGTCCCAAGTTATAAAAGGATATTTGTGCCTTGTACATTTAAATCAATTTTCATAAATGTTTTTAAAAGTGTCAGTTAATTGTATTTACCAGTGTAAACTGACGTATTTTCCAAAAAGATTAAGTGACAGGTACTGTACGTAATTGGCTGGGAGGTTAGGGGGTTAATAGGGAATCTTGCAAGTTCTAGACGTCTAAAGTCTGTTGAACAGTGTTTATCTTTCTGTTTTAAGATCCGCCTGTGGATCCATCTTACAATCCGTTTGTAATATTGATGTTACTTTTGAATCGGTTTGTAATATATTTACTTTAGACTTCCGCTGTGCATTGAACTGTGATTATTTGACTATGATGATATCAACTACGTCACGATACTCCCCACCGGGCCCACCGGTAATGTGTGGAAATATCGGGGTGTGACAGGTTGGTATCAGGGCCAACATTGAGTGAATTAAACACTAGCCTTTTGTGTTTAATCTCAATGACACAGTAGCACATTCCTTGACTTCCGGATCTAGACTTGAACTAGGAATGATCTCATCCCTGTTATATGTATGCATCGTTTTCGATATTTCTGTATCTCAGGATCGTGTCGCTGAGCAAGCTACCTTTGATGGAAACCCTCAAGACCCGAAGACTAAATAATGTAAGCTTCGTACCACAGCTCGAATTAGCATACGACCAGTATGAAGAAAGGACCTTTTTAACCCATTAACCATATTTCAAATTCTATACCCAAGACTTTTGGAACTTCAAATGAGAAGCCAACGTCGGAGAAGTTCATACCAGTTGTCCCAGTAGCTCCCGCTCCAAAGATAATACCTATGGACCCAAAGTACTCATATTTCTTACCTCCAAGTCTTGGAATCCCAAACTTGGATTATACCTGTCCTGATCTTATACATGATTCATATTATCCATTAACCATAAAATCATTGGATTCCAAGTTTGGAATTTTTTTTTTCCTATTATAGAAGATTTGGACCACCCACAAAAAAAAAAAAAAAAAAAACCTTTAGTATTCGTACCGCACACAGAGAACCAAAGAGAAAAATTTCCAGAAATAAAGTAAAGAAGAAACTCTTTTTGTTGCATTTCATTTCTTTATTAGTCCTTATAAGGACATAATTATGTTTTAGTCCCTATGTGGACAAATTTCTTGTTTAAAACTCCCGTTTAGGGCATCTATGTACTTTTTCCACTTAAGGGAATGTTATAATTTAAGGTTTCATTTGTCCTTTTATGTATAAATATAAAATAAATCAAAATATCATTCCTTTTGTATTGATCTGCCTTTGAATATTGAAAGAAAATCTTGGAGGTATAACCTAGCCTATATGTCATTTAGACATGGCCTAGATGGTAAAACCTTTTTAAGATTTAAATTCTTGTTAACATCTGAAAACATGTTAGCACTCCTGGAAAATGCGATTCGATAAAATCACACAAGTCATCCTTATATTGGATTCCTCCAATTTCTTATCTAGCCCAGTGATTTAGAAATCATGGCTCAAATCATCAGATAAGATGATCATATCATAAACATCCCTTAGTGATGAAATGCCTACGGGCTATATCTATAGAACTAAAAGACAAGAGACAGTTGTAGTCTTTGACTCTCTGTCAAGAAAGGTAATGAACTGTGTTCAAACCTTAATGCCTCGCTCCTATAAGGTCATGGCTTATAAATTCAAATTGTCCTCGTGACAAGGCTTTTTGTGCCATTTCAATGTCCTTAATAGTTTATAACTGGGATAAAATATAATAAAAATTTAAATAAATTAAATTAACCAATATGGCTTAAAATTTCCATGGTTAATGAATTGTCATAAATGACAATTCTATAATAGACTTCTGAATAAATCATTGTCAATATTTATGTAGCAATTAAGCTACATGGCTGGATCAGATAAGGTTAACAGCCACCCTAGGGAGAATAATGATACTACCAGAGTTAATATAGCTGGTGCAGAACTGCGGGCATTAATAGATAATGCCGTTACACGAGCTCTTAACAGACAGTATAATGAATCAAGTGGTACACACTCTAAGACTCTATCTGTGGTTCGTAGTAAGCCTCCTTCTAAAACACACGAGTCAAAGGAGGACGATGTTCACCACTCGTCAAATCAGAGGAGTGTTCCGTCTAGACAGATAGTGCTTAATCAAGAGCCACATGTTAAAACCTGTTCATATAAATATTTTGTCTCCTGCAAGCCCAGAGACTTCACAGGAGAAAAGGGAGCCATCGATTGCATGACGTGGCTCGATGAGATGTACACCGTTGTTGATATTAGTGGATGTGCAGAGCAAGACATTGTGAAGTTTGTTTCACAATCTTTTAAAGGAGAAGCCCTAGCTTGGTGGAGGTCACTAATCCAAGCTACAGGGAAGATCCCGTTGTACAACTTGACTTGGGATCTTTTTGTTGCTCTTATCAAAGAAAATTACTGTCCTCAACATGAAGTTGAGAAAATTGAGACTGATTTCTTGACATTGGTCATGAAGAACTTAGATTGTCAGGCATATCTTACAAGTTTCAATTGTTGGACTCTATATGCCCAAGACACATATTAAATTGATGTGGCTAGTACGTTATGATCCAAGTCGAGTCATACCCAATAACAGGCTAGACAAACACTTATATTATTTATTTGTGATATGATCAAACAAATAAATATTAACACTTACAATATTTAGAAATTGGTGTTCTAAATAATTACACTTGAGAAACTAATAAATTATATGGATAATTTATTTTGAGAGAATATTTTATTTTGTTATTTAATGGGTTAAATAACATTTTAAAAGGTTGTATAAAGTCTTGCATTTATGTAGTGTTATATTTATAAAAGTTATAAATATATAAACCAAGACTTGAATTTTATAAAAGAAATTTTTTTTATATAAATAAGTGGGCCGCCCCCCCCCCTTTTTGTCTTACCAAGATGAGATCTTGATCCAATCACAATTCATGCTTTTGCATATGTTAGAGAGGATGTGATTGGGTGGTCTAACCAAGACTTTTGGTCCAATGGGGTTTCATGCACTTGCATGTGTAAGTTGGCACATGATTGGTCATGGTGGGTGGCAATTCTCTCTCATGGCTCTATAAATACTTGTATGACAAAAATGCAAGAGATGAACTTGCAAGAACTAGAGAAATATCTCTCTAATTTTCGGTCATCATAAGTATCATTCAAGTGTTCGGTTTTGAATTTTAGTGTTGAAATCCTAGCTACAATCATAGTGTTTGTTGGAAGGCTTGGAGTATACAAGCTTGAGGTCTTCTACACTTGAAGGCAACCATTCAAGAAGCATCATTTGTTTCATTTCTCTTTACTCCTTGGAAGGTAGTATTCTAAACACTCTATGGTTGTGTTTTATTTTGATAGCATGCATGTTCGTATATGGATCCGGGATTGGGTTTTACATATAAAATGAGTTTTATATCTTGTAAGTAACAAGTTTTAAAATAATTATTTCCGCTGCGTTTTTATTTTATATGGATAAAATACTTTGATAAACATGTGCAAAACCCAACAGTGGTATCAGAGCCGCTTATATGAGTGCATGCTTCATAGGATATGAAATTTTCGGGTTTCGGGTTTGGTTAAAACCCTATGGCCGAAATTTTAATATATGGTTATCCTTTTGTTTTTCAAGATTATTTTAATACATGCATAAAAGTATCTTGAAAAATTATGTCATTTTGATGATTTGTTTGTTTGGACAAAAACCCACTTTTTCGGTTTTTTCATTCTTGACCGAAAAGTATTTTAATACATGCATAAAAGTATCCTTTTAAGCCAATGACTAGGAATGGTGATAGATACTTCATTACCTTTTAAGCCAATGACTAGGAATGTGTACTTGTTGAGACACAAAGTTAAAGTTTTTAAATGTTCAAAGCCTTCAAAAGGTGAAGTACAAAATCAACTCAATCAAAGTTCTTCGTTCCAATGGAGGAGGAATCGAACTCTATTTGGATATGGTTCGATCTATGATGGCTAGGAGTGCATTATCTCTATCATTTTGGGGTTACGCTTTGCTCTCCATGGTCAGTATATTAAATATGGCCCAAAACCAAGAAAGTGGATATGACAACCTTTTGAAATATGGCATGGAAGGGCTCCATCATTATCATATTTAAAGGTATGGGTTGTGAAGCTTATGTGAAGCAATACGCCCCAAACAAATTAAAAGTACGATCCACTAAGTGTATCTTTGTAGAATATCCTAAAGATGGTATAGGATACTTCTATGATCCAACAGAACAAAAGGTATTTGTTGCTTTAAAATCTAAGTTCCTTGTGGAAGGAATTAGTAGAACAGTGGAACTTGATAAGGATCAAGAACCACAAGCCGATACACGTTTGGTTAACACTAGCAATCAACAAGAGGTTGTTGAAAATGATCAAGTGGTTGATCATTACACACAAAACGTTCGCAAATCTGGTAAAAATAGTGGTCCACCTGAGAGATATGGATTTTTCATGGATGGATGCTACGTGGTAGATTCGGGTGAACCTACCACATACCATGATGCAATATCGAAATCTGATTGCGACAAATGGCTTGAAGCCATGAACGTAGAGATGCAATCCATGTATAACAACCAAGTATGGAAATTGGTTGTGTCATCTCTTAACTCCAAAGTAGTTGGAAGTAATTGGGTTTTCATGAGGAAAACATATATACATGGAAACTTGGATACTTGTACAACGAAACTCTTAGCAAAAGGTTTCACTCAAACTCAAAGGGTTGATTATAATGAGACCTTCTCGCCCGTCGTGATGCTAAAGTCAATAAGGATATTATTTGCCATACCTGCGTAATATGATTATGAGATTTGGCAAATGGATGTCAAAACGGCTTTCCTTAATAGATATCTTGAGGAAGATGTCTATATAGTTAAGCCTGAAGGTTTTGTCGATCCAAAACATCCTGACAAAGTATGCAAGTTAAAGAAATCAATCTATGGATTGAAACAAGCATCTAGAAGTTGGAATCACCGTTTTGATGAAGAGATTAGGGAATATGGATTCATCAAGAACGTCGATAAAACTTATGTGTATAAAGGCTAGTGGGAGCATCATCACTTTCTTAGTACTGTATGTCGATGACATTCTACTATTTGGAAATGACATTCCAAACAAGAAAGGTGTAAAAACCTAGCTTGGAAGTTTTTTTTCCATTAAGGATCATGGTGAAGACGCCTATATTTTGGGAATAAAGATCTACAGGGATAGATCAAGGCGCTTGATAGGTTTAAACCAAAGTGCATACATTGACAAAGTCTTGAAAAGGTTCAAGATAGAGAACTCTATGAAAGGTTTGGTACCTATTCAAGAGAGGACAATATTGAATGCGTCTCAATGTCCAAGCTCAAAGGATGAGCACGAAAGAATGAAAGGAATCCCATATGCGTCAGCTATAGGATTCATTATGTATATAATGATATGCACTAGGTCGGACATGTCATGTGCATTAAGCATGACTAGAAGATACCAGCGAAATCCAAGTAACGGTCATTGGGTGACTGTTAGAAAGTATATTTAAATACCTTAGAAGGACTAAGGATATGTTTCTAATATATGGATCTGGTGAAGAAGAACTCGTTGTAAAAGGTTACAGGGATGCGAGTTTCGGAATTCGTTGTAAAGGGTTACATGAATACGAGTTTCCAAACTAATCGAGATGGTTCTCGATCACAATCAGGGTAGCATTGTCCACTACATAATCAGAATACATCGCCGCTTCTTTGATTGAGATAATTCATATGGATTTGCCACTTGAATTATTGTCGATCTAGGGGTAGTCCCTACCATTCAGGACCCCTAGAGATCTTTGTGATAACGATGGTACGATTGCTCAAATCAAGGAACCATGTGCACATCAAAAGACTAGGCACATTGAGTGGAGTTTCAACTACATAAGGGATGAAGTTGAAAAAGGAAAAGATATGTATTCGCAAAGTTCACACTGATCAAAATATTGCGGATCCACTCACGAAGCTCCTTGAACGGGCAAAGCATGAAGGGTCATACTTGTACCTAAGGACTTCGATATTCTAGTGATTGGATTTGATCTATTTTGTATTTGGATATTGGAACAATTGTTATTATAACTCTTTATGGTATGTTGAGTTATGTTCCATTTTAGCATGTTTAAATCCATGAATAAGTTACTTATTATAAATGTCCATAGTCGATCATACTTGTGGGAACAAATATGAATGTAAGACTATTATGAACTTGGATTGGTGGATATTCATTATGTATGAATATAGAGCAAAGTGTTGCTGCCAAAGTTCATAGATATTTGTGGGATACAAATATTGGACTGACTCGCTCTCGAATATTACTGCATGGAATCATTTGTGATTGATCATAAGTAAATTTGAGTAAAGGAGAATATCATAGTATCCTCTGACCTGAGATGCATATTGGGTCTTGATATTCACCAAATATTATACCTTGACTTTTTCTTCGCTGTTAGTAATATGACAGTACATAAGGCTAAGCTCAGGTGTGGTACAAGGTGATTGTGAGAGACGTATGTAGTCAAGACGGGATTTGTTCCTCTTATTCGTTGAGAGTAAGATGTCTAAGGCCTGCTAAAGTTAAATCAACAGAGAGTGATCACTCTATGTCTCTGGATTTGACATGACAACTGTAACTAAAGGATAAATGACAGATTCACCTAAATCATGTTCAAGTAAGGGACTTGAAAGGGATGATGTTATTGAATGGCAAATATAGTCATACGTATTGGGGGTAGTAAACCGTAGTTAGGCGTCATTTACTACTTGCATCAATCTTCTATGTATCTTGTGCAAGTGGGAGATTGTTGGACTCTATATGCCCAAGACACATATTAAATTGATGTGGCTAGTACGTTATGATCCAAGTCGAGTCATACCCAATTACAAGCTAGACAAACACTTATATTATTTATTTGTGATATGATCAAACAAATAAATATTAACACTTACAATATTTAGAAATTGGTGTTCTAAATAATTACACTTGAGAAACTAATAAATTATATGGATAATTTATTTTGAGAGAATATTTTATTTTGTTGTTTAATGGGTTAAATAACATTTTAAAAGGTTGTATAAAGTCTTGCATTTATGTAGTGTTATATTTATAAAAGTTATAAATATATAAACCAAGACTTGAATTTTATAAAAGAAATTTTTTTTATATAAATAAGTGGGCCGCCCCCCCTTTTTGTCTTACCAAGATGAGATCTTGATCCAATCACAATTCATGCTTTTGCATGTGTTAGAGAGGATGTGATTGGGTGGTCTAACCAAGACTTTTGGTCCAATGGGGTTTCATGCACTTGCATGTGTAAGTTGGCACATGATTGGTCATGGTGGGTAGCAATTCTCTCTCATGGCTCTATAAATACTTGTATGACAAAGATGCAAGAGATGAACTTGCAAGAACTAGAGAAATAGCTCTCTAATTTTCGGTCATCATAAGTATCATTCAAGTGTTCGGTTTTGAATTTTAGTGTTGAAATCCTAGCTACAATCATAGTGTTTGTTGGAAGGCTTGGGGTATACAAGCTTGAGGTCTTCTACACTTGAAGGCAACCGTTCAAGAAGCATCATTCATTTCATTTCTCTTTACTCCTTGGAAGGTAGTATTCTAAACACTCTATGGTTGTGTTTAATTTTGATAGCATGCATGTTCGTATTTGGATCCGGGATTGGGTTTTACATATAAAATGAGTTTTATATCTTGTAAGTAACATGTTTTAAAATAATTATTTCCACTGCGTTTTTATTTTATATGGATAAAATACTTTGATAAACATGTGCAAAACCCAACATCAATACCATGTCTCGACTGGTTCCTTACTTGATCACACCGGAACCGAAGCGTATATCTCGCTTTATTGGGGGTTTAGCCCCAAAAATCAAGGCAAGTGTGAAAGCATCAAGACCTACTACGTTCAGGTCAGCGGCAGATCTGTCACTATCTCTCACACTTGATGTGGTCAGAAACAAGGCTGCCAAAGCTTCCAATGATGGAAAGCGTAAAAGGGAGGATGAGAATTCTCATCTCTCCGATAAGAAGAAAAAGGGGAACTCTGGTCGTAAGAAGAGTTCTGGGTTTAAGAAGGACAACCAGGAGTCGGGTGAAAAGACCAGGTGCAAAACCTATAGGAAATACCACCTCGGGAAATGCAAATTTGAATCTCAGCCTCTACCGTGTGGGATCTGCAAGTCTAAGCAACATAAAACCTTAGATTGCAAGAAGTTGAAAGATGCAACCTGTTATGGTTGCAACGAGAAGGGGCATATCAAGACTAACTACCCTAGAAATCAGAAGAAGCCTGAAGAGGCCAAGAAAACAGACGCGTGAGTCTTCTAGATGAACACACAGGAAGCAGTGCAGAATGATACCATCATAACAGGTACCTTTCCTTATCAATGATGTTTATGCGGGAATTTGTTTGATTATGGCGCAGAAAAGTCTATTGTGGACAATAAATGTTGTAAACTGTTGTATCCGCCTATTAGGACTCTAGACATATAACGCGAGGAAGAATTGGCCAATGATACTTTAGAGACTGCTTCAACAATTTTAGATGGATGCTTTATATCCATTAGGAATCGCTCTTCTCCAATATCCTTATGACAAGCTTTCAAGCTATCCAGAAGAGTGGTTCTTGTTTTGGTGATCACCTAAGGATAGGTGAAGTGCATGTTTTAAGATCTAAACACAAGATAACTTGTGTTGGGGTCCTAGAAAGGTCATAGTCTAGGTCAAAGCATTACTAATAACCTAATTCCCTATAACCATTGGCTCTGATACCAACTCTTCTGTCACACCCCGACCACGTAAAACATCAAATCGTGGCGGAAACGTCGGGGCGTGTTGTAACAGAATTATTGTTTCACAACCATGGCATTTAAAAGTTATGTTTTATTCATCAAACAAAGAGTTACATCGCATAATTAAACTAGTTCTATCTTTATTTTAAGTCTCTAAGGCACAGGTCCGCCCTAGTGTGTCACGAACATCCTTAGCAACAGCTCCTGAAAACACATGTGAAAATAGGTACGTCAGCATAAAAATGCCTGTGAGATACATAGGTTTTATGAAAATAGGATTCATGACTCGAGTTCAAAGAAATGTTTAATAAAATTCAGTCATGAACCTTGTTAATTGTTTTGTTTTATAAATCATTTGAAAAACGATAGCAATATCAGATGATATGTATATATAAAAGAATAATGTTTGGTTAAAAGAATAACCAAGTAAAAAGAGTTTGTATAAACCAAGTTATTTGTAAAACAATGTTTAAGTGAAAATGCGTTGTAAATGTAATATGTCTAAACTGAAATGGTTTAAATAATGCTACGATATGCAATATCATACAAGCACTTATATATAGGAAGTACCAGCGGCGTATTCACCATGCTTGTATCATATTACACACGCCTCATTATTTAAGTCATTCAAACCAACCAACAATGTAGAATATCCATGTTTAATCCAATAGTCAAATGTCATAGTATAACCCAAGTTAAATATAAATCATGTAATGTGTAAACAAAAGTTATGTATGGTAACTAAAATGAGACTACTTAAACCACAAGTAAAAATGTACAAAACAAAGTATTTTGAATATATCAAGAGTTATGTTTTGTAAAATAAATGCATGTTTACTGATACAAACACTTATGCGGTAAGTTAACGCATACATTCAAGCCTTGAGATAGCAGGATAACCTTAGAGTAAAGAATATCAAAGTAAAATGTTTTCGGATTCAGTCATTCCTTACACCCAAACAAACCTAGGATGTCAGGAACGGGATTTGTCAAGTCCTATGGTACCATTACTTACTACCGAGCGGCGTAGCTAATGTTAATGAATGTAGTTTAGACCTGTTGAACAAACCAAATGTCATATCAAATGTAAACATGTAGTTGAAGTAATGTACTAAGTATGCTAAGTTAACATACAAAGCAGAAAGTGTAATGTAAAACAATGTGCTATTATGCCAAGTAAACATACATAGCAAAAGAAGATATAATATAAATCAATATGCTAGCATGCTAAGTAAACATACATAGCAAAACAAAATGAAATTATGTACTAATAGTGTACTAATGAACATAGCAAGTATATAATATGAAAACATGGAATGCATGAAAATAACAAGTAGGCACATGTGTTTCACCCCAAAATGTTTGGAAAACAGTAAAAGAGGGGTCTATGTACTCACTTGAGATTGCTCAATAGACTTTAGATATCCACCAAGCAAAGCTAGAAGATCACGGATTCAAACGACACCTAATATAGGTAACTACATTAATAAACGGACCTATTCGGAGGATCGGGTAGCATGAGGATTTGTAAACCAAATGAGTGTAGGAACTCATGTAATATGGTTTAACAAGCCTACATACTAAAACGAAACCTACCCTAAGTGCTTTTGACCCGTCACGACCCGTTTAGGTAGCTTATGCTACTTTAACGCGTCGTTCGCGTAAAACGCGTTTGGACCGCCTAACTAGTCTTATGACAAGTAAAATATGCCTTAACATGTCTAATATTGTTGCTACATCAGTTTAGATGTCAAAATTTGGGTTACATATGCTTAAAATGAATTTTGGCGTAAAAAGGGCATTTTGGTAATTTACCTAAGGCATATATATTACCTATCATACAACTACTTAAACGTCATGACCATAAGGTATAACCTCGAAAGGTTATTCCCTATACAACTATGGTCACCTAAAGTGTTTGGTCGGATCCTAATGATCGACCAAATGGGTCGGGTTCGAAAGTATAAGCGATTGATTAGATCGTTTACCTTTACGACCCTAGACAAGCACAAATCTAAAAGTGATGAGCTAAACATGTTAAAACATGTTTAACGAGGTTTGAAAATAGGTTTGGTATCAAAACAAACGGTTTTGATACCCACAAGTAGTTTGGTTACAAAATACGCGAGAACACGCATTTTGGCCGAAACTACGACTCGTCACTGAGCTTAGATAACGTGGTAATCAGTAGGTATAGTCACTAGGGACTATAACCATCGTGATTACGCTCACGTTATGAAGTTCAAACGAACTTCGCATTGACCATAAACTGGTGAATGCAGAAAGTCAAACACAGTTTGACTTTAACGCTAAAATGAATGAAAAGAACGAAAGAAATACTTACAGAAGGTCCCCGCAAGTTTGACTTTCCAAGTATTTCTCAGGTATGAAGTGTTTCACACTTCAACTTAGAGAAAATCTCAGAATTCAAGTGAGTTGCAACAAGAACATGGGGGGGGGGTATTTATAGATTTGGTAGAGCCGTTAAGATCGTTCCTCATTATCCGAGATTCAATCACAGCCGTACACCTCGAGCCCATAGTTTTATGAAACCTTGGGTACCCCTAGAAATGGCCCATAGTTTCTAGAAACCAGTTGCAAGTGGATTACATGAGTATCACAGCTGTAAACAGCTGTTCAAACAGATTTTGCATATCTAGGAGGGCCACGCGGCCCGCGTAAGAGACAAAGAGAGTCTACGCGCCCCGCCTGGGCTTCAGATCAGCAAAACAAGTTTCCAAAATGACAGTTTCAGTCCCTGTACGTGTTTTAAGATCATTTCGACACTTCTAAGGCCCGTTAAGCCAACTTTAAGGCCCTAAAATGATGCCTAAACATTGTGGACATGAAACATGCTCAAAAATATGCCGGATTTCGGTTCGTTTGGTCGTATGAACGCGATGTTCGCTTAATTACGACGAAATGCGCACAAGCGCGAAAAACGATCCAAATTGCGCGACGAATGGATTTTTCTTAAGCCAAACACTAAAATAAAATATTTTAATGCTTACATAAATTTTCGGATGTCCGGATGTATTCAGAACGTAAGTTATAAGCGAAAATGCAAACTTATGCACTTTTTGACGCTTTTAGTCCCTGAATGAGCATAAAGTTTATTTTAGCACACCGAACCCCTCAAAGCCTATTTCTAAGCTAAGTAAAGGATATTTAGGGTGTGTTTAACTTATGATCATGTTCCGGAATGTTTGTTACAGTTCAAATCGACATACTTTCACAGTTTGTCAAATTTAGTCCCTGTAAGCGAATAGACTTGATTTTGCCATACCAAAACCTTCAAAACTTATTTCTAAGTTATGTAAAGGTTGTTTAAGGTATGTTAAGCATATGTTGATGTTCCGGAGTATTTGTCGCGTTAAACTGATTACGTTTAAGCACTAGTTTGCGTATAATTCTCAAGAAAGCGATATAGAGTTTTGAATTGAATAAAAGTCAAAACATGAAAAATGTAAAACATAAACAAACAAAAATTGGGGTCAAATAACTTTATTTCATTGATAACTGAACTGTTTACAATGATAACAAGCACATATGTCACAGTCTCCTAACTTGATCATAAGTTAAACACACCCTAAATATCCTTTACATAGCTTAAAAATAGGCTTTGAGGGGTTCGGTGTGCTAAAATAAACTTTATGCTCATTCAGGGACTAAAAGCGTCAAAAAGTGCATAAGTTTGCAGTTTGTCAAATTTAGTCCCTGTAAGCGAATAGATTTGATTTTGCCATACCAAAGCCTTCAAAACTTATTTCTAAGTCATGTAAAGGTTATTTAAGGTATGTTAAGCATATGTTGATGTTTCGGAGTATTTTTCGTGTTAAACTGATTACGTTTAAGCACCAGTTTGCGTATAATTCTCCAGAAAGCGATATAGAGTTTGAAATTGAATAAAAGTCAAAACATGAAAAATGTAAAACATAAACAAACAAAAATTGGGGTCAAATAACTTTATTTCATTGATAACTGAACTATTTACAATGATAACAAGCACATATGTCACAGTCTGAACCATCCTCTCTTTTTCTGAGGGAATGACTCTTCAGACTGAGCTTTAAAGGCAAACAACCCTTCTTCCTTATCAGCTGCATTCCCCGAGAGGGCAGGCTGGGAAGAAGTACCTTCACACTTAGGTGAATCAGACAACTAACGATACACGTCCGAGGGTCCTTGATCACTCATACTGTAAACTAACAAATAGTCAAATAATACATAACACATAATCACATAATTTATTTCCTAAAACAGAATTTAAAATTTAAGTGTCAGCAGAACACTTCTTTGGCTTAGACCCGTGGCTTAGCTCTGATACCACCTTCTATCGCAACCCCCGATCCCTTATCTGTCCCGGGAACGGGCGGACGCGAACTCAGTAGTGGTGGTATCAGTTAATTAATTTGGCAGCGGAAATTACATCAGGACCGTAGTTAGGAAATGTTTATCAGAGTAAAACCACCATATTTTGTATTAATAATCACATGGGAAAAACCCAAGTTTCTTATTACAACATATTTATATGGATAAACCCTATTTTATTGAATTTAAAACATCGTATTTTAGATAACTTTTATAGCCACATATTTTCCAAGCCGTCAGTGCTCTCGAGCTGGCTTTTTCCCAGTTGGCTTTCACATTGTGTTACCTGAAACGTGTTTTAAAAACATTTGTCAGTGGGAAATACTAGTGAGTGAATCCCAATTTACTCAAGAAAAGTTTTATCAATTAACACAGTATTGAGAGCGATCACAATGTTTATTTCTACACAATTACTCATTCAGTACAGTCAATCCTGACTGGCGGGTCATATTACACATTGGCTAACTCGTTGTCCAATGGTAACATGTTGTCGTCCCGACTTACTACTCACAATGTAGTAAATTTTGCTACAAAACCCCAACATACCGGCAGTAATTGAAGAACTACAAAGTCTCAATCACTGCTTAATCACATTGTAAAACATTTAAGGTTTTGTAAAAACATATTATAAAAGCATTCAAAAGAGGATAAACTCACATTGCTATCTTAGACTTCGCTTAATGGTTTCCTGGGGTTAATCTATAATTTACACAAATGTACATATGTTAGTATAATAATCCTTTAATTATATTAACGATACCCTCCCCGAGACGGTATTCCAACAACTACGTTGGGCAGAACCACGACAATTGTTACGGAACCCTGAATCAATCGGGCAGCGTATCTAATACGAAACTGGGGTTATAATACTTACAACAGAGCAGAATCTCGCTAATTAGGGGGTATTATACTCGAGTATTATGCCTATTATGAGAGTAATTCGAGATTGAGAAAAGAAATGAACGAGCAGACTGAAGGCCTGATGCCTCTTATTTATAGTGCCTGATTTCCACTTTCTCGCGGCCCGCGTAAGGTTAAACAAGGGTTTATGCGGCCCGCGTGGCATAGGCGTCTAGGCGTAGGTGATCTGGGTCACGACTAGGTTCAACACGTTGCATGACACGTGTCAACACCGGAGTTTGCTGGACCATTAAGTTGTTGCGGCCCGCGTAAGGTTAAGAGAAGGCTTACGCGGCCCGCCTAAAATCCATTTTTCTTGTTTTTTAATTATTTTTAATGATATTTTATATTTTGGGCTCGGTTTTCACATACGGGGTGTATTTCAAAACATGTAGGGGGTATTTTAAAATATATTTAGGGTGTCAGAAAATAATTTGGAGGGTTGTTAAAATAAAGTTATGACTTACATGGAAATCCTTGATGGGTTACTCTATGCAAATAGATAACGCCCTGATTCCCTGCAAGACGATTGTTTAACACAACTATACAGACAGACTCCTTCGAATAAATTTCGGGACGAAATTTCTTAAAGTAGGGGAGACTGTGACATTTGTGCCACTACGACCATCATACAAATACGAATCCAATGAAAGCTTGTATTTAATTCTTGGGATTTGTACAAATAAATGTGACTTTTGCACATATCGATTCTAGTTCGATTTCAAGCTCTAAATCGCTTTCTAGAAAGTTATACGCAAACTGATGCGTAAACGTAATAAGTTTAATGCAAAAAACACTCCGGAACAGTGACATAGGCTTAAAATACCTTAAGTAACCTTTACATAACTTAGAAATAAGTTTTGGAGGGTTTGGTATGCCAAAAACAAGTTTATTCGATCACAGGGACTATTTGCGACAAACTGCGAAAGTCTGCCGATTCGTATAGTAACAAACATTCCGGAACAAGATCATAAGCTAAACATACCCTAAATATCCTTTACATAGCTTAAAAATAGGCTTTGAGGGGTTCGGTTTGCGAAAATACGCTTATTTGATCAATAGGGACTAAAAGCGTCAAAAACTGCATAAGTTTGCATTTACGCGCATATCTTACGTTCTGAACATATCCGGACATCCAAAAATTTTTGTAATCATTAAAATATTTTATTTTAGTGTTTGGAATGCATAAATACCATTCGTCGCGCAATTTGGATCGTTTTCACCTCCGTTCGAGTTTCGTCGTAATTAATCGAATAACGTGACCGTACGACCAAACGAACTGACATCCGAGATATTTTCAAGCATATTTCATGTCCCCTATACTTTAACATCATTGTTGAGCCTTGAAATGGGGTCAATGGGGGTTAAACGCGTCGAAAAACAAGCTTTAAGCATGCAGGGACCTGTTCTGGCAGTTTTTGAAACTTTTAACTGACCAGCCTCGCGCCACGCGCCAGCCAAGGTTGATCCTGGCACGCCACGTGAGGGAGACACTTTCCAAAAATACCAGTTTTCATCAATCAGCAGCTGAATCGTGGTTTTAATCCTTGGTTTTTGAAATCTATGGGTAGATTTGTCTGTTTTGCAAGCTGCCCAATAATAGATTAACAAGTGTAAGGTCAAGATTGAGCTTCATAACACATGGAATGATCTTGTTGATCCAATCTTTCTATACATAGGCTTGGGTTTTCACTTCATTCCTTGCTCATTGATCTGAATTGCTCTAAGTTGAAGCTCTCACATTGCTGAAGGCTTCATACCTGAGTATTTTTAGTTCAATTCTTCCTAGCTTGGACCTTTTGTAAGCTTCTTTCATTCTTATTCATGCTTTTCAAGCATGAAAGTCAAACGGTGTTTGACTTTCTGCTGTGACCATGTTCCGCATATATATCACCATTGCTCTTGATTTTCTTGACTGTATATCTCTTAAATGTCAACATATACACGTGTGATTTAGTTTACGAAGATTTTTCAATGCCGAGAACCTTGATCAGAGAGTAAAAAACGTGAGCATAATCATGATGGTTATAGTCCCTTGTGACTATACCTACTGATTACCACGTTGATTAGTCGAAGTGACTAGTCAAAGTTTCGATCAAAATGCCGATTATGCGCATTTTGCGATGAAACTATTTTCGGGTATCAAAAGACTTTGTTTTGATATCAAACCTGTTTTCTAACTTAGTTAAACATGTTTAACTCGTCACTTTTAGTCTAGTGCTTCTTTAGGGTCGTAAGTCAAGCGGTCTAAACAACCGCTTAAACTTCCGAACCCGACCCGTTTGGTCGATCGTTAGGATCCGACCAAACATATTATATGACCATAGTTGTATAGAGAATAACCTTCCGAGGTTATACCATATGGTCACTTAGTTTAATTAGTTGTATGATATGTAGTTTATATGCCTTAGGAAAATGACCAAAATGCCATTTTCATGCATAATTTGATTTTAAGCATATGTAACCTAAATTTTATCACTTAAACTGATTATGCAACATATTTAAACATGTTAGGGCATATAATAGTTGTCATAGGACTAGTTAGGCGTCTCAAACGCGCTTTCGCGCGAATGACGCGTTAAAGTAGAGTGGATTACCTTAACGAGTCATAACGGGTCATAAGCACTTAGGATAGTTTCCGATTCAGAATGTAGGCTTTGTTAAACCATGTCACATGAGTTCCAATACTCATTTGGTTTACAAAACCCCGTTCTACCCGATCTTCCGATTTAGGTGTCGATTTATTAACATAGTGATCCGATACTAGGTACCACTTAATTCCTTGATTTGCCCGAGCATTGTTAGTTCATTTAATCGAGGATACTTTGCAATTCAATGTGAGTACATAGTCCCCTCTTTTATTGTTTTCAAACATTTTTGGGGTGATTCATATGTGCTAAACGATTTCGAGTTTTCTAAACGAATGCTATGGTTTATATTAACACAACGATTTCTATAATGTGAACGAACTTGTTGGGGCATTGGTCGAAAGACAATTGAATGACACTCATTAACTATTTTTAAGCCGACCAGCAGTACGTTATGGTACCATAGGATATTATGATACCATAGGATCTGACAAATCCCGTTATCGGACTTTCACCATGGTTATGGGGGTAATCTGGGTAACGACAGAACCTGATAATTGTTAACTTACCCTTTGGTGGTTTGTTAATGCGAGTTTAACGATTGGGACAAGTCACACAGGTTTGAATGTATTCAAGGAACGACCAAAAGTTAGTTTTCACAATTTAAACATGAACCACTGGAACTATTGAACTCTTTGAACGATTTGAACTATTTAACCACTGGAACTATCTGAACTATGTGAATTATTTGAACTATTGAACCATTGGAACTATTCGAACTATGTGAACTATTTGAACTATTTGAACATTTGGAGCTATTTGAACTATGTGAACTATTGGAACTATTTGAACCATTGGAGCTATTTGAACTATGTGAACTATTTGAACCTTTGGAACTATTTAAACTATTTGAACGAATTGAACGATTGGGTTATGGTAAGTGATTAGGTAACAGGGCGAGTGTAATGTGATAAAAGCATGGTGGATACGCCACTGGTACTTCCTATATATAAGTGCTTTTAACACATTACATGTCGTTGCGTTGTCTAGATCACTTGGACAAATGTTTTCAAAACGAAGTTACACTACAAGGTCTACTTAAACGATATAAACCATACAATGTTTACTTTCAACGACGATTTACTACTTGGTTTACAAAGACAAATGTTTTCAGTTAAGATTCATGGCTACAATGGTTTTGGTTTATTCATATATCAACTTGTAAAAGTTGATAGAAACATACTATAATATCAAACTCTTTTGTTTTCAAGGTACACACTCGACAACTCTCGTAGTTGGACGAGGTATTGCAATATGAACTCAAGGCCCTGAATCTGACACACTCACAAAACCTATGTACTCGCCGGCATTTTTATGTTGACGTATTTTCACATATGTTTCAGGTACCGTAGTTTGATGATGTTTGATAATGATTATGATGCATGCTCACATAGGGATGGACGAGGCCCTAGTGACTTAATAACAATAAAGGACAATATGTTCATGTTTTACTTTTGAATTTCGAGACAATGCAATAAACTAAATTCAATAAAACGAGACTTCAAATCCATGTGTTGTGAAACAATGATTCTGTCGCTACACTCCCCGACGTTTCCGCCGCGGTTTGTTGTTTTAACGCGGTCGGGGTGTGACAAGTTTCTTAGATTGTGTTGTTTAATTAGAAATGAAAGATGAAACAGAGATTAAAGTGCAGCGGAAAGAGAAATAAACTTTAACACAAAATCAAAGAAGAATAGTTTTCAGCAAACATGATTTCATTAGTCGAATGATTTTATTAATTACAAATATCAACTATGCATGCATACAACTAGACTCTCCCTCATCCTGAGCTCACTAATTGTTCGTACAAGATGAGTTGGTGTGAAAGAGCTAAAAGAACAGTACAGGTACTGTTCTATTTATAGTACAAACTAAACCACTGAACATCTTTGCTGACATCACCTAGACAGTGACAGCTAACAATTCTAACAACCTCTAACCACTGATACATACAAACACTGATTACAATAAACACTGATTGTATAAAAACTGATATAGCTTTTCGCTGTTGTAGCCTAAGCACTGATGTTGAGGATCAGTGCTTTCTTCAAAGGGTGACCAGTCCTTGATTCAGCAGTGCTTTGGTCTTCATCAGTACTTGAGTGACAACAGTAGTTAGGACTTCAGCCTTTATATCTCAGCAGTTCTTTGCATAACAGATGTTGTGAAGGATCAGCACTTAGAGTTCATCAGTTGATGGCTAACTACTGTCATTGGGAAGAATCTAGGACATGCACTGCTTATTATGATCAACTGTTGAGAACCAGTTTTGGCTTTTCATATCATATGTTCTTCTGGGCTTGACTGCATGGGCCAACAATCTCCCCCCTAGAACAGATGATGCCAAAACACTTCCTTATTCTTGATCTTTATTGCCTCATCAATATTTCCCTAACTTGCCCTTTGAATTGAAGTTCAAAGTTAAGGGAATCTTCATCATCCTCATCCCCGCAAAGTTGAAGTTCTAATAGATCTTGGAGGTCAGCTACACTCAGACCTAGTGCATCCTCCCTTGATATGTTTTCAACTACTCCACTGGACTTGAGCAAACTCAATACGTGGGTCTTTTGATCAGAGTTCCACTTTAGAATTTTTTTTTTAGTTCAGTGGGTTTCTTGGGATAGTCTTTATTTTTTATAAGTTTGGTGATGGAGCCCTGCTCATTAATCTTTTGACAGTTTCATGTAACTTTGATGGGTCAGAATTCTCTTCAATCATTTGCTTGATGGCCACTTTCATAATTTCAGCTTCTCTCTTTGCATCTTCCTCATCAATCAGCTTCTGTCTTTTTCTTTGTTCTAAGACATGTGTGGATAAATCTGATGATGTGAACAGTGTTTTCAGGAAGAGGGTCTGCTGCTTTGGCTCATCAGTGGATTTGCTTCTGTATGCTGGTTTCTTTGGTGCTGTAGGATCTGTTTCTCTTAGTTTCTCCAGCTTATCATAGACTTGATCAATGTACTCCCTAGACCATTTTGATATGGCCTTTGCTGATCCATATTTACTTGCAACCAACTCAGCTCTCTTCCTCTTGTATTCTAAAGTGAGTTCTGCACTGGATTTCTTGAACTTGTTCCAGTCTGGTGCAGATCTTTTCATCTGAGGATCATTCCTTATTCTTTCAATTCTGTTAAGTTCTGCTTTGAGAGCTGTGAGTGGCAGTCCTTAAATTGTTCAACCTTGGCAGGATATAATTTGTCTCTCATAATAAGCTCTAAGAGATCTTTCCTAAGCTTCTTTTGTAGATCAGCATTTGGTGCCAAATTTGACATCTCTTTGCTTAAGTCTCTTGCATAGTCTTCCAGTTTCCTGACCTTACTAAGCCTATGCTGCAATCGACTTGAGATGTTGGCGTCACCTTTCCCTTCACCTTCATATTTAGCAATGTGTTCAGCTTGCTTGGCTTTGAGTTTCAGATATTCATCCTTGTTCTTTGGAGGTCTAAAGCTATGAAGATTTGGAAACTTTCTTTTAGATGGATCATCCTCTGTATAAAATTGCCTCATTTCATTTTTAAGGCATGCAATTCAAGAGGATAATTGATTGCTATTGGGATGGGTCTATAAGGATCTTCCCCTACCCGTTGTCGTGGTTAAGTAAGTGGATTGGATGTTGGTGATGGTGGAGGAATGAATGGTTCAGGGTTAGTTTGAATGAAAGGTTGTGAAGATAAAGGAATAGGTGCAGGAATATCCTAATCATTCACTTGAAACTTCTTTTTTCTTGTGTAAACCTTTTTAGAAGAAGGAGTTTTTGTTGGAGAGTTGGAAACAGAAATGAATATTGTTTGGGAAGGAAATCGGAAAGTAGTGGATTGACTAACAACTGTTGAAACAACTGGTGTCTTAACCGCTCTTGTCTTAACAACTATTGAAGTGTCAACATTTGTTGTAGTGGTAGATGGTAGTGGTGAAGTTGGTTTTGTTTTTGGTGTAGTAGTGAGTGGCTTCTTGGAACCAGCTGTGGTTTTGAGACCAGCAGTGGATTGCTTTTCAGGTTTGTCAGTGGTTTCATTTGATGGTGAGGGTGATCTTGGGTATGTGACAAGAGGTGGTTTATTATGTTTGTGTGATTTATTTCTTTTTAAAGTGCCAATATCCTTTACTTTGATTTCCCAATCCTTCATTTCCTTTTGTTCCTTTTTCCACTGCCTTTCCTTTGTTTCATTTTGGTTTTGAATGGTCTTTCTGTTTTTAGCCACTTCATCTGCTTGAATGTTGAGGGTTTCATCAATTCCCTTTTTCTTTTCTTTGACAGATGTTTCAGCAGTGGTTGCAGAAGACTTCTTCTCAGACTCAGGCTTTTGGGTTGGCTTTTGCCTTGGAGTAGGTCTGCTAACCTTCTTCATATCATGTTTCTCCCCATTTTTGGCTTCATCTTGATCATCATCTTTGTAGATAGATGCAGGGGCAGTGCCAGTCAATTTGGTCAAGGCTTCTTTGATAGCCTTGATATCTGCCTGAGTATCTTTGTACCTTGCATCAACCATATTTCTGAGTAGTGCCATTTGAGTATTGTGTTGAGTTTCTACAAGTTCCCTTTGAGCAGTAATGATTGGTTACACAACATTTCATAGCTCTTGGGAGTATTGTTGTGGAGTGGGTTGACTTTTGGAGGCTTGAACCAGAAATTGAATGGATTCATTCATCCGAGCAACAGTGGTTTCCATGGTTGAGAGCGTCTTTGTCAAATCTTGGTATTTTAAACCATCACCCAAATGAATGGGATCATCTGATTTCCCACTAGCAGTGGTTGTATCAGCTATTGAAATAAGATGAGTCTCCAAAGTTTCATCAACTGAATACCCTTTTTCTTGGTACTGGGGACTTCCCGCTACAGTGGTTTCGTTGGAAATCTCACCAGTTGTTAACTTGAACACACCAGTGGATACCTTGATAGCATCAACAATGGTTGCCTTCAAGGGAGTCTTAATTATGAAACTACTGTCTAGATGTTGATCAATGGATCCAACGTCTGTAGTAGCTGCTCCACTTGAACTACCAACAGGAATTTCATGAAATTCCAATGGTGTAACCTCCTCAGCTGTTTGTGGGATAACCAATTGAGGTGGTTCAGACACAACCATTTTTGAAGGTGTACTCTCTTTAATGAGTTGGTGAGAGGGGCTGGTTTGTGTCTGAAGCTCAATGGCATCAAACAGAGGTTTAATGGATGGTGGAATTGGATATGTGGGGATAGGTGTTGAAAGAGAATTTTCCCAGGGAAGAGGGCTGTTAAGCATATTCTCAAGTGAGGATAATACTTCATGATGTGGTGTCCCTGTGCTTACAACTTGTTCCTTTTGTGAGGAAGTAGGAGGAGTTAAGGCTTTAGGTGGACACCTTTCCATCTGTTCTGAGGAAGTAGCAACAGTGGTTGTTGGTGACTTTTGTGTTGTCACTAGGTTAACTTCTAGGATCTCATCTTCCACAAGACCCGTTTTGGTGGGTTTGGTGTGTCACACCCCAACTGATGGCGGAATCATCGGGGCGCGACACTAGGCGAATCAGATTGCTCAAGAGAATCCATAACAACTATATTGCGACAGTATTTAATGCGTTCATTATCCCATACTAATAAACAATTACAATCACATAAGCTGTCACGAATTTCTTGTTCTCTCAAACAATTCAAATCCGACAACCTAGATTTTAGGTGTGTTTCTAGACTTCCTAGCTTGATTTGATGTAGACTGCGACTAAACCTGCAATATACGTTAAAATAATGTCAATACAAAAGTATTGGCGAGTATACAGGTTTGATATGTAATTGTGTAATAGATAAAAGTTGCGAATTTCCGCATACATAAACGTAATACATGACATATATACTCACAAAACTGATACTACCAGCTAAGTCCTCGAGCAGCGATTGCGATTGCTAAACTAGACCCCGTCGGGCTCAATAGTACTATACTAGTCATGGTGGGACGTCGCGAGTATAAGTCCTAGCACATATGTAACTAGCATCACGTATAACTATGCACGTAAGTCATTCGCAAGTGATAAGTAGTTTAAGCATTTGTTGTAATTTGATTTGATAGCAACGTATGTTACACCCAAAAGTGCAAAAGCAAAAAGGGTTCGAGTATACTCACAGTCGGTGTTCGGCAAGTAAACACAACTTGATTGGATTGATGGGAGCGCGTCTGAGATTAGCCTGGTTACAGTTTGATAGCTTAAGCGTCGAACAGTGCGTTAAACGGTGGCGAGTGATCCAAGTGTCACATGGTAATCCGATCGGATGGCCAGTCGATCGGGTGGCAATCCGTTCGGGTGGCACCACAGCGGGTCATGTGCAGGATCGTGTTGCCATCGGTGCAAGTAGACGGGACATATGGCTAAAGACTGCAGGAGCCCATATCCTGCAAACCGGAACCAGCAGCAGCAGCAGGGTAGCAAAAAGGGGTGTTTTCGATGTGGAGCTGAAGACCACTTTAAGAGGCACTGTCCACAGCTGAATCAGAATCAGGATCAGAACAACAACCAAGGAAACGGGAACAACAATGGGGGTAACAATGGAGGCAACAACGGGGGTAACAATGATGGCAATGGTGCCAGGGGACGTGTTTTCGTGCTGGGTCTGGGTGACGCAAGGAACAATCCCAACGTTGGGATGGGTATGTTTCTTCTGGATGATTTCTTTGTTACTGTTTTATTCGATTCGGGTGCCGATACTAGTTATGTGTCCTTAAAGGTTAGTCAAATTCTTAAGCGCACTCCAACACTTTTGAACACCAAGCACACGGTAGAGCTATCAAATGGTAAAAGTCTCGAGGCCATACACATAGTTAAGGGTTGTAACCTCGTCTTAGCTGGTCAGACCTTCTCTATCGATCTTATTCCTATCGTTCTGGGTAGTTTCGACGTTGTTATTAGGATGGATTGGTTATCTCATCAGCAAGCGGAAATTCTTTGCAACGAGAAGATTGTCCGCATCCCTCGTTCTGGTGAAGAACCCCTCGTGAACCATGGCGACGAGAGTGGTGCTGTCGTAGGCACTATCTCTTTCCGTAAGGCCCAGAAGTGTTTGCGAAAGGGCCACACTGCCATTCTAGCACTCGTTACTGATGCATTAATGGAAGAGAAGATAATTGAAGACATTCCTATTGTGCGCGATTTTCCAGAGGTATTTCCTGAGGAATTACCTGGTCTTCCGCCTCTTCGACAAGTCGAGTTTCAAATCGAGCTAGCTCCTGGAGCAGCACCAATAGCTCGTGCACCTTATCGACTAGCTCCGTCAGAACTTGAAGAACTGTCCACGCAATTACAAGAACTCTTGGAAAAGGGTTTCATACGTCCTAGCTCTTCGCCCTGGGGAGCTCCAGTCTTGTTTGTGAAGAAGAAAGATGGCACTTTCAGAATGTGTATTGACTATCGCGAACTCAACAAGGTGACCGTGAAGAATCGTTATCCCCTCCCACATATAGACGACTTGTTCGACCAATTGCAAGGGTCGAGCTTTTACTCTAAGATTGATTTGAAATCGGGATACCATCAGCTGAGAGTCCGAGATGAGGACGTCTCCAAAACAGCATTCAGAACTCAGTATGGGCATTACGAGTTTCTAGTTATGCCTTTCGGATTGACGAATGCACCAGCGGTCTTCAGGGATCTCATGAACCGAGTGTGCAAACCTTACCTGGATAAGTTTGTCATAGTTTTCATCGACGATATCCTGATCTATTCAAAGAGTCAGGAAGAACACGAGCAACACCTGAGGCTTATTTTGAAACTTCTTCGAACAGAGCAGTTGTATGCCAAATTTTCGAAATGTGACTTCTGGCTTCGCGAAGTCCACTTTCTAGGCCACGTAGTAAACAAGGATGGGATTCATGTGGATCCATCCAAGGTTGACTCGATCAAGAACTGGCCTGCACCCCGTACACCAACAGAAATCCGCCAATTCTTGGGTTTGGCAGGATATTACAGAAGGTTTATCAAGGATTTCTCAAAGATTGCGCAACCTCTCACTTCACTGACTCAGAAGGGTGTCACCTATCGTTGGGGTGATGCACAGAAATCCACATTTCAGCACTTAAAAGATAGACTTTGTAGCGCGCCTATCCTCTCATTTCCTGAAGGCACAGATGCTTTTGTGGTTTATTGTGACGCTTCCATCCAAGGACTTGGTTGCGTGTTGATGCAACGTGACAAGGTCATTGCCTACGCATCGCGCCAACTTAAAGTTTACGAAAGGAACTACACTACGCACGACTTGGAATTGGGAGAAGTTGTTTTCGCACTTAAGATATCGAGACATTACCTGTACGGTACCATGTGCACCATTTACACCGATCACAGGAGTCTCGAGCATATCTTCAAGAAAAAGGAATTAAACATGCGACAACGTCGATGGGTCGAGCTCTTGAATGATTACAAATGTGCGATCAAGTACCATCCGGGCAAAGCCAATGTTGTGGCCGACGCCCTCAGCCGAAAGGATACTACACCTAGGCGTGTGCGAGCGTTACAACTTACCATCCAATCTAGTATTCCCGCCCAGATACGAGATGCTCAGGTCGAAGCATTGAAAGCATAAAACATCAGGGCTGAGTCCTTACGAGGATCAAGGAAACGCTTAGAACAAGAGGAAGATGGCGCTTACTACGTAATAGGGCGCATCTGGGTCCCACTTTACGAAAACTTACGCGAGCTTGTGATGGATGAAGCGCACAAGTCTCGTTATTCGGTACATCCTGGTTCGGATAAGATGTACCACGATCTCAAGACTACGTATTGGTGGCCCAGCATGAAAGCCAACATAGCAACCTACGTCAGTAAATGCTTGACTTGTGCTAGGGTCAAGATTGAATATCAGAAAGCATCAGGCCTACTTCAACAACCAGAGATACCTAATGGAAATGGGAGCAAATTTCCATGGATTTCGTTACTGGCCTGCCTAGACCTCAACGTGGAAATGACACTATTTGGGTGATAGTGGATCGATTGACCAAGTCTGCACATTTTCTCGCTATCAAGGAAAAGGACAAGTTTTCTACTCTAGCAGACATCTACCTAAAGGAAGTAGTATTAAGGCACAGAGTGCCAACCTCCATCATTTCTGATCATGACTCACGTTTTACATCTGAATTGTGGCAAGCTATGCACAAGTCCTTTGGTTCCCGATTAGACATGAGCACAGCATATCATCCACAGACGGATGCGCAATCTGAATGCACCATCCAAACCCTTGAAGACATGCTTAGGGCATGTGTAATCGACTTTGGTAATGGCTGGGAAAAACACCTCCCGTTAGTGGAGTTTTCGTATAACAACAGTTACCACACCAGTATCCAGGCCGCTTCGTTCGAGGCATTGTATGGACGTAAATGCCGATCACCTCTCTGTTGGGCAGAAGTTGGCGACAGTCAAATCATTGGCCCAGAACTTGTAGTAGATACAACCGAGAAGATTGCTCAGATACGACAACGAATGGCGGCAGCTCGTGACTGTCAGAAAAGCTACGCTGATAAGCGCAAACCACTCGAGTTCCAGGTTGGGGATCGAGTGCTACTCACAGTCTCACCTTGGAAAGGTGTAGTTCATCTTGGCAAACGAGGCAAACTCAATCCGCGTTATGTCGGACCGTTCGAAATCACTGAGAAAATTGGCAAGGTCGCTTAGAAGTTGAATCTACCTGAAGAACTCTGTGGAGTTCACAACGTATTCCACGTGTCAAATATGAAAAAGTGTCTGTCAGATGAGACCCTCAGAGTTCCCTTAAAGGAGCTCACAATCGATGACCAGTTGCGATTCGTCGAGGAACCAGTTGAAATCACAGACCGAGACGTTAAGATTCTCAAGCGTACTAGAATACCTCTTGTTCAAGTTCGTTGGAACTCCCGTCATGGCCTAGAGTATACCTGGGAACGAGAAGACCAAATGAAACTCAAGTATCCCTAGTTGTTTAAGGAAAGTGCTACCACTACTGAGGCTGAAGCTACTGCAGAATTTCGGGACGAAATTCCAAACCAACGGGGGGATGATGTGACACCCCAGGAAACCACGCAACTTAACTAGCTTCCTCAGTAACCACGTGCTAAATTTTGGGATGAAATTTTCTTAACAAGGGGAGAATGTGACAACCCTCATAATTACATGTATCACTACGATTTATTAATGTTAACTAAAGTGCTTGATGACTGTGCTGAATAACTTAACTGCTTTTTGATTACTGGGTCATACTTACATGTGCTTGTTAACATACTAGTCTTGTGCAGAAAATTGACTAAATAGTCCTGTAGGCTTTCCTAAGTGTTGGGAATTAAAAGTGTTACAAAAAGATACATAAAAGACACTAAACGGAACCACTTAGCACTTTAACGAACCGGTATCTAACCGAACAACCGGACATTACCCGGGACACCAAAATTTTGTCAGAAACATTGGTTTATTATTTCTGAGCTAGTCATGGTCTCCGAATACCCCAACACACTAGAAAATATGACATACACTTAATGCATTAGATATTACACTTAACCTCCTAAATATTTACATACTTATTACCAAATTTTACAATTAACCCTCTAGCCTAAATTCGATCATCATCACAAATATATTCCAAAGATGTTTTTTTGTTGATCTTGCTTGATTTAGTTGCCAAGAGATAAGAGTCATGATTACAAAATGGCCAATGGGATTAAAAGGAATCATTATAACTTCACACTCCCCAACTTCACTTCACCTCCCTCACACTCTCTCTCCCTCTCTCTGCCTACACATAACCACCACCCCCTCCCCCTTTGCAACTTTCATTCATTCCATTTCCAAGTTCAAATCAAGAGTTAGTGGTCTTCCCTAGCCCTTGAGCTAGTTGTAAGTTTCTTACTACTTGTCTTGTTTCTTATTTTGTGGTTAAAGAGATATATAGATTGTTGTTTAATGTTTAACACAAGATCACTAAAAGAAAATGAACAAGAATCATGAACATAAGTTTACATAAAGATGAAATCTTGTTGGATTAAGATTGATTAAAGCATGATGGCATTTGATTGTTGATTTCTTGATAAACACTTGTTTAGGGTATTTGCTTGTACGTTTTAGTAACATTAAGCTATAAAAAGCATGCTGAGTAAAGTTTCCATCCAACTTCAACTGGCTGTAACTGGACCGTTATAAATCGAAAAGTTGATTTTCTGAAGTCTAAATTATGTATTTTTGAAAACCGAAACAAATGGCGCTAGAATCATATTTTTTTGAGGTCGTTTACTATTTTTAAAGGCTCGTTTTGTAACAGCAGCAAAAGCTGCATTTTTACTGCTGAAAATGTGTGTTATGTTTTTCGTCATAACCTGAAATCTGTGTAGAACTAGCTCATGAAATTTGTACTATAGATGACCACTGATGTCGTAATGCTCCCACTGGAATTTCATTACTCGGACTTACGATGAATTTTAAATAAATTATTCCGTGGACTGTAGTCAGAAAGTGACGAATCTGATTGGAGTCCGGTAAATGATTTTTATAAAATAATGGGTAATGAATTGGATCCCGATATTTTTACACAATAATATTTGGGAATTTTTGGAGTGAGTTAACTATTTTATTAAAATACCCGAAAATAGTCCAGTTTTGGATGTTCAAGCTGAAACAATATAACTAGTGATTTGCATGTCTAAATGTCGGTTATGTTATCCGATAATGATCTAACATGTTATATGTCAATGAAAGTGTTATGTGCAATATCGTATGCTTGCTCTTGAGTAATTATAAGTGGAATGTTTATATGGGCGTGAACTATTAAAGTGAGTGCATGTTATGTGGTAGATGTGTGTAGGAACTTCGTGCTTATTTGAAGTCACTTATAAACTAAGTGGTAATCATACTAGGACGTGATTGACCAACACCGATTGTTAGCTATTTTATAGAGTCAAACCAAGCAACCAAAGGTGAGTTCACACTTTCTACAAGGCATGGGATTCCCGGTGGTTTGGGAATGGGTTAAGAAACAAAAATGGAACCTACATATCCTCCTTGGGTAGGACATGTACCGCCATCCTCCATAGGTAGGATGCCAATATTAATCCTGCGTATTCTCCTTGGGTAGAATGCGTGCGTTCGTCCTCCTTGGGTAGGACAACAACCTTAAACTACTAGCCAAAACTCTATCACCTAAGTCCCTCATTTTATATCGACTTAATCGCCGAGGCAGATGGCGAGCGGGTCATTAGTTAATAGCGCTATTAGGTTTGACAAATCTCACACCGTGTCATCCGAACGGGCGTGTACTAATGGATCATGGCAAACTGTCAATGATGATAGACATTGATGTAGGGCACAACTTACTTTCGTCAGTAGTTGATATGGTAACGGTCTAGTGGTTCACATAGGAAAGCCCCCACGGGTCATGGTTTGGGAAAAAAAAGGAATTGGTTAATCATATATTCAACTATGGGGTAACCCCCACGGCAAGTAAGCCAACTAAACGAAAACAATGCTTTTTTTAAACAACTTAAAACAAACACCCAACTGTGAACTCGCTCAACTTTATTGTTGACTCGTTGTTACATGCCTTATAGGTTGTTAGATGCCTATAGAGCTTGCACGAGGAGGAGTTCGTTGTGGGATATGGACTGCTATGTCCAGTTCTAAACATTTAAACTTTATGAACTTATTTATGTTTTGGGTTTTACCTTTAATGCTTCCGCTGTTTAATTTGAACTTGGTCCACTAGCTTTTGACCACGAATTGTATTGTGTGGTTGGATTTTATTTACTTAATTTTGTTTTTCAATATGATTGGTGGCTCGATCCTGGTCATGTCACGCCTCCAAGCGGTGATACTCCGCATGGTGGATTTTGGGGGTGTGACACCTGATCTCGACTGGATCACTCGGTTGTGTTATGCGAGTATTTTTCGAAAATGTGTGTATTGTGTTGGCCTTAGGAAAGGCTAAGTAATATTCCAGCCTTAGGAAAGGCTCCTCGCGTGAAGTTGTAGTATGCGGTGTTCACGCGATGTTGTAGTCTTTAGCGAATTCGAATGAGAGTATCAAGTAGGCCTGTGCAAATCCTATTGGGTTCGCACGAGTCGGCCTGTAGGTACCTAGACTATAGACTAGGTCATTTCTAAGACATCGACCAGGACTAGGTCAAGTCTGGCCTAATTCCCTATATTTATGGCTCTGATACCAATCTGTCACACCCCAACCGATGGCGGAATCATCGGGGCGCGGCACTAGGCGAATCAGATTGCTTAAGAGAATCCATAACAACTATATTGCGACAGTATTTAATGCGTTCATTATCCCATACTAATAAACAATTACAATCACATAAGCTGTCATGAATTTCCTGTTCTCTCAAACAATTCAAATCCGACAACCTAGATTTTAGGTGTGTTTCTAGACTTCTTAGCTTGATTTGATGTAGACTGCGACTAAACCTGCAACATATGTTAAAATAATGTCAATGCAAAAGTATTGGCGAGTATACAGGTTTGATACGTAATAGTGTAATAGATAAAAGTTGTGAATTTCCACATACATAAACGTAATACATGACTTATATACTCACAAAACTGATACTACCAGCTAAGTCCTCGAGCTGCGATTGTGATTGCTAAACTAGACCCTGTCAGGCGCAATAGTACTATACTAGTCATGGTGGGACGTCGCGAGTATAAGTCCTAGCACATATGTAACTAGCATCACGTATAACTATGCACGTAAGTCATTCGCAAGTGATAAGTAGTTTAAGCATTTGTTGTAATTTGATTTGATAGCAACGTATGTTACACCCAAAAGTGCAAAATCAAAAAGGGTTCAAGTATACTCACAGTCGGTGTTCGGCAAGCAAACACAACTTGATTGGATTGATGGGAGCGCGTCTGAGATTAGCCTGGTTACAGTTTGATAGCGTAAGCGTCGAACAGTGCGTTAAACGGTGGCGAGTGAACCAAGTGTCGCATGGTAATCCGATCTGATGGCAATCCGATCAGATGGCCAGTCGATCGGGTGGCAATCCGTTCGGATGGTCATCCGATTGGATGAACATTCGATTGGATTGTCGCCTTGGTTGGTGATGAGGTGTTTGTGTATGATGGTTGCCCTTTTGAAGTTTTCGTTGTAGCATTTTGAAAACAGAGAAGTATCTCTACCTTTCAGGTCGGTCGATTGAACGGCCGGTCGATCGGGTGGTTGTTCGATCGGACGGTGATCCGATCGGCAAGACACTTTGGTTGATGTTAAGCTCACAGCAAACTGGTTGCTCGATCGGGTGGTAGTCCGATCGGGTGACAATCCGTTGGAACTGATGTGCAATGAAGATTTGTAAAACGTTTAAGTGTTGAGGATCCAAAGTCAGCCGATCGGATGGTCGTTCGATCGGACGGCAATCCGATCGGATGGCAATCCGTTTGTCATTTAGATCCTTGAATGTTTGAAAATTGTTTAAGTCTTGATACCAAGTGCAATCCGATTGGAATGCGGGTCGATCGGGTGGCAGTCCGATCGGATGGCAATCTATCCCGCAGCCTAATCGTTTCACAACTTGTTGATTTTGTTAAGTTTCTGCTATTTGATCGAAACGGTATGACTACGAGCTAAAAAATGGAAACTCCACCGAGTCCAAGTCATTGGATCAGATGGAAATAACCCCGTCCGATCAGTTAACTGTTCTCGATGTTTATTCATGTTCAACACGATAAGCCGGTCATCTCGTTGATAGGAACCAGTTCTCAAACCGACACATCACTAGAGACAGAGTAGAAGGTCTGTACGAGCTCTGTTACTACCGGTTTTGAGTGAAAATTTAAGAAAGTTTGAAGAAAAGCTTAGAAAACTTAGATTTGGCTTAGATTTTAGGAGAGATTAGTGTTTATACACCGTGGAATCTATGTGATCTGGCCTGTTCTTGATGAGATGAGGTCACACTTCATTATTCCTAAGAACTCTACGATGACATCACCTTAGAACGGCTCAAATCTGAAGATCTAGCGGTGGAAACAGAGATCTGATGGTGAAAAAGATGAATAAGTGTGTGTAGATTATAGAAGTAAAAGATTTAGGTCGGAAACTTACAAGAATCACGAGAAATCGAGAGAAAAGGGTCCAAGAGCGTGCTGGTCGAGTGAGAGCTGTCACATCACTGTTCAAGTGATGTGACAAGTGCTATTTATAGGTGAAGGGGAGTGGAGGTGATGCAGTTCATCGGATCGGATGGCTGTCCGATCGAGCGACACCTCGATCGGGTGGCAATCCGATCGATCGGTCAGTCGATCGGTGGCATCCGGCGAGTTGTGTTTCGGTGTTTCGATGAGCGTTGCGATGGTTTTGGTTACACATTTTCATATATATATATATATATATATATATATTTATATATATATATATACTTATTATAATTAATCACAAAAGGTCTTACATACGTATTTACATTCCCCAGTTTGTGTTGCGATAGTCAGGTTTCGTTTCGAGTTTGCGTTACTTGCGACACATCACGGCTATCGAAGAGGGTAGAATAGGTCCTCACTCAACGTCATCGTGAGTGTTAGTATGTGCGATGAGACGTGTTATGCTACAATGATCAACGGGGTACCACCCACTCGTATTGCCATCATCGTCACGACGGTCGGTGGGGTAGTACGCACTCGTAGAGTCATTGTTAGCTCTAATGTTTGCGTTAATGTATTATGCGAAATTAGCATTGTAATAGTGTAGTATGCGGCGCAGTTACTTTATGATCTGAATCTCTGGTGCTAGGCGTAACGAGTGTAGCGATTAGTAAAAACGCACGAACATGCGGGTTGTTACAATCTCCCCTGCTTTAGAAAATTTCGTCCCGAAATTAATCCACAAGAAGGGTTGCGAAAATTGATACGAATAAGGGTAGCGATAAAACGTCAATACAAGCGAGAGGTCGATTAAGATTCGACGAGCCTGGGTGACGAGTTAAAGCGATTCGTATAACCAAAAGCGATAACACACACAGAAAGGCAATTCCCAAGCGTTTAACTTGATTACAAAAATTACTCTCACAGTGCGGCGTTAAATGTATCGATGTTCACACCAGCGCTATGAGGAGGGTTTTTGTTGGGTTACTAAAAGATTTTAAAGTGTTTCAAACTCGTTTTACGAAATTTTCTCATCACATGGCATTAACTTGAGTCGATTTTCACACCAGTGTCATAAGAAAATCTCGTTTCGTACAAAGGTTTTTAGAAAATTTTATGAGGGAAAATCTTTGTTTTCACAAAGGTTTTAAATAATATCAAAATTTTAAAATTTAAAGTCGGCCCCGCATGGCACCTTCCCACGAAAGTTCGACAATATGGCTAAAACACTTATATATAGGAAGTACCAGCGGCGTATCCACCTTGTTTTAGCCACATGGTTTCCGTCCCGTGAGGCAGTGTCATGTGTGTCGACACAGTACCGATAGAGCTCGATTCCCTCGGTCCAAGCGAAAGAGGCTCGGGCCAAGTGTAAGAGAAAGATTGAGCGAACTGAGTGATGAGGTCGTTTACGAACTCAGTTCAGCAATGCAAGCGAGAGGGATGGCGGTATGCGATAAGCGAAAAGCGATAGCGACAACCGTCGAGCGATAAGAGACGATTGTTGCGATGCCAGCGATGGTGATATGCGCGATTAATGCGATTCGATTGGATTGATCAACTCTACAAAATTCAACTAACATTAGACCCCACATGGCCTTTTTCCACGAAAGTCTGCTGATATGGTTAAATCACTTATATATAGGAAGTACCAGCAGTGTATTCACCATGCTTTAACCATATGAGTTTTGTCCCGTGAAGCCAGGTCATGTGTGCTAACTTTAACACAGATAACACAGATAACGGTTAGCGGTAGCGATAGCGATAGGCGACGAGCGATTGAGCAATACACAGCAAGCGATACAGCGATGCACACAATAAGCGATAGCGATTCACATAATAGGCGATATCGATTCACATAATAGGCGATAGCGATTGCGAGATAGATTTTAGCGATAAAGCGATTTAATTAGCTTCGGATAGAATCACAAATTTTAACTATCGTTGCGCCCCACATGGCATCTTTCCACGAAAGTTTACTAATATGGCTAAAAAACTTATATATAGAAAGTACCGGCGGCGTATCCACCATGTTTTATCCATACTAGATCTGTTTCGTGAATCGATGTCATGTGTGCCAACATACACAAGTAGCGATAAGCGTTAAAAGCGATAAGCGATGCGAGTATCGAAGTGATGAGATCGATAGATGCGTTAAGCGTTAAAGTGTTGCGAGGGTGATGTGCATTAGATTCCAGTGAAATTGCGATTGAGTTGCGATTAAAGACTTACGACCAGTCTTGCGTCGATGCAATTGCCCTGCGGGGGTTGACTCTCCAGAGTCCATCGATGAGGCATTTGCATTGCGTTTGCAGACTTATGAAAAGTCTCGCGATGATGCGATGTAATTGTTACGCCTTGCGAATGAGTGTAGTGTGTCGAAAATTACCATAATAGTATAGGTCTAAATAACGTTCAACTCCACGTGGCGCTTTCTTCACGAGACTTCGGTAGTATCGCAAGGCACACCATGCTTTACCCCTACTACTTGCATCCCGTGAGTAGATGTCGCACTTTGTTGACATGGTTAAGGCACTTATATATAGGAAGTACCAACGGCGTATCCACCACGCTCGACCATGCTTTTAACATTATGGCACCATTAGAACTCATTACGATCTCCGTGCACTGACCAAACTAATCCCGTGTGCACCCGTGATTAGTCGTTCCTTGCACGTTTATCGTACCTTATTCTAAGAGTGTGGTGAGGGTAAAACACATTATATCATGATATAATATATAGCATGTGTGTGATTCCAGATTAAGTGCGAAGACGAGAGAGAAAGCAAGAGATAAATAGAGTCCACATTGCGTCGATAAATAGAACAAATTCAACACATAAAAGAAACTAACAGCGAAAATCGTAGCATTACTACAACATTTAAAGCATGACAAATGTTGTTGTGCAGGACTTTTGCGGAGACTGCGATCCCTGCTGAATTTCCTCAAGGGTGCGGTCATGTGCGACAGTTCTGGGTAAAATGACCATACCAGTTGCAATTGTCGCAATAGCGACAGTTAGCTCCTGGTGGGTGATGATACGTACACATGAGACACAAGGGATGGCTTCCGGTGTAGGCGCACTTCACCAGAACAGGAGCAAATCGTAGCGGTGTGGGGTTTGTGTTGGTGCATGTTTGTGACAACAGCTTAGATTTGGTCTTTGGATATCTTGTAATTAGTTAAACGATAAACGGTTAGCGGGTTTAGCTTTGTAATAGTTAGTTATAATGTTTGGGCTAACCAAACCCATACTTATGGGGATGTGGGACGAATTGGGCCTTGCCCAAATTCGCAGCCCAAGAGGTTTTGACCCAGCCCAAGTAGCAAACCTTGTGTTATATAAACAAGGTTAGGGTTTAGGTTAATCAGCCAAAACATTTGTGTGTGAGGATTTTCCTGAGAGACTAGGTCTTGGACGAATTTGGAGTTGGTTAGGGATCTTGATTGATTGTAATCAGTTTGATAGATAATCAATAAAGATCCAGTTTGAAAGTGAATTGCTGATTGCTGATTTATGTTTCTACTCATTCTGTGATATTCTGATCAAGAGGATTCCGCACTCTTGATTAGATTGACAATTCTGTGAAAGATCCATACATCAAGGGGACCTACAATTGGTATCAGAGCGTTAGGCTCTTGAAGGCTCGGTTCAGAATTGTTGGCTGCAGAAACAGGAAGAATTTTCGAAATCTTTGAAATACAAAAATTAGGGTTTCGAATTTTTTTTGTGTGTTTGATAAAGTAAACGAAATTCTTTGGCTGTTTTGATCTTCTGCTTTGTTTGATTTCGGTTTTGCAGGTTTTAGGGTTTTCAGGAAAGTTTTCGGTTGATTGTGGACGAATTTTTGGCTAATTTCTTTGAAGATTCGGAGACTCTCTTCGTGTTCTTCATTAAGTTTATCAGAATTTTTGTCAAAAGTTTGCTGATTTGCTGTTTTGATTTTGCAGGAAGTTGTTAGGAGGATCAGGAAAATAATCAAAAATTCGAAAAGATTAAGTTTCCAAATTTTACAGACCTGCGAACTTATCGGCGAAATAAATCCAAAGGCGACTTTGGTAACCGTGTGATTGTCCACAGCGAAATCATCACGGTTTCAGCGACTTTACCAGTCGTCGTAATAGCGAATTTGGCAGCGAATTTGACCAGCAAACCTTGACCAGCGAATTTAATTGACTCATCAGCGAAATTAACATAGAACCTAGCGAAATTAGGAGAGGAATTAAGGGGTGGAATTTCAGTTGGCAAGCGTCGAAAAAATTTGACTGTTTTTCAAATAGAAATTGATACGTAGCTCGTTTGACAGAACCGTCTGCACCGTTGAATTCCTCGTATTTTTAGGGCAAAAAAAATGTCAAACATGTCTACTTTGAATGAGCTGTTGAAGATGGAGCATGAGGTTGGCACTACCAATAAACCACCTAAGATGATGAAGGTGGAGAATTATTTGACATGGAAGGATCGTTTTAAATCCTTCATTGAATATAAGGACACTCGCATGTGGATATGCATTGAAGATGGGTACACAAACCCAACACACGACTTTGAGGGCAGAACACGTAGAACTGCTTATGTGAACATGGAAGATGCTGATAAAAAGATGTATGAGGCTGAAAAGAGAGCCTTAGCTGCAATCAAAATGTCCTTACCTGATAGCATCAAGCATACTTTCAAGAAGTACACAAACTCAAAGGATATGTGGGATGCATTAGAGAAAAGATATGCTGGAAATGAAGATGTTAAGAAAAACAAAGTTGATCTACTGAAGAAGAAGTTTGCTGTTTTCAAGTTCATGAAACATGAGTCACTTGAGGACATCATCACTCGATACTACCATCTGATGTCGGAAATGGATAATTATGAGATAGAGTGCTATACTGACGTTGAAAAGAATGACAAGCTACTCGATGCCTTACCTACTAAATGGGATATCTACACTATCATGATCAAGGGAGAAGCAGATTATGAAACAAAAGAGCTTGAAGAAGTAGTTGGCAAGCTGAGAGCTTATGAGCTTAGTATGAAGAAGAAAGACACTGGATATGATTAGGTTCAAGATCCAACGATTTACGATGGGCATTTTGCTAGGGAATGTCAAAAACAAAAGCAGGAGACTTCGAGTCAGAGTTCAAACAATAGGAATGCTTCAAACAACTCTAACTCGAGAGCACTGATCTCTACTGCTAGAGAAGGTTCTTATGACTGGAGTGTTCACTTGGAAAATGATGACAATGTCACACAGGCATTCATGGCAGAGATAAATCCAGTTGATGATGGTGAAGCTACTGTGGGAGATGCTGAAGCAAAAGTGGATGCTGAGGTTGAGGTGAAGAAAGAGAGTGAAGCTGAAGAAAAGGAAGCTGAATACAACAGAGTGAAAGCTCAGCTTGCAGCTCTCATGGCCAACTCTGATAAACAAACAGGAAAGGTAAAATCAAATTCTGTGTGTTTAAAATGTCGTGAACTACAGGGTGAGGTTGACAGGTTGTCAACACAAAACCAAAGTCTGGTGAGCGAGATGTCTAACATAAAAGAAGCAAACTTTTTTGCTAAAAGAAATGAATCCTCATACTTGAAGAAGATAAAAGGTTATGAAAGTAAAATTGACTCATTAACCTGCAAACTAAACGAAAAACTTCAAGTCATAGACTTAGCTCATGAAATGATGGCTGAGAAAACAAAAGAGATTTCTGAAAAATGCAAAGAGTTGTCAGATGCACAACTCAAAATTGTTGAACTTGAAAAGAAATTAGGTCAGTTCAGGGACTCTACTTTTGTTATGAAACATATGATGGGTGGCTTGAAGAAAAGTAATGACAAAACCAGTGTGGGATTCCATGATTTCAATGAAGTTCCACCTCCTGTTAGTCATGACTATTCTTTCTTGCCTGATGAAGATGACCTCATGGACTTTGTGTCAACATCACCAAGTAGTTCCACATCAAGCCAAGGAAATGTGTTTGTTAGTGCTGATGCTCAGAAGGATAATAACAGCACACCTGTTTTGAAAAAGAAAACTTCACATCCTAAGAATAACAATCCAACTTTTGTTAAAAAGGTTAATTTTGTTCAAGGAAGTGACATGAAAAACGAAACAGCTGTTATTGAAAACGAATCTAATGTAGAGTTTGCTAAAAACAAGAACAAAGAAAATTCTGAAACTAAGCAAACTGAACCAAATCCTTCTAAGGCATCATCAGCAAAACCCGAATCTAGTTCAAAGGATTCAGAAAAGAAGTCTTCGAAAAAGAGATCGTGCTTCAAATGTCACACCAAGGGACATGTAGCTAGCTGCTGTCCTAACAAAAAGAGTGAAGCACAAGTGAGTGAGAGAAAGAAAGAGAAATCACCTGAGAAGAAAGGTGATAATGAGGAGAAAGTTGAAAATTCTCCAAAGAAATCTGCTCATAAGCAACCAGAGAATGTTGCTGTTGGTGAAGATAAGGCTGAAAAAGGAACTCCACAAGTTCCTCGTTTTCAAAGAAAACAACCAAGATTTCAGCCTAGATCTCCACCAGGCAGATTTGAGAGACCTAAAAGCAGTTCACCAAGAATGAACAATCATAATTCTAATAATTTCAGAAGTCAAGGTCAATATCAAAATCGATACCAAAATAATGGTGGTCGAACTTTTTATAACAATGGATTTAGAAATTACAACAATAATGCTTCTTGGAATCAAAATTCAAGATATCAAAGTCAAAGTTTTCAAATGTCAAATAGTCCAAACACATATAGGAACCCTCAGGACCAAAGACCTAGTGGAAATCAAAATCAAATTCCATCAACAGGTCTGAGATCCAAGACTCCAGTTAGGAGTAATGGATATTGGATGGATGTTCCAGTAGTTGGTGAATTTGGACGACCCAAGACCATTAAGGCTTGGGTCCGGTTGGTGTGTGCAGGAGCTGTTAAGGAGGATTTTCAACTTATGGTATGTTGATAGTGGCTGCTCCAGGCACATGACGGGGGATGCGAGATTGTTGACTGAATTTGAAGATTATGATGGTGGAAATGTGAATTTTGCGGGTGCTAAAGGTGGTAGAATTACAGGACAAGGAAAAGTGACCAATGGGAAGATCACACTGGACAAAGTGAACTATGTGGAGCAGCTTAAACACAATCTGATGAGCGTGTCACAAATCTGCGACAAGGGTCACTCGGTCCATTTTACCAAGAATGAAGCATTAGTGTTGAAACCAGGTTTGAAGATTCCGGACGATTGGATAGTGATGCGAGCGCCAAGGAGAAATGACACTTATGTCATGGACATGGGTGCTAAGGATCCAAATGCGGTGGTGGCGTGTTTACTATCAAAAGCATCTGAAGCTGAATCGATGTTGTGGCACAGACGCATGGCCCATATTCACTATCGAAAAATGAATTACCTTGTCAAAAATGAGCTAGTGAAAGGGGTTCCAATGCAGAGGTTTCAAGTGGAAGATAAATGCCTTCCATATCAAAAGGGAAAACAACACAAGAAACCTCATAAGTCTAAAACAGTAAATTCCATAGATGCCCCTTATGAATTACTTCACATGGATTTATTCGGTCCAGTGAACGTAAGGAGCATAGGTGGAAAGTACTATTGTTTAGTTGTCACTGATGATTACTCACGTTATTCATGGGTTTTCTTTTTAGGTACAAAAGATGAGACAGCGGAGATGCTGATAGATCTTTTTACGAAATTGGAAAACGTTCATGATGCAAGGATCAAGAGGATAAGGAGTGATAATGGCATGGAGTTCAAGAATCGAATTCTGGATCTCTATTGTCTTTGAAAGGGAATTGAACATCAATATTCTGCTCCTTATACACCTCAACAAAATGGAGTTGCTGAGAGGAAAAACAGGACGTTGATTGAAGCCGCTAGGACAATGCTTTCAAATTCAAAGCTACCAGTTCTTTTCTGGGGAGAAGCTGTGAATACAGCTTGCTACGTCCTAAACAAAGTTTTGACTGTTAAACATTTTAATAAAACTTGTCATGAATTAATGTTTAACAAGAAACCAAACTTGGAAGGCTTTGAACCATTTGGATTACCCTGCACCATTGTGCGAAATAAAGATAAACAAAAATTCGGTGAGGTGGCTGACGATGGCTACTTTCTAGGTTATGTTCCTGGCACACCGAATAAAAGGGTTTTTAATCTAAAAACTGGTAAAATTGAGGTTGTTTACAATGTTGAAATTACTACATACAAACCTCAACAATCAACGATTGGTCCTGCTATATTATATGATTATGAAAGCACTTTTAAATCATTTAATATTCCTGAGTTTCCAAATGCAGATGATTCTCAATTGATTCAAGCAGTGATTGGTGGAGACGATGAAGGCGAGTTCATGCCTAGATCGAATGTTGATATGACAGATGCTCCAGAAACTTCCCAAGGTGCGGCTGATCCTGATTCAAGTGATAGTGACTCTGAACCCATTCAGGGGGAGGAGTTCATTAATCCATTTGCAGATCAGAATATTCAGGGGGAGATTGGATCAAACCTGGGTGACAATTTAGAAGTTGATGCTGTTGCTACTACAAGAGCAAATAGAGATCATCCAGTTGACATGATACTTGGAGATCCTACTGCAGGTGTTCAGACGAGAAGAAGCATAGCAGCGAATACTGGTTTATTTGTGTCGATTGAGAAGACTGGGATTGTGAACGAGTGCTTGTATAGCTGTTTTTTTCCCAAGAGGAGCCGAAGAACATTCATATGGCTCTTAAAGACAATTCATGGGTTGAAGCTATGCAAGAGGAATTGGCCCAGTTTGCAAAGTTGAAGGTTTGGGAGTTAGTTGACCTTCCTAAAGGTTTCAATCAGCAGGAAGGGATTGATTACAATGAGGTGTTTGCACCAGTGGCAAGGTTGGAGGCAATTTGTTTGTTTCTAGCTTTCGCAACATTCAAGGGCTTCAAAGTTTATCAACTAGACGTGAAGAGTGCGTTTCTTTACGGGAAAGTCCAAGAAGTGGTGTATGTCTCACAACCAGATGGTTCGTTGATCCAGATTATCCAGATCGGGTGTACAAACTTGATAAGGCTTTGTATGGACTACATCAAGCTCCCAGGGCATGGTACGAGACACTGCTACACATCTGATCAAGAATGGTTTTGAAAGAGGTCAGATTGACAGTACACTGTTCATCAAGAGGAAGAAGGAAGATTTTTTGCTAGTACAAGTGTATGTGGATGACATCATCTTTGGGTCATCAGATGAAAACATGTGTAAAGAGTTCGAGCAGGTGACGAAGAGCAAGTTCGAAATGAGCGCTATGGGTGAGCTGTCTTACTTTCTGGGATTACAAGTTGAACAGAAGGAGGATGGGATGTTTATTCATCAAACAAAGTATGTGTATGACATTTTGAGTCGGTTCAAAATGAATGATTGCTCTACTTTCAACACACCCATTTGTGAAAATCACAATCTTGGCCCAGATCACGAAAGTACTGAAGACGTTGATCCAACTCAATACAGGGCGATGATTGGTTCTCTGATGTACTTGACTGCTTCAAGACCTGACATCATGTTTGCCGTATGCTTGTGTGCCAGATATCAGGCGAATCCAAAAGAGTCACACATGAAAGCAGTGAAGCGGATTCTTCGTTACTTGAAGGGGAAACCTAAACTTGGGTTGTGGTATCCAGCTGATAGTGATTTGAATTTTGTTGCTTACACTGACTCAGACTTTGGGGGATGCAAGTCGAACAGAAAGTCTACAACAGGTGGTTGTCAGTTCTTGGGAGGCAGGATTGTGTCTTGGCAATGCAAGAAGCAATCTTGTGTGTTTACATCTACGTGTGAAGCTGAATATATTGTTGCGGGTAGCTGCTGCTCTCAGGTTCTCTGGATACAACAGCAGATGCGCGATTACGGTTTGGATTTCACTCGTACTCCTATTATGATAGACAATAATGCCACAATTTCAATAACAACTAATCCCGTGAAACACAATCGCACAAAACATATTGACATACGTCATCATTTTATACGGGATTGTGCTGAAAAACGACTAATTGAATTACATCGAGTTGACACACTAGATAACCTGGCAGATCTTTATACTAAATCTTTTGACAGGGCTCGCTTTGAACACTTAGTCGAACTCAACGGGATGAGGAATCCTGAATAACTGGTTTTTCATAAGAATTTTGTAAATAGTTTACTGTTTTTCTTCAAAATCAAAAATCCAAAAACATTGAAAAATCAAAAACATAAAAAAAAATAGAAAATCAAACTGAGTTATCACTGTGTGAAAAAGAAGAAATGATAGTACATCAGCAAGTTAGACTGTCACACTGAAAATGAAATTAAATTGCTTAAGTGTGATAGCAGCTTCATCATATGATGTATCAGTAGGCAAAAAGCATGAAATAATCAACTTACCAATGTGATATAAACCTAAATGAACGGTGTATGAGTGGGGAACACATCAGTGGTGTATGGTTTAATGACCTTAAATCTTGCGTTGATAGATTGCCAAAATCTAAATTTTTGGGTCTTTATACTGATTTTTTCATCTGGGGATATCAGGGGTGTCCTTCTGCTGCATCCAGATATATGCTGACCTAGACACACCCCGGATATCTTAAAAGAGCAAAAATGCCAAATCCCATAAATGAAGAAGCTCTCATAGAGAGTCATTCAAATGTGCAAAAAGCATAAATCGTACCAAAAAATGGTATTTTTCTTAGCCCTCGTTAGATATTTTGGTCTCTCTGCTGTACGGAAGTACTGACCCATTCACCAATTATCTAAACGTTGAAAAATAAAACGGATGAATTCAGTATACTCACCTAGTACGATGAATCTTTGTGCATACCTTGATCGCGGGGGTATATCCTGAACTGGGACACACTAGTATATCAGTAATAAAATTACCTTAACGTATCATACGGTAATGGTACTTGAAATGTTCATGCATTTTGTTTAAGAGGACAAACATACTGGTAATCGTCTTGGACTGCTTTTCATAAAAAATTAAATAAAGAATTAACTAATTGTGTGAAACAGTTTGATTGTGCTGATATGATCTTCTTACCAGTGATTCTCACAAAAATAGAGTGTTTATTGCTTTTGTTATTTACTTGCTTTCAGAAAATATAAAAATCCAAAAATAGTGTCTTTTTATGCTTAAAATTCTTAACGTATGGAAAACTGTTATTCTTGGAGGAATTGTTACTGATAGGGGGAGACGGTGTTGGAAAGTGAGTTCAAAATTTTTAAATCATGCGGGTCATAGGGTGTGTGATTAAAAAAATTTGCGTGTTGGTAATAAGTTGAAAATGCTTAATCTGTGATATAATCTCTAGAAAAATAATAATTTATTTAACTTTGTTGAAAAATTCTTATGGTTTCTCGAGATGTTTGTTTTATAGTATACAGATTGAAGCAGTGTGTTGCTGAGAAGTTACAGTGATGAGTTGCTGTGAAGATGAGAGTTTGATTGGATGCATGGTAGAACCTCCTTTCTACATTGCAGACAAAGTTGAAGAGTTTGAAGATTGCTGTGCAAATGCTGAACTGGAGTTTACTCAAACGCTAAAGTTTTTGAAGATTTGGTGATTGGATGCATCAGCTTAGGGGGAGTCTGTTGCTGACAGAAGCTGTTGAAGCTGAAGCTATCCAAAGACCAAAGACAGTACAAGAATACATGAAGATTGCAAGAAGACTGAAGACAAAGTTATTTTATGAAGCTATTTTCAAGGGGGAGTTTGTTGGTGCATGTTTGTGACAACAGCTTAGATTTGGTATTTGGATATCTTGTAATTAGTTAAACGATAAACGGTTAGCGGGTTTAGCTTTGTAATAGTTAGTTATAATGTTTGGGCTAACCAAACCCATACTTATGGGGATGTGGGACGAATTGGGCCTTGCCCAAATTCGCAGCTCAAGAGGTTTTGACCCAGCCCAAGTAGCAAACCTTGTGTTATATAAACAAGGTTAGGCTTTAGGGTTTAGGTTAACCAGCCAAAACATTTGTGTGTGAGGATTTTCGTGAGAGACTAGGTCTTGGACGAATTTGGAGTTGGTTAGGGATCTTGATTGATTGTAATCAGTTTGATAGATAATCAATAAAGATCCAGGTTGAAAGTGAATTGCTGATTTCTGTTTCTACTCATTCTCTGATATTCTGATCAAGAGGATTCCGCACTCTTGATTAGATTGACAATTCTGTGAAAGATCCATACATCAAGGGGACCTACAGTTTGGAATTTCATCCACGCTTGGTTCCTTTCGCTTATGGCTGAGCTCGTTGCGATCCTGAGATGAGGTGTCGTTATCGTTGGAGGATTCGTCTGATGATTCGCTGGAGACATCGTCGGAGAAATATTAAGTAGAATCATCGGTAGATTCGTTGGAAGAATCGTCGGATGAGTCGATGACGATTGCTTGATGAGCTTGTTTGACAGGATTCTTGGAGAAGAATCCATCCAAGATTCATTTGTCGTTGATTTATGCGGCCAAGCGGTAGGTTTCTTCGATGGTAGCAGGTCTTGCAGTTTCAACAAAATCGCTCACACATTCAGGCAAGCCGCGAATGTACTTCGTGATGGCTTTCTCTGAAGTGTTGACTTGACTTGGGCAAATTATGCTAAGTTGTTTGAACCTTGCCGTGTAGCCAGCATTGTCACCTTCGACTTGTTTGATTTTCCAAAATTCGTCTTCTAGCTTCTGGACTTCGTGGGGTGGGCAGTACTCTTCCTTCATGAGCTCTTTCAGCTCATTCCAAGAGAGAGCGTAAGCTGCAGAGGTCCCACGTTTGTTACGTTCGGCTGTCCACCAGTCGAGTGCTAGCGATTGAAATACTCCGTTAGCGCAAGTAGTACGAAAACCATCGGGACACCCACTCTGACGAAGGGTAACTTCGATTGAATCAAACCACTGGAGTAGTTGGGACACACCTCCTTCACCTGTGAACTCCATCGGACCACAGGCTTTGAAGTGTTTGTAGAGAAAAGCAGATTGCGACGCTTTTTTCTTAATGTCTTCCGAGGTTTGAGAGTTACTGAGAGAGTGCACTTGAGCGACAATTTAAGGAATGACCTTGGCCACTTCCCTAGCCACAAGCGAGGCAATCCTCTGCTCGGCGCTTCGTTTGGCTCTTCTCCTAGCTTTTCGTCTCGAGGTAGAGTCGTTGGAAGGAATCTAGACAGAGAGAGATTTGGAGTGAGATTCGATCATAATGATTTTGAGTTTTTGCGATGCGATTGAGCGCGATCAAAACTTATTGCGAGTAATATATGATAGTCTTCACATAGGAGCCACATAGGAGACACGAAATTCCTAAGTTCCCACACAATTGATTCGCTTGTATTTACATATATAGTTATAGTTTATACTTACACACATACACGTCGGTGTAGAATGCGTGAGGACGCGATGAAGAGGGAGAGAGCGAGAGCGAAAGCGAGTAATTAGACATTAGTTTGGTTGCGAACATTCGGTTTTCGTTTTAGATTGCGATGGCTATGCGAGTTGTGCAGTTGCAAAAGCAGGGAGCGAAAATCGATAAATCGATATATCGATAAAGCGTAAAGTTTAAAAGTGTAAACACATAAGCGTAAATAGATTCTGATAAGCGTATAATCAGCGAGTCGTAAGCTAGAAAAATAGATAGAGTGCCTCGGGTGTTTAGGCGTCGACTACCCAAGGTAACTCAACCATATCCAACCAGCTCGTGCACTCGAGTTGCCCTCGAAGGCTTATGCTTCCACTGGGATGCAGCTCATGGCATTCCTCTTCTCTGGTCTTCGCGTGGCTCGAGTTATCGTTATAGTTGAGTCCTTGGTGAGAGCTTTTGAAAATCATTTTATAAAGAGCGGAGCGGTTTATTAAGGTATGGGTTTCACCCCTGACTTAATAACTTCGCACCTAACTGTGGTTGTGCTCTCCGAATAAATTCGGGAGTTCCACTAGATTTTGAAATGGAGACTTTCGTTGAGATATGGATGTCACTCCTAGCTCAACGGAAAGTTCTCGTGCTAGAAAATTGCGTTGAGTGAGCGATCTTATCAAGAGTTCTTGGATTTCACGCCTGATGTGACAACCCCCATAATTACATGTATCACTACGATTTATTAATGTTAATTAAAGTGCTTGATGACTGTGCTTAATTACTTAACTGCTTTCTGATTACTGGGTCATACTTACATGTGCTTGTTAACATACTAGTCTTGTGCAGAAAATTGACTAAATAGTCCTGTAGGCTTTCCTAAGTGTTGGGAATTAAAAGTGTTACAAAAAGATACATAAAAGACACTAAACGGAACAACTTAGCACTGTAACGAACCGGTATCTAACCGAACAACCGGACATTACCCGGGACACCAAAATTTTGTCAGAAACATTGGTTTATTATTTCTGAGCTAGTCATGGTCTCCGAATACCCCAACACACTAGAAAATATGACATACACTTAATGCATTAGATATTACACTTAACCTCCTAAATATTTACCTACTTATTACCAAATTTTACAATTAACCCCCTTAGCCTAAATTCGGTCATCATCACAAATATATTCCAAAGATTTTTTTTTGTTGATCTTGCTTGATTTAGTTGCCAAGAGATAAGAGTCATGATTACAAAATGGCCAATGGGATTAAAAGGAGTCATTATAACTTCACACTCCCCAACTTCACTTCACCTCCCTCACACTCTCTCTCCCTCTCTCTGCCTACACATAACCGCCACCCCCTCCCCCTTTGCAACTTTCATTCATTCCATTTCCAAGTTCAAATCAAGAGTTAGAAGGAGCCTTGTGGAGTTTTGAAGCTTGAAGACCTTGAGGAACCTCCATCCATAAGCTTTCATCCACCATTCTCATCATCCTTTCTTTAGTGGTCTTCCCTAGCCCTTGAGCTAGTTGTAAGTTTCTTACCACTAGTCTTGTTTCTTATTTTGTGGTTAAAGAGATATATAGATTGTTGTTTAATGTTTAACACAAGATCACTAAAAGAAAATGAACAAGAATCATGAACATAAGTTTACATAAAGATGAAATCTTGTTGGATTAAGGTTGATTAAAGCATGCATGGCATTTAATTGTTGATTTCTTGATAAACACTTGTTTAGGGTATTTGCTTGTATGTTTTAGTAACATTAAGCTATAAAAAGCATGCTGAGTAAAGTTTCCAGCCAACTACAACTGCCTTTAACCGGACCGTTATAAATTGAAAAGTTGATTTTCTGAAGTCTAAGTTATGTATTTTCGAAAAACGAAACAAATGGCGGTAGAATCATATTTTTTTGAGGTGGTTTACTATTTTTAAAGGCCCGTTTTGTAACAGTAGCAAAAGCTGCGTTTTTACTGCTGAAAATATGTGTTATGTTTTTCATCATAACATGAAATATGTGTAGAATTAGCTCATGAAATTTGTACTATAGAAGACCACCGATGTCTTTGTAATGCTCTCACTGGAATTTCATCAATCAGACTTACGATGTATTTTAAATAAATTCTTCCGTGGACTGCAGTCAGAAAGTGACGAATCTGATTGCAGTCCGGTAAATGATTTTTATAAAATAATGGGTAATGAATTGGATCCCGAGATTTTTACAAAATAATATATGGATCGTTTAAGACCCTCTGTGAAAAGTTGGGAATTTTTGGAGTGAGTTAACTATTTTATTAAAATACCCGAAAACAGTCCAGTTTTGGATGTTCAAGCTGAAACAATATAACTAGTGATTTGCATGTCTAAATGTCGGTTATGTTATCCGATAATGATCTAACATGTTATATGTCAATGAAAGTGTTATGTGAAATATCGTATGCTTGCTCTTGAGTAGCTATAAGTGGAATGTTTATATGGGCATGAACTATTAAAGTGAGTACATGTTATGTGGTAGATGTGTGTAGGAACTTCGTGCTTATTTGAAGTCACTAATAAACTAAGTGGTAATCATACTAGGACGTGATTGACCAAGACCGATTGTTAGCTATTTTATAGAGTCAAACGGAGCAACCAAAGGTGAGTTCACACTTTCTACAAGGCATGGGATTCCCGGTGGTTTGGGAATGGGTTAAGAAACAAAAATGGAACCTACATATCCTCCTTGGGTAGGACATGTACCGCCATCCTCCATAGGTAGGATGCCAATATTAATCCTGCGTATTCTCCTTGGGTAGAATGCATACGTTCGTCCTCCTTGGGTAGGACAACAACCTTAAACTACTAGCCAAAACTCTATCACCTAAGTCCCTCATTTTATATCGACTTAATCGCCGAGGCCGATGGCGAGCGGGTCATTAGTTAATAGCGCTATTAGGTTTGACAAACCTCACACCGTGTCGTCCGAACGGGCGTGTACTAATGGATCATGGCAAACTGTCAATGATGATAGACATTGACGTAGGGCACAACTTACTTTCGTCAGTAGTCGATATGGTAACGGTCTAGTGGTTCACATGGGGAAGCCCCCACGGGTCATGGTTTGGGAAAAAAAAGGAATTGGTTAATCATATATTCAACTATGGGGTAACCCCCCACGGCAAGTAAGCCAACTAAACGAAAACCATGTTTTTTTTAAACAACTTAAAACAAACACCAAACTGTGAACTCGCTCAACTTTATTGTTGACTCGTTGTTACATGCCTTACAGGTCGTTAGATGCTTATGGAGCTTGCACGAGGAGGAGTTCGTTGTGGGATATGGACTGCTATGTCCAGTTCTAAACATTTAAACTTTATGAACTTATTTATGTTTTGGGTTTTACCTTTAATGCTTCCGCTGTTTAATTTGAACTTGGTCCACTAGCTTTTGACCACCAATTGTATTGTGTGGTTGGATTTTATTTACTTAATTACGTTGTTCAATATGATTGGTGGCTCGATCCTGGTCATGTCACGCCTCCAAGTGGTGATACTCCGCATGGTGGATTTTGGGGGTGTGACAGATTGGTATCAGAGCAATTGGTTATAGCGAACTTGGTTTTAAAAATGGGAAAAGCTTTTTGATAAACCCAGACTATAACCTGTACAGTGCTCAACGGTCCACAATGACACTTCGCTCCACGTGCAAGACTCAACACACTATAGGTAATATGGTTTGTGTTTGTGTTTGTATTGCCTGTCTGTTTGTAAAGTAGTGCATCAATTATGGTATACTTAGTTGACATAGCCACTGACTGAAAACTCTATGTGCTTACTCTCGCCTGTCGTCCCATGCTTACGCACTTATGCAACACCCTTCTTACCTATGTTTCCCTCGATGTGAAGATCATGAGTGGGCGTCTCAACTTGACTCAGGATCAGCTGACGACCTTGATTAATGAAAAGGTTGCTGAAGCTTTAGCAACCCAAACAGGGAGTCAACCCATGCACACTCAAACACGCATAGGCACCTTCAAGGCGTTCTTGGAATGCAAACCTCCCACTTTCGACGGCACTGGAGGGGCAATCGGCCTTCTACACTAGATCCGAAGAATCGAAAATACATTCGAAGAAAGCGAAACCCGTGCCTGTAAACGAGTAGAGTACGCTACTGGCATGTTGCAAGGGAAAGCGTATTCTTGGTGGAACGCACAAGTTCAGATGCTCGGGCTGGCAGACGCGAATGCCACCCTCTAGAGCGACTTCAAGGATTTGATTAAGGAAGAATTCTGCCACCTGGACAACATTCTGAAACTTGAAATAGAGTATTATGGTTTGAAGATGGAAGGATCAGAGATTGAGGCGTACACAAAGAGGTCCAACGACTTGGCTGCCTCATGTCCTAACTTGTCACAACCCATATCTAGACGAATCAAGCTATACCTCAGAGGTTTAGTCCCAGAAGTCCAAGGGTCTGTAATTGCGGCCAACCTTCCCACAATCCAGCAAGTCGTTCGTTTGGCGCACCAACTCACCGATCAGGCGCTGGAAGAGGGAAAGTTGCCCAAGCGTAACTCTTCCAATGCAAATGCTCTTATTAGTAACAAGTATATTTGGGGTGATCATCAAGGTGAGGGTCCTAGCTCTATACAACAGGACCCGCACAAGAAACTCGTACAGTGGGGGCTGAACTACCAAAATCAGGGGGGATACCTAGGGAATAAACCAAGATGCCGCAAGTGCCAACGGCACCACAGCGGGTCATGTGCAGGATCGTGTTGCCATCAGTGCAGAAGACGGGACATATGGCTAGAGACTACAGGAGCCCATATCCTGCAAACCGGAACCAGCAGCAGCAGGGTAGCAAAAAGGGGTGTTTTCGATGTGGAGCTGAAGACCACTTTAAGAGGCACTGTTCACAGCTGAATCAGAATCAGGATCAGAACAACAACCAAGGAAATGGAAACAACAATGGGAGTAACAATGGATGCAACAACGGGGGTAACAATGATGGCAATGGTGCCAGGGGACGTGTTTTCGTGCTGGATCAGGGTGACGCAAGGAACGATCCCAACGTTGGGATGGGTAAGTTTCTTTTGGATGATTTCTTTGTTACTGTTTTATTCGATTTGGGTGCCGATACTAGTTATGTGTCCATAAAGGTTAGTCAAATGCTTAAGCGCACTCCAACACTTTTGAACACCAAGCATACGGTAGAGCTAGCAAATGGTAAAAGTCTCGAGGCCACACACATAGTTAAGGGTTGTAACCTCGTCTTAGCTGGTCAGACCTTCTCTATCGATCTTATTCCTATCGTTCTGGGTAGTTTCGACGTTGTTATTGGGATGGATTGGTTATCTCATCAGCAAGCGGAAATTCTTTGCAACGAGAAGATTGGCCGCATCCCTCGTTCTGGTGAAGAACCCCTCGTGATCCATGGCGATGAGAGTGGTGCTGTCGTAGGCACTATCTCTTTCCTTAAGGCCCAGAAGTGTTTGCAAAAGGGCCACACTGCCATTCTAGCACTCGTTACTGACGCATTAATGGAAGAGAAGAGAATTGAAGACATTCCTATTGTGCACGATTTTCCAGAGGTATTTCCTGAGGAATTACCTGGTCTTCTGCCTCATCGACAAGTCGAGTTTCAAATCGAGCTAGCTCCTGGAGCAGCACCAAAAGCTCGTGCACCTTATCGACTAGCTCCGTCAGAACTTGAAGAACTGTCCACGCAATTACAAGAACTCTTGGAAAAGGGTTTCATACGTCCTAGCTCTTTGCCCTGGGGAGCTCCAGTCTTGTTTGTGAAGAAGAAAGACGGCACTTTCAAAATGTGTATTGACTATCGCGAACTCAACAAGGTGACCGTGAAGATTTGTTATCCCCTCCCACGTATAGACGACTTGTTCGACCAATTGCAAGGGTCGAGCTTTTACTCTAAGATTGATTTGAAATCGGGAAACCATCAGCTGAGAGTCCGAGATGAGGACGTCTCCAAAACAGCATTCAGAACTCGGTATGGGCATTACGAGTTTCTGGTTATGCCTTTCGAATTAACGAATGCACCAGCGGTCTTCATGGATATCATGAACCGAGTGTGCAAACCTTACCTGGATAAGTTTGTCATAGTTTTCATCGACGATATCCTGATCTATTCGAAGAGTCAGGAAGAACACGAGCAACACCTGAGGCTTATTTTGAAACTTCTTCGAACAGAGCAGTTGTATGCCAAATTTTCGAAATGTGACTTCTGGCTTCGTGAAGTCCACTTTCTAGGCCACGTAGTAAACAAGGATGGGATTCATGTGGATCCATCCAAGGTTGACTCGATTAAGAACTGGCCTGCAACCCGTACACCAACAGAAATCCGCCAATTCTTGGGTTTGGCAGGATATTACAGAAGGTTTATCAAGGATTTCTCAAATATTACGCAACCTCTCACTTCACTGACTCAGAAGGGTGTCACCTATCGTTGGGGTGATGCACAGAAATCCGCATTTCAGCACTTAAAAGAAAGACTTTATAGCGTGCATATCCTCTCATTGCCTGAAGGCACAGATGATTTTGTGGTTTATTGCGACGCTTCCATCCAGGGACTTGGTTGCGTGTTGATGCAACATGTCAAGGTCATTGCCTACGCATCGCGCCAACTTAAAGTTCACGAAAGGAACTACACTACGCACGACTTGGAATTGGGAGCAGTTGTTTTCGCACTTAAGATATGGAGACATTACCTGTACGGTACCAAGTGCACCATTTACACCGATCACAGGAGTCTCGAGCATATCTTCAAGCAAAAGGAATTAAACATGTGACAACATCGATGGATCGAGCTCTTGATTGATTACGAATGTGCGATCAAGTACCATCCGGGTAAAGCCAATGTTGTGGCCGACGCCCTCAGCCAAAAGGATACTACACCTAGGCGTGTGCGAGCGTTACAACTTACCATCCAATCTAGTCTTCCCGCCCAGATACGAGATGCTCAGGTCGAAGCATTGAAAGCAGAAAACATCAGGGCTGAGTCCTTACGAGGATCAAGGAAACGCTTAGAACAAAAGGAAGACGGTGCTTACTACGTAATAGGGCGCATCTGGGTCCCACTTTACGGAAACTTACGCGAGCTTGTGATGGATGAAGCGCACAAGTCTCGTTATTCGGTACATCCTGGTTCGGATAAGATGTACCACGATCTCAAGACTACGTATTGGTGGCCCAACATGAAAGCCAACATAGCAACCTACGTCAGTAAATGCTTGACTTGTGTTAGGGTCAAGATTGAATATCAGAAACAATCAGGCCTACTTCAACAACCAGAGATACCTAAATGGAAATGGGAGCAAATTTCCATGGATTTCGTTACTGGCCTGCCTAGACCTCAACGCGGAAATGACACTATTTGGGTGATAGTGGATCGATTGACCAAGTCTGCACATTTTCTGGCTATCAAGGATACGGACAAGTTTTCTACTCTAGCAGACATCTACCTAAAGGAAGTAGTATCAAGGCACGGAGTGCCAACCTCCATCATTTCTGATCGTGACTCACGTTTTACATCTGAATTGTGGCAAGCTATGCATAAGTCCTTTGGTTCCCGATTAGACATGAGCACAGCATATCATCTAGAGACAGATGGGTAATCTGAACGCACCATCCAAACCCTTGAAGACATGCTTAGGGCATGTGTAATCGACTTTGGTAATGGCTGGGAAAAACACCTCCCGTTAGTGGAGTTTTCGTATAACAATAGTTACCACACCAGTATCCAGGCCGCTCCGTTCGAGGCATTGTACGGACGTAAATGCTGATCACCTCTCTGTTGGGCAGAAGTTGGCGACAGTCAAATCACTGGCCCAGAACTTGTAGTATATACAACCGAGAAGATTGCTCAGATACGACAACGAATGGCGGCAGCTCATGACTGTCAGAAAAGCTACGCTGATAAGCGCAGGAAACCACTCAAGTTCCAGGTTGGGGATCGAGTGCTACTCAAAGTCTCACCTCGGAAAGGTGTAGTTCGTTTTGGCAAAAGAGGCAAACTTAATCCGCGTTATGTTGGACCGTTCGAAATCATTGAGAAAATTGGCAAGGTCGCTTACAAGTTGAATCTACCTGAAGAACTCAGTGGAGTTCACAACGTATTCCACGTGTCAAATCTGAAAAAGTGTCTGTCAGATGAGACCCTCAGAGTTCCCTTAAAGGAGCTCACTGTTAGGATCTGGGGCTTTCATGATTATGTTTGTTTGTATGTTTTGAACAATTAGTGAATATGAAAACATGTAAAGTGCAGCGGAAATAGATACAAACTTTGTAAACACAATCAATGGAGAAAATAGTTTGATAGCATCAGCTTCTCATAGAGTCAAATGATTACAAATCAAAACAAAAGATTACAGACCTGCTTACAAACTAAGCTCCCCCTCAGCCTGATACCCCATGGTTGGATTGCACAAGATGAAAGGATTAGACATGAGGAGAAGAACTCGCTCAGTCAATCGAATGTAACAGTACAGGGTACTGTTACATTTATAGGCAAACCAAACCACTGAGGTATCTCAGCTGACGTCACCATGAAAGCGACGTCTAACAACCTAACAACCTGTATCTACTGACCTTACACAATCACTGCTATACCTAACCACTGACTATACATAAGACAGATAATTTACTAAACAGCTGCTCTCTCTTTACATCAGTGCTTTCCTCAAGGTTGATCAGTCCTTGATTGAGCAGAGCTTTGTCATCAGCAGTTTGTACCTAGCAGTGCTTAGTGTCCAGCAGTCTTCTAAGCTTCATCAGTAGTTATGCAGAACAGCAGCAGTTGTATCAGTCAGTGAATGTAAGTCCATCAGTTGTTATAAATCACTTTCAAGGGGGAAGTTTAATGTAAACCGCTGCTTATTGTGGATCCACTGTTGTGACCAGGTTTTGGCTTTACATTATCTGTTCCTCTGGTAGGGTTCAATCCCAACAATCTCCCCCTGGAACAGATAATGCCAAAACCTGTCATTATTCTGGATCTTTATTCCTCATCAAAAGTTCCTTTGCTTCTCTTTTAAAATCTGCTTCAAAGTCTCTGGAACTTATATCATCTTCATCCCTAAACAGTGTAAGTTCAAGGAGATCCTGCAAATCTTGAACACTAAGGCCTAGTGCTTCTTTCCTTGATATATACTTCACCTCTCCATTGGATCTGAATAGAGTCAATACGTGGGTCTTTTGATCAGAGAGCCACTTTAGTACTTTTAAACCCAATGGATTTCTTGGGAGAGATTTATTTGAAGATGAGCTTTGAGATATTGGCCTTGAGAAAACTTGCAGACTTTCAGACATTCTTTTGAAAGCCATTTCTATGACATCATTTGCTGCAGCTATATCTTCTGCAGTTTCTCTTTCAATCAGCTCCTGCCTTTCAATATCTGTCATGTCTGTTGAAGTGTCTGATGATGCAGGTTTGGTTATCATCCCTTTTAAAAGGTTTTGAAGTTTTTCTGAGCTTTCTTCTTTTAGACCCATTTTCATGATGGATTCTTTGAAGTACTCCACTTCTTTTTCTTTTACCTCTTCACTGGTCAGCTGTTCTCCTTCTTCTTGGTTTGTCACAAAAGTAAACCGGAACAGTGTTTTGAGGTTTTCTATCTGCTGCTCAAGCTTCATTCTTTGTTCATGCTTCTTTGAGGTGCTTGAAACAGTTATCTTTCTTTTCTTTAGCCTTTCATAGGCTTCATCAGTCTGCTGTTTTGACCATTTTGATATGGCTTCAGCAGTATCCATCTTTGCATCCACCAGCTCCTTTTTCTTTCTCTTATACTCAGCAGTTAGATCAGCAATGAGCTTTTCGTATTTTCTCCAGTTTGGAGCATTCTTCTTCTTTGTAGGATCATTCTTGATTTTCTCAATCCTTTCTGCCTCACGCTTAAGAGCTACTACTGGCCATTCTTTGAACTGTTGTTCTTCAGCAGGATAGAATTTCTCTTTTATGATGTAGGCTAGATATTGTTTTCTTAACTCTTTCTTTTGATCAGCCTTTTCTTTGTTTAGGTCTTGTGCAAACTCTTCTATCTGCTTTACTTTTGTGAAGTAGAACTCCAGTCTTTTAGCAATGCCATCTTCGCTTAACCGTTCTTTTTCACTCTCAACTTTAGCTCTTAGTCTTGCTTGCCTTGCCTTGATTTTGAGGTAATCATCCATATCATCTGGTGGCATGTAGCCTATGAGTGAGGAGAACCTTCTTTTTGAAGGATCTTCTTCTGTATAGAATTGCCTCATCTCATTTTTGATGGCTTCAAGCTCCAGTGGATATTGTGCAGCATTAGGATCATGTATACCCTCATCGGCAGAAATTGGCTTTCTTTTTCTGTTGAAGAGCTTTGGTTGTGATGTAGAAAGAATAAGGGCAGTGGTGGATGATTGACTAACAGCTGTTGAAACAACTGGTGTCTCAACATCTGTTGTCATTACAACTGCTGATATGTTAGCAGTTGTCTTCTGCTTTTGAGCAGGAGATGGAAGTGGTGAGGTAGTTTTTGATGGTGGTGAATCATCATCTGATATGAGATTCCTTCTCCTTTTTAATGAAGAAGCAGATGATGTTTTGGGTGGAACAGTGGTGGTAGATTGTATGGCAGTGGTTTGTGATTGTGATTGACTGACAGTGGTTGAACCAACTGGTGTTTCAATCACTGTTGTCATTACAGCAGATGTTGTAACATCTGCTGTCTTCTGCTTTATGGCAGGAGGCAGTGGTGGTGATATGATTGTAGATGAGGATGATGGTGGAACAGTGGTTGTAATGGTGTGTGATAGAGTGGTGTGTGTTGAAAGTGTGTGTGTTGATGAAATGGCAGCTGTTTGGCTACTGACATCAGTTTTTGTAACTTCTGTTATATCAGCTGTATGACATTTCGTGGGAGGTGGTTTAGATGTTTGCTTTGCTTGCTCAGGTTCAACACACAGGCCATGTTCTATTCCCTTCTTCTTCATTTGCTTCATTATCTCCCCCTTTTTGGCATTATCTGCAAGGGGGTCATCAAAGAACAGCAAAGTTGAAGGAGTTTTGCCAGTGGTAGTTTGGATACTGGCCTTAATAGCCTTGATATCTGCTTGAGTATCCTTGAACCTTGATTCCACCATATTGGTCAGCATTTGTATATGCATTTCATGCTGCTGATCAGCCACTTGTTTTTGTCTTTCAAGCATAGGTTGAAAAAGATTCCAGAGCTCATTTGCAGCAAGTGCTTGTTGTGGAGCAGGTGCTTGAGGTGGAACAGCAGTGGATTGTGCTTTCTGAGCTTTTAAAATCTCTTGCACCATCTCCTTTATTTCAGAAACTGATTCTTCAAGTTTTTCAACTCTGCCCGTCAATTCCTGATATCTTGAATCATCACCCATTTTACTGGGATCATCTGAATCCCCACCAGCAGTGGTTATATCAATGTGTGTCTTGGGGACAGAGTCCCAAAAATCACACACTGATGCCCCTTGTTCTTGGTACTGGGGACTTCTTTCTTCAGCACTCGACAAACCTTTGATGGTACCAGTAGTTAGATCTAACTCACTGGTGGTTGTCGAAGTTGCCATGGAAGAAATTGTATTCAAGGGAGTCTGATTAATGAAACAACTGGCCAAATGCAGATCTGTAGATCCAACATTTGTAGTTGCTGCTCCACTTGAACTACCACCGAGAGTTACTTGTAACTCAGGGGGTGTAACCTCCTCAATTGTTGCTGGGATAGCAGAAGTAGTAGCATCAAACCCAGTCTCTTGTGGGGGTATACTCTCAGTGATAGGTGATAGAGAGGAACTGGTTTGTGTCTGAGCTATAGCAGCTGCATGCAACAAAGGTAGCATAGATTGTGGCATTATGATTGGTGAGGGTATAGGTGTTGAAAGAGACATGTCCTTGGGATCAAGACTGTGGAAGATAGAGCCAAGTGGATCTAGAGCGTCATAATTTGGTGTCCCTGTGAATACAACCTGATCCTTTTGTGAGGATACAGGAGGAGTTTTAGGCATGGGTTGAGATCTTTCTCCCAACTGCTGTGAGGAAGTAGCAGCAGTGGTTTGTGGTGACTTTTGTGTTGTCACAGGCATTTCCTCTGGGATCTCATCTTCCAGAGTTGCCTTTGTTTTGGGTTTGGTGGGTTTTCTGGATGTTTTTCTTTTGGTCTTTTTTGGTGATATCAGGTGTGGGTTTCAAAGCAGTGGTTGTGTTGCTTTGATCACCTGGAGCAGTGGGCTCAGCAGCTGATACCTGAGGAGCAGTTGTAACCGCTAAAATATGCTCAGGTACCCCTGCTTTTGTTTTTATTGGTGCCATCATTCTAGTGAATGTTTCAGGTGTCAAGCTTTTTATTTGAAAATAGACACCTTGTTTAAGTAAATTTTCATTTTTCTTATCAAATTTTTGTAAAAAATAATAACTCAAAAATCTTGGAAACAACAAAAATGCTTTACTTTCAACGTTTTTCACCATGTCATTGAAAATTTCCTGGGAGTAGTTGTAGTCTTTATTATTCAAAATAGCATAACCCAGGCATTGAATTTTCAAAGGTATCTCGTTAAAAGATGTTGTTTTATTCGAAACACACATCAGAAGTGTGTGAAATAAAAATCTGGGTGCAGATAGAAAATAACCCTTTTGTAGGGTATCTACCTTTGACTGTTCTGCATAGCCCCTTTTCAGAAAATCAGCTTTTAACTCGTTTTTGTCAAAGGAAGCTTTACCTTTCTGATCATTGAGTTTGAAGATTTCTGATAGTGATTGTGGAGTGATTTGAATCGCCATACCCTGTATCGAGGAGTTAATGGCTACTACTTTATCATCTTGTTTTTCAAGCGTAGCATTTTTCCAGAACTCTCTCTGGGTTTGCAGATATATGGGGGCGTCTATTGTCAACAAAGTTTTGTACTTTGATGTAGATATGGTGTCGAGAATGGAATCGAAGGTATGGTTGTTTGTGGGTTTTGTGAGTAAACCCAAATAGTTGTGAGATTGTTTGTATGGTATCTCGATGGGTTCTTCGGTCGTTTGAGCGACCTCTTTGGAAGGTGATGGTGATTTAGGTTTTGATTTTGATTTCGACTTTGATTTTGTCATTTTTGCGGAAAAGAATGAAGAAAGATTTTGAAGATTTTGAGAAGAAGGGTTGGAAACTGCTTTCTGAATAGAATTTTGGAATTCAATTCGACAGTGTAAAACCCTGTTTGGGGGTTTAGGGCAGGGTTTTATTTAGGAAAAATGATTGCTGATGTGGCAGCTGTTATTACGATCTGAGGGCTAAAAACTGACCACGTGTCAAACACTGATGAAATGGATGACATATGAAGAACAGTTGTTTTAAGGGCCACTGATGTATCAAGCATTAGTGGTTACAACGGTAAAAATTGTGAGCAGTGGATGATTTTTACTATCAGTGGATAGCATATCAGTGGATAAGATACTGATTTTGAACATCGGTGCTTTTCAAGAAAATGAGGGATCAGTGGTTAACTTTCAGCAGTGGACAGTGTTTTGAGATCAGACGTTGGAACAAAACAGTGGTTAGGGTAATTGGTACAGATCTGAAGGACAAGTGTTCTAGCAACAATTTTGAGAATTTTCATTCAAGGTTTTGCCAAATGTCAACTTTGAATGACAGTGGTTTAAGTACCCCAGATGATAAAAACTTTTTACTAAAGCAACTCATTCTCGTTTAATATTCAATTAAGACATGAGTACCCTAGTAATTCAAGCACAGTTAGCAATCAACCTTTGATAAAAATTTAGGAGCAAACCTGAGAATGACATGATTTTGACATATGTACCATTTCCTTTTGACCCATTAGTATGGACAATAATACCACCAAAAATAAGGTATTACATCCTGACAGGAGCTGAAACTCATGCCAACAAAAAAACAAGCAAAAGTTCCAAATATATTATTCCAAAAAAAAATATGAATAATATATCCTGGTTATTCGAGAAAATCCTTTGAACGCAATAAAAAAAGATGGTTAACGGATTTTCTGAGAATAGTATCAAAAAGGATCTGGTATAATTTCAATAGAGTATATAATCACATCATCCACAAGTTATTTAAAATGGTCAGTGGTTTGATAACAGTGGTAGGAAACTTTTGGATACAATTTGACCACTGTTTGGTACCATTTTCTTTGTCAGTTGATTGCAAACATGAGGACACATGGATGAATTTGTAAATACTTGTCTAGTCCACTTGAAATTTAATCACTGGAGACACTATTATTACTTGAACTTACTTGAACCAATAAGCACAGACAGTTGCTTAATAACCATTATTACCCCAAGCTTTGACTCTGAAGTGTTTTATATTTATACTCTTTTCTTATGACTTCAAAACTTTTGAGATAAACACACTTTCGAGTTTTTTTGAATTTTAGTCCAAAATCATTTTGCAGTAATGTTTTGAGAGACTTGGTCATGTTTGCACAAGTTTTTCGGCCAATCTCACACTACATATGATACGGACTATGTTGACCCCTGTTATCTTAGTGTATTTAAACAAGGTTGATTTGTTCCTTTTGAGGATCTCAACCTGTTTTCAACACATAAGATCTGAATAACTAAAGTTTTAATTTCCCTCATTTTATTTTAGCAAAACAATCAATGTTTTTACGAACACAGGTTTTGTTAATCTGAGGTTCATACTTCAGTTTTTAGTAAAGACATCACAGATTTACACAACAACAACTGAAATCAATTTAGAAAATAAAAGTAAACTCATAGTTTAACAGATATAGTTTCAGATCTAGAAACCATGAGTGTCTTATGCATAAACTTCACTTGTTGTGTGAAAATTGTGTGTCATATGACATCTTGGTTGATTTACAGAGTTTTTGAATAACCATTTTGAACATGATTTACTCGATACTCTGTTTTTCAACTAACTACAACCAACCTTAGTATCAATGAATTTTGAGCTGAAATGTTATATCAAATTGATTGTTAGATCGAATTTGACTGTCCAAGCTCTGATACCAATTGTTAGGATCTGGGGCTTTCATGATTATGTTTGTTTGTATGTTTTGAACAATTAGTGAATATGAAAACATGTAAAGTGCAGCGGAAATAGATACAAACTTTGTAAACACAATCAATGGAGAAAATAGTTTGATAGCATCAGCTTCTCATAGAGTCAAATGATTACAAATCAAAACAAAAGATTACAGACCTGCTTACAAACTAAGCTCCCCCTCAGCCTGATACCCCAAGGTTGGATTGCACAAGATGAAAGGATTAGACATGAGGAGAAGAACTCGCTCAGTCAATCGAATGTAACAGTACAGGGTACTGTTACATTTATAGGCAAACCAAACCACTGAGGTATCTCAGCTGACGTCACCATGAAAGCGACGTCTAACAACCTAACAACCTGTATCTACTGACCTTACACAATCACTGCTATACCTAACCACTGACTATACATAAGACAGATAATTTACTAAACAGCTGCTCTCTCTTTACATCAGTGCTTTCCTCAAGGTTGATCAGTCCTTGATTGAGCAGAGCTTTGTCATCAGCAGTTTGTACCTAGCAGTGCTTAGTGTCCAGCAGTCTTCTAAGCTTCATCAGTAGTTATGCAGAACAGCAGCAGTTGTATCAGTCAGTGAATGTAAGTCCATCAGTTGTTATAAATCACTTTCAAGGGGGAAGTTTAATGTAAACCGCTGCTTATTGTGGATCCACTGTTGTGACCAAGTTTTGGCTTTACATTATCTGTTCCTCTGGTAGGGTTCAATCCCAACACTCACAATCGATGACCAGTTGCGATTCGTCGAGGAACCAGTTGAAATCACTTACCGAGACGTTAAGATTTTCAAGCGTACCAGAATACCTCTTGTTCAAGTTTGTTGGAACTCCCGTCGTGGCCCAGAGTATACCTGAGAACGAGAAGACCAAATGAAACTCAAGTATCCCCAATTGTTTAAGGAACGTGCAACCACTACTGAGGCTGAAGCTACTACAGAATTTCGGGACGAAATTCCAAACCAACGGGGGGATGATGTGACACCCCAGGAAACCACGCAACTTAACTAGCTTCCTCAGTAACCACGTGCTAAATTTCGGGACGAAATTTTCTTAACAAGGGGAGAATGTGACAACCCTCATAATTACATGTATCACTATGATTTATTAATGTTAATTAAAGTGCTTGATGACTGTGCTTAATTACTTAACTGATTTTTGATTACTGGGTCATACTTACATGTGCTTGTTAACATACTAGTCTTGTGCAGAAAATTGACTAAATAGTCTTGTAGGCTTTCCTAAGTGTTGGGAATTAAAAGTGTTACAAAAAGATACATAAAAGACACTAAACGGAACAACTTAGCACTTTAACGAACCGGTATCTAACCGAACAACCGGACATTACCCGGGACACCAAAATTTTGTCAGAAACATTGGTTTATTATTTCTGAGCTAGTCATGGTCTCCGAATACCCCAACACACTAGAAAATATGACATACACTTAATGCATTACATATTACACTTAACCTCCTAAATATTTACCTACTTATTACCAAATTTTACAATTAACCCCCCCCCCTAGCCTAAATTCGGTCATCATCACAAATATATTCCAAAGATTTTTTTTTGGTTGATCTTGCTTGATTTAGTTGCCAAGAGATAAGAGTCATGATTACAAAATGGCCAATGGGATTAAAAGGAATCATTATAACTTAACACTCCCCAACTTCACTTCACCTCCCTCACACTCTCTCTCCCTCCCTCTCCCGGCCTACACATAACCGCCACCCCTTCCCCCTTTGCAACTTTCATTCATTCCATTTCCAAGTTCAAATCAAGAGTTAGAAGGAGCCTTGTGGAGTTTTGAAGCTTGAAGACCTTGAGGAACCTCCATCCATAAGCTTTCATCCACCATTCTCATCATCCTTTCTTTAGTGGTCTTCCCTAGCCCTTGAGCTAGTTGTAAGTTTCTTACAACTTGTCTTGTTTCTTATTTTGTGGTTAAAGAGATATATAGATTGTTGTTTAATGTTTAACACAAGATCACTAAAAGAAAATGAACAAGAATCATGAACATAAGTTTACATAAAGATGAAATCTTGTTGGATTAAGGTTGATTAAAGCATGCATGGCATTTGATTGTTGATTTCTTGATAAACACTTGTTTAGGGTATTTGCTTGTATGTTTTAGTAACATTAAGCTATAAAAAGCATGCTGAGTAAAGTTTCCAGCCAACTTCAACTAGCTGTAACCGGACCGTTATAACTTGAAAAGTTGATTTTCTGAAGTCTAAATTATGTATTTTCGAAAAACGAAATAAATGGCGCTAGAATCATATTTTTTTGAGGTGGTTTACTATTTTTAAAGGCCCGTTTTGTAACAGCAGCAAAAGCTGCGTTTTTACTGCTGAAAATGTGTGTTATGTTTTTCATCATAACCTGAAATCTGTGTAGAATTAGCTCATGAAATTTGTATTATTGATGACCACTGATGTCGTTGTAATGCTCCCACTAGAATTTCATCAATCGGACTTACGATGAATTTTAAATAAATTATTCCGTGGACTGCAGTCAGAAAGTGACGAATCTGATTGCAGTCCGGTAAATGATTTTTATAAAATAATGGGTAATGAATTGGATCCCGAGATTTTTGGTGTGAATTAACTATTTTATTAAAATACCCGAAAACAGTCCAGTTTTGGATGTTCAAGCTGAAACAATATAACTAGTGATTTGCATGTCTAAATGTCGGTAATGTTATCCGATAATGATCTAACATGTTATATGTCAATGAAAGTGTTATGTGCAATATCGTATGCTTACTCTTGAGTAGCTATAAGTGGAATGTTTATATGGGCGTGAACTATTAAAGTGAGTACATGTTATGAGGTAGATGTGTGTAGGAACTTCGTGCTTATTTGAAGTCACTAATAAACTAAGTGGTAATCATAATAGGACGTGATTGACCAACACCGATTGTTAGCTATTTTATAGAGTCAAACCGAGCAACGAAAGGTGAGTTCACACTTTCTACAAGGCATGGGATTCCCGATGGTTTGGGAATGGGTTAAAAAACTAAAATGGAACCTACATATCCTCCTTGGGTAGGATATGTACCGCCATCCTCCATAGGTAGGATGCCAATATTAATCCTGCGTATTCTCCTTGTGTAGAATGTGTACGTTCGTCCTCCTTGGGTAGGACAACAACCTTAAACTACTAGCCAAAACTTTATCACCTAAGTCCCTCATTTTATATCGACTTAATCGCCGAGGCCGATGGCGAGCGGGTCATTAGTTAATAGCGCTATTAGGCTTGACAAACCTCACACCGTGTCGTCCGAATGGGCCTGTACTAATGGATCATGGCAATCTGTCAATGATGATAGACATTGACGTAGGGCACAACTTACTTTCGTCATAGTCGATATGGTAAGGGTCTAGTGGTTCACATGGGGAAGCCCCCACGGGTCATGGTTTGGGGAAAAAAAAGGAATTGGATAATCATATATTCAACTATGGGGTAACCCCCACGGCAAGTAAGCCAACTAAACGAAAACCATGTTTTTTTTAAACAACTTAAAACAAACACCCAACTGTGAACTCGCTCAACTTTATTGTTGACTCGTTGTTACATGCCTTACAGATCGTTAGATGCTTATGGAGCTTACACGAGGAGGAGGTCGTTGTGGGATATGGACTGCTATGTCCAGTTCTAAACATTTAAACTTTATGAACTTATTTATGTTTTGGCTTTTACCTTTAATGCTTCCGCTGTTTAATTTGAACTTGGTACACTAGCTTTTGACCACGAATTGTATTGTGTGGTTGGATTTTATTTACTTAATTACGTTGTTCAATATGATTGGTGGCTCGATCCTGGTCATGTCACGCCTCCAAGCGGTGATACTCCGCATGGTGGATTTTGGGGGTGTGACACCTGATCTCGACTGGATCACTCGGTTGTGTTATGCGAGTATTTTTCGAAAACGTGTGTATTGTGTTGGCCTTAGGAAAGGCTAAGTATTATTCCAGCCTTAGTATGCGGTGTTCACGCGATGTTGTAGTCTTTAGCGAATTAATGAGAGTATCAAGTAGGCCCGTGCAAATCCTATTGGGTTCGCACGAGTCGGCCTGTAGGTACCTAGACTATAGACTAGGTCGTTTCTAAGACATCGACCAGGACTAGGTCAAGTCTGGCCTAATTCCCTATAGTTATGGCTCTGATACCAATCTGTCACACCCTAACCGATGGCGGAATCATCGGGGCGCGGCACTAGGCGAATCAGATTGCTTAAGAGAATCCATAACAACTATATTGCGACAGTATTTAATGCGTTCATTATCACATACTAATAAACAATTACAATCACATAAGCTGTCATGAATTTCCTGTTCTCTCAAACAATTCAAATCCGACAACCTAGATTTTAGGTGTGTTTCTAGACTTCCTAGCTTGATTTGATGTAGACTGCGACTAAACCTGCAACATACGTTAAAATAATGTCAATACAAAAGTATTGGCGAGTATACAGGTTTGATATGTAATAGTGTAATAGATAAAAGTTGCGAATTTCCACATACATAAACGTAATACATGACATATATACTCACAAAACTGATACTACCAGCTAAGTCCTCCAGCTGCGATTGCGATTGCTAAACTAGACCCCGTCGGGCGCAATAGTACTATACTAGTCATGGTGGGACGTCGCGAGTATAAGTCCCAGCACATATGTAACTAGCATCACGTATAACTATGCACGTAAGTCATTCGCAAGTGATAAGTAGTTTAAGCATTTGTTGTAATTTGATTTGATAGCAACGTATGTTACACTCAAAAGTGCAAAAGCAAAAAAGGTTCAAGTATACTCACAGTCGGTGTTCGGCAAGCAAACACAACTTGATTGGATTGATGGGAGCGCGTCTGAGATTAGCCTGCTTATAATTTGATAGCGTAAGCGTCGAACAGTGCGTTAAACGGTGAGTATCGCATAGTAATCCGATCGGATTAACATAGGATTGGATTGTCGCTTTGGTTGGTGATGAGGTGTTTGTGTATGATGGTTGCCCTTTTGAAGTTTTCGTTGTAGCATTTTGAAAAACAGAGAAGTATCTCTACCTTCAGGTCGGTCGGTCGAACGGCCGGTCGATCGGGAGGCAACTCGATCGGGTGGTTGTTCGATCGGATGGTGATCCGATCGGCAAGACACTTTGGTTGATGTTAAGCTCACAGGAGACTGGTCGCTCGATCGGGTGGTAGTCCGATCGGGTGACAATCCATTGGAACTGATATGCAATGAAGATTTGTAAAATGTTTAAGTGTTGAGGATCCAAAGTCAGCCGATCGGATGGTCGTTCGATCGGACGGCAATCCGTTCGTCGTTCAGATCCTTGAATGTTTGAAAATTGTTTAAGTCTTGATACCAACTGCAATCCGATCGGATTGCGGGTCGATCGGGTGGCAGTCCGATCGGGCGGTAATCCGATCGGACGGCAATCCGTCACGCAGCCTGATCATTTCACAACTTGTTGATTTTGTTAAGTTTCTGCGATTTGATCGAGACGGTATGACTACGTGCTAAACAATGGAAACTCCACTGATTCCAAGTCATTGGATCGGATGGGAATCACCCTGTCCGATTAGTTAACTGTTCTCGACGGTTATTCGTGTTCAACACGATAAGCCGGTCATCTCGTTGATAGGAACCAGTTCTCAAACCAACACTTCAGTAGAGACAGAGAAGAAGGTCTGTACAAGCTCTGTTGCTACCGGTTTTGAGTGAAAAGTTAAGAAAGTTTGAAGAAAAGCTTAGAAAACTTAGATTTGGCTTAGATTTTAGGTGAGATTATTGTTTATACATCGTGGAATCTATCAGATCTGGCCTGTTCTTGATGAGATGAGGTCACACTTCATTATTCCTAAGAACTCCATGATGACATCACCTTGGAACGGCTCAAATCTGAAAATCTAGCGGTGGAAAAGTGAGATCTGATGGTGAAAAAGATGAAGAAGTGTGTGTAGATTATAGAAGTACAAGATTTAGGTCGGAAGCTTACAAGAATCGCGAGAAATCAAGAGAAAAGGGTCCAAGAGCGTGCTGGTCGAGTGAGAGCTGTCACATTACTGTTCAAGTGATGTGACAAGTGCTATTTATAGGTGAAGGGGAGTGGAGGTGATGCGGTTCATCGGATCGGACGGCTTTCCGATCGAGCGACACCTCGATCGGGTGGCAATCCGATCGGATGGCCATCCGATCGATCGGTCAGTCGATCGGTGGCATCCGGCGAGTTGTGTTTCGGTGTTTCGATGAGCGTTGCTATGGTTTTGGTTACACATTTTCATATATATATATATTATAATTAATCACAAAAGGTCGTACATACGGATTTACATTCCCCAGTTTGCGTTGCGATAGTCGGGTCTCGTTTCGAGTTTGCATTACTTGCGACACATCACGGCTATCGAGGAGGGTATAATAGGTCCTCACTCAATGTCATCGTGAGTGTTAGTATGTGCGATGAGACGTGTCATGCTACAATGATCAACGGGGTACCACCCACTCGTATTGCCATCATCGTCACGACGGTCGGTGGGGTAGTACGCACTCGTAGAGTCCTTGTTAGCTCCAATGTTTGTGTTAATATATTATGCAAAATTAGCGTTGTAATAGTGTAGTATGCGACGCAGTTACATTATGATCTAAATCTCTGGTGCTAGGCGTAACGAGTGTAGCGATTAGTAACAACGCACGAACGTGCGGGTTGTTACATGGTGGGCTTTTTGGATTTTTTTCTTGGTCTTTTTAGGAATTGTTGGTGGGGGTTGCACAATAGTGGTTGTGCTTCTGTGTTCACCAGAAGCAGTGGGCTCAGCATCTGAAGTCTGAGGAGTAGATGTGGACTTATCCAAAATTTGCTCAAACTCCCCTGCTTGTGTTTCGGAAGGTTTTGACTCTGACAGCCTAGTAAAAGTTTCAGTAGACAGGCTATTTATGTGAAAAGGTGCACCTTGTACAAGTACTTATGCATTTTCTTTTGGTATTTTCTATTGCAAGTAGAAACTTAAAAACCTTGGAAATAGTAAGAAAGCCTGTGGCTTCTTATCTTTTATGTTTTTCACATTTTTGACCAAATCATTGAAAAGTTCTTGGGAGTAATTAAAATCAGCTTTAGCCATTATAGCATACCCCAAGTATTGTATTTTCAGAGAAATTTCATTGAAAGCAGTTGTTTTATTAGATACACAGGTGAGCAGGGTATGAAACAGGAATTTCATGCGAGGTGGAAATTCTCCCTTTTGCATTGTTGCTTTTGTTAACCGTCCTGCATACCCTCTTTCGATCAAATCAGTTTGATACTCATCCTTAGGAAAAGAAGTTTTACCTGTTGATCGTTCATCTAAAAAGTTTCTGAGATGGTCTGTGGTGTTATTGAGATCATAACTCCACCGACTTCTGAAGTAATTGCCCATTCTTTCTTATCTTGAGTTTCAAGTTTAGCATGAGTCCAGAAATCTCTTAGGGCATCTGGGTAAATGGGTGAATTGCAGGTCAACAAAGTTTTGTACTTTGAAGATGAAAGTATGTCGATGATGGAGTGGAAATCTTTGTTTTTGCTTGTTTTCTCAAGTGTACAAAGGTAATTGTGTGGATGTTTGAGGATGAGAGCCATGATCGTCGTGAAAATTGCAAATGATTGAGAGAGATTGAAGAAGACGAGTGTAACCACTTTTGAGAATTTTGAATTCGATACTGTGATGAAAGCTCTATTTGGGGGGTTTTATCAGGGTTTTGATTGAGATGGAAAAAGTGAATGCTGACGTGGTAGCGGTTTCAAAGATCTGACGGTGAACAACTGACCACATGGCAACCTCTGATGAAAAAGTGGAAGACAGTTGTTTTGACAACCACTAATGGACAATATCAGTGGTTTGAGAGCAGTGAATAAATGGATCAGTGGCTGATTTTAACTATCAGTGGATAGATATCAGTGGTTGAAGCACTGATGTTTGGTCAACAGTAGTCAACAAGAGAGTTGAGGAAACAGAGGTTGTGTTTCAGCAGTGGATAATTGTCAACAATCAGATGTTTAAACCAATAATTGGTTATAACAGTCTTTTAAGGATTAATGAAAATTTTCATTTTTAACTATTTTTAAGGATGAATTTTTGATTTTCTGAAAACATTTTAATTTTTTTTTTTTTTTTTTTTTTGCATAGAAAAACAAGATTTTGCTTGTTATTCCATGTTAAGCATACCAGTCCTAGAGATCAAACTTTCAAAGGTGGATGTGTCTAATGCTTTTGTTAGCACATCTGCCAGTTGATCTTTAGTTGGAACATGATGCAAAGAAATCAAGCCTTTTTCATAACAACCCCTCACAAAGTGATGTCTGATGTCAATGTGCTTGGTGGTTGAATGAGAGACAGGATTTTTGATGATATTTTCAGCTGCTTGACTGTCCAACATGAGAGGAGTCTTTAGAGCAGTTATACCAAAATCCAGCAATTGATTTTGAAGCCATAACAGTTGGGCTGTACAGCTTGCAGGAGCAATGTATTCTGCCTCAGCAGTGGATGTTGAAATAGCTGCTTGCTTTTTGCTTTGCCAAGACACTAAAAAATTGCCTAGGAATTGACACCCTCCTGAAGTAGACTTCCTTGTTGTGTTACATCCAGCAAAATCACTGTCTGAGAAACCTGAAAGCTTAACATTCCCATTAGCAGGGTACCAGATACCAAGTGTGGGAGCACCTTTTATGCATCTGAATATCCTTTTCCCAGCTATGAGATTAGACTTCCTAGGTGTTGATTGGGATCTTGCACAAACACATGTTGCAAACATGATGTCTGGCCTGGATGCAGTTAGGTACAATAAAGACCCATTCATGCTTCTATAAAGAGTTTGATCAACCAAATCATCTTTCTCATCAGACATGATTACCTTTGTGGTTGCCATGGGTGTACTACATGGTTTACAATCATTCATTTCAATTTTTTTTAAAAGTTCTTTTGCATATTTGCTTTGATGAATGAAAGTGTCATTTTGCATTTGCTTAACTTGGAGACCAAGAAAGCATTGTAGTTCACCCATTGCACTCATTTCAAACTCTGCTGTCATGAGTCTTCTGAACTCTTCACACATTTTATTACATGTGCTTCCAAAAATGATGTCATCCACATAAATTTAGATAATCATCAAGTCTTTTCCTCTCCATTTTAAAAACAATGTTTTATCAATTTTACCTCTTGTGAAACCAATAGAGATTAGAAAAGTGGAAAGAGTTTCATACCAGGCCCTTGGTGCTTGTTTAAGGCCATACAAAGCTTTGTTTAGCTTGTAGACATGACCTGGATAAAATGAATCCTTAAAACCAGGAGGTTGACAAACATATACCTCTTCTTGAATTTTGCCATAGAGGAATGCACATTTGATATCCATTTGATACACCTTAACGTTGTGGTTGACAGCAAAGGCTAAGAAAAGTGTGATAGCTTCAAGTCTTGCTACAAAGGCAAAAGTTTCATCATAGTCAATGCCCTCTTCTTGTCTAAAGCCTTGAACTACAAGCCTGGCTTTGTTCTTGACAAAAATGCCCCTTTCATCAGTTTTATTTTTGAAGACCCACTTTGTGCCAATAGGACTTACATTCGCTGGCAGTGGTACAAGCTTCCAAACTTGTTGTCTTTTAAACTGTTGGAGCTCTTCTTGCATAGCTTCTACCCAACTGTTGTCTTTCAGTGCCTCTTGGTACTTGGCTGGTTGATGGAGTGATAGAAAGCCAACAAAAAGACAAATGTTTTGGGATTGACTTCTTGTGAGAACCCCTTCATTGATGTTGCCAATGATTTGATCTGGTGGATGAGACTTCAGGAAGACTAGATCTCCCTTGTATGGAACAATGGCATTAAAAGGTGGAGGCTGCAGATGTGAATCATCTAAGCTAACATCTGTTGGTGACTTTGATGATCCAACATTGTTTGAAATGGAGGTGGAGGGATATGGGGAATGGGTGTGGCACAATGTTGATTTTTATCCACTGTTGGTAGATTTTTATCAACAGTGGTTGTGGATGATGTGGTGGCAGAGGTTTAAGAGCTACTTTGGTCAACAACTGTTGATGTAGCAGTGGTTGATATTTGACAGCTGTTTTGAACATCTGCTGCTCTGGTGGTGGATGTGAATTTGTGTTGTGGAATTACAATTTCATATCCATAGTCTTGTGATGGTGATTGTGGTGTACCTGCAGTGTTAGTCTTGACAGACGCTCCTTTAAAAGTAAATTTATCAAGGTCAAATAATTTAGCAGGGTTTGCTGGGATTTTTAGTGAAGAAAGTTCATTGAACTTCACATTCAAAGTCTCTTCCACACACTTAGTCCTAGTGTTGAACACTTTATATGCTTTAGCAGTGGTTGAGTATCCCAAGTGATAACCGCAATCTACTTTGGCTGCAAATTTTGAAATTGAATCTTTTAGGTTTAAAATGAAACATGGGTAGCCAAAGACTTTAAAGTATGAGATCAGTGGTTTGATTTTAAACAGAGTTTCATAGGGAGTCTTTTGATGCCCGGGGTTGATCAAAACTCTGTTCTGGACATAGCAGGCAGTGTTTACAGCCTCTGCCCAAAAAAGTTAATGGCAAACCTGAATCTACAAGCATAGTTCTGGCAGCTTCAATCAAAGTTCTATTTTTCCTTTCAACCACCCCATTTTGCTCTAGTGTTCTTGGGATGCTGTACTACCTTACAATCCCTATTGATACACAGAAGACATCCAACTCCTTGTTTCTAAACTCTGTGCCATTGTCACTTCTAAAGATTTTTACTAGAAGGTCAAATTGCTTTTCAACCTGTTTGACAAAGTCTTGCAAAATGCCTGCAGTCTTATCTTTAGAATGTAAAAAGTAAGTCCAAGTAAACCTAGAAAAATCATCTACATTAACCAGACAATATCTTTTCTTTTTCAAACTCATGATTTTTACTGGGCCAAACAAATCCATGTGTAGCATTTGCAAACACTTGGTTGTTTTGGACTCTACAATAGATTTGTGTAAGCTTTTATGTTGTTTACCTTTTAAATAGGATGTTGGTGCATGTTTTATGACAACAGCTTAATAGTTTGATTATTTAGTCTTTGGATATTTTGTATTGGGCTTAGCATATTGGTTAGGGAGTTATTTAGTGTTATGGGCTTGGAGAATGGCCTGGCCCAGACCAAAGCCCATGTGCAAACCTTGTCCTATATAAACAAGCTTGGTATAAGGGTTTAAGTAAGACACTTGGAAGACATTTGGGACATTGAGAGAAATCTACAGAGAGTGGCTGAGAGATTTCTTGTGGGTCTTGAATTGATTGTAAACGTTTGTGTTGGATAATCAATAGAAGACCGGATTGAAAGTGCATCGTGTTCTTGATTCTTGTTCTACTCGTTTTCTGTGAAATCTGATCTAGGGGATTCCGCACTCTAGGTTAGATCGACGATTCTGTTACGATCTGCATGGTTCACGGGACCTACAATTGGTATTAGAGCTTTTGGCTCTCGATTGGCTTGGTTCAGAATCGTTTTTGCAGAAATCTGGGTTGTTGGACGTGTTTTTGAAGGCTGTTCTTGAGTTCTGCTGCTGATTTCGGATAGAAAACAAGGATTTCGGGTAAAATTCAAGCATTTTGGATCATTAGTGATCAAAAGACTTGGATTTAGGACCAAAAATCAACCATTTCGGATTATTCAGCATCAATTTCGGACCAAAAACAAGTATTTCGAACAAGAAATCAATCATTTCGGATACAAAACTTGCATTTCGGATGTCCTGACTTGCATTTCGGATCAGACAATTACATTTCAGACCAAGTTTGATTTGATTTCGGATTCATAGGCTGCATTTCGGACCAGATTTCGGATAAATCAAGGGATTATGGATCATTTCGGATTAAGTGTTGCTCATTTCAGACCTATAAGGCTCATTTCGGATCCTGAAGTCTCATTTCGGATTAGAGTATTCCATTTCGGACGAAAGGTGTTTATTATGGACCTTTTCTGATCATTTCGGAAGTGGTGGATCTTTTCTTGGCTTGCGTAAGAAAAGTTTAACAGTTTCGCGATTAGAAAATTATCCGTAACTCATCTCGGTAAACCGTCTGCACCGTTGCAATCTTTTGGTCTTTGGATAGCGTCAGCTACACAGTTTCTAACATCAACAAACTCCCCCTTGACAATAGCTTCATAGTGTAACTTTGTCTTCAAACATCTTGCAATCTTTTGGTCTTTTTGCCTTCAGTATCCTCATCCACTTTATGAGGTGTACTGTTAGACCCTACAGATTCTTTCAAAGAAACTGGACTATTTGGTAAGTCCACAGCTATCGGATCCACTACCTCTTGTGCAGTGATTACAAAATCAATTAGCTCTTCTTCTTTTGGTAGAAAAGAGTAGTCTTGATTTCCAGAAGATGAAGCTTTAGTAAACCCCACCCCTGTTTTATCATTACTCCTTTTTAAACCCTTTTGAATTTGAGTCCTGACTAACGAAGAATTCCCAAAATAGTTTAACTTCCCCTGAAGTTCAACAATTTTGGCTTGTGCATCAGCCAATTCTGTGCACTTTTCTGAAAGCTCGTTAGTCTTTTCTTTCACAGTTTCACGAGCCAAATCAATGACTTGTAACAGTTCATTGACTTTGCTTGTTAAACTGCTAATTTCTTGTTCATTTGATTTGAGTTTTTCTAAAGAATTTGACTCTTTTTTAATCAAAAGAACATTTAACTCTTTTCGGTTTTCCAAATCGGCTAACCGAATTTTGTTTTGCTCCGATAGTCTGTCAACTTTAACCTGTAGTTCAGTGCAATTAAGACATGTATGACTTACAGATTCTGATGATACCTTCACTTCTGTTGTAAGTCCATTCACATCAGCCAATCCCTTTGAAACTTCTGCACCCTTCTTTTCAGCATTCTCCTCATATGCTTCCTTCTTCTCTTCTATCTCAGCAGCTCCCTCTCCAATCTTCACAGCTGCAAGCTCAGCTACCAATGCTTGATCACAAGAATTTACTTTGGAAGAGATCTGATAGCGTTTTTCCAAGGCTTCCCACAGCTCTCTAGAAGTTCCATACGTCTTGAAAGTATGTTTAACACTCTCAGGCAAGGACATCTTTATTGCTGCAAAAGCTTTCTTCTCAGCATCAACCAACTGTTTCTCAGATTCATCCATCTTCTCATAAGAAATTACTTTTGCCCTTCCTTCAACACGACGTGTGGGAGCAACGTATCCATCAATCATACAGCTCCACATTCTCATATCCTTACTCTGAACATATGCCTCAACCTTCTTTTTCCAGTCAGCATATTCTTTGACATTAATAAGCTTTGGCCAGTTCTTAGCAACCTCACTTCCATTTTCCTTCTTAGCCATCACACAGCGTAAAAGTTTAAATGAATTTTGGTAACCTGTGTCAAAATTCAATTCTAACTTCTCTACTGGTCCTTGTCGAGCTTTTACCGTAAGTGAACTGATAAAACCGTACAAAAATTTTTCTGAAAACTGTTTTTATCAAATTATACCGTTAGTTTGGTCTCGAAATTACGATTCCAATGATATAAAGTGTCAAAAACCTATTTCAGGATTTTTCTGAAAACTGTTTTTATCAAATTTCCGTTAGTTTTTTTTTTTTACCCGAAAAATCCAAGGATTCCAACGGTGCAAACGGTTTCCTGATATGAGTTACGGATGGTGTTCTAAACACGAAACAGCGAAATTTTTCTGACGCAAGCCACGAAAAATTCCACCTTGTCCGAAATGAACAGACAGGGTCCGAAATGGTTCGGAATTATCCGAAATGGTTCGGAATTATCCGAAATGAACTTCTTCTGATCCGAAATAGACTCAACTTATCCGAAATCAGACCCTTTTATCCGAAATGAATACCCTCCAATACGAAATGATCCGTGATCCTTTAGATTGATCCGAAATGCAACTAATCAAGTCCGAAAAGCAACCTTCTGATCCGAAATGCTTGAACTCTGTCCGAAATGGAGTCAAACTGGTCCGAAATCAAGGCTATCTGGTCCGAAATCAAATCAATCTGATCCGAAATCAACTGTTTGATCGGAAATGCAAGACTGAAAATCCAAAATGCAAGTCAGAAGATCCGGAATGCAGTCAGACGATCCGAAATGGTCCGAAATTGCTTGTTTCTGGTCCGAAATGCAAGTGTTATGGTCCGAAATGATGCTGAATAATCCGAAATGGTTGATTTTTGGTCCGAAATCCAAGTCTTTTGATCAGTAATGATCCGAAATGCTTGAATTTTACCCGAAATCCTTGTTCTCTATCCGAAATCAGCAGCAGAACTCAAGAACAGCCTTCAAAAACACGTCCAACAACCCAGATTTCTGCAAAAACGATTCTGAACCAAGCCAATCGAGAGCCAAAAGCTCTGTTACCAATTGTAGGTCCCGTGAGCCGTGCGGATCGTAACAGAATCGTCGATCTAACCTAGAGTGCGGAATCCTCTAGATTAGATTTCACAGAAAACGAGTAGAAACAAAATCAAGAACACGATACACTTTCAATCCGGTCTTCTATTGATTATCCAACACGAAGTTTACAATCAATTCAAGACCCACAAGAAATCTCCTAGCCACTCTCTATAGATTTCTCCAAATTCTTTCATTTTCTCTAAGTGTGTAACCTAAACCCTTATACCAAGCCTTGTTTATATAGGACAAGGTTTGCACATGGGCTTTGGTCTGGGCCAGGCCATTCTCCAAGCCCATAACACTAATTAACTCCCTAACCAATAATGCTAAGCCCAATACAAAATATCCAAAGACTAAATAATCAAACTATTAAGCTGTTGTCAAAAAAACATGCACCAATAAACTCCCCCTTGACAATATCCAAAGACCAAAAGACTGCAAGATGTTTGAAGACAAAGTTACACTATGAAGCTATTGTCAAGGGGGAGTTTGTTGGTGCATGTTTTATGACAACAGCTTAATAGTTTGATTATTTAGTCTTTGGATATTTTGTATTGGGCTTAGCATATTGGTTAGGGAGTTATTTAGTGTTATGGGCTTGGAGAATGCCCTGGCCCAGACCAAAGCCCATGTGCAAACCTTGTCCTATATAAACAAGGCTTGGCATAAGGGTTTAAGTAAGACACTTGGGAGACATTTGGGACATTGAGAGAAATCTACAGAGAGTGGCTGAGAGATTTCTTGTGGGTCTTGAATTGATTGTAAACGTTTGTGTTGGATAATCAATAGAAGACCGGATTGAAAGTGCATCGTGTTCTTGATTTTTGTTCTACTCGTTTTCTGTGAAATCTGATCTAGGGGACCTACACAGGAAACACAATGCTCAGAACATGTGAACAACTTTTGTGGAAGACCTCTTACAAGGCCTTGTTTTGACAAAGTAGTGATTGTCTTGAGATTTGAGTGCCCCAATCTTCTATGCCATAATTTTGTCTCTTTGTTAAAGGCAGCTAAGAACAAACAGGCATCAGTCATAGGGCTCTCTTTTGACAAATCAACTACATAAACATTGTCACTTCTTTGAGCAACAAGTTGATTTTTTCCATTGGCTATTATTTCTTCAATCTTTTTGACCATTTCTGGTCCAACAATCTTGCAACTCTCCTTAGTTAAGAATGACCCATAGCCTTTGTCACTTATTTGTGAGACACTAAGGAGGTTGAACTTTAGATTGTCAATGAGATTAACATTTTCAAACTTGATTTTTCCTAACTGAACTGTTCCAGACCCCAACTCCTTTTCCTTTTTGATTTTTGAATTCTTTGAGTAGGGCTCTACATCCAGTCATGTGCCTGGAGCCTCCACTATCTACATACCAAAGACTATATAAGCATGCAGATGCTCCCTGCACATCAAGTAAACAATTAGATCAGGAGGGTCTCCAAAGCCAATATGGCTTTGGATGGGATCATAACAGAGTCAACCTCAAGTCCAGGAGTATGGACAGTGGTTAGCTCAGGGGTTTGGACAATTTTTGAACCATATTTCTCTAACCACTGTTGTGGACCATTTCCTGTCAGATGTTGAAATCCAAAAGGATGCCTGTTCACTTTTGGTTTAGAAGGCCTTTTGTTGGCCTCATAAACATGTGGGACGTTTTGGTGTGGAGGTTGACCTTTTCCTCTTTGATATTGATTTGAGGGTGGTGCATCTGTCACTTGTACATCTCTTGGAGCAGTGTTTTTGTTCAGCTATTTTGTAACAGCTATTTGGACAGGCACAAAAGGTTGTTGTTTCATGATGGGTTGTTTTGATGAACTCACAGGTGTTTTTGATGTGTACTATTTTCTTTTAACCTCAAAAGTTTTGAGGTACACACACTCATGTGTAAGGTGATTGGTTTTTCCACAGATGGTGCAACTATTTGCAGGCTCAATTATGCTTGTTTTGTTAATGTCATAGGCTTTTAAGTGAAAACAATCTTTTATAGAATGGTTTTTCTTTTCACAAAAGTCACAAAACAGGTTTTTAACTTTTTCTCTCTTCTTCCTCTTTTCAACTTCCTATGCAACAGAGTTTTGAACCACTTTTGGGATGTTTTTAAGAGGAATTACTTTGGCCTTAGGTGCTTTCACACCTTCAACTGTGGAAAAATCCATGGGTCTGAAATTCTCAAGTATGTCACACTCATCTGACCAGGTGGGTTTGAATTGATATTTCTCTATCTCTTCAAAGGTTGATGACCCACCTAATTTTTCCAAGATGATTTGGTTACCACTTTTATCAGTGATTTTAATTTCTTGACCATCCTTGTTTGTTGGAATTATCTCAACAGAACCAGACTCATTTATAGCAGTATTTTTAACTTGGTTATTTTTCCTGAAACCTATGCCAAATTTTACATTGCTTTTGATCTGTTTTTCGAACATAACTTCATAACCTTTGCAGGATTCCACCCATTTTTCACAAGTGATTTGGGTGGAATCCAACTCCTTTTTGCAAGCATGATATTTTTTTATCATGGCTTGAAGTTGGTCCTTGGTTATGCTGTGTTCATGTTTAAGACTACAGATTTCATTATCTTTTTCAAATTGTACTTCATCTTTTAAAATTTTATCTCTAAGGTTTTCATTCACCTCTTTAACATTAGCAAATGCTATGATGCATTTGTCTGGACATAGGTTTTTCAAGACCTGAGTTGATACCTTAGCTGCAGCCATCATGGCATAGTCACAGACATTTTCACAATCACTAGTGTTCTTCTCCTCTTTATTTTTACACCATGGGTCAGCAAGAGGTTCTATCAGTGGTTTGGGTTCATTCTCTAACAGCTTTTCACCAACAACAGCACTAACCACTGCTTCAGCAATCTCATCCACTGTTTCAGCACTGGATTCTCCTTCTTCAGTTTCCAGCCCTTCTGGAATTGACTCTAATGCTGCAAAACAAAATTCATCACAAGTAGCATCATTCTTAGCAAATAGAGCAAAATTTTCATCAGATAACTCATCAGGCATGCTACTCCAATCAACAAAGCCTTGGGTAAAGAAGCTTTGCTGACTGGCCTCTACTGGAGTAGATCTTTGTGCAGCATGTTGTGGTGCAGGTTATTGCACTTAGACCTGAGAGACTAGGGCTTGGACATACTGAATTTGTGGGACAGGAGCTTAAACATATTGCACTGGAACAGGTGTTACAGGGTGTGCATAATGGGTAGTGTTTACATGAGCAGCAGTGGTATATTGGGAATAGTGCACAGTGTTTTGTGTATTTTGAGGTCTAGAGCTAGGATGTGTTATGATTGGTCCACTATTTTGGTTTCTACATTCTCTAGCAAAGTGTCCTAGCCTGTTACACTTTTAGCACTTTAGTTTTGATTTATCCAACCCCACTTTTAAATTTTCATGTAGCCCTAGAAATTTTCTTCCTGTTCACTTATAAAACTTGCTGGTTCTTACACTCAGCAGTGCCAGTTGATGCAATATGTCCATTTCCTCCAGATCAGTGGGATCAAAATGCTGGAGATCATTGAGTTCAAATGATAAGTTATCAGAATTCTGGTTTTCTCCACTTGCTGTGAAAGCATAGTTGGTTGAGTAAGAATCAGAGTCGTTAAAAGCTCCACCAGCAGTTATGTTAATGTAATGATCATAACTCTAATCCTTACTACTACCAGATTCTTCTTGAACCAGAAGCGCTGTGTTACCAAAAGTGTAATGATCAGCAACCTTCCCTGATTCTTGTAACTTTTATTTCTGGTTCAACTCTCTCTCATAAGTGAGGAGTCGTCCATGAAGTTGGGTCAAACTTAATTCCTTGAATCCAACGGAGTTTCTAGTCACAAAAGCAATTGTGTCCCATTTATCAGGTAGTGATCTTAGAAATCTACTATTTAGAGTTGATTTTGCAAATTCAACATTAACAAGTTTCAGTTCACTAATGAGATAGCTAAACCATTCAAATTGTTGTGTTAGTGACTCTCCTTTGACGTGGCAAAATGTTTCATACTTTTGATTCAGAACCTCTCTATAATTTTCAATAACTTCTTCTGTTCCACCGAACTGCTCTTTAAGAGCATCCCACAGCTCTTTGGCACTGGTACAATGTAACAATCCAGCATAGATATCATTTGGAAGAGCTGAAGCTACTATGCTAAAAGCCTTTGCATCTAGTTCATTTTTTTGAAAATCTTATTCTTAGTAGTTTTTAGGGCTTTTAGGCACAAAGCTTTTGGGATCTTCAGTACTAGGCACCATTGGAACGTGTGGTCCAAAGATGACTGACTTCCAACATCCGGTGTTTTGTTGAGCTAACACATGGCCCATCCTACGTTGCCAGATATTGTACTCGGATCTGACAAGCATAGGTGGCTTGAATAGTGTTCCGGTGTTGTGAGGGTCGTGTGATTGTGATGCCATCTTGGTTGATTTTACAAAAGTTTTTTAATAATCAACTTTGTACGTGATTACCCTTTACTCTGTTTTTTTAACTGATATGAACAACTTTAAGTATCAATGGATTTGAGCTGAACTTTTATGTCAAATTGATTGTTAGATCGAATTTGACTGTCCTATGCTCTGATACCAATTGTTAGGATCTGAGTTTCTTAGATTGTGTTGTTTAATTAGAAATGGAAGATGAAACAGAGATTAAAGTGCTGCGAAAATGGAAATAAACTTTAACACACAATCAAAGAAGAATAGTTTTCAGCAAACATGATTTCATTAATCGAATGATTGTATTAATTACAAATATCAACTATGCATGCATGCAACTAGACTCCCCCTCAGCCTGAGCTCACTAATTGTTCGTATAAGATGACTTGGTGTGAAAGAGCTAATAGAACAGTACAGGTACTGTTCTATTTATAGTACAAACTAAACCACTAAGCATCTTCGCTGACATCACCTAGCCAGTGACAGCTAACAACTCTAACAACCTCTAACCACTGATACATACAAACACTGATTATAATAAACACTGATTCTATAAACACTGATGTAGCTTTCCACTGTAGTAGCTTAAGTACTGATGTTGAGGATCAGTGCTTTCTTCAAAGGGTGATCAGTCCTTGATGCAGCAGTGCTTTGGTCTTCATCAGTACTTGAGTGACAACAGTAGTTAGGACTTCAACCTTTATATCTCAGCAGTTCTTTGCATAACCACTGTCATTGGGAAGAATCTAGGACACACACTGCTTATTGTGATCAACTGTTGAGAACCAGTTTTGGTTTTTCATATCATCTGTTCTTCTAGGCTTGACTGAATGGGCCAACATTCAGGTATTAATCAAGTGAAGGTTATGTAACTTAATCTTATAATCGAATAACCATGTGATTGAATGTATGGAAAATTTACAAATTACAAATACACGATCGTCATTTATGAGTTAAACTTATGTTTAGGGGGATTATGTAACAACAAACGTACGTATCAAAGTATAAACAATGTATAAATGATGTATAAAAGATTCATTTCATTACGATCAATGTCTCGGATTTAAAATGGCTTGAGATGAAATACGATTACAAAGGAAACGAGTTTCCAAAAAATAGAATTACGATACAAACTTTCTAAAAACGAAAAGCTGCAAAAAGCGAGGCGTTACATCTCGATTCAGCAGCACAATAACAAGCGGTTGAAACGGTCGTTATCGTCGACATCGTTAGATTGCCAAATTGAATCGGCTAGGGCTTGGTTTGATTACGATCCTCATGTAGCCAGATTGAGAGCTTTAGATCTGATTTTTCAGTTTCATTGTTGAATTCGAAACATTGTTTTCGATCTGGATTTACTATCAATTTTACAGTTATCAGTTTTGGTAGGGGAGTAGAAGAATTCATCTTTGAAGACTTTAGTTACAGGGGTTCTACAGAGAGAGGGATAGAAGAAAGATTAAGGGGATAAGGGTTTGACTTGTGTGTGATTGTGAAAATGAAAGAAATAAAAAAATGTTTTATATAATAGTAAAATTACTAATATACCCTCATGTGCATAGCACATGTCATAATTAACTGAAAAATTTTAACCTGGTTTGTGCCAAAGGACCTAGGGTGTAACAGGTTTTGCAAATAAAGGATTGCGACTCTAATTATTAAAGTTAAAGGTCATCCATTGCAATCCGATACAAACATAAAGGACGAAAAGTGTAATTTACCCATATAATATGAAAAACTCGAAATGGATAAATTGCCAATGGGTAGTACGTTAACGTGCATAATGAAAGGGGGAGATATTGTCAACGGATAATAAGTAGAGTGAGCGGCGACGACAACAGACAGCAGAGCAGGTAACCGGAGAAGTCCCTCCTGTTTATGGCAACCCTCTTGTTTTTACTATTTTACCATTCTAGTCAGTACAAATACATAATGTTGCATTGGTGCCTTTTTCTCGCAACCCCCGATCCCTAATGCCTCGGGAACGGGCGGCAGCGAGCCAGTTTCGATGGCATCGTTTTTTATTCAAATTTGGCAGCGGAATTTACATCAGGACCGTAGTGAGGAAATATTTTATCAAAGTAAAATACCACATTTTCATACTATTAAACAAATGGGATAAAACCCAAGTTTTAAGTACACACAATTTCATAGGGATAAACCCTATTTTATTTAATAAAACATCTATTTTATTTAGGTAACTTTATTGCCACTTTTCCAAGCCTTCAGTGCTGTCCAGCTGGCTTCTAATTGGCTTTCACATTTTGTTACCTGAAACGCGTTTAAAAACATTTTGTCAGTGGGAAATACTGGTGAGTGAATCCCAGTTTAATCAAGTTTAATTAAAAACCATTGTACAGAATCTCGTTAATTAGGGGGTTATTATACCCGAGTATAGTGTACACTACGTAGAAATTGAGAGAGAAAGAAAGATTTGGGATGAACTGACTGAAGATCCGAGCAAAGCAATTTATAGGGCTTCACTTTTGTTTTCTCGCGGCCCGCGTAATACACAGCCAAGGCCTTCGCGCCCCGCGTCAAAGGGAGTCAACGGCATAGCTTTGAGGTGTCACCACCCTAGCTTCGCCACGTGGCGGCTTCCGGAGGAAGGCGGGTGGCCAATCTTGTCGCGGCCCACGTTAACTAAAGGCAAGGGGTGTCGCGGCCCGCGACGACCCAATTATTTTTGTTTTTTATTTATTTTTAATGTTATAACGTATTTTGGGCTCGGTTTTCACGTATGGGGTTTATTTAAGGACATATAGGAATAATTTAAAATATATAAGGATGTCAGAAAAATATTCGGGAGGGTTGTTATATCCTCACCACCTTGTTTTAGAGCTCGTCCTCGAGGTCTACTGGAACAGGTGTGGATATTTCCTTTGCGTTTCTGATTCAAGCACCCATGTATACTCTGGTCCTCTTTTGGAGTCCCATTTCACTTTGACCAGAACTAATCGCTTATTCTTGAGGTTCTTAACTTTTCTGTCTTCAATCTGTAGAGGCCTTTCTACAAACTTAAGTTGTTCATTTACCTCTATATCCTTAAGAGGTACTATAAGTGATTCATCGGCTAAGCATTTCTTGAGATTAGATACATGAAATACATCATGTATCCCAGCCATTTCCTCTGGCAGTTGTAGCTGATAGGCTACAGGTTCTATTCTTTTAATAATCTTGAAAGGTCCAACATACCTGGGACTTAGCTTTCCTCTTTTGATGAATCTTACCACTCCTTTCCAATGAGAGACTTTCAACAACACTTTGTCTCCTACCTGAAATTTTAATGGCTTACGTCTGTTATCTGCATAACTCTTCTGTCGATCACGTGCTGCTTTTAGTCGTTCCTTGACTTGAATGATCTTGTCGGTTGTTTCCTGTACTATTTCAGGTCCAGATAGTTGCTTTTCCCCAATTTCTGCCCAACAGACCGGGGTTCTGCAGTCCATAAAGTGCTTCGAATGGTGCAGCATTGATACTTGTGTGATAACTGTTATTATAAGAAAATTCTATTAACGGTAAGTGATCGTCCCAGTTACCCCTGAAATCAATTACACAAGCTCTAAGCATGTCTTCCATTGTCTGAATTGTCCTTTCGCTTTGTCCGTCCGTTTGAGGATGATAGGCTGTGCTTAGATTCAGCTTGGTTCCCATGGCTTTTTGGAAACTTGTCCAAAAATGAGAGGTAAAACGGCTATCTCTGTCAGAAACAATTGATAAAGGAATTCCATGTAATGAAACAATTTCATTTACATACAATTTAGCTAACTGTTCCATATTGAAAGTTTCTTTCATTGGTAGGAAATGAGCTGACTTGGTTAGTCTATCTACAATCACCCAGATTGTATCATTACCTTTCCTTGTTTTGGGTAATTTAGTAACAAAATCCATTGTTATCAATTCCCATTTCCAAACTGGCATTTCTAACTGTTGTAACAAACCTGAGGGTTTCTGATGTTCAGCTTTAACTTGTGAGCAAGTTAAACATTTAAAAACATAGGTTGCTATGTCCTTTTTCCTTCTTATCCACCAGAAATTTTTTCTTAAATCCTGGTACACCTTATCACTTCCTGGATGCATCATATACTTAGACTTATGGGCTTCTTCTAATATACGATGACGTAGGTTTCCTAATTTAGGTATCCACATTCTCTTTTCATGGAATCTCCAAATTCCATCTGTTCCTTGTTCTAATTCCTTAATCATACATTTTAACTTTTCAGTATCATCTTTGATTACTGATTCTTGTTCCTTTTTATTTTGTTCATTTAAATCTACTTGTAGATTTAATTTAAGAGAACGTACCCCTTTTTGGCTTTTCATGATACTTTCGACTTAAAGCATCTGCCACTACATTTGCTTTTCCTGCATGATATTGGATATCACAATCATAATCACTAAGTAATTCCATCCAGCGTCTTTGTCTCATATTCAATTCTTTTTCTCCAAAAGCATATCTTAAACTCTTATGATCGGTAAAAATAGTAAACATACTACCATAAAGGTAATGTCTCCAAATTTTCAAAGCAAAAATTATTGCTCCTAATTCTAAATCATGGGTTGAATAATTTTCTTCATGATTCTTAAGTTGTCTAGAGGCGTAAGCTATAACCTTTTGACGTTGCATTAATACACATACATAACCTAACTTAGAAGCGTCACAATAGACTACAAAGTCTTCAGTTCCTTCTGGTAACACTAATATGGGTGCATAGGTTAATCTCTGCTTAAGAATTCTAAAGGCTTCTTCTTGGTTTGGTCCCCATTCAAACTTAATGGATTTACAGGTTAACTTAGTTAAAGGAATGGCTATTCTAGAAAAATCTCGAATAAATCTTCTATAATAACCGGCCAATCCTAAGAAACTTCTAACCTCGGTTGGTGACTCAGGAGTCTTCCATTTGGTAATTGCCTCGATTTTTGTTGGATCCACATGAATTCCTTCATGATTGACTAAGAGTCCAAGAAACTGTAACTGTTCTAACCAAAACTCACATTTTGAAAACTTAGCATAAAGCTTTTCCTTTCTTAGTAAACTTAAAAGTGCGTGCAAATGCTTTGCATGATCCTCTTTACTCTTAGAGTAAATGAGAATATCATCTATAAAGACAATTATGAATTTATCCAAATATAGCTTACATATTCGGTTCATCATGTCCATAAATGCAGCTGGGGCATTGGTTAAACCAAATGGCATGACAGTAAATTCATAATGGCCATACCTTGTTCTAAATGCGGTCTTAGGAATGTCCTCTTCATGTACCTTTAATTGATGATATCCTGATCTTAAATCGATTTTGGAGAAAAATCGAGCTCCTTCCAGTTGATCAAACAGATCATCGATTCTTGGTAATGGATACCAATTCTTAATCGTGACCTTGTTCAATTCACGGTAATCAATGCACATCCGCATGGATCCGTCTTTCTTTTTAACGAATAAAATCGGCACTCCCCATGGCGATGAACTTGGCTGTATGAATCCTTTCTCTAATAATTCGTCTAATTGTTTCTTCAGTTCCTGCATTTCTGCGGGTGCCAACCGATAAGGTGCTTTGGCAATCGGTGCTGTCCCTGGTAGCAGGTGGATTCTGAATTCAACTTCTCTATCCGGTGGTAGTCCTGGTAATTCTTCTGGGAATATATCTGAAAACTGAGATACTACTGAAATATCTTTTAGTTCATTTCCTTTAGTGTTAGTGATTATGGAAATCAAATACACTAATGATCCTTTTCTTATATAACTTGCAGTTTTCATCACAGAGATGAATTTAGTGGATCTAGATGGTTTATCCCCTTTAATTGTGATCTTGTCACCCCTTGGTGAATTTACTTGAATTGACTTTTGATCACATAATATACTGGCTTTATTGGTTATTAACCAATCCATTCCTAAAACGACGTCAAATCCTGCCAGATTCATTAGGTAAAGGTTTGCAATAAACTTTTGATTTAAAATTTCTATTCTTGCTCCCTGCAAGATTTCAGAAATCCTAACAGTTTTTCCATTTGCTGTCTCTACTAGACATTCTTGTGGAAGTTTAGTTAATGATTGATTAAGAAGTTTGCAAAACGAAGTATTAATAAACCTTTGGTTTGCACCAGAGTCAAATAATACTTTAGCAAAAATATCGTTAACTAAAAACGTACCGGCTATCACGTCCGGAATCATCTTGGCTTCATCTGCAGTCAGAACAAATGCTCTAGCATTTTTAGTGTTCTTATTGCCCATGGCTGGAACTAGTTTCGGACAGTTGGGCTTGATATGACCTTTTTCTCCACAGTTGAAGCACAGTCCATTACTAGATTTCCTCATGCAGTTTTCTTCCTTGTGTCCTGGTAACTTACAGAAATTGCAGTGAGTAGAGCATTTTCCCGAATGCTTCTCTTTGCAAGCCTTACAGTAAGGTGCATAGGTAGAACCTATATTCCTACGGTTGGAATTACCATAGCGGAATTCCTGGGTAAGCCTTTGTGCTAGGTTTTTCCTCTGGTCTTCGCCTCGTGTACGCACTAATTCATCAGTCAAGGTGTTTGTTAATTCCACAGCTTCTTCTATGGTTTGAGGTCTAGCTACCTTGACTACATGCCTAATCTCTCCAATTAATCCCCAGATGTAACGGGAGATTAATACTGGTTCTGGTGATGCAAGGGTAGGTATTATTCTAGCATATTCAAAGAATAACTTTGTGTACCCCTTACTATCCACTCCGTTCATCCTAAGGTTTAGGAATTTGTTTGCTATTTGTTCCTTTTCATTAGGAGGGCAGAATTTCCTTTCTATCATATTTTTAAATTCCTCCCATTCCATGTTGTAAACCCTATCACTTCCTCTAGACTAGAGGATAGTGTTCCACCATTCTAAGGCTGAATTCTTAAATAGATTAGAAGCAAACATTATCTTGTCCTCTTCCGCACATTTGCTTATTTTTAAGACTGCCTCAATCTTTTCTATCCAGCGTTGATCTGCAATGGGTTCTTCATTGCCCGATAATTCTATCGGTTTGCAGGACCAGAATTCTTTGTAAGAACAAACATAAGGCATGGTTCTTCTTCTTTTGGGAATGGGCGCTTGAAGTACGGGTTCATTGTTTACGCTGTTTTCTGGTTCAGTCGGTCGCTTACTGCTATGTTTACTTTTATTATCCGCTTCCTTAACAGTTTGAATAATAAACGGCATCACATCTATTATTCCCTGTGCCACTATGTGTTGGATGGCACTATTATCCACTTGGTTTCCATTGTTATTGTTGTTCGGATTCTCATTATTCAGATTATCGTCATTCTGAATATTATCATTCTAGTTTTCTGGGTTATTATCCAGATTTACTTGATTTCCTTGATCAGCCATCTGAATTTTAAACATTTACCATGCATTAATATCACAAATTAATATTTAATATAGCCAATCAAGTAACACGCATTTTGGTCAAAAGATCATTGCGACTTTACTCTATTTTATAATATAATAGGCATCTAATATACACCAGTACTGAAATTAAATTACAATACCAACTGAAATAAAAATTACACTAATAGTAGTAGGCATCCGTAGTTTTTTTTTCCATACACATACACACATATTTTATTATTTTATTATTATATTATTACTACCGTCTCCACCATCACATTCAAGGATATGGATTCATCCAGAAATCCATATTGCGCTCGTCGTACTTCCAGACGAGTCGCTCTCCTACCTGTCTCATCCTTTCACTACTCTCTAAAATTTCCTCACCAAATGTTCTAAGTTCTTGTACGTTTTCTGCACTCATTGGGGGCGCAGGTTCTAGGACTGGGTTCGGAATCTGGGGTGCGGGTTCCTGGTATGGAGGTGTAGGTGCCTGGAATTGGTAAGGATTCTCTAAAATCTCCCTTATGTATACATCGTTATCGTAATAGGGATCTAGAGGGTCCAAACCTGGGTAGGCTCCTAAGTTCGGCATTGGCATGTCTTCATGTATCGGGTAGCGTTGCACATAATCCCTAACGCCATCCCACCACGGGTCGTAATTTGGGTCTAAGGGATTTGGTGCTGGTACCCTAGGTATCTCTTCTAGGTTGAAATCATGCATCTCTACTTGATTTTCAGGGTTTTCTATTTCCATTGGTTGGTCGGGAATTGGTGGTTGTGGTTGGGGGGTGCTATTATTTGCTCCAAATTAGGGTCAGCTGCAGCGGTTGCTAGGATATGGAAATTAGCTAAACCCCTATTAATCATGTCCTGGGCATGGGCATCTGTCTCTCTTTTGGCTGCTGCTAGTGCTCTCTGGTCTTGTAACTTTTTCATACGTTTTCTACGCTCGTGTGCTCCCTTACTGAACCATCCCCTCTTTTTCTGAGGAAATGGCTCTTCAGACTGAGCCTTAAATACAAATATTCCTTCTTCCGTATCAGTAGAGTACCCCGAGAGGGCAGGCTGAGAAGAGGAGGTGCCTTCGCTTCTAGGCGAACCAGACAATTGAAGATGGTCCTTGGTCGCTCATACTGTAAACTAACAAATAGTCAAATAACACATAACAAGAAAATACAATTACGTACATATTTCCACAATTTATTTCCTAACAGATTGGATTTTGATGTCAGCAGAACACTTCTGTGGTTGAATAAGTGGCTTAGCTCTGATACCACCTTCTGTCGTAACCCCCGATCCATAATTTCTCAGGAACGGGCGGCTGCGAGCCAGTTTCGGTGGTATCGTTTGTTTATTCAAATTTGACAGCGGAATTTACATCAGGACCATAGTTAGGAAATATTTTATCAGAGTAAAATACCACATTTTCATACTATTAAACAAATGGGATAAAACCCAAGTTTTAAGTACACACAATTTCATAGGGATAAACCCTATTTTATTTAATAAAAACATCTATTTTATTTAGGTAACTTTATTGCCACTTTTCCAAGCCTTCAGTGCTGTCCAGCTGGCTTCTAATTAGCTTTCACATTTTGTTACCTGAAACGCATTTAAAAACATTTTTTCCGTGGGAAATACTGGTAAGTGAATCCCAGTTTGATCAAGTTTAATTAAAAACCATTGTACAGTATTGAGGGCGGTCTCGCAATTACATTTGTTTCCAAGTCATATCAATTACCACCCACGGTACTGTCATCTGACTTATGGTCATGTTACTCCTATCCAGGTTGTAACAAATTTTGTATACAAAACCCCAAATATACCAACGATAATTGTATCCTTACAAATACTCAATAACTGTTATTCGCATGGAAAAATATTTAAGGTTTTGTAAAAATAGTTCACAAAATAGGTTTACAAAAAGAGGATAAACTCACATTGCTGTCTTAGATTATCCTTTAGGGTTTCCTGGTGACAATCTATAATTTACACGAATGCACACGTGTTAGTATAATAAGCCATTTTAACATTAGTAATACCCTCCCTGAGACGGCATTCCAACGACTACGTCGGGCAGAACCACGACAGCCGTTACGGAACCCTAGATCAATCTGGCAGCGTATCTAATACGTATCCAGGGGTTATGATACTTCCAACAGAGTAGAATCTCATTAATTAGGGGGATATTATACCCGAGTATAGTGTACACTACGTAGAAATTGAGAGAGAAAGAAAGATTTGGGACGAACTGACTAAAGATCCGAGTAAAGCAATTTATAGGGCTTCACTTTGGTTTTCTCGCGGCCCGCGTAATACACAGCCAAGGCCTTCGCGGCCCGCATCAAAGGGAGTCAACGGCATAGCTTTGAGGTGTCACCACCCTAGCTTCGCCACGTGTCGCCACGTGGCGGCTTCCGGAGGAGGGCGGGTGGCCAACCTTGTCGCGGCCCGCGTTAACTAAAGGCAAGGGGTGTCGCGGCCCGCGATGTCACACCCCGATATTTCCACGTATTACCGGTGGGGAGTATCGTGACGTAGTTGATATCATCATAGTCAAACAACACAAATTTTAAATGCACGGCGGAAGCAAAAGATAGATTTATTTCAACCGAATAAAATTGTAATATTAAGTATCACAAAACAGTTGAAACAGATCCACAAGCGGATCAAATAAAAAGGAAAATTATTCAGCAGACTTTGACATCTAGAGCTTGTGAGACTTGATTATTGATGCCTGGAGTAGCCAGCCTATTACGTATAGTACCTGCACTTAGCCTTTTTGAAAAATACGTCAATTTACACTGGTAAATACAACTTAACTGACTCATTTTGAAAAGAGTTTGAAAATTGATTTGAATGCACTTAGGCAAAAATATCTTTTATAACTTGGGACAATTATTTAAAATAATGTTGTATACAGTTTTACTTATTTGTCGTCCATTAGGGCTCGTTTGTAGGGCCAGTCTAGATTAACTGACACGCCACAGGTATAATACCCACAAGGTTATTTCCTTTAAGTGGACTACCAGTTTTTACATATGCATCTGTCAGGTGTACGCCTACACCCGGTTCTTAGGTCGTGGCCATTTCTTTGAATGATGCCAAGGATATCCGGGACATGGTCATTTAATGTCACACCCCGACTTTCCACGTGTCACCGGTGGGCCCGGTGGGGAGTATCGTGACGTGGTTGGCAACATAATAGTCAAGCAACACAATATATAAATGCACAGCAGAAGCAAGTGATAATTATATTACAATCCGAATATAACGTAATATCAAGTATTACAACGGAAAGTAAAGGATCCACAGGCGGATCTTAAAACATAAATATTGTTCAACAGACTTTAGACGCCTAGAACTTGCAAGATTCCTTATTAACATACTGAGCAGCTTCCAGCCTATTACGTACTTGTACCTGTCACTTAGACTTTTGAAAATACGTCAGTTTTCACTGGTAAATACACTCAACCGACTCATTTGAAAATGTTTATGAAAATTGGTTTAGGTGCACAAGGCACGTAAATATTTCGACACTTTGATTAAAATGCACAAGGCAAAATTAATCTTTTATACTTGGGACAAACTATATTTTATGTTATCAGTTTTACATAACTTGCTCTACATACGGGGCCCGGTTCTATGCCGTTCATGATTAACCGACACACCACTATTCCCTTATTGGGAATCCCTTATTGGGTATAATTAATTAATAAACATATGGCATCTGTCAGGTGTATGCCTACACCCCGTGCTTAGGTCGTGGCCATTGCAATTTAATGAGTCAAGGATATCCAGGACACGGTCGCATTAATCCCCAATGTTTCAGTCAAGCAATACGAATTAAAAACAGGTTATTTGGATTTCCCGACTTATTGGTCTTTGAATCCCATACCTGACCATGCGGTATTTATATTACCGTATCCCAAGCCCGTAATAGGGAAAATAAGTTAAGAGTATTTACCTGAGCTAGCTCCTGTCTTAAATTGCAAGAATTATAATAACTCAGCCGTATTCACTTAAGTAAGCGTAGGTACAATTTACCGGAAGGCTCTAGTCTGGAATGATGGTATAAATAACCAATTAGAATGCTAACGGGTCTTTAATTAAGCCTAAGCTTAGACCGGTTAGTTATACGGTTCAACGCACGATTAGGCGAAGACCGGAATAGAATGTGATTTAGACCCGACAAGTTCGGAGGCTTGCTTAATATGAGTATTTCATACACATTCTGGATTTTGAGATAAAACCGACAAGGTTTGACCCGTTTCGGCTAATTTATGCAAACTAGTTACATAAACCGAACCGAACGCGTAATAAGTGTAACGGGTATTTATAAGAGCCATATATAGGTTTGACCCGTTTCGGCTAATCAGTAAGATTGTCTTTTATTATGCCCGAAACGAATTTAAGCACAAACTATGCCTCGTAGGGGCAGTTTGGTCATTTTCAAGGTTATAAAAGAGTCTAAGTATTAAACTGAGTTACAGGTCTGATATAATCAGCAAAAATACTTAGTTTACTAAGTTATAACAGTAGGGTAAAGTATATATGTGAAATTTATCAATTATAACCAAACTATGCACCGTATGGGCATTTTGGTAATTTCACATAAGCCGTAAAGCTCAAAACTGAAGTCTGAGTTTAACAACTTTTGCTTACTGTTAAAATATTATAATTTACCTAAAATATCAGTAGGTATCACCCTTGTATGTTTAAAATAGTCTTAGTACATATTGTGCGCTAAAAACGCTTAATAAGGCGATTAGAAGCCGTTTCCGGGTTCTATATATAAAGCTGATATTTTTATCATTCCAGAAGGCTTAAAATAATTTATTTATTATATCTAATCAGTAGCAAAAGGTTTGGAGTCGATTAGATATGTAAAACTCATTTTATAGCCCGTCAGGGCAAAACCGACAATTACCGGATTAAGCCTACGACTATAAGTTATGCTCAGCCTAAAATTAATTAAAAATCTTCAAAAATCCCAAAATAATATATTACATCAGTGGGTAAAGATTTTGATATCAAAAGTAGGCTTAACTAGGCTATACGCTAATTACGCCGTTTTATTAACATAAAGCTTCTTAATTACGCTAATCAGCATAACTTTCAATCTACACCTCAAACTGATATCACATTTTGGGTGCAAGTTTATATATCAGTAATTAAAGTTTCTACTCTTTTACATTTCCAAAAATCACGTTTTATGGTAATAAGGGCATAATGGTCAACATATGAGCAATTAACGGAATCATTCGTATTAATTGGTTAACTAATGAACCATGGTGTATAACCACAGAGGGTTATACTAGCATGTAACCTGGTCCAAATGAAGCTGTAAAGTATTTCTAAAACATACCATAACGGGTCAGAACTGAAGTCAAAGCAAAAGTCAAAGCTTTGCGACTTTCGGTTTTGAACCGGGTCTAAACAGGAAATTGTCGGGTTGAACATGTTTAGACAAGTTCTTACACTAATTACCAAGTTATATTAATGATCAAACAGGTTGTATGTGTTCTACATTGCAAATCATGCATAAATTAGAAATTAAGTATCGTGTTGACTTTTTATTCACAAGTTTGACCCGACATTTGACCTAGTTAGAGTGGGAATCAGGGGGAACCCTTTTAAGGGTTTATTACCCACATAATTACCAACTTATAACTACTTTCAATTCAACTACTCACTGGACCATTAGTGATTAATCGATAAGTCAAACCTTAATTACGATGGTTTGACTTTTAAGCTAATAACTATGTAAAACTTAATCAAGGAAGGTCAAGGGTGCTTACCAAAGTCCTAATCACGATTAGGGATGCTTGGTGTCTGCTCTTGAGCTCCAGAAAGTCCCACAATTGCAGATGGAAAGGATGATCAAAAATGTTTGCAACCAATGGCCTTTTATAGTGATTTTTGATCCATTAGATGATGACAACTAAGTCTATGAAGTGATCTAGATCAATAACAAGTGCCCCTAAGCTCTAAAATCAGTAGGGGACGCGCATGGAATTGATAAATATCTCCCTAAGTCGTTTCATGGACTTGAAAAGCCAAGAAAAACGAGTTTCTGCATCTGGTAGATGCTTGCGCACCGTAAGGTTCTCAGTGTTGAGGTGCGCAAGCCTTTTGCCAGCACAAAGATCTTTCAAATGTTGACATGTTTGGCCCCTAAACTTCCAAATGTCATTTCCGACACCTCTAAGGCCCGTTAAACCATTTTTAAGGATTTATAATGATGCCTAAGCATATAGAACATGAAACATGCTCAAAAATATGCCGGATGTCGGTTCGTTTGGTCGTACAGTCACGTTGTTCGGCTAATTACGACGAAACACGGACGGACGCGAAAAACAATCCAAACGACGTGACGAATGGAATTTTATCAAGCCAAACACTAAAATAAAATATTTTAGTGCTTACATAAATTTTTGGGTGTCCGGGAATATCCAGAATGTAAGATATGCGCGTAAACGCAAACTTGTGCGCTTTTTGACACTTTTAGTCCCTGCATGACATAAAAGTTTATTCTTGCGCACTAAACACCTCTAAGCCTATATCTAAGCTATGAGAAGTATAAATAGGGTATGTTTGACTCATGGTCATATTCCGGAAGGTCCGATAACATACGAATCGGTATACTTTAACAGTTTGACGTTGTAGGTCCCTCTAATGCGCAAACTTGCGTAACTCATCATTTAATATCATTGAAGCCTCATATAATCCATATTAGTCATTTTTGAAAGTATTATTAAACATCGTAATGCTTCGGGCTCGGTAAAAGGTCATTCAGAGGTATAATTAAACATATTGACACTTTTAGTCCCTTATACTTGCAAAGTTGCGCGTAACTTCACTTTTGGGCATAAAAGCCTTGGATGGCCAATGATTGGCATTCCCGAGAGTATAATCAAATATCATGAGGCTCTCGGTTTGTTAAAAGGTCACTCAGAGGTAAGAATTAACATGTTGACGCTTTTAACTCTTTTCAGCGCAAACTTTCAATTAATTACATAAACGGCTACACTTGATCAACAAGTGGCTCATTTGTGAATATAAGACCATAAAAGGTTATTTAAAAACTTATTTTAGGTATGATAATACTTCCAGTTCTTTCATAATTAATGTTTTTCGATTTTTCGAAAAATTAGCCCCTTATATTCAAGGTTTGACTTTACTAGGGTTTATTACGCGTGTCAATTCTTCATTGAACGTGATTTTACGAGGTGTTACATCCTCACCCCCTTAAAAGAAATCTCGACCTCAAGATTTGCTTAAAGTAAAGGAAGTACTTTATGTCGTATCATGGATTTAACTTCCATAGTATATTTGGGCCTCCAAGGGTATCCCAGTTGACTTATTCAATAGGTGCATACTTTCTTTTGGAGCTCCTTAACCTGTCGATTCTCAGTCGATATAGGTTGCTCATACTATCATGGGTCTGCATATCCTTATGTGATAGTGCTTTTCGACTTATTGGTGACACGACGTTTAAATCATTAGTGTGGGTCACATTGCGCGTTCCTCCGAGCTCCTTAATTAGGTCTTAGCTCGTAAGCTATTTAATCTTGATACATTCGATTTCCTTCGAATGGTTCTATATATTCAGAGCTTAACTAGTATGAAAATTTAACAATTTGGCACACCCTTCCTGGGTGATATCTTTTGTTGAGCCTTATTTCTTAACAAGAATTTAGGAGGTTTGCTATATTCATTAGTTCTTGATTTCCTGCCGTATACTGGCAACTTACAATCGATTAATTCATTTGTATGATCTTATTTTTTGTTTCCTAGGCAACTTTCAGATCTTGTTAATTGGACTTACCAATTCTCCATCTAACAATAGATGTTTAATATTCCATCTATACAAGGTCTCAAAAGGAGTAGCCTTGATACTCACATAATAATTGTTATAGAAAAACTTATTTTATGGTGAGATGGTTATTCCAACCACTGCTTAACTAATCTCAAAGAATAGCTAATCCTTACAGCTAGTCGAACCAATCGACAATCCTGGGCAGGTAATAGCGATTCTTAATTGTTGCCTAAATAGGGTTGCGGTAATCAATGCATAAGCAAGATGATCCGTCTTTCTTATTTATATAAATCGGAGTTCTTAGAACTTTGAATTTTGGCTTTATGAAACCTTCTCTAAAAACTTATCGATTTGGCTCTTAGTTCTTCCTATTCCATTGGTACTAACAGATATAAGGCTTTTACATTAACTGCAGCCTTAAGCGGGATGTTTGTCCTAACATCATCTTGTCTCTCAGAAGGTAAACATGGTAATTCTTATAAAGAAGATAATTATGACACACAGAAAAGTTAGAGATGTCTGTATTCTCAGGCTTTGGTTCATCTATCGATGTCGGCGTCAGATAAATGACACATTCTCTTTACCAATGCAAGGATGTCCTAAGTAGAGATACTTATAAGGACATTTTATATTGGATATCTTCTTTGAATACTACTAGTCGACTTTAGTACAATAAGACCATTGGGATATCTCAGGGGTTCCATGCATTAAACCTCCATACTGATCAGGCATGGAAGCAATCTATGGGACACACTAGGATACGCCAATCCTCATATGGTACTCTTATCATACATAGTTTGGCATTCGCAGGCGATATAAAATAATGAGAAAATAATAAAATAAGGTAATATATATTGTCGTACTCTTTTTGGGGAAGAGTACTCCAGATTTTGTGAAAGGATTATCTCCGAGGATGGGAGAGAGGGTCATTAAAGATTCCATTGGTAAATTATACCTCATTTTTAATATCTGAAGTTCTTATGAATGCAATCAAAAGTTTGCTAAGCTTATGGTTTACTAAAGGTTTATTATCCCTTGCATTAACGTAAAATACTTAGCAGATACAATCGATGATAAAAGGTAAGGACGTACCTGATGCTATTATTGATATGTACTGTCTCTGTCATTCAATCAGTAGTTCAGGCGTTTCCTTTCTTATCCTTCCCAGACTTAGCTGCTCCTTCCTTGGCAGCCTGAGGACAATTTGTACTGATGTGGCCCTTTTCGCCACAGCTGTAACAGTTTGCATTCTTTATGTCCCTACATTCGTGGTACTGGTGACCAGTTCTTTTGCAGATGCCACATTGCTTTATCTTTTGGTTTGATCGACACTGTCCCCAGTGTCTTCTGTTGCAGGTTTTGCATGTAGGCTTCTTGTTGGAATCCTGTTGGTTATTGTTGAGCTCGGATTTGCTCTTCTTAGGATTATGGGAGTTATCCTCCTCCCTTTTACGTTTCCCATCTTCAGAGGCTTTGGCAGCCTTGTTTCTGACCACATCGAGTGTGAGAGATAGCGACAGATCTGCCGCCGACCTGAATGTAGTAGGTCTCGATGCTTTCACACTGGCCTTTATTTCTGGGGCTAAACCCCCAATAAAGCGAGCTATTCGCTTTGGTTCCGGTGTGATCAAATGAGGAACCAATCGGGACTTGGTATTGAAACTTGTAAGGTATGCTTGACAATCTGAGTTCTCCATGACTAATGTCAAGAATTCAGTCTCGATGTTCTCAACTTCATGTTGAGGACAGTAATTTTCTTTGATAAGAGCAACGAACTGATCCCAAGTCATGTTGTACAAAGGGATTTTCCCGGTGGCTTGAATCAACGATCTCCACCAGGCTAAGGCCTCACCCTTAAATGATTGCGACACAAACTTGACCACATCCCTCTCAGCGCATCCGCTGATATCCACAACTGTATCCATCTCATCTAACCACGTCATACAATCTACAGCTCCTTCCCCCCAGTGAAATCCCGGGGTTTACATGAAACAAAGTACTTGTAGGAGCAACCCTTATCACGGGGTCCTTGATTCAGTATGATCTGTTGAGACGGATCACTGTGATGTTTAGAAGAGTGACGCTCGTCATCTTCCTTCTTGGGTTCATCCTTCTTGGAAGGAGGCTTTAAATGCGGTGTAGATAGGGTCCTACTCCGAGTCCCACTATACTCTTCGTACTGCCGCTCTAAGGCCTTTGTAACTGCGTCGTCTACTAACGCTTTTAGTTCAGCACCCGTTAAATTAATTCGGGCGTTATCATCGTTCTCCACTGGGTGGCTATTAATTTCATCTGAGCCAGCCATTTAATTGAACTGTTACATAAACAGGGACAATAGTTTACTTGGGAGTTTATTATGGAATTGTCTTTTATGGCAATTCATTAACCATGGTAACGGAGACCATATTTGGTTAATTTATTTTTTCACATTTACTTAGGATTTATATTATAGTTTATCCAAATTATAAAATAATAACAGTTTTATTAGTGGCGCGAAAGGCCTAGTCACAAGGACATTTGTGAATTTTTTAAGCTATGATTTCAGAGAATCAAAGCATTTAGGCTTGAACATAGTTCATTACCTTTTTTGGACAGGGAGTCATCGCTACCACTGTCTTTTGGCTCATGTAGAAATGAGCAAGGCCCGTAGGCACTATATTACCGACGTATGGTCAAAATATGATTATCTTAATTGATGATTTAAACCCATGATTCAGAGATCATTAAGTTGGGTTAGGAATCTTTTGAAGAATCCTATATAAGAATGTCATGTGTGATTTTAATGAATCACGTCTGCCAGGGGTGTTAACACATTTTCAGTTGTTAACAGGGATACGAATCTTTTAAACAGGTCTTACCATCTTGGCCAGGTCTTTATAATGACACTCAGGCTAGGTTTCACTCTTAAGATTCTTATTCATATGTATACTGGCAGGGAAGGAAGGATATTTATTTTTATTCAGGATCTTTATCATAAATCCTAATTTACAAGTTAATTATAGCACAAATGGCCCAGTCGCGTAGATAAGTTTAATTTATAAGCCACGATTTCGGAGAATCGAGGCATTAAGGTTTGAATCAAAGTTCATTACCTTTTCTTGACAGGGAGTTGTAGGCTACCACTGTCTTTAGTCTCAGAGGACATTAACTATAGCCCGTAGGCACTTCCCTTCCAAGGGATGTTTATAATATGATCATCTCATAGGATGATATAAGCCATGATTTCAGAGAATCGAGGCATTAAGGTTTGAATCATAATTCATTACCTTTTCTTGACAGGGAGTTGTAGGCTACCACTATATTTAGTCACAGAGGACGTTAATTATAGCCCGTAGGCACTTCATCCTTAAGGGATGATTATTTCAAACAAGGGAATTTAGATTAACCCCCCTTTTAAAAGATGGCCTGTGTGACTTTAACGATTCACAGTTTACCAACAATGTTAACGTACTTACAGATGTTAACAGGGATTGGAATCCTTTGGATAGGTTTTACCGTCTTGGCCATGTCTGCAATGACATTTAGGCTAGGTTTTACCATCTTGGCCATGTCTGCATTGACATTTAGGCTAGGTTTTACCTTTAAGATTCCTTTAATATTTAACGCAGAACAATCCTAAACTGAAATGTTAACAAGGATCTGAATCTAATTGTGGAACTACCGTCTTGGCCCTGTCTTAAAATGACACATGAGCTAGGTCTTGTCCTTTTTAGATATTGCCATTTTATTATAATGGTAGATTTTATAATATAGGAATGATATTTTTAATAAAATCGTTCCTTTAAAATTTAAACAAGTATATGGTTGCCCTAAACGGGACTTCTACAAAAATGACTTGCCCATGCAAGAGCTAATCAGAAAATAACAAAGGAACCAAATAAGGACAAATAAAACAAATTAGAATTTGTCCTATGTTCTTGTCTAGACTCAAGAATGTGCAACTGTGTAACTGAGATTAAACACAAAAGGCTAGCGTTTAATTCACTCAGTGTTGGCTCTGATACCAACCTGTCACACCCCGACTTTCCACGTGTCACCGGTGGGCCCGGTGGGGAGTATCGTGACGTGGTTGGCAACATAATAGTCAAGCAACACAATATATAAATGCACAGCGGAAGCAAGAGATAATTATATTACAATCCGAATATAACGTAATATCAAGTATTACAACAGAAAGTAAACGATCCACAGGCGGATCTTAAAACATAAATATTGTTCAACAGACTTTAGACGCCTAGAACTTGCAAGATTCCTTATTAACGTCCTGAGCAGCTTCCAGCCTATTACGTTCTTGTACCTGTCACTTAGACTTTTGAAAATACGTCAGTTTTCACTGGTAAATACACTCAACCGACTCATTTGAAAATGTTTATGAAAATTGGTTTAGGTGCACAAGGCACGAAAATATTTCGACACTTTGATTAAAATGCACAAGGCAAAATTAATCTTTTATACTTGGGACAAACTATATTTCATGTTATCAGTTTTACATAACTTGCTCTACATACGGGGCCCGGTTCTATGCCGGTTCATGATTAACCGACACACCACTATTCCCTTATTGGGAATCTCTTATTGGGTATAATTAATTAAAAACATATGGCATCAGTCAGGTGTATGCCTACACCCCGTGCTTAGGTCGTGGCCATTGCAATTTAATGAGTCAAGGATATCTAGGACACGGTCGCATTAATCCCCAATGTTTCAGTCAAGCAATACGAATTAAAAACAGGTTATTTAGATTTCCCGACTTATTGGTCTTTGAATCCCATACCTAACCATGCGGTATTTATATTACCGTATCCCAAGCCCGTAATAGGGAAAATAAGTTAAGAGTATTTACCTGAGCTAGCTCCTGTCTTAAATAGCAAGAATTATAATAACTCAGCCGTATTCATTTAAGTAAGCGTAGGTACAATTTACCGGAAGGCTCTAGTCTGGAATGATGGTATAAATAACCAATTAGAATGCTAACGGGTCTTTAATTAAGCCTAAGCTTAGACCGGTTAGTTATACGGTTCAACGCACGATTAGGCGATGACCGGAATAGAATGTGATTTAGACCCGACAAGTTCGGAGGCTTGCTTAATATGGGTATTTCATACACATTCTGGATTTTGAGATAAAATCGATAAGGTTTGACCCGTTTCGGCTAATTTATGCAAACTAGTTACATAAACTGAACCGAACGTGTAATAAACGTAACGGGTATTCATAAGAGCCATATACAGGTTTCCTAAGTTAATGTGCTTCAAATATGTTGTGACATCAGTAACATTTGTCTTTTATTATGCCCGAAACGAATTTAAGCACAAACTATGCCTCGTAGGGGCAGTTTGGTCATTTTCAAGGTTATAAAAGAGTCTAAGTATTAACCTGAGTTACAGGTCTGATATAATCAGCAAAAATACTTAGTTTACTAAGTTATAACAGTAGGGTAAAGTATGTATGTGAAATTTATCAATTATAACCAAACTATGCACCGTAGGGGCATTTTGGTAATTTCACATAAGCCGTAAAGCTCAAAACTGAAGTCTGAGTTTAACAACTTTTTCTTACTGTTAAAATATTATAATTTACCTAAAATATCAGTAGGTATCACCCTTGTATGTTTAAAATAGTCTTAGTACATATTGTGCGCTAAAAACGCTTAATAAGGCGATTAGAAGTCGTTTCCGGGTTCTATATATAAAGCTGATATTTTTATCATTCCAGAAGGCTTAAAATAATTTATTTATCATATCTAATCAGTAGCAAAAGGTTTGGAGTCGATTAGATATGTAAAACTCATTTTATAGCCCGTAAGGGCAAAACCGACAATTACCGGATTAAGCCTACGACTATAAGTTATGCTCAGCCTAAAATTAATTAAAAATCTTCAAAAATCCCAAAATAATATATTACATCAGTGGGTAAAGATTTTGATATCAAAAGTAGGCTTAACTAGGCTATACGGTAATTACGCCGTTTTATTAACATAAAGCTTCTTAATTACGCTAATGGGCATAACTCTCAATCTACACCTCAAACTGAAATCACATTTTGGGTGCAAGTTTATATATCAGTAATTAAAGTTTCTACTCTTTTACATTTCCAAAAATCACGTTTTATGGTAATAAGGGCATAATGGTCAACATATGAGCAATTAACGGAATCATGCGTATTAATTGGTTAACTAATGAACCATGGTGTATAACCACAGAGGGTTATACTAGCATGTAACCTGGTCCAAATGAAGCTCTAAGGTATTTCTAAAACATACCATAACGGGTCAGAACTGAAGTCAAAGCAAAAGTCAAAGCTTTGCGACTTTCGGTTCTGAACCAGGTCTAAACAGGAAATTGTCGGGTTGAACATGTTTAGACATGTTCTTACACTAATTACCAAGTTATATTAATGATCAAACAGGTTGTATGTGTTCTACATTGCAAATCATGCATAAATTAGAAATTAAGTATCCTGTTGACTTTTTATTCACAAGTTTGACCCGACATTTGACATAGTTAGAGTGGGAATCAGGGGGAACCCTTTTAAGGGTTTATTACCCACATAATTACCAACTTATAACTACTTTCAATTCAACTAATCACTGGACCATTAGTGATTAATCGATAAGTCAAACCTTAATTACGATTGTTTGACTTTTAAGCTAATAACTATGTAAAACTTAATCAAGGAAGGTCAAGGGTGCTTACCAAAGTCCTAATCACGATTAGGGATGCTTGGTGTTTGCTCTTGAGCTCCAGAAAGTCCCACAATTGTAGATGGAATGGATGATAACAAATGTTTGCAAACAATGGCCTTTTATAGTGATTTTTGATCCATTAGATGATGACAACTAAGTCTATGAAGTGATCTAGATCAATAACAAGTGCCCTTAAGCTCTAAAATCAGTAGGGGACGCGCATGGAATTGATAAATATCTCCCTAACTCGTTTCATGGACTTGAACAGCCAAGAAAAATGAGTTTCTGCATCTGGTAGATGCGTGCGCACCGTAAGGTTCTCAGTGTTGAGGTGCGCAAGCCTTTTGGCAGCACAAAGATCTTTCAAATGTTGACATGTTTGGCCCCTGAACTTCCAAATGTCATTTCCGACACCTCTAAGGACCGTTAAACCATTTATAAGGCTTTATAATGATGCCTAAGCATAGAGAACATGAAACATGCTAAAAAATATGCCGGATGTCGGTTCGTTTGGTCGTAAGGTCACGTTGTTCGGCTAATTACGACGAAACACGGACGGACGCGAAAAACAATCCAAACGACGTGACGAATGGAATTTTATCAAGCCAAACACTAAAATAAAATATTTTAGTGCTTGCATAAATTTTTGGGTGTCCGGGAATATCCAGAATGTAAGATATGCGCGTAAACGCAAACTTGTGCGCTTTTTGACACTTTTAGTCCCTGCATGACATAAAAGTTTATTCTTGCGCACTAAACACCTCTAAGCCTATATCTAAGCTATGAGAAGTATAAATAGGGTATGTTTGACTCATGGTCATATTCCGGAAGGTCCGATAACATACGAATCGGTATACTTTAACAGTTTGACGCTGTAGGTCCCTTTAATGCGCAAACTTGCGTAACTCATCATTTAATATCATTGAAGCCTCATATAATCCATATTAGGCATTCTTGAAAGTATTATTAAACATTGTAATGCTTCGGGCTCGGTAAAAGGTCATTCAGATGTATAATTAAACATATTGACACTTTTAGTCCCTTATACTTGCAAAGTTGCGCGTAACTTCACTTTTGGGCATAAAAGCCTTGGATGGCCAATGATTGGAATTCCCGAGAGTATAATCAAATGTCATGAGGCTCTCGTTTTGTTAAAAGGTCACTCAGATGTAAGAATTAACATGTTGATGCTTTTAACTCTTTTCAGCGCAAACTTTCAATTAATTACATAAACGGCTACACTTGATCAACAAGTGGCTCATTTGTGAATATAAGACCGTAAAAGGTTATTTAAAAACTTATTTTAGGTATGATAATACTTCCAGTTCTTTCATAATTAATGTTTTTCGATTTTTCGAAAAATTAGTCCCTTATATTCAAGGTTTGACTTTACTAGGGTTTATTACACGTGTCAATTCTTCATTGAACTTGATTTTACGAGGTGTTACATTTAACCCCCAAAGGCCATACACCAAATAATACATATTAAACGGGTCATGCAAATACATTAATCATAATCTGATTTAAATGACTACACACACCCGACCAAGCGGTACTTTTATAGTACCGTATCCCAAGCCCGTATAGGGAAAATAAGTTAAGAGTATTTACCTGAGCAAAGTATAAATCAAATACAGCAAGTGCACGTAGCTTTTACTGGGCTCCTAATCTGGAACGAAGGTTTCAATAACCTGTTAGAATCCTAACGGGTCTTTAATTAAGCTTAGACTTAGACCGGTTAGTTTTCGAAAGGAAGATGCGGTTCAAACGAATGATAAGGCGAAGACCGGTTTAGAATGTGGTTTTGACCCGACAAGCTTGTATGCTTGCTTAATATGGGTAACTTAAACACATTCTGGATTTTGAGATGAAAACGATATGGTTTGACCCATTTCGGCTAAAATATGCAAACTAGTTACATAAGCCGATCCGAACGCGAAAAGTGTGTAACGGGTAGCCATATGAGTCTTATACAAGTTTCCTAAGTTAATATGCCTTAAATATGTTGTGACATCAGTAAGATATCTTCTATTATGCCCACAACGGATTTAAACTCAAATTACGCCCCGTAGGGGTATTTTGGTCATTTTAAAGGTTATAAAAGAGTTTAAACATAAATCTGAGTTTTGGGTCTGATATAATCAGTAAATATACTTAATTTAATAGGTTATATCAGTAGGGTATTACATATATGTGAAATTTATCATTTATAATCAAACTATATGCACCTTAGGGGTATTTTGGTAATTTCACATAGGCTTAAAAAGGTCAAAACTGGAAACCTGAGTTTAAAACTTTTGCTTACTTTTAAAATATAAAAATTTACTGAAAATATCAATAGGAATCAACCCTTATATGTTTGAAACAGTTTGTATACATACTATGCGTTAAAAACGCTTAAAAAGGCGACTGTAAGATATTTCCGGGTTTTATAAGAAAAACTGATATTTTTATTATTCCAAAAGGCTTAAAATACTTTATTTATCATATTGGATCAGAAGAAAAAGGTTTGGTATTAAAAGGATTTGTAAAACTCATTTTATAGCCTAAAAGGGCAAAACCGGTAATTACTGAATCAAGCTTAGAACTCTAAGTTATGTTCAGCCTAAAAATAAATAAAAATCTTCAAAAATCCCAAAATATTATTTTACATCAGTGGGTAAAAATTTTGGTATCAAAATTGGGTTTAGATAGGCTATACGCTAATTACGCCGTTTAATTAATAAAAAGCTTTTCATTTACGCTAATGAGCATAACTCCTAATCTAGGCCTCAAAATGATGTCAAATTTTAGGTGCAAGCTTATAAATCAGTAACTAAGGTTTCTAATCTTTTACATTTTTAAAATTCACGTTTTAGGGTCACATGGGCATAATAGTCAACATATAAGCATTTAACGGAAACATGCATGTGAATCGGATAACTAATGAACCAAGTTGTATAATCACAGAGGGTTATACCAACATGAAACCTGGTCCTAATAGGGCTCTAAGGTATTTCTAAAACATGCTACAATGGGTCAGAATCGAAAGTCAAAGCAAAAGTCAAATTATGCGACTTTCGTTTCCGAACCGAGCCTAAACTGAAAATTGTCGGGTTGAACATGTTTAGACATGTTCTTACATTAATTACCAAGTTATATTAATGATAAAACAGGTTGCATGTCTTCTACATTGCTAATTATGTGTTAATTTGAAAATAAGCTTTCTGTTGACTTTTTAAGACTAACTTTGACCCGATAATTGACCTAGTTAGAGTGGGAATCAGAGAGTACCCTTTTGAGGGTTTATTACCCACATAATTACCAACTTATAGGTACTTTCAATTCGAGATTTGACTGAATAATTATTGATTAATCTCGAAGTCAAAACTTAATTACGACTGTTTGACTTTAAGCTAATTAACTAAGCTAAACTGAATTAAGGAGGGTTAAGGATACTTACAAAGGTCCTAAGTATGATTTGGAACTTAAAGGAACTTTCTTGCTGACTAGGGGAGCTCCAGAGACCAGCTTGAAGTGAGTTGCAAAATAAACAAAGAATGTTGCAACAAGAGGTCTCCTTATATAGTGAACTAAATGCCACAAGATGACCCCAACTAAGTCTATAAATGTTGCAAGATGATCCCAGGTGTCCCTATGATGCCAAAAACCAGTTTCCAAGTCCCTGATTTCGAAAACCACTTATGTAAGGCGGTGCAACAGGCTGAACAGGCAGCTGTCCATTTTCTGCTGCCAGCGATGGTATTACGGACCGTAAGCCTAAAGCCTTGCGGACCATAAGCGTCTCTTACGGACCGTAAGCTCTTGGATTTGCGGTCCGTAACCGACTCTCCTCTGATGTGCCCAGATACCCTTTTGCGGACCGTAAGCCTAAGCGGATACGGTCCGTATCCGATTGTCAGATTTGAAAAATGTGTCCATTTCTCATGTTTTGACCATGCAAACTTTTCAAGCTCGAATCTTGTATCATTTTCCTTATAGAGGGGACCATGTATCAGACTTTCATGCCTTTGCATGTGAATCCATGCATGATAAACTTCTTGGATGTATCGATAATTCTTTTAAATGGACTTTGTGGTATGTTTTTATTTACAAGATCAATTCCTTAGCAATATAATTCATCTTTTAATTAGATATCCAGATTTGAAGTAGTTCTTAGATGTTTATAAATTATTTCAAGGCTTGGATCTTTTATCAAAAAGGTCACTCAGAGGTATTTTAATAAGATGTTGACGCTTTTAAATCCTACCGCACATCTTTCAACTTGATCTGGATTTTTTTAACATGATTGCCTCATATGACACGTGTCTTTATTTTATTGGGCATGAATTTACGAGGTGTTACACACGACGACCCAATTATTTTTGTTTTTTATTTATTTTTAATGTTATAACGTATTTTGGGCTCGATTTTCACGTATGGGGTGTATTTAAAGACATATATGAGTATTTCAAAATATATAAGGATGTCGGAAAAATATTCTGGAGGGTTGTTATACTTTTGCTCGTCTGTTCTAGCGGATCTCACCACTCGTCCGCCCACATTGTGGCACCCGTCCAGTTCGTTTCAAGTCCCGGACTTCATGTGTGGGTCCCTCCACCCACACACACATATAATATACACAGATATATGTATAATATTTTTAATTTGGTTTGTGGAGATTTGTACATTGTGGGAAAAGTAGGGCTGTTCATGAGCCATGCCGAACCAAGCGGACCTTTGCTCGTGCTTGGCCCGTTTACAAATCGAACCGAGCGGAGCGACTCATTTAAAATCGAGCTTCAAATTAAGCGAGCGCTTTTCGAGCAATAAATATTCCGAGCGAGCGTCGAGCGAATTTCGAGCAATTTGGACAACCATGTTGCCCGATTTAAATTTGCTGAGAGAGATAGTGGCAATGTTTGGTCTCAAGTTTTTATGTCTTTAAAAAACATGCACATTTCATGGTATAATATTTTTCTTATGAATAACAATGTTGTTGCCGACGAGGCGATGATCATATTGCACGAACAATTACGTTGAGAGCAGGAGACGATCGACTTAGGGTAACGACATGAAACATTGAGGCGATAAGCAACCTGTCGTTTATCGGTTTAGGGTTTAACTTTGAGATTTTATATTAATTTTTTATTGGCGTGGTTGGTCTAGTACGTATAGATGTAGTTGTAAATTTGTATATAGTGAACCAAAATCTAATATAGTGGTATATATAAAACTATAAATTTAATTTATATTTAAGTATATTTGTATGTGTAATGTATGTATATATATAGGTGTGTGTATATATATATGTATAATTTATATTTGTGTATATGTATATACATGCTTATGTGTATATGTATATGACAGCCAAACACATAAAAATGAAATTGAGATTCTAATTCAAACAATTTTCAATTCCAATTGGAATGTTTAAATTTCAAATCCAATTCCTTCAAATTCTAATTCATATACAAATTCCAATTCTAATTCCAAAACATTCCGCGAACCAAACGCACTAGACCCTCATCATCATCATCATACTCAGTAAATCCCAACAATAGCAAAGCTAAGGTAGGGTCTAAGGAGGGTATGATGTAAACAACCTTACCTCTACCCCGTAGGAATAGAGAGGCTGCTTCCAGTGAGACCCCCGGCTCGATGGTAGTTTTGCATCAAACCTTGGACATAAGGCACATAACACTCGGCAATTAAGACAAAGGCCAATTAGTGCATGTACTCCCTTGTTTTTCGGCTATCAACGCCACCACATGATGTATGATTAACAATCCCCTTCTTTAACATTATTTTCGCGAAATTAGTAAAATAACGTTAAAATTAGTGCACTTTCACTTTTGCCCCCCGAGCGTCCACACATATATATACATTATATTCGCAAACCGCAAGCGGGGCGTACAAACGCACTAGACCCTAAAGATGTTATTTTGACTAAGGCACATAAAGTATTTGTGTAATTAACTATACAAAAAAATAATAATTTTAATTGGAATGGCTAACCCGTACGTAGAGATGTACAAAAAAACTGATTACACAACCGAAACCGGAAAAAAACCGAAATCGGTTACACAATTTATTGTCCGGTCCGGTTATAAAACCAGTTTTTTTTTAAAACTGGTTATTAATCGAATAATATAAAAAACCGGTTAACTGTTAACGGTAAAAAAAAGGGTTAAAAAAACCGGTTATAACCGGTTAAAAAAAGCCAAGCGCCTTTAACGGTTTTTTTCTTTTTTTTGCCTAAAACTCATCTCCAACTAGTATAAAAGGGTTGTGGGTGTTTAGGTTTCATTCACAACACTTGAGAATCTTCAAAAACTCTAAAAAAGTCCCTCATTCTTGTTCGATAACTCTCAAAACGCTATGGCAACGTCTAGTGCCCATGATTCGGTCAATGTTGGTGAATCTACAACCGACACGGTGATTCGTGTTGTTCCAACGAAACGCAACCCCGAGGTTTGGTCACATTTTGATTTGTGCGAGATGGCCAACGGTAAAAGAAAAGCGCGTTGTCATCATTGTCAAGGTTTTTACGCCGAAACCGCAAACTCCACCTTGAAGCAACACATCGAAAAACTGTCTTGCAAGGCGTTGAAACAACAAACCGCTATTGGTCAAACCTCCATGGCAAGTGATGGCGGTAATTTGTTCAACTACAATTTCGATATGGCTAGGGAGGAAATGGCGAAGTTTGTAATCCAAGAAAGTTTGCCGTTCAACCATTTCGACAACCAACGCTATACAAAGATGGTTCAACGAACTCTCCAACCACGATACACCCATGTAAGTCGTGCTACTCTTAGGAGGGATTGTTTAAGATTGTGGAAAAAAGCTAAACTAGAACTAATTTCTTATTTTGAAAATTTAGAAACCGGTGTTAACTTGACTAGCGACGTTTGGCCCGCACCGCACGGTTTACCCGACTCGTATCTTTGTGTCACCGCCCATTGGATTGAACCGGTGACGTGGCAAATGATGAAACGCACGATTTTCTTTAAATTATTCGATTACCCTCACACCGGTGAAGCTATTTATGAAGCAATCGACAAATGTATTACAACATACAAATTGGAAAACAAGGTTTTTTCAATATCTTTTGATAACGCATCAAACAATACGACTTCGGTAATGCATTTAAAATTAAAATACAACCCGATTTGTGAGGGTATTTTTTTCCATAGTCGATGTGTGGCACACATCATAAATTTGGCCGTTCAAGACGGTTTAAAGGTTATTGAACCACAAAAAGAAGCTTTCAAAAGAATGTTACGAAGTATATTTAGTAATACGCAAAGACATGCAAAATATATTAAAACTTGTAAGGAAGCGGGTCGAATATGCTTAGGACCCAATTGGGACGTTGCTCATAGGTGGAACTCGACTTGCACCATGTTTGAAAAAGCCATTTTGCAAAAGGAAAGTTTAATAGAATTTCATAACATTTTGTCTAGTCGTGGAAAGTGTCCGCCTTACCACCCATCGGGTTGGGCTACTATTGAAACGGTTACACAATTGCTTCAAGTTTTCAAAACATCAACAAAGACTTTATCGGGGGTTTACTATCCAACAAGTTCATTGGTACTTCACAATTTGTTTAAAATGTGTTTGAAATTAACCGAGTTGTCGGTTAGAGGTAGACCATATTGTGACATGGTAGATACGATGAAGGAAAAACTAAGAAAATATTTTAAAGAACTACCGGCGGTTTTCACTTGTGCCGCCGCTCTAAACCCTTGTTTTAATGTTTTTGGAACCGGGTCTTTGATCGAAAAAATTGCAAACGAGTTGAATTTAAACACCCCTCAAGAACCAAACTTTGGTGAAGTCGCAAAAGTCATTTCAATAATCAACTTTCAAAAATGTTTGAAGTGTATGTAACAAAATATGGTACAAACTCGTCACACATTCACCATTCAATGAGAAACGCCGCTTTCGGCGAAGGTTCAAGTATGGAAGATCAAGATTTGTATGTTTATAACCAATTGTATGATGAGTCGAGTCAAATGCAACGTGGTAACACTAGTAGTAGTGAACTCGGTCGGTATGGTGGGTCGAACTTTCTACAAATGATGAGTTCACAAGAATTTAAAAATTTTGATTTGTTGGCTTGGTGGAAAAGTAAGCAAGATCAATTTCCGATCTTCGCCACAATGGCCCGAGATTTACTAACGGTCCAAGCTTCCACGGTAGCTTCGGAAAGTGCTTTTTCTATTAGTGGTAGGGTGATTTCGATACGGAGGACTCGACTAACACCAAAGGCGGTTGAGATGTCGATTTGCTTGAAAGATTACTTGGATGCGACGGAGAGATGTCAACACATACGCTCACTCGAGGGAAAATTAGATTACGAAGGCGAAGTGTACGAGGACGAGGTCCAAGCCGAATTGACAACCTCAATGACCGACGAAGAAGCCGAATTAGATGAATTCCTACGCAATAGTTCGAGTTCGGGTTCGGGCGAAGAAGATTAAACGACGCTCAAGATATATTACTATTGTAGTCCCACTAAAAAAATATATATATTAGTGTGGACCTTCTTGCGGATTAATATTTTAAGTTTATGTATTTCGTTTGTTACGTTTATCGTTCGTATTTTCATTGTTATGTAAAACCGTTTGTTCCAAGACTTAATGATATTATGTTTAACTTTTTATATATTATTGTTAAGTTTTTATATAAAAAAACTGCATTTTATAGTTCAAAAAACATCAAAAACTGCTTAAAAACAGCAAAAACAGCAAAAAAAAAATTGAAAAAAACAGCAAACTAGCTGTTCTGTGATAAATCTGCATAACCGGTTTTTTACCGGTTTTTCCGAACTGGTTTTTTTAATCAGTTTTTTTTACCGGTTATAATATTCAGTTAAAAAAACCGTTTTTTTTTTTAAATCGGTTATAACCGGTTACAACCGGTTACGATCGGTTATAGTTTTTCATACTTAAAACCGGTTATTAACCGGAACCGGTTTTTAATTAACCGGTTTTTTTTTTTTTTTTTGCCTTTTTAACCGAACCGGTTTTTAACGGTAACCGGTTACTGAAAAAAGCCGATTTGTACACCTCTACCCGTACGCGCTCCTAGCTATTTTTTTGTCCACTACGAGACTTGAGTCCTCATACTTAGAGATAAAAGTATTTTTTCTAACTCCTTCATACCACTAAGCCATAAGCCAAAGGCCTTTTGGTTTAAATAATTAGTGAAATCGAAGCCAAAGGCCTTTTGGTTAAATAATTAGTGAAATCGAAATTTAGTCTTCAAGTTGTATTTTTATTACAGCAGGCTTTGAAAAGTATTCCTTCAATAATATAATACTATCAAACTTCACAAGTAAGCTTCATAATGCACACTCTTTACATTATACACTTGATCATAAGCCAATTATTTGATTATCTATATTAGAACTAATTTGATGTCTTTCGCGTGAATCATTTCCTGGGCATTTAGTGTGTTATTCATAATCGATCGTTCCTGCCTCCATTAGTTTCTTTGATAGTTTTTGTGGTTTCATTGGCTTTAGTATTTTGCTTAGTCTTAAAATAAAATATATAAAAATAAATTTTCAGAAAGTGGTTTGTTGATTTAATGTCTTGCCTTGTATCTAGTATTATTATATGTTCTAGATGTATTAGTTTTATGGTTTCAGGTTACCCTGAATGTTGCTGGAATACTTTAGTTGTATCCCGAGCTTCACTGTTCTATTCATGGTGTAGTATTCTTCCAATAATACCTGTTGCATCTCTTGTCAAGTGTAAATACTACCCGGAGGTAATGTCGCGAACCACTGTCGAGCTTTGTCTTTCAAGGTGAACTGAAAGAGCATCAACTTAACTTCATCCTTTGTAAAACCCGCACCTCCTATAGTTTGGCAAATTGAATCAAAACTTGCTATGTGCAAGTATGGTTCTTCGGTCCTCTTTCCATAAAACTCTGGCAAATGGCCCAAGTATTGAGGCCTCACCTCGAAAGGTCTGTTATTGTTTCCAACCGGTGTAACTATAGCCGACGAGTTAGGTACTACAACTGGTCGACAGTGACATTCAACGCCTTGAATTGGTGCCCCTTGAACGACTTGTGGGACACCATCCACAAACTGTATCTGATCGTCCACAACCCGATTATTAGCTCTTTGATTCACCGCATTGAATTGCGGGACTCCATGTTGATCTTGATTTTGTGGAATTAGGTGCGGGATGCGATTCCTATGATTAACTTGTTGTGGTACCGAATATCCTTGATTAACATTATACCCTTCATCGTATCGAGTCCGTGTACCTCCCATCATACTAGTTTTGATAATCACCATCTTACCCACCGGATTCCCAAGTATGCACACTGCCTTCTCTGTGTTGTGATTTTTTTTTGTATCAGGGGTTGGGATAAGCTTGGTGTGTCAACCAGTATCGAACCGATACTGGTATCGAAAATACATGTACGGTCCTATTCGGTGTCGATACATGAAGGTAAAACCCAAACCAGCTTTGTAAAGAGAACGCCAAAAGTCGGTACCGAATTGATATTGAAAATCTTTTACTTCGGGAAATTTGGTACTGCTACCCAAGTTTTTGTTGATTTTCTTCAACTTTTAATGATTTCTTTTTTTTAGTTTCAGGGGTAGAGATGAGCTCGGTGTCAACCGATACCGAATCGGTACTGGTACCGAAAATACCGGTTACAGTACCGGTATATGAGGGTAAAAACCGGTAACGAACCGTTACCAGGAACGCCAAAAGTTGATACTGAATTGGTACTTATGATCTTTCGGTTTGGGAAATTCGGTATTTGTACCCATTACCATTTGTTCATCCCTGACCACAGGTTTCATAGGAACAACACCATTAACATACAACTTTTTTGTTGATTTTCTTTCGGTTATCCTTTAGTATTTTTTTCTACTTTTTCTTTTTATTCTTTTCAGCGGTTCCGTGCGCAACGCGCTTATAGTGATTTCAAAACACACTTAAACACCAACCAGATAACAAAAGAAGCTCGCCGCAACGCGACGACGTCATAAACCTAGTTAATTTTTAATTTTAAAGACGTGAAAACTCTAAACTATTAAAAAAATTATATTATAATTATAATAAAATATTTTCTAGACATCCAAATTTGAAACTTCCAGGCAATTTCAATTTCCACAATTAGACCTGGCAAAACAAGCTCATCCATTCTATTTTGGGTTGATATGGTATTTTAAATTTTAAGATGGGTTAAAATGGGCAAACAAAATTAGTCACTAGGTTAGCATGAGTCATGAAGAGGTGGATAAAAAAAAGAGTAGGTCGGGATGGATATGAGATAAAACCCAAGCGGTTTAGGATGGGTATAAGATAAAATCACTAAACTAACTAGTAGTTTACCCTTCCACGGGCCGGGTATATATGATTAACACCATCCAAACTCACTGTAAATTTCACGATGACTTCTTATCCAACTGTGATTAGTAAGTACAATAGTTCTTGAATTGTCATGCATACTAACTTAAATTCTCATATTTAATTCGCAAAATTTAATATATTTAAGAGTAAACTGCCATTTTGGTCCTTGAGGTTTGGTCACTTTTGCCACTTTAGTCCAAAACTCAAACTTTTTGAATCTATGTCCCTTGGGTTTCAGTTTTATTTGCCATTTTGGTCCAAAAGTAAAACCAGGTCATATTTGTCTAATAAAATCCTGATATTTTGTCTTTTCCTCTGTGGCAAAATGGTCATTATAATTTTTATTATAACACATTATTAATTAAAATAATAAAATTAAATAATCCGTTTGATCGTACGATAAGTTTGTGCTTTTATATGATCAAAGGGGTTAATATAATTTTATTATTTTAATTAATTATGTGTTATAATAAAAATTATAATGACCATTTTACCCCTGAAAAAAAGGACAAAGCACCATAATTTATTAGACAAATATGACCAGATTTTACTTTGGGACTAAAATGGCAATAAAACTGAAACCATAGGGACCCAGATTCAAGACGTTTGAGTTTTGGACTAAAGTGGCAAAAGTGACCAAACCTCAGGGGCCAAAATAGCAGTTTACTCTATATTTAATTACTTATTTGTTAGTTTATTAACGCCATCCAAACTCGCTGGGATGGGTTTTTAAGATTAAGAACATCCAAACTATGTTTACATTTATGATCATGATAACTTCTTATCCAAATGGGATTAGGATGTGCAACAATGGTTTAATTGTCGTGCATGTTAACTCAAGTTTTGTTATTTAGTTAACGCAATTTAACATCTTCGCTTCGTTATTGGTAAGTTGATTAACATAGGAGTTGCTATCACCATAAAATTAACAAAAAAAAAAGATATATACATATTACATGTCTATGATAACAATGAACATATAGTATTTCATTTAAGTTTAATGTAATGCATCTCCTTTATCCTTACGTTTATCTCAGCAATCTCACCACATTCTTGAACTATAATGAACTTGTTATATTCATTATTAATATAGTGCACAGATGACCCAATCATCAAAGTCATAGACACACCGGGCAGAAAAGAAATCATTTTCGACCAGGTTTCATTTTGCAGTTTCCACAATTCAACATCCACGCTAAAAATTTTGATACTAACCAACATATGAGTTGCCAAACGCACCAGAAGGCAACAAACACAACAGCCAGCACAACTTTCTTCTGTATCACAGATCCGCTACAAGACTTATGGATAGCAGGTCCTTGATCCCCAAAGAGAATATAGGGGTGGCACCACTGCGCCACGAGCTACCATATCACCTGAGTAAAATGACACAAGCAGAAAACATGTTCTGCAGATTCCGACAGCTCACCACACAAAACACTGGTATCAGAGTGTAACGCAATATTCCTAGCTCACAAAGCATCAAAAGTGGGCAACCGAACTTTTTGCACCCTTCATGCGTCAATCTATGCTTTCCGAGTAACCTAGTTAATCCAATCGTCTACAAAATCCGGTGTGGTGTCGGCACCCAACGGGAGCAATTGCTTTCCAGGAAACCCACACAACAGGCCAACTATATGTTAAAAGTTATACATGTCTGGTAATGGCCGCCGCAATGCGCGGCGGGGGAACAACCCTAGTAATTGTTAATTTGAGAATAACTCTTTGGCATGAGTAGAAATAAATAGTTATGAAATACCAATTATATGAACCGTTGTCACTATCTTTAATGGATAAGTCATGTGTTTAAGGAGAAGAGAGAGGTCCGTAAGACACAAGGTTGTCCTACAATGAATCAATAATAGCTTTATGAAATTAAAGTCAAATTATACCTACGCTTAATATTCTTTTCGGTTCTCCCAAATTGAAAGCTTTGAACTTAGTCGTAAAACCTATCAAAACATATTGTAACAGCTATTAAAAACGACAATCTTATATTTTCGCGCTCACCTATTTAACATGACAATCTTGTATCTTTTTTATTTATCAAATAAAAAACACCCACGTACTTGACACGAATATCAAAACATATCATAACGGCTATTAAAAACCGAAAAAAAAACAAAAAGAAAAGAAAAGCAAAAATGAATTAACAGAATCTCATATCAAATTGAGTGTTATTTAAGGATGTAGAAGGAAACCCGTGCACGTATTTGTCTTCTATCACTAATACAATGCACTTCCAGCCAAGCCCAGACTCCAGATAGAACGAAACGTAAACATTGATAATGTTTTAATTTTATCTTGTATGCAAGGCTGTAGAAATGAATGAGTTCTTTTAATTATTAACCTACTACTATTTTAGCTTTAAAAAGGTCCATTGCAGGTCCTTTTTCTTTGCTGTACAAATTCAGAAGCTCGCACATTTGTGTAGTTGGTTCTGGTTCCTCAACACGCTCACAGCACAAAACTTCATTTTCCTGATCTCCATATTTTCCAAGTTCCTCGTGGATTCTTTATATTGAAAAAAGGGTCAAACATAAGCGAAATCATGCAGGGGGTTGACATATTGGTGCGAGTCTCCCTGCCACTTGTCAGCGTTAGGACAAACTTCATCATGAAATTGTAGCGAACTATCTCTTGTCCAAGTATCAACAGTTCCACTTTTGTGATCTGCACTAAAAAATACATAACATTTATTTTGTTAATCGACAAAATTAAGTTAAACCGTTAATTAAAAATGATGCCTAGACATTAACCAACTTGAGCCATCTCGTTTCTGTCATGTGAATTTCTGCCAGAGCCTAAGCCGGCACGAACACGAGAACCATGATCTGCAACTTCTTTATGTTAGTTAACCGTTTCTGCTCCGAGGTTACGACTGGTGAGCTCCTTTGACCAGTGCTTGTGACCCTACGGAGAGCACCACGACTTGCATTTGTGGTCCGCATGTATGACGAAGTGGGATCACCACCCAAATCACAGCTGCTAAAGACACCAAGTCACCGAAGATCCACTTTTTTATAAGACCCAATGCAAATAACTGGTGAAGTGATCGATCAAACAACCGATTTCTTTGATAGACCTGATGCAAATAACTGGTGATAAGAAAACAACTACTGAAATTTTGTTGCCCCAAATAACCGACGTACTAAAACTGATACATGAGGACTAATGCGAAAGAACGGAATATATATATTAGATACAAAAGCGAAAAAACTGAATATATATTACATGTAGAATGTTTGTCCGTTAGGGAAACATGTTTCTAAAATTCTCCTTCCACTTATTTCATCACAACAGCATCGATAACTATTGGCCCCAATCCGTACAAACCGTTTTTGGTATTTTCTGAAATATAAGAAAATGAATCTAATGGGTAGTGCAACATTTGACCAAACCATGCTAAGAAAAAAATTAAGGATACAACAACATAACAAACATAATCAAAGTAATACTCAGTACATATACAAATCAAAGAGGAACATTAGTTCACCATAACATATATTTGTTGAATAAATACACTCGGATGCAATAAAACAAAAGATTCAGATGTCGAAGATGAAAGGTCAATTGTTGGTCTCCAGTTCATTCCAGGAACATACTTAAACCAAACACAAAAAACCCCTACAAAAAACATCAAAGTCATCATTAAACATATTAGAATTATTATAAAAATCAGCAAAAAGAGCATAAAAATGCATGAATTAAAAGCGTTCCCAGGATCAAATTACGCAAACTTGCAGTGCATTACTCATATGTAAACTTGAAATCAAAAGCTAAAAAATGAAACCCAACAGAAGTTACAAAAAAAAGACAAGCAAAATATTGAAAATAAATTCTTACTTCTCAACTTGAAGAAACGAAAAAACTGTAGAATACCATGATTATGCCAAAATCGAAGGAGGGTTTAGAATACGAGGAATGTAGTCCTAGTTAGGTAATGGCATTTGTCGTTCACCTTCTCACTTCTCCTGGTAGAGTTGGATGATATTAATAACTGAATTTTTCAAAATAACATGTCAAATTTTGTAACTTTGGATGGATATATGAAACATCATCATCATCGCACTGTAAAGGAGTTCAAGTCAGAGGTGATTTCCCATCACACTGAAGTCATGCCTGCATGATCTTAATTCACCCTAATTTCCCAGAAACACAAAAAGATACAAAGCATAAGAAATAAGGTAAAAGGAATTGAATAAATAGCCAATAATACCTTCCTTAGGAACTAACGTGGCAACCTTCTCGTCTTCAACTAGTAACATGAGGGTGAAATTAAGATTGAATTAGCAATACAGACGAGAAACTGAAATCAAATTAGCAATCCCAAAGTGACAATCAGCAATACCAATGTGAAATTGAAATCAAATTAGTAAGACATAGACGAAATTGTGCGACTTACAGTTCAGAGGCTAGGGTTAGGTCTGTATGCGAGTGCAATGTAAGAAAAGGAGAGGTTAAACAATATTGATACATCGCGAGATCGTTAAGCCGAACAAAAAGTAAATGTAAAAATGATGAATCATACACGCACGTTACGACATGTTAACTCGCACAAATTAGACCGAAAAAGTAAACATAGAAAAGAATAACTAAGTTCGCTTAGGACATGCGAGTTTCAAGGGAGTCGTTAAACCACAAAAAATATACGTAAAAACGTCGAACCACACACACACGCTGCAGCGTGTTAACTTGCAAAATCTACAACGAATCGTAAAACGAAAAATTTGTTAGAGATGCAAATACAGGGGACCAAAGTTAAAAATGAAAAAGTGTTGGGGTTAAAAACATAAAATGTTTGTGACCAATATGTAAAAGATAAAAACTATAGGGGTTATGTAAAAGATGAAAAGGGCTAAAAGTGTAAATGATAAAAAGTAGAAGGGTTAAAAAAAGAAAAAAAAAAGGAATAGTTTTTTTATGGGGTGAGAAAATTTTGTTAATTAATATAGGGTAAATTACCTTCAACACAATGTTATACAAAGCTTCTATACATTTCGAGTATTGACACAAATTATAGGAAACATTATATTTATTTACTTTTTATTGATAAATCTGCATCCCCACCACTGATGGTTTTATCCAAATGAGTAGGTTATTTAACCCCTAATGTATCAAATAATAAGTAGGGATGACAGTTAAACCTAAACCCAAAAACCATGTGGTGGTGGGCAAGGGCAAGGGGCATTTTTTATCTTTATAAAAAAAAATTCATTGCATTTATTAATTAAAATTAGCTTGACTTCACCTACGTACAAACCGTAGCTTACCTATTGTTAACTTGACCATCTTTTTAGTTACCGAATTAAAAATACTATTTATAACCAAACTCAAACCGGAATAAAAATTTAAAATCAAAACATGGGTTGTAGGTTTAATTTTAACCCATAACAAATCAAACATGCTCACTATCACCACTACTACTAATACTACTGAAATGACTGATTCTTTTTTTATTACAAAAATAAATCTTGATAAAAATATAGTTTTAACCATATGTTTCATCTATATAACATGTATGATAAAAGCTTTAGTCCCTTAGTGGAAGGATTGTAAATGCTAAATAAGTCTCTCATTAAAAAACCAAATAGTATGTACTATTACTCTATTTGTATTTCAGTATAATTATCTTCTCACATGTAGCACATTCTCAACAAAGAGGTGACAAATGTCACTTTCTCTCGTGCACATCAACGTGCCTTACTTTTACTCTATTTGAGTTTCAGTATAATTATCTTCTCACATGTAGCACATTCTCAACAAAGAGGTGACAAATGTCACTTTCCCTCGTGCACATCAACGTGCCTTACTTCCCTCCTACTCTCAACTCTCACCAAGAACGCACATCTCTCCTGCCCCTCTCACGTTCTACATATGAGCATCCCTAGTCACGCATTTCACACATCTCTCTCTCTCTCATCGCCACATCATCCTCATAAGTTGGCCCTCATCCTCTCTTATACACTTTGGTTTACAAATGCAGGCACATCACAACAACATGCTCTAAGATTATTTTTTGTATATTATTATCATTATCTAGGTTTGGAAAATTTAGGATGTCACAATACTAACACCCCTTAAAAATAATTTCGTAGATTATAGATAGGGATTAAGATATTCTATAAAGCCTAAAATAAATAAGAAGGCTAAGAAGGGCACTATAGAGTGACAAGTGTCCAAGTAGGGATCAAGTGGGAAACATGCACATGAAAGTCACACATTACCCCCCCCCCCCCCATTTTTTAAACTTTCGTAACTTTTTTATACCTCATTTGTTTTTAAAATACTTATACCATCAAATCGAGCGTATTTTTATCTTTAATGTAATTACCCTATTGTTATACTTTTGGAAAAAATATTTGAGAACCAGTTGCGTAAAACACAATAGACATAACATAAAACGCAATGAGTATTAAACTAAAAACACAATATAAAATAGACTAAAACACAACTGACATCTATAAAAACACATAATGGACAACAAAATAAAACACAATGGACAACAGACTAAAAACACTAAAAACACAATAGACATCAGACTAAAAACACAATAAACAACGGACTAAAACACAATAGACAATAGGTTAAACACAATGGATAGCTGAACAAAAAAACACAATGGACAAACAGACTAAAACACAATGGATAACAGATTAAAACAATGATGAGAACCTATAACACAATGTATAGAAAAAAAGTCACCTAGTTGAAAAACACAATAATCAAAGCTAATAACACAATGTATAGAAATCCAATTCAACAACATCGTCATTGTAGGGTACATTGTGTTATAGGTTTTGATAATAAATACACAATGGACAGAACTCAAAATAATAGTGTGTTATAAGTTCTTATAATAAACCTAATGACCAAAACCTAGTTGAAAAACACAATGACCGGAAAATGAACGCAATGTATAGAAAATCATCTTCATTGTATGATACATTGTGTTATAGGTTCTCATAATGAAAACACAATGGACATAACCCATAAAAACATTGTGTTATAGGTTTTGATAATAACACAATGTATAGAAACGCTAGTAAAAAACATGTAAATGCACTTGTGTGATAAGTGCTGGATTTCCATATGTTTAGGCTCTGATTTATAACTTGTATTTGTCTAAACAGTATGTTCCGAATTTAGTTCTTGTGTCCGAATTTATGTATTTTGTATTAGGGTATGTTCTTAATCCGTTTTTATGTGTTTCGTTGTAATCCGGACAAGGGTATGTAGTTCCCTTGTCCGAGTTTAGCGACTTAGAACGCAGCGGCATTTTAATCTCCCAGTCTTGTTCCTGCGCCCGGTTGGCACATGCTGCCTCTTTGATCGCAGCAGTGGCTCGAACCTGCTCGTGGAACAGGATCTTCACCACCATTCGCAGCGGAAGCCGATCGTTCTGTGCAGCGTGTATGGATGCGTGTGCTGGCAACTTTTTCACATCAATTAACTCACAAACTTTCTTCCTTTCGACTTGCTGTCGGTGAAATCGATATCATTGACATCACCCTCCGGTTCCTCAGGTCCCTTCTCTGAAGCTCCCGACGCCTCAGCACCCCTTGGTGTTCCCCTTGCACCGGGCTGGTTGTAAAGGGACTGGCCGAGCTGCATCACCTCTTGGTTAAGCGCACCCATAGCGTCTTTTAGTTTGTGTTGACCCGCCAGTTATAGCCTCCCTCAGCTCACCGAGTTTCGCCTCGACCTTCTCTTTCACCGGTGCAGGAAACTTGTCTCCTAATTCCTTCAACTGCTTCTCGGTCTGGTATACGACTGAATTCACCTGGTTCTTCGTTTCAACCGCATCTCGCTTTTCTGTCTTCTTTAGCGAACTTTTCGGCTTCGTTAACCATTCTCTCCACCTATTTAATCAGAGCAATACAACACGATTTTAGTTATGTTTTCATTTAGGGGTGCTAAACAGATTGTGTTTGCGGGTCGGCGGGTTCAACCCAATGTGAACCCAAAAATTGTATATGAACACAACCCGAATATCCACATGTTGTGACCCAAACACGACTGGTTTAACCTAAACTTTTTTTTACTCATTTTTTTCGCAATTAATATATTAAAATTAAAATTTACTAAACAAACATAAATGTATAAAATACAATTACATGTAAATTATGAAACTTTTTGTCAATTCCTCTTTTAAGTTGTAATTATGGTATAAATACACACCCGGTTCAATTTATGACACAAAACATATTGTAAAAAAATACTATAAAATAAATGGGTTAGACAGGTCAACCTGCCAGCACGAACGTGTTGACCCGAACCCGACCCGTTCATCCAAACAGGTTTATGTAAATAGCACTAAATTTTTTTTCCCCGGGGGTGCGCCCGCCCACCTTAGGCTAGGGGTAAGTCCGCCCCTGAGGTCATCACGTGCCTGATAGCCTTAGTTATATTATCAATCTCATCAATGCTATTACCAAAAAAGAACTCTACAAATTCCCTAACATAAATTCGGTACTGACTACTGAAATGGATAAGGCTGAAAATAGGCACCAAAATCGTCCCTGAGATTTAGGCATGTTTGTCATTTTCATCTAAAACAACTTTTTTGTACCATACAATCCTTCATTTGTGAGATTTTTTTGCCATTTTCATCCAAACGTCTAACTTTCTTGCCAAAATCGTCCCTGAGATTTGGGATTTTTTGCCATTTTCATCCAAATGCTTGATAGAAAAAAAAAATAAAGCAAATTAGATGTTTAGATGAAAATAGCAAAAAATCGCAAAAGTAAAGGAGTATATTGTACAAAAATGTTGTTTTTGATGAAAATGACAAACATGCCCAAACCTTCGGGACGATTTTGGCAATTTACTGAAATATGAATTATTGACTAATAAATGGATTGGATTTTTCTTTACGTGCAGTGCAACTGAAAGCGATGTAAAGTATCTCCCGCTTTTAAAACCGGACTAGACCCGTCAGTCTGGTTATTGAAAACCGAAGACTTGAAGTCATCGGTTTATTATCAAAAGAACCGGCTGGTTTTGTCATAGATAAAGCTAAAGCCATGAGATGATTGATGAACTGTTGCCATTCTTTTCTTTTATTTTAGTTAGAGTTTGATTAAAAATCTAAAGTTGCAATACTAAATATCTAGTATGCATGTCAATTTCCATAGTACAACTTATAACAAAACCACCCTTGAAGCAATCAGACTATCTAAACACTGCTCCTGTGATATATAAAGACACCACTGGTATATACTTTTAACTAATTATTCAAGCATTCATACTACTCTGCATCCACCATGTTAACCTTCAGTGTCCCCTTCTTCTCTATGATCCTCCTCTCCGCCTCCACCACCACCACCACTGCACAACCATACAACGCCACTGATCGCTTCTTCCTCGACTGCGGTTCATCTGCCTCCTCAGCCGCTTCTGACCCAAGATGGGATGGTGATCAGAATTCCAAATTCGTGCCTTCCAACATCATCACCACTTCGTTTCCTTCCACTCCCTTTCAACCAGATCCTTCAGTATCCGGAACCCTCCCTTATACCTCTGCCCGAATTTTTAATGCTTCTTCATTCACTTACACATTTCCAGTGTCCCAAGGACCCAAATTCCTCCGCTTGCATACTCCAACCTCAAACCGGAACGGTCTTTCTTTTCGGTATCATCCAATGGCTTCTCACTGTTAACCAACTTTAGTGCTTTCCTAGCCACCTCCTATTTGAAAAGGAAGAGCTTTGTCAAAGAATTCATCATCAATGTAACAGATGCACAAATCCTAAACGTTACCTTTACACCCTCACCCAACTCATATGCCTTCATCAATGGTATTGAAATTGTTTCAATGCCGAAAACTCTGTACTCTAGCAGTGGTGGCTTGAAATACGTCGGTGTAGATACAAGACCTGTAATTAACAGCAAATAAGAGACGTGTTGCTTTATATACCAACATGAAATTGTTTCAATGCCGAAAACTTTGTATGAAGCTTTGAGCTTGCTTGATGGCTTGATACTATTCCAGAAATCAATACGTCTCTTATTTGCCATAACATACCTGTAGAAAAAATAAAAACAAATTCCAGAAAGTATTAACGTCGTTAAAGCTGTTAAAACAACAGCCTCATACGTCGAGTGACCCATTCAAGCTTGAACTCCGAACAATAAAATGTTGATCAGTTTAGAGTGATAAACTGATCATAGATGATAGATCTCAAAGTTAAAACTGTAGTTTTGCCTGCTGCATATGATTACTTTTTGTAATTTTATTTATTGGTTTATAAAATAGCATCCCTGTGTTTATCTTATAAAAAAGGATTAGTAATCTAAAATGCGACATATCTCTCATTTTTAAAGAAAACAATTTTTAACCAAGCTGACCCGACCCGACCTGAAACCCATACTGACCCGGACCTGTTCCGACCCGAACCCATTCAAACCCGAACCCGTTCCGACCCAAACCTGTTTCGACCCAAACCCGTTTCGACCCGAACCAAACACATAACGGCAGAGGTCAGGAAAAACTCCTCTCAGCATCGACAGATGCATCCCCGATGGAGAAACAAAGAAAAGAATATGTTCCCATAAGAACTTGAACAGGACCCAAAATTGAAGTAGTCAAAAGACAATCCAGTTACATCAGAACCTCATGATGTATGATTGAGCTATCGCATCTGTCACAGGTAAGACATATACAGTAATATGATAGTACAAGTGTAAAACACACACACCTAGTTTGATTCTACTTTTTGATGAATTTGAACCTGCTGTTCCAGGACTGTGCAGATGCATGGTCTGTAAAAAACCGAAGTGGTTTTCTAACAAATGGATGGCCCAAGAGTTGATTAGCAGTTGGGCGGTCTTTTGGATTAACGTGAAAGCACTGATATATGAAATCCCTTGCTTCTCTTGAAAGGTTATCTGGAACTGGGGGAGACGGCCACTTCCGATTCTAAATAACGCAGCCATCTGTTCATCACAACAATAATAGATGCCTGATCAAATAAATAACAAAGTTTTATTCATAACATACATTGAATAAAGAAAGAAAATAACATACACATTCCATTGGAGCGTAGGGAATCCTTCGTGCCAACATCTCCAAGACGGTGCAGCCAAGGCTCCATATGTCTGCTACAAGTCCATACCCTTTATTTTTAAGATTAACTACCTGCAAAGTTCATTGAGTCAGAATGAGAAATTGAATAAAAATAAAATTAATATATTGAGACAAACCTCAGGAGCCATCCAAAATGCTGTTCCCTTGCAAGACTTCACGTCATTGAATTTAGTAGCCTATATAAGACAAGAGATGATTTAAGGGATAAAGACCGATAACTGTCGCAAAAAGATTATAAAACGGAATTTTCATTCTAGAGAAACCTTTGCCAACCCAAAATCTGCAAGTTTCACCGAGCCATTAGTATCGACTAATATGTTTGCACATTTTACATCCCAGAAAGACAAACAAAAAAATTTGACATTAGAAACCCACAAGTAATATGCTAACTGAAACCTCTAGTACAAACAGTTTAATGAATTAGTTATAAAGAAAACTTAGTACATAAACCCTTAATAGAAAGCCGTACTTGTGCACAATACCACGATCATGCAGATACTTAAGACCATGTAAGATCTGGTACAAGGGGAACAGGAGAAACAGGTTATAATTCAGCTACAAGGGGAACAGGAGAAACATGTTACATGTATGCCCAAAATATGTTTTATGGCATGTAATTTTTTTAAAAAGCTTTAATAAAAATCATTTATGAACTATAGTATATTCAATCTTACCTTTGTTCAACTCACTATTTCCTCCATGTTAGTAATATCCACTGTTATGTAATAATATCAGTGGATAGCTAGTAAGCAGTAGATAGTTAGTAAAGGGGGCTTATCAGTGGATAGTTAGTACATCAGTGGATAGCTAGTAAGCAGTGGATAGTTAGTACATCAGTGGTTAGCTAGTAAGCAGTGGATAGTTAGTACATCAGTGGATAACTAATAAACTGTGAGAGGACTACGAAAATCCGGTGATGGCGAAAAAAACCCGAATATGAATAAATAAAAACTAATAAATCAAGTACATACGCTTACAAATCACTGTGTGCTTCCGGTGTGCTTCTTAATGAGGTTCTCGTACTCGAAATTTTCGCCATACATTTCGATTATTAAATCCAACGACTGTTACCCCAAAATTCTGATCAAACGTCACCAACCAAGCACCTGTATGACACACAATTTTCAATTTTACAACAACCCAGCTTTTTAAAACAAAACCACCCTTGAAGCAATCAGACTATCTAAACACTGCTCCTGTGATATATAAATACACCATTGGTATATACTTTTAACTAATTATTCAAGCATTCATACTACTCTACATCCACCATGTTAACCTTCAGTGTCCCCTTCTTCTCTATGCTCCTCCTCCTCTTCGCCTCCACCACCACCACTGCACAACCATACAGCGCCACTGATCGCTTCTTCCTCGACTGCGGTTCATCTGCCTCCTCAGTCGCTTCTGACCCAAGATGGGATGGTGATCAGAATTCCAAATTCGTGCCTTCCAACATCATCACCACTTCGTTTCCTACCACTCCCTTTCAACCAGATCCTTCAGTATCCGGAACCCTCCCTTATACCTCTGCCCGAATTTTTAATGCTTCTTCGTTCACTTACACATTTCCAGTGTCCCAAGGACCCAAATTCCTCCGCTTGCATACTCCAACCTCAAACCGGAACGGTCTTTCTTTTCGGTATCATCCAATGGCTTCTCACTGTTAACCAACTTTAGTGCTTTCCTAGCCACCTCCTATTTGAAAAGGAAGAGCTTTGTCAAAGAATTCATCATCAATGTAACAGATGCACAAATCATAAACGTTACCTTTACACCCTCACCCAACTCATATGCCTTCATCAATGGTATTGAAATTGTTTCAATGCCGAAAACTCTGTACTCTAGCAGTGGTGGCTTGAAATACGTCGGTGTAGATACAAGACCTGTAATTAACAGCAAATAAGAGACGTGTTGCTTTATATACCAACATGAAATTGTTTCAATGCCGGAAACTTTGTATGAAGCTTTGAGCTTGCTTGATGGCTTGATACTATTCCAGAAATCAATACGTCTCTTATTTGCCATAACATACCTGTAGAAAAAATAAAAACAAATTCCAGAAAGTATTAACGTGGTTAAAGCTGTTAAAACAACAGCCTCATACGTCGAGTGACCCATTCAAGCTTGAACTCCGAACAATAAAATGTTGATCAGTTTAGAGTGATAAACTGATCATAGATGATAGATCTCAAAGTTAAAACTGTAGTTTTGCCTGCTGCATATGATTATTTTTTATAATTTTATTTATTGGTTTATTTAATAGCATCCCTGTGTTTATCTTATAAAAAAAAGGATTAGTAATCTAAAATGTGACATATCTCTCATTTTTAAAGAAAGCAATTTTTAACCAAGCTAACCCGACCCGACCTGAAACCCATAATGACCCAGACCTGTTCCGACCCGAACCCATTTCGACCAGAACCCGTTCCGACCCAAACCTATTTCGACCCAAACCCGTTTCAACCCGAACCAAACACATAACGGCAGAGGTCAGGAAAAACTCCTCTCAGCATCGACAGATGCATCCCCGACGGTGAAACAAAGAAAAGAATATGTTCCCATAAGAACTTGAACAGGACCCAAAATTGAAGTAGTCAAAAGACAATGCAGTTACATTAGAACCTCACTATGTATGATTGAGCTATCGCATCTGTCACAGGTAAGACATATACAGTAATATGATAGTACTAGTGTAAAACACACACACCTAGTTTGATTCTACTTTTTGATGAATTTGAACCTGCTGATTCCAGGACTGTGCAGATGCATGGTCTGTAAAAAACCGAAGTGGTTTTCTAACAAATGGATGGCCCAAGAGTTGATTAGCAGTTGGGCGGTCTTTTGGATTAACGTGAAAGCACTGATATATGAAATCCCTTGCTTCTCTTGAAAGGTTATCTGGAACTGGGGGAGACGGCCACTTCCGATTCTAAATAACGCAGCCATCTGTTCATCACAACAATAATAGATGCCTGATCAAATAAATAACAAAGTTTTATTCATAACATACATTGAATAAAGAAAGAAAATAACATACACATTCCATTGGAGCGTAGGGAATCCTTCGTGCCAACATCTCCAAGACGGTGCAGCCAAGGCTCCATATGTCTGCTACAAGTCCATACCCTTTATTTTTAAGATTAACTACCTGCAAAGTTCATTGAGTCAGAATGAGAAATTGAATAAAAATAAAATTAATATATTGAGACAAACCTCAGGAGCCATCCAAAATGCTGTTCCCTTGCAAGACTTCACGTCATTGAATTTAGTAGCCTATATAAGACAAGAGATGATTTAAGGGATAAAGACCGATAACTGTCGCAAAAAGATTATAAAACGGAATTTTCATTCTAGAGAAACCTTTGCCAACCCAAAATCTGCAAGTTTCACCGAGCCATTAGTATCGACTAATATGTTTGCACATTTTACATCCCAGAAAGACAAACAAAAAAATTTGACATTAGAAACCCACAAGTAATATGCTAACTGAAACCTCTAGTACAAACAGTTTAATGAATTAGTTATAAAGAAAACTTAGTACATAAACCCTTAATAGAAAGCCGTACTTGTGCACAATACCACGATCATGCAGATACTTAAGACCATGTAAGATCTGGTACAAGGGGAACAGGAGAAACAGGTTATAATTCAGCTACAAGGGGAACAGGAGAAACATGTTACATGTATGCCCAAAATATGTTTTATGGCATGTAATTTTTTTAAAAAGCTTTAATAAAAATCATTTATGAACTATAGTATATTCAATCTTACCTTTGTTCAACTCACTATTTTCTCCATGTTGGTAATATCCACTGTTATGTAGTAATATCAGTGGATAGCTAGTAAGCAATGGATAGTTAGTAAAGGGGGCTTATCAGTGGATAGTTAGTACATCAGTGGATAGCTAGTAAGCAGTGGATAGTTAGTACATCAGTGGTTAGCTAGTAAGCAGTGGATAGTTAGTAAGCAGTGGATAGTTAGTAAATCAGTGGTTAGCTAGTAAGCAGTGGATAGTTAGTAAGCAGTGGATAGTTAGTACATCAGTGGTTAGCTAGTAAGCAGTGGATAGTTAGTAAGCAGTGGATAGTTAGTACATCAGTGGTTAGCTAGTAAGCAGTGGATAGTTAGTACATCAGTGGATAACTAATCAACTGTGAGAGGACTACGAAAATCCGGCGATGGCGAAAAAAACCCGAATATGAATAAATAAACACTAATAAATCACGTACATACGCTTACAAATCACTGTGTGCTTCCGGTGTGCTTCTCAAAAATCAAACTCAAAGTTTTGCATTTGCCTTTTAGAAGTTGTACCGGTGCTCATACGATGGCAGCAACCGCATGCTACCACCACTGGACACCTCCTTCACATCCCCATCAAACACGACCCAAATCACTTTCATAATCAAAGAAGTCGAACCGTCACAAATTGTGTTTGTAACATAATTACTTGCCACTCTTGCAAGCCTTCCACGCTCTGACATTTACATTACCTGCGAAAAAATAAAAAAAATAAATTTAGCTAAGTTGTAACCATATATAATCATTAGTATTTAATGCGCATTTCCAATGGATCTAAAAAGTATATTGGGAAAAAGGCGAGAAAATATAACACAATGTCAAGCAATATAACACAATACCGAGAATAACACAAATCCCAGGAAAAAAGACACAATGGATTGCAAACTATAACACAATGTCGAGCAATATAACACAACGCCGAGGGAAAAAGACACAATAGATCGCAAAATATAACACAATGCCGGGAAATATAGCACAATGCCGAGTTAAAAATCTTGCACTTGATCCAAATGGGGTCCTTGCAGCAGTGCTAGATACGGACACAACTCGCATGCCAAGAAGTATCTAACCAGAAACTTGAGCAATGGAAGAGCTTTTATTCCTGCAAAAAAAAACAAATAGGAGACTTCATATTAAACAGAAAATGAAGTAAATCCAACTCCATATCATAGGGGATATGATATACACGACAAATCCCTTGGTGACAAATTTATACTTGTCTAGTTACAGTTGGCATACAGATATACAGATAACAGTACAAAGGGTTGTGTTAAAGGGGGGCAAATGGCTCCCTTATTCGTATCCTTGACCAGTTTGCACACTTGTCTGATAAAAAAAGAAGCTGTGATACTTGATTCATATCTCTAATTGAACCTAGACACAATGGGGAAATTGTACCAAATACAATCTAGTTGATGGTTCTAGAGCCAGTTGAGTGAAAGTGGTGAACAAAGAAAGTGGTATCTTATTATTTATTAGTAAGGCTTTCTTTAGTTTAAACCAACCGAGATAGGATAAAACCTGCAGTTTAATTAGCTTCACAACCTATATAAACAAAACAAAACAAAGATCAAAGGACGTGGATAAAGTGATATTCTGTCTGTCTGGAACATCGAAGGACGTTATATATAGAAGATTTCTTTCAACATAAACAACATGATCTCCTCGTTGAGTGAATCCAGTTCAACTTGCATATATATAATAATTCATGAGTCGATAATTACAAACAAACATAAGATTTGAAAACCTACCTCACCTCACAGACAGAGATCGATCGAAATTGGACGATCGCGTGTAGAATTTTCCAGATACTGACTGACTGAAGCAGCAAGCAACAGGAGGAAATGATGGTGGCCACAAGCAACACTTGACATATTCCCTTTACCATCCAGTCCATATCTTTGTCTCATCACCAAGCTCTCCTTTGGTTTCAATGAATCAAGCTGCACAGTAGTTTCAATTCATTGTTTAACAGCTGAATTTCTTCAAGTATAAAAAGAGCCAAAGACCAATCAATAAATACCACATCATCGAGTGCAAGCCTCAGAAGAGCAGGCTGCCCTCTCTCATTGCCATCATCATCATTATCTGCAATTGTGTTGATAAATTCTTCCTGTGTCACTGGATTTTTTCTGTTCAGAGAAAGAATGGGTCTTGATGCCTTTGTCACTTCACGATATCTCTCAAGGGAAATTCCAGCTTTCTTTGCCATCTCTTCTTCGGTTGGAGGTCTCATATTCTCAAACCATAGCTTCTTTTTTTGCCTTTTGTATTTCTATTCTAACCTGCATTAATGGGCAAAAGCAAAAGTGCACTAATTTTAACGTTATTTTACTAATTTCGTGAAAATAACGTTAAAAGAGGGGATGGTTAATCATGCATCATGTGGTGGCGTTGATAGCCGAAAGACAAGGGGGTACATGCACCAATTGGCGTTTGTCTCAATTGCTGAGTGTTATGTGCCTTATGTCCAAGGCTTGATGCAAAACCACAATCGAGCCGGGGGTCTCATTGGAAGCAGCCTCTCTATTCCTACGGGGTAGAGGTAAGGCTGTCTACATCTCACCCTCCTCAGACCCTACCTTAGCTTTTGCTATTGGTGGGATATACTGAGTATGATGATGATGATGATGATTAATGTGTCAAACTGTCAATGGTTTTGGCATCCTTCGTTTAATGCCATAAAGCTTTGAACTCCAGTTTTAGGAAGAAAACATACAGATTCAAGGCCAAATGGGACTTTAAAGAAACTTGAGAGGGTCATGGACCGTATGATGGCATGTCGAATCCAGAATAAAGCGTATGTTGAGAGTTGTAGCTTTCCTCCAGGTTCAAAGCAATCAATGGCTGTGATCAGACCCTTTACTCCAGCCTGGCATAAGTCTTCGAAGTTTCGCCCATTTGCAAACTCCTGGAAGTATTTGTTCATGATAAATAGCACCAGTTGAAAATTATGCTGCATATACATATCATCAAATAAAAACCAAGCATTCAGGTTCTCCTTAGCCATAAATCCATAACAACAATATAGTTGCTAACAAATAAAGTATTCTAACAGCATATCTTTTTATAAGATGTGCTTGACATCTATATATTCACAACATTTTTGGTATTATTCTTTAAAATACTTGAATAGAGAAAAAGAAGAAAAAAGATGTTAGTAATTTAGCATCAGGAAGAAGAAAAAAATGAAGAAATATAAATTATAGCATACCGAAATCGAAGCAGTTCATTATTCTTCACCACCATCTAATGATCAGTAGTCGGTCACCAAGAATATTCTAAGTCCTTCCATTCCTCCCACCTCCGCCTTCCATCGTCGCATCGTCAACCTCCTTGTAATGTGCTAGGCCACGGAGACATGATTGTTGGCTAACTGATTTCACTGAACTCAAAAACCAAAACCCTACTGATGCCAAACCAAATCCCTACCGATGCCAAACCAAATCCAACACAAAGCTGAACAATAAAAACACGTGATTTAGAGCATATCAAATAACTATGATAAAAACACCAACGAAACATATCAATCGATGAAAAAAACCCTTTGATTCAACAAAAAATTGAAACGTACCGGAAGAGTGATTGGCCTAACTACAGGGAGAGAATCGCTTGAATGAAAAACCTAGAAAAAGAAAATCGGTGATTCGATTAAAGATGAAATTCAATTTGAAAATCCGTAATTTGCTTGAATGGAAACACTTACGAGATGAAGGGACCTGTTGCAGAACATCCTCAACCCCAATTTGAAACCCTAATTTGCAATTTAAATAGGTATTCACAGAAGTGAGTGCCAATTCAACTGAGTGGCGAGCATGATGAACTCCATGGCTGCAAAATCACGGTTGCTTCAATGGTAGAAACTATCAATTTCTACCACGAGCCCTCCGAATTTTACCCCGCCAAGAGTTGACGATAAAGCAATGATTCAACAAATGAAGAATGATTCTTCAGAAGTATGAAAAGGGAAGGGAGTTTTATTGGGATAAAGCAATGATTCAACACTGCAATTGAATTGATATGTTTCATCTTATTGATTTGGATTTGTGATTGTATCCATTATAACCAGCAATCGAAATCAGAGAAATTTTAGAGAGAGAAAGAGGAGGAATTGAAAGTGAAGGTGAAGGAGTTTATATTGATAATTCAACACCGCAACAGTTGAGGGAGCGTACCCGTAGCGAAAAACACGGAGAAAACACAGGAAACTTCAACTGTCGTTGAAAAAAAAAACTGCCAATTTTTTTGGTTTGAACGGATGAGATTCAATCTTGAAGATAACTGCCTGAATTATTACGGTCAGGATTTACTAAACATGGGTTTGACTGACGGTTTCTTAGCGGCGAACAATATATTAATAATTACTACTCGTAGATATCTCCCGTAGTACTCTTCCGTCGTTCTTCGTTTAAAAATAATAAAAATTTTAAAAATAACAAAAAGATATCAAAAAAATTGTAAAAAATCTAAAAAATCAAAAATATTCAAAAAAATAAAAAAAATCTAAAAAATCCAAAAAAATCTAAAAAATCAAAAAACTTCTAAAAATTCCAAAAAATTATAAAACATCCAAAAAATTCTAAAAAATCATAAAAAATAAAAAAAATCAAAAAAATTCTACAAAATAAAAAAATCTAAAAATATCAAAAAAATTATAAAATATCATGAAAATTCTAAAAAATCATAAAAAACACAAAAATATATAAATAAACAAAAAAAATTCTAAAAAACACAAAAAATTCTACAAAATCAAAGAAATCATAAAAATTAAAAAAAATCAAAATCAAAAATTCTAAAAAATAAAAAAAAATTCTAAAAAAATCATAAATATTCTAAAAAAATCAAAAAACCTCATAAAAATTAAAAAAAATATAAAAATAAAAAAATTCCAAAAAATCAAAAAATTCTAAAAACCTAAAAAATCATTAAAAATAAAAAAAAATTCAAAAACCATAAAAATTCTAAAAAATCAAAAAAGTATAAAAAATAAAAAAAAATAAAAAAATTTCTAAAAAAAAAAGTTAATTACATAGTTAGTCTCTGTGGTTTGCACAAAATAACATACTTAGGTACTAATAGTTTAAAATCACCTTCTAGGGTATGAACTTTTCATTTCGTAATGTTTGGAGGTATTAACTTCTAGGATATTAACATAGTTAGTCCTTGTTGTTTGCACAAAATAACATACTTAGGTACTAATAGAATGTGATTTTAAACCTAAAAATAACGTTAATACCTCCAAATGTTACAAAATGAAAAGTTAATACCCTAAAATGTGATTTTAAACTATTAGTACCTAAGTATGTTACTTTGTGCAAACCACAGGGACTAACTATGTAATTAATTCAAAAAAAAATTGAAAAAATCAAAAAAATTCTAAAAAAATCCCAAGAATATAAAAAATAAAAAAAAATCTAAAAAATAAAAAATTGGATTTTTTTTTAGAATTTTTAAATTTTTTTGATTTTTAGAGTTTTTTTTTATTTTTTAGAATTTTTTGATTTTTTTTGAATTTTTTTATTTTTATGATTTTTTGATATTTAAGAATTTTTTTGATTTTTTAGAAATTTGTTTGATTTTTTAGAATTTTTAGAATTTTTTAGAATTTTTAGAATTTTTTGATTTTTTAGAACTTTTTTGGATTTTTTAGAATTGTATGGATTTTTTAGAATTTTCATGATTTTTTAGAATTCTTATGATTTTTTAGATTTTTTTTTTATTTTTTAGAATTTCTTGATTTTTTTTTTGAATTTTTTTGGGTTTTTTAAAATTTTTATGATTTTTTATATTTTTCTTTGATTTTTGAGAATTCTCATGATTTTTAGAATCTTTTTAATTTTTTAGAATCTTTTTTAATTTTTAGAGTTTTTTTGGATATTTTATGATTGTTTATAATGTTTTTTGATTTTTTAGAAATATTTTTTTTTATTTTTTGGATTTTTTAGATTTTTTAGAATTTTTTTGATTTTTTAATACTCATCTTAACCCAAACCCATCATAACCCAAACCCATTTTTACCCATTATCCATCCAACCCTTTTTTAAAGGGTTAATGGATTTAAACACCCCCCAACTATTGCCATTTGGCCCCTGGCACTCTCAACTTTGACTTTGGCTCACACCACTTCCAACTTAACACATTGTTTGTCATGGCACCCCCTCGTTAAATAATCACTAACCTAGTTAATAAAATTAGCGTATGTGTCAATTTAAGCTGATGTGGCATGTATGACGTGTCAATTATACTGATTCATCATCTTTAAATGACACGAACAATCACTTGAACCAAAATGTGATAACCCGAGTTTTCAAGGTCTTTCCTCAACACGTTAATTGCTTAGTTATTGTGTTTGCACGACTTGTTGCTTTGTAATTTGCATGTTTGATATATGTTATGATGTTGTTTAAGATCTTGTTTCATTATTTATTATACAACTTATGTGCTTAAAGTGTTTAGTTATATAAACTTATGAACTGACTAGAGTTAGGAACTATCTCGACGAAACATCAAGAGTTTCGCCATAACTCTACTCGACGAAACCTAAGGGTTTCGCCAGCCTTTCTCTCGACGAAACCTGTGGGTTTCGCTAGGAGAGGTTTCGCCGTAACAGGCCTTGGCACAGTGAGGTTTCGGCCCAACTTCTCCTTATATTAAAACTCCCCATTCATCGGTTACGTATGTTACTATTGTGAAACCCTAGACTCTCTTTAACCGACCGACGACAGCAAACTCTCTCGAAGCCTGTCCTTTGCGTTTAACGGCAACCACATCTTGGTTAGTTCACATCACTGTTTAATCGTTATATGATTGTTTGGTAGATCAATACATGTTAGTATATATGAATTCTGGATTAATAAAAGGTGCTGTGAATATAGGATTTGCGATAGAAACTATGATCATATGTTGCGTTGATTAGGATTTTATGAATCTTTCATATTGCCATTAGTTGCTCGTGTTTAACAATTGCTAGCATAGAATCCGATTATACTATTTAGATCATAACCATATGATGATTCTTGATAATAAAGAACCAGTAGATCTAAATAATTATCAATTGTATATATGTAATGATTGTGTAGATCGTATGAGAGTTTAGCGAACTGTTATGCATAGGGTATGGGTTACATATATGATGATCAATGATTACTGGGTTGTATGATAACTGTAGGATCGATGATAGTGTGAAACGGTTGATAATGATGATTAGGGTTTCTGTGTGATAACTGATGGTGCGACGTAACTTCTGCATGTTGACGAAACCTGTTGGTCGACGAAACATGGGAGTTTCATCACTGGGGGTTACGACGAAACCTGGGGGTTTCGCCCAAGGAAAACACGAAGAAACTTGGGAGTTTCGTAATAAGGGACACGACGAAACAAGGGGTTTCGTCAGGAGGGCAAACAGGCACAGTAAGCTAAGTTAATTCTGTTAGTAGTTAACTATGTTAGTGAAGACTATATTAACTGATCAGGATAGTACAAGTAACTGTTAAGAATTGTCTGCATGAGCTTGAATAATTGCTAAGTGCTATTTGGTGATCACTGATGTAATACCCACTGTGACTGTATTTGTACGTGAACTTCATGAATGTAAACTGATTGTGTATACGTGCATATCATAGGCTTTGATTGATTAATTGGAAAACGAGTCGTTAATCTTACCGAGCAAACCGAGGTGAGTTCACACATCTTTCTAAGGCATGGGAATTCCCGGTGGTTGGGAATGGGTTAAAGAACTAAAACGGAACCTACATATCCTCTATGGGTAGGATATGTACGGCCATCCTCCATGGGTAGGATGCCAATGTTAATCCTGCGTATTCTCCTTGGGTAGAATACGTACGTTCGTCCTCCTTGGGTAGGACAACAACCTTAAACTTACTAGACAAAACTCTATCATTAAGTCCCTCATTTTATATCGACTTAATTGCCGAGGCCGGTGGCGAGCTAGTCATTAGTTAATAGCGCTATTAGGTTCGACAAACCTCACACCGTGCCGTTCGGACGGGCGTGTACTAATGGATCATGGCAAACTGTCAATGATGATAGACATTGACGTAGGGCACAACTATTGTTCGTCAGTTGTCGATATGGTAACGGTCTAGTGGTTCACATGGGGAAGCCCCCACTGATTCTGGGTATGGTTTGGGAAATAAAGGAACTGGTTAACTCGTGGTTTACGAAACAACTTGTGGTTTTCAAAACAAACTGGTACAACTAAACAACCAACTGTGAACTCGCTCAACTTTGTTGTTGACTCGTTGTTACATGCCTTGCGGGTCCTTAGATGCTTATGGAGCTTGCACGAGGAGGAGGTCGTTGTGGGATATGGACTGTTATGTCCCGTACTTAACATTTGAACTTTAAACTATGTTTTGGTTATTTAAACATTTCTATGCTTCCGCTGATTGCTTAAACATGTTTGGTTTCTTTTAAACACCAATTATTTTGGGTTTGGTTTTATTTACTTAATTGCATAGTTCTATATGATTAGTGGCTGGATCCTGGTCAGTCACGCCTCCAAGCGGTGATACTCCGCATGTGGATTTTGGGGGTGTAACAGATTGGTATCAGAGCCATTGGTTATAGTGAACTTGGTTTTAAAATGGGGAAAAGCTTTTTGATAAAACCATACTATAACCTGTACAGTGCTCCACGATCCACAGCGACGCTTCGCTCCACGTGCAAGACTCGACATTCTAGATGATATGGTTTATGTATATGTTACCTACTTGTTAGTTACATAGTGCATTGTTCATGGTATGCTTAGATAAAGGTAGCAACTATTGTTTGAAACACATGTGTGCTTACTCTCTTCTATCATCGCACTTTCGCGACACCTTTCTCACTCATGTTTCCTTTTATATGAAGATCATGAGTGGACGAATCAACCTAACTCAAGCCCAGCTAACGGCTTTGATCAATGAACAAGTTACTGCAGCACTCGCAGCCACACAGGCAGGAGGTATAACCTGCCATAGCAACTTACTCTAGGATCTTTAGATCCTACACACGTAAACCAACACTTGTGCTTAAACTTGTCTCTTCTTACTCGCACGACAGGTCAACATGCTTAGCCTCCTGTTTGTACCTTCAAAACTTTTATGGACTGCCGACCTACTACTTTCAACGGCACTGAGGGAGCTGTAGGCCTCCTTCACTGGTTTGAGAATCTCGAGTCTGTCTTCGAGATGTGTGAATGCCCTGAGGCACGTAGGGTGAAGTATGCTACTGGTACTCTTGAAGGTGTAGCGCTCACGTGGTGGAACGCTCAGGTTCAGATGTTGGGGTTGGTTGCTGCTAATGCCACCCCATGGAACGATTTCAAGGAACTGATCAAGGTAGAGTATTGTAATTGTGATGACATCCACAAGCTGGAGGTAGAGTTCTTTAACTTAAAGATGACGGGGTCGGAAATTGAAGCGTACACAAAAAGATCGAACGAGCTGGCTATCTTGTGTCCTACTATGGTGGATCCTCCTATTAAGCGTATCGAGCTGTACCTTAAAGAGATTCAGAGTCATGTGACTGCAGCAAACCTCGCCACTATCCAGCATGTTATTCGTTTGGCTCATCGACTCACTGATCAGGCAGTCGAGCAGAACAGGCTGCCCAAGCGTATTGGTACTACCACTGCTACTACTACTTCTGATGCCCCCAGCGACAACAAGCGTAAATGGGATGAAGTCTCAAGCAAGGGTTTAACATCAGCTCAGTCTCAGTCTCAGCAGCAAAAGACTGATGACTACCAGAGTCCTGGTCAGCAATCTTCTGATAGTCAAGGGCATGGTGGATACAGGGGAAACCACCCCAAGTGCAACCGCTGCAACAAACATCATAGTGGGCAGTGCAACAAGGGTCGTTGTCTGAGGTGTAACAAGTTTGGTCATGAAGCAAAGGATTGTAGGGGCGCACGACCTGCAAATCAGAATCGTCAACAACAGCCACCAGCTCCACAGAATTAGCAGCAGCAACAGCAGGGTAACAGGGGATGCTATCAGTGTGGTGCTGAAGGTCACTTCAAGAGGAACTGCCCCCAGTTGAACCAGAATCAGAACAACAACAATAATCAGGGAAACGGAAACAACAACGTGGGTAACAATGATGGCAATGGTGCCAGGGGACGTGCTTTCGTGCTTGGTCAGGGTGACGCGAGGAATGATCCCAATGTCGTGATGGGTAAGTTCTTACTGGACGACTTTTATGTTATTATTTTATTTGATTCGGGTGCCGATACCAGTTATGTGTCCCTAAAGGTTAGTCATATGCTTAAGCGCACTCCAACACTTTTGAACACCAAACACACGGTAGAACTAGCAAATGGTAAAAGTCTTGAGGCCACACACATAGTTAAGGGTTGTAATCTCGTCTTAGCTGGTCAGACCTTCTCAATCGATCTTATTCCCATTGTTCTTGGTAGTTACGACATCGTCATTGGGATGGATTGGTTATCTCAACAACAAGCAGAGATCCTTTACAACGAGAAAATCGTCTGTATTCCTCGTTCTGGAGAAGAACCTCTCCTGATACATGGTGATAAGAGTGGTGCTGTCGTGGGCATCATCTCTTTCCTCAAGGCCCAGAAGTGTTTGCGAAAGGGTCACACTGCTATTCTAGCCCTTGTTTCTGATGCATCCTCAAAAGAGAAGAAGATAGAAGATATCCCAGTTGTACGTGACTATCCTCAGGTGTTCCCTGAGGAATTACCTGGTCTACCGCCTCATCGCCAGGTCGAATTTCAAATCGAGCTAGCTCATGGAGCAGCGCCCATAGCTCGCGCACCATATCGTTTAGCCCCATCAGAATTGGAAGAACTTTCTACGCAATTGCAAGAGCTCTTGGACAAGGGTTTTATCCGTCCTAGCTCTTCGCCTTGGGGAGCTCCAGTGTTATTTGTGAAGAAGAAAGACAGTACCTTCAGAATGTGTATTGACTACCGCGAACTCAACAAGGTGACTGTGAAGAATCGCTATCCACTCCCACGCATTGATGACTTATTTGACCTGTTGCAAGGGTCGAGTTTCTATTCCAAGATAGACCTGAGGTCAGGTTACCATCAGCTGGGAGTCCGAGACGAGGATATCTCTAAGACAGCATTCAGGACTCGGTATGGGCATTACGAGTTTCTGGTTATGCCATTTGGATTGACGAATACACCTGCGGTTTTCATGGATCTTATGAATAGAGTGTGCAAGCCTTACCTGGATAAGTTCGTCATTGTTTTCATCGAGGACATCATGATCTAGTCTAAGAATCAGGAGGAACACGAGCATTATTTACGACTTATTTTGGAACTTCTTCGAGCGGAGCAGCTGTATGCTAAGTTTTCGAAATGTGACTTCTAGCTTCGTGAAGTCCATTTCCTAGGCCATGTGGTAAACAAGGATGGGATTCATGTTGATCCATCCAAGGTCGACTCGATTAAGAACTGGCCTGCACCCCGTACGCCAACAGAAATCCACGAATTCTTGGGTTTGGCGGGCTACTACAGAAGGTTCATCAAGGATTTCTCCAAGATTGCGCAACCTCTCACCTCACTAACTCAGAAGGGTGTCACCTATCGTTGGGGTGATGCACAGGAATCTGCATTTCAGCACTTGAAAGATAGACTATGTAATGCACCTATTCTCTCTCTACCTGAAGGCACAGACGATTTTGTGGTTTATTGCGACGCTTCCATCCAAGGACTTGGTTGCGTGTTGATGCAACGTGATAAGGTCATTGCTTACGCCTCACTCCAACTTAAAGTTCACGAAAGGAACTACACTACACACGACTTGGAGTTGGGAGAAGTGGTTTTTGCTCTTATGATATGGAGACATTACCTGTACGGTACCAAGTGCACCATTTACACCGATCACAGGAGTCTCGAGCATATCTTCAAGCAAAAGGAGTTAAACATGAGACAACGTCGTTGGGTCGAACTCTTGAATGATTACGAATGCGCGATCAAGTACCATCCGGGCAAAGCCAATGTTGTGGCCGATGCCCTCAGTCGAAAGGATACTACACCAAAACGCGTGCGAGCGTTACAACTTACCATCCAATCTAGTCTTCCTACTCAGATACGAGATGCTCAGGTTGAAGCATTGAAAGCAGAGAACATCAGGGCGGAGTCCCTACGAGGATCAAGTAAACGGTTAGAACAAAAGGAAGACGGCGCCTACTATGTAAACGGGCGTATTTGGGTCCCACTTTATGGAAACTTACACGAGCTTGTGATGGATGAAGCGCATAAGTCTCGTTACTCAGTACATCCTGGTTCGGATAAGATGTACGACGACTTAAAGACTACATACTGGTGGCCTAGCATGAAAGCCAACATAGCAACTTACGTCAGTAAATGATTGACTTGTGCGAGAGTCAAGATTGAATATCAGAAACCATCAGGCCTACTTCAACAACCAGAGATCCCGACATGGAAATGGGAGCAAATTTCCATGGATTTCGTTACTGGCCTACGTAGATTTCAATGCGGGAATGACACTATTTGGGTGATTGTGGATCGACTCACAAAGTCTGCACACTTCTTGGCTATCAAGGAAACGGATAAGTTCTCCACTCTAGCAGACATTTATATTAAGGAAGTTGTTTCGAGGCACGGAGTGCCAACCTCTATTATTTCCGATCGTGATGCGCGTTTTACTTCTAAACTGTGGCAGGCAATGCACAAGTCTTTTGGCTCTCGATTAGACATGAGCACAGCATATCACCCGCAAACGGATGGGCAGTCTGAACGCACCATCCAAACCCTTGAAGACATGCTTCGAGCATGTGTAATTGATTTTGGCAATGGTTGGGAAAGGCACCTCCCTTTGGTGGAGTTTTCGTATAACAACAGCTACCACACCAGTATCCAGGCCACTCCGTTTGAGGCATTGTACGGACGTAAATGCCGATCACCTCTTTGCTGGGCAGAAGTTGGTGACAGCCAAATCACTGGCCTAGAACTTGTAGTAGACACAACTGAGAAGATTGCTCAGATACGACAACGAATGGCGACAGCTCGTGACCGTCAGAAAAGCTACGCTGATAAGCTCAGGAAACCACTCGAGTTCCAGGTTGGGGATCGAGTGCTACTCAAAGTCTCACCTTGGAAAGGTGTGGTTCGTTTTGGCAAACGAGGCAAACTCAACCCACGTTATGTTGGACCTTTTGAAATCACAGAACGAATTGGCAAGGTCGCCTACAGATTGAATCTACCTGAAGAACTCAGTGGAGTTCACAACGTATTTCACGTGTCAAATCTGAAGAAGTGTCTGTCAGATGAGACCCTCATAGTTCCTCTCAAGGAACTCACTATCGACGATCAGTTACGATTCGTTGAGGAATCAGTAGAGATTACTGACCGAGATGTGAAAGTTCTCAAGCATACCAGAATCCCTCTTGTTCGAGTTCGTTGGAACTCCCATCGTGGCCGAGAGTACACCTGGGAACGAGAAGACCGGATGAAACTCAAGTATCCCCAGTTTTTCGAGAACAGTGCAACCACTACTGAGGCTGAAGCTACTACAGAATTTCGGGACGAAATTCCAAACCAACGGGGGGATGATGTGACACCCCAGGAAAACCAGGAAACCACGCAAACTTAACTAGCTTCCTCAGTAACCACGTGCTAAATTTCAGGATGAAATTTCTTTCAAGTTGGGGATGCTGTGACAACCCGAGTTTTCAAGGACTTTCCTCTACACGTTAATTGCTTAGTTATTGTGTTTGCACGACTTGTTGCTTTGTAATTTGCATGTTTGATATATGTTATGATGTTGTTTAAGATCTTGTGTCATTATTTATTATACAACTTATGTGCTTAAAGTGTTTAGTTATATAAACTTATGAACTGACTAGAGTTAGGAACTATCTCGACGAAACATCAAGAGTTTCGCCATAACTCTACTCGACGAAACCTAAGGGTTTCGCCAGCCTTTCTCTCGACGAAACCTGGGGGTTTCGCCAGGAGAGGTTTCGCCGTAACAGGCCTCGGCCCAGTGAGGTTTCGGCCCAACTTCTCCTTATATTAAAACTCCCCATTCATCAGTTACGTATGTTGCTATTGTGAAACCCTATACTCTCTTTAACTGACCGACGGCAGCAAACTCTCTCGAAGCCTGTCCTTTGCGTTTAACGGCAACCACATCTTGGTTCGTTCACATCACTGTTTAATCGTTATATGATTGTTTGGTAGATCAATACATGTTAGTATATATGAAATCTGGATTAATGAATGGTGCTGTGAATATAGGATTTGCGATAGAAACTATGATCATATGTTGCGTTGATTAGGATTTTATGAATCTTTCATATTGCCATTAGTTGCTCGTGTTTAACAATTGCTAGCATAGAATCCGATTATACTATTTAGATTACAACTATATGATGATTCTTGATAATAAAGAACTAGTAGATCCAAATAATTATCAATTGTATATATGTAATGATTGTGTAGATCGTATGAGAGTTTAGCGAACTGTTATGCATAGGGTACGGGTTACATATATGATGATCAATGATTACTGGGTTGTATGATAACGGTAGGATCGATGATAGTGTAAAACGGCTGATAATGATGATTAGGGTTTCTGTGTGATAACTGATGGTGTGACGTAACTTTTGCATGTTGACGAAACCTGTTGGTCGACGAAACATGGGAGTTTCGTCACTGGGGGTTACGACGAAACCTGGGGGTTTCGCCCAAGGAAAACACGAAGAAACTTGGGAGTTTCGTAATAAGGGACACGACGAAACAAGGGGTTTCATCAGGAGGGCAAACAGGCACAGTAAGCTAAGTTAATTCTGTTAGTAGTTAACTATGTTAGTGAAGACTATATTAACTGATCAGGATAGTACAAGTAACTGTTAAGAATTGTCTGCATGAGCTCGAATAACTGCTAAGTGCTATTTGGTGATCACTGATGTAATACCCACTGTGACTGTATTTGTACGTGAACTTCATGAATGTAAACTGATTGTGTATACGTGCATATCATAGGCTTTGATTGATTAATTGGAAAACGAGTCGTTAATCTTACCGAGCAAACCGAGGTGAGTTCACACATCTTTCTAAGGCATGGGAATTCCCGGTGGTTGGGAATGGGTTAAAGAACTAAAACGGAACCTACATATCCTCTATGGGTAGGATATGTACGGCCATCCTCCATGGGTAGGATGCCAATGTTAATCCTGCGTATTCTCCTTGGGTAGAATACGTACGTTCATCCTCCTTGGGTACGACAACAACCTTAAACTTACTAGACAAAACTCTATCATTAAGTCCCTCATTTTATATCGACTTAATCGCCGAGGCCGGTGGCGAGCTAGTCATTAGTTAATAGCGCTATTAGGTTCGATAAACCTCACACCGTGCCGTTCGGATGGGCGTGTACTAATGGATCATGGCAAACTGTCAATGATGATAGACATTGACGTAGGGCACAACTATTGTTCGTCAGTTGTCGATATGGTAACGGTCTAGTGGTTCACATGGGGAAGCCCCCACTGATTCTGGGTATGGTTTGGGAAATAAAGGAAATGGTTAACTCGTGGTTTACGAAACAACTTGTGGTTTTCAAAACAAACTGGTACAACTAAACAACCAACTGTGAACTCGCACAACTTTGTTGTTGACTCGTTGTTACATGCCTTGCAGGTCCTTAGATGCTTATGGAGCTTGCACGAGGAGAAGGTCGTTGTGGGATATGGACTGTTATGTCCCATACTTAACATTTGAACTTTAAACTATGTTTTGGTTATTTAAACATTTCTATGCTTCCGCTGATTGCTTAAACATGTTTGGTTTCTTTTAAACACCAATTATTTTGGGTTTGGTTTTATTTACTTAATTGCATAGTTCTATATGATTAGTGGCTGGATCCTGGTCAGTCACGCCTCCAAGCGGTGATACTCCGCATGTGGATTTTGGGGGTGTGACACAAAACTCAAACCAAAACAACACACGGTCACAGTGTCGCCGGCAGCGGCACCTCGCCAGCTCCGCTGACTCATTCCCTCCTTCTCCGTTCTCGATCAGTGTGACAACCCTCGAATTTACATGTAACCGTACAGTTTATTAATAATAATTAATGTGCTTGACGACTGTGTGGAATTACTTAACTGCTTTCTGATATCTGTGTTATGCTTACACGTATTTGTTAATATACTAATAGTGTACAGATAGGTCACTAAATAGTCTGTTATATTTTCCTAAGTGTTAGAAAGTAAAAACGTTACAAAATATATAAATAGGACACTTTACGGATTAATTAAGCACTTTAATGGAACAACACCGAACCGAACAACCGGACTTTACCCGGAACATAAAAATATTGCCAAAGGCATAGTTTACACTCTTCTGAGCTAGCTAGGGTCCCCGAATACCCTAACACCCATTATATTAATTAATACACTTAAACATACTAACTAAACCTTTAGATTCCAACTAGTTTATAACTATAACATTACAACCCAACCATACCCCCCCCCCCCCACCTAGCCTACGGCCAACACATGGCCTAAATTGCTAGATTTTATGTCAATTAAATAAGAGATCTTGTCTCCCCCTAAATGACATATTACACAATGGGTAGAATGCTTAAATGGATTATAAAAGAACACATGGTGCAAGACCCTCACTTCTCACACACTTCTCACACACACTTCTTCCTTCTTCTCCCTTATCCATTCACGGCCACAACCATCCATCATACTACCACCATCTTTGTTTCAAGATCAAGCATTTCAAGTGTACTTCAAGGTTTATCAAGGTGGTTTATGAAGCTCGGTGCTCTCGGAAGTGGAAGGACCTTCTCTATTCGCTTTTAACCACCACTTTTCTACACTCGAACTCTCCTAGCCTTGTGCTAGTGGTAAGAACTTAGATCCGTTCATTCTTCATGTTATTTAAGTGGTTAATAAGAGTTTCGTCGGTTGAAAATCACTAACATATAAGATCACCAACTAAAAGTCTACTAAAGTGATGAACAAGGTGGTTAATGGATGAATATTAGTGTAAATCATGTAGATCTTGTGTGATTATGAATATTGGTTGATTATTTGATGATTTTCTGATTAATATTAATGTGTCATGTTGTTGTGGTCACTAAACTTGTTAACGGAATCGATCGAACACGATTTAGAAGGTTAAACACTAAAAATCAGAATCTGTCCCACTTTTACAGCCAACTTCAGTTGGCTGTAAACAGGTCTTAAACTTAACGAAAAACCGATATTTCGAATCTAAAATATGTTATTATGAAATACGGTTCTAATGGCACCGGAATCGTAATTTTTGGACTCCGTTTACTATGTTTAAAGTATTAATTTGTAACAGCAACTTAAGCTGAATTTTGACAGCAATAAATGGGTGTCGTACTTTCAGTCATAACCTGAGTTTTGTGATCAATCGGACCATGAAAATTTTACTGTAGATGAAAACTGAAGTATTTGTAAATACCCCACTGGAATTTCGCAAATCGGACTTACGATGAATTTTTAATAAATTGTTTCGTGGACTGAGGTCAGAAATACATAAATCTGAGTTCAGTCCCGAATATGAAATTTTATAAAATGTGGGTAATGAACCGGACCCCGATATTTTTACACAATAAAATATGGAATGTTTATGACATCCTATAAAAATTTGGGAATTTTTGGAATAATCTAACTATTTTATTTAAATGTCCGAAAACAGCCGGTTTTGAGTATTAATGCTGAATTGACATAAGTTGTGACTTGCGTGTCTAAATGTCGAGTATGCTATATGTGAATGATTTATCATGTTATATATGTTATGTGCATTATCGTATGTTTGATTTTGAGTGGGGAATGGACGGGAAACTTAGATGGGCATAAACCATTACAGTGATGCATGTTGTGTGATAGATACGTGTAGGAACTTTGTGTTCTATTTGAAAGCCACTAAATGACTAACTGGTAAATCATACTAGGACGTGATTGACCGACCTTGACTGTTAGCTATATTGAGAATCTAACCGAGCAAACAGAGGTGAGTTCACACACTTTCTAAGGCATGGGATTCCCGGTGGTTTGGGAATGGGTTAAAGAATTAAAACTAAATCTACATATCCTCCTTGGGTAGGATATGTACGGCCATCCTCCATAGAGTGGATGCCATTATTAAACCTACGAATTCTCCTGGTGCAGAATACGTACGTTCGTCCTCCTGGTGCAGGACAACAACCTTTAAACTAGCTAGACAAAACTCTATCATGAAGTCCCTCAATTTATATCGACTTAATCGCCGAGGCCAATGGCGAGCGGGTCATTAGTTAATAGCGCTATTAGGTTTAACAAACCTCACACCGTGCCGGTAGGACGGGCGTGTACTAATGGACTATGGCAGATTGTCAGTGATGATAGACACTGATATAGGGCACAACTTATTTGCGTAGCAGTCGATATCATTCCGTCTAGTAGTTCAAACGGGGAAAACCCCCACTGATCATGGTTATGGATTGGGTAAAGAAAAATGGAAATGGTTAAACATACTTTCAACTACGGGGTAACCCCCACGGCAAATAAGCCAACGAAAGTCAAACCACGTTTTTCAGAAACAACTTAAAACTAAGCAACCAAACGTGAACTCACTCAACTTTGTTGTTGACTCGTTGTTACATGCCTTACAGGTCGCTAAATGCTTGGAGCTTGCACGGGGAAGGAGTCGTTGTGGTGTACGGACTGTTATGTTCCGTACTTAATGTTTAAATCCTTATGAACTTACTAAACTTGCGTTTTGAAACTTTAACTTATGAACTATGGACTTATGCTTTTGAACTCACGTTTATGCTTCCGCTGTTTAAACCAAACAAGGTTAACTAGCTTTGGTCACCAATCGTATTATGTTTGGTTTTATTTACTTAATTGAGTTGTTCAATATGATTGGTGGCTCGATCCTGGTCATGTCACGCCTCCAAGCGGTGACACTCCGCATGGTGGATTTTGGGGGTGTGACAGATTGGTATCAGAGCCATTGGTTATAGTGAACTTGGTTTTTAAAAAGGGGAAAGTTTTTGATAAAAACCAGACTATAACCAGTACAGTGTTCAACGATCCACAACGACGCTTTGCTCCACGTGCAAGACTCGACACCATAAGTGGTATGATTTATGTTATATTGTCGGTTAGATAGTTCTCACTGTGCATTAGATAACGTGGTAGTTGCTATTTGAACCTTGTGTGCTTACTCTCTATTGTCGTCCCACACACTTACACACTTTCGCGACACTTTCCCCACTTACGTTGCTTCATTATGAAGATCATGAGCGGACGCGAAGGACGTATCAACCTCACTCAAGCCCAACTGACGGCTTTGATCAACGAACGAGTTGCGGAGGCACTCGCAGCTAACCCTGCAGGAGGTATAACCTGCCATACCAACTCACCTTAGGACGTTTAGATCCTACCTTCACAAACCAACCCTCGTGCTTAACCATGCCTATTATTCTCGCACTACAGGTCAACATGCTCAACCTCCGGTGTGCACGTTCAAGACATTCATGGACTGCCGACCTACCACTTTCAGTGGCACCGAAGGAGCAATGGGCCTTCTTCACTGGTTTGAAAAGCTTGAGACAGTTTTCGAGATGTGTGAATGCCCCGAAGACCGTAGGGTGAAATATGCTACCGGAACACTTGAAGGAGCTGCGTTAACCTGGTGGAAGGCACAGGTTCAACTACTAGGACTGGCAGTTGCTAATGCCACGCCCTGGAATGGTTTCAAAGAGCTGATCAAAGAGGAGTACTGTAATCGGGATGACATCCACAAGCTAGAAGTGGAATTTTACAATCTGAAGATGACATGATCTGAGATCGAGGCGTATACTAAGAGGTCAAACGAGCTGGCCATCTTGTGTCCAACCATGGTGAACCCTCCCTTCAAACGGATTGAGCTTTATCTCAAGGGCCTTGTACCAGAGATTCAAAGTCACGTGACTTCAGCCAACTTGGGTACCATCCAGCAAGTCGTCAAACTGGCTCATCGTCTCACCGACCAGTCGGTGGAGCAAAACAGGCTACCCAAACGTATCAGTGCCACATCTACTTCTGATGCACCTACCGACAACAAGCGAAAATGGGATGGGAACTCCAGAAAGGGTTCTACTTCAGTTCAGTCTCAGCAGCGAAAGACTGATGACTACCAGAGTCCTGGTCAGCAATCCTCCGGTAACCAAGGACATGGTGGATACCGAGGGAACCACCCCAAGTGCAACCGGTGCAACAAACATCACAGCGGGCAGTGCAACAAAGGTCGCTGTCAGAGATGTCAAAAGCTGGGTCATGAAGCTAAGGATTGCAGGAGCCCGCGTCCTGTGAATCAGAATCGCCAACAGCAACAAGCTCCACAGAACCACCATCAGCAGCAGCAGGGCAACAAAGGATGCTTTCAGTGTGGCGCTGAAGGCCACTTTAAGAGGAACTGCCCCCAGCTGAACTAAAACCAGAACAACAACCAAGGAAATGGGAACCACAATGGGAACAACAATGGAGGCAACAATGGAGGCGGCAATGGGGGAAACAACAATGGCAATGGGGCAAGAGGTCGTGCTTTCGTGATTGGTCAGGGTGACGCAAGGAACGATCCCAACGTTGTGATGGGTAAGTTTCTTCTGGACGACTTCTTTGTTACTGTTTTATTCGATTCGGGTGTCGATACTAGTTATGTGTCCTTAAAAGTTAGCCAAATGCTTAAGCGCACTCCAACACTCCTGAACACCAAACACACGGTAGAACTAGCTAACGGTAAAAGTCTTGAAGCCACACACATAGTTAAAGGTTGTAACCTCGTCTTAGGTGGTCAGACTTTCCCTATCGATCTTGTTCCTATCACCCTTGGTAGTTTCGACGTCGTTATTGGGATGGATTGGCTATCTCATCATCAAGCGGAGATTGTTTGCAAGGAGAAAATCATCCGCATTCCTCGTTCTGGTGAAGAACCTCTCATGATTCGTGGCGACAAGAGTGGTGCTGTCGAAGGCATCATCTCTTTCCTTAAGGCCCATAAGTGTTTGCGAAAGGGCCACACTGCCATTCTAGCACTCGTTACTGACACATCCACGGAAGAGAAGAGAATTGAAGACATCCCTATTGTGCGCGATTTTCCCGAGGTATTTCCTGAGGAATTACCTGGTCTTCCGCCTCATCGCCAAGTTGAGTTTCAAATTGAGCTAGCTCCTGGAGCAGCGCCAGTAGCTCGAGCACCATATCGTCTAGCTCCATCAGAACTCGAAGAACTGTCCACACAACTACAAGAACTCTTGGAAAAGGGATTTATACGTCCTAGCTCTTCGCCCTGGGGAGCTCCAGTACTATTCGTGAAGAAGAAAGACGGTACTTTCAGAATGTGTATTGACTATCGCGAGCTCAACAAGGTTACTGTGAAGAATCGTTATCCTCTTCCACGTATTGACGACTTATTCGACCAGCTGCAAGGGTCGAGCTATTACTCCAAGATTGATTTGAGATCGGGATACCATCAGCTGAGAGTCCGAGATGAGGACGTCTCCAAAACAGCATTCAGAACCCGTTACGGCCATTACGAGTTTCTGGTTATGCCATTCGGGCTGACGAATGCACCAGCGGTCTTCATGGATCTCATGAACCGAGTGTGCAAGCCTTACCTGGATAAGTTCGTTATTGTGTTCATCGATGATATCCTGATCTATTACAAGAGTCAGGAGGAACACGAGCAGCATCTACGACTTATGCTGGAACTTCTTCGAAAAGAGCAGTTGTATGCCAAGTTTTCAAAATGTGACTTCTGGCTTCGCGAAGTCCACTTTCTAGGCCATGTGGTAAACAAGGATGGAATTCATGTGGATCCATCTAAGGTTGAATCGATCAAGAATTGGCCTGCACCCCGCACACCAACAGAAATCCGCCAATTCTTGGGTTTGGCCGGATATTACAGAAGGTTTATAAAAGATTTCTCCAAGATTGCGCAACCTCTCACTTCACTGACTCAGAAGGGTGTCATCTATCGTTGGGGTGATGCACAGGAGTCCGCATTTCAACATCTAAAGGATAGACTTTGTAGCGCGCCTATCCTCTCATTGCCAGAAGGCACCGATGATTTCGTGGTTTATTGCGACGCTTCCATCCAAGGACTTGGTTGCGTATTGATGCAACGTGACAAGGTCATTGCCTACGCATCGTGCCAACTTAAAGTTCACGAAAGAAACTACACTACTCACGATCTGGAGCTGGGAGCAGTTGTATTCGCGCTTAAGATATGGAGACATTACCTGTACGGTACCAAGTGCACCATTTACACCGATCACAGGAGTCTCGAGTATATCTTTAAGCAAAAGGAGTTAAACATGCGACAACGCCGATGGGTCGAACTCTTGAATGATTACGAATGCGCTATCAAGTATCATCCGGGCAAAGCCAATGTTGTGGCCGACGCCCTCAGTCGAAAGGATACTATACCTAGGCGAGTACGTGCTCTACAGCTTACCATCCAATCTAACCTTCCCTCTCAGATTCGTGAGGCTCAGGTCGAAGCATTGAAGGTAGAAAACATCAGGGCTGAATCCCTACGAGGATCGAGGCAGCGGCTAGAACAAAAGGAAGACGGCGCTTACTATGTAAACGGACGCATCTGGGTTCCATTTTATGGAAACTTACGCGAGCTTGTGATGGACGAAGCGCACAAGTCTCGTTATTCGGTACATCCTGGTTCGGATAAAATGTACCACGACCTCAAGACTACGTATTGGTGGCCTGGCATGAAAGCCCACATAGCAACCTACGTCAGCAAGTGCTTGACTTGTGCGAGAGTCAAGTCCGAATATCAGAAACCATCAGGCCTACTTCAACAACCGGAGATTCCGAAATGGAAATGGGATCAAATTTCCATGGATTTCGTTACTGGCCTGCCCAGATCTCAACACGGAAACGATACCATTTGGGTGATCGTAGATCGACTAACCAAGTCTGCACATTTTCTGGCTATCAAAGAAACGGACAAGTTCTCTACTCTTGCAGACATTTACCTAAAGGAAGTGGTATCAAGGCACGGAGTGCCAATCTCTATTATATCTGATCGTGACGCACGTTTTACTTCAGAACTGTGGCAAGCAATGCACAAGTCCTTTGGCTCACGTTTAGATATGAGCACCGCTTATCACCCGCAGACGGATGGGCAATCTGAACGCACCATCCAAACCCTTGAAGACATGCTTAGGGCATGTGTAATCGATTTTGGTAATGGCTGGGAAAAGCACCTCCCGCTAGTGGAGTTTTCGTACAATAACAGCTACCACACCAGCATCCAAGCCGCTCCATTTGAGGCATTATACGGACACAAATGCCGATCGCCTCTCTGTTGGGCAGAAGTTGGTGACAGCCAAATCACTGGCCCAGAACATGTGGTAGACACCACCGAGACAATTGCTCAGATACGACAGCGAATGGCGGCAGCTCGTGACCGTCAGAAAAGCTATGCTGATAAGGGAAGAAAACCACTCGAACTCCAGGTTGGGGATCGAGTGCTACTCAAAGTCTCACCTTGGAAAGGTGTAGTCCGCTTTGGCAAACGAGGAAAACTCAATCCGCGTTATATCGGACCATTCGAAGTCATTGAGAAAATTGGTACGGTAGCCTACAGGTTGAATCTACCCGAAAAACTCAGCGGAGTTCACAACGTATTCCACGTGTCAAATCTGAAGAAGTGTCTGTCAGATGACACCTTCATAGTTCCTCTCAAAGAACTCACAATCGATGACCAGCTGAGATTCGTCGAGGAACCAGTAGAGATTACTGATCGAGATGTTAAGACTCTCAAGCACACAAGAATACCTCTCGTTCGAGTTCGTTGGAATGCTCGTCGTGGCCCAGAGTATACCTGGGAACGAGAAGACCAGATGAAACTCAAGTATCCCCAACTGTTTAAGAAAAACGCAACCACTACTGAGGCTGAAGCTACTGCAGAATTTCGGGACGAAATTCCAAATCAACGGGGGGATGATGTGACGCCCCAAGAAAATCTGGAAAACAACGCAACTTAACTAGCTTCCTCAGTAACCACGCGCTAAATTTCGGGATGAAATTCTCTTAACAGGGGGAGAATGTGACAACCCTCGAATTTTCATGTAACCGTACAGTTTATTAATAATAATTAATGTGCTTGACGACTGTGTGGAATTACTTAACTGCTTTCTGATATCTGTGTTATGCTTACACGTATTTGTTAATATACTAATAGTGTACAGATAGGTCACTAAATAGTCTGTTATATTTTCCTAAGTGTTAGAAAGTAAAAACGTTACAAAATATATAAATAGGACACTTTACGGATTAATTAAGCACTTTAACGGAACAAAACCGAACCGAACAACCGGACTTTACCCGGAACATAAAAATATTGCCAAAGGCATAGTTTACACTCTTCTGAGCTAGCTAGGGTCCCCGAATACCCTAACACCCATTATATTAATTAATACACTTAAACATACTAACTAAACCTTTAGATTCCAACTAGTTTATAACTATAACATTACAACCCAACCATACCCCCCCCCCCACCTAGCCTACGGCCAACACATGGCCTAAATTGCTAGATTTTATGTCAATTAAATAAGAGATCTTGTCTCCCCCTAAATGACATATTACACAATGGGTAGAATGCTTAAATGGATTATAAAAGAACACATGGTGCAAGACCCTCACTTCTCACACACTTAGAAACACACACTTCTTCCTTCTTCTCCCTTATCCATTCACGGCCACAACCATCCATCATACTACCACCATCTTTGTTTCAAGATCAAGCATTTCAAGTGTACTTCAAGGTTTATCAAGGTGGTTTATGAAGCTCGGTGCTCTCGGAAGTGGAAGGACCTTCTCTATTCGCTTTTAACCACCACTTTTCTACACTCGAACTCTCCTAGCCTTGTGCTAGTGGTAAGAACTTAGATCCGTTCATTCTTCATGTTATTTAAGTGGTTAATAAGAGTTTCGTCGGTTGAAAATCACTAACATATAAGATCACCAACTAAAAGTCTACTAAAGTGATGAACAAGGTGGTTAATGGATGAATATTAGTGTAAATCATGTAGATCTTGTGTGATTATGAATATTGGTTGATTATTTGATGATTTTCTGATTAATATTAATGTGTCATGTTGTTGTGGTCACTAAACTTGTTAACGGAATCGATCGAACACGATTTAGAAGGTTAAACACTAAAAATCAGAATCTGTCCCACTTTTACAGCCAACTTCAGTTGGCTGTAAACAGGTCTTAAACTTAACGAAAAACCGATATTTCGAATCTAAAATATGTTATTATGAAATACGGTTCTAATGGCACCGGAATCGTAATTTTTGGACTCCGTTTACTATGTTTAAAGTATTAATTTGTAACAGCAACTTAAGCTGAATTTTGACAGCAATAAATGGGTGTCGTACTTTCAGTCATAACCTGAGTTTTGTGATCAATCGGACCATGAAAATTTTACTGTAGATGAAAACTGAAGCATTTGTAAATACCCCACTGGAATTTCGCAAATCGGACTTACGATGAATTTTTAATAAATTGTTTCGTGGACTGAGGTCAGAAATACATAAATCTGAGTTCAGTCCCGAATATGAAATTTTATAAAATGTGGGTAATGAACCGGACCCCGATATTTTTACACAATAAAATATGGAATGTTTATGACATCCTATAAAAATTTGGGAATTTTTGGAATAATCTAACTATTTTATTTAAATGTCCGAAAACAGCCGGTTTTGAGTATTAATGCTGAATTGACATAAGTTGTGACTTGCGTGTCTAAATGTCGAGTATGCTATCTGTGAATGATTTATCATGTTATATATGTTATGTGCATTATCGTATGTTTGATTTTGAGTGGGGAATGGACGGGAAACTTAGATGGGCATAAACCATTACAGTGATGCATGTTGTGTGATAGATACGTGTAGGAACTTTGTGTTCTATTTGAAAGCCACTAAATGACTAACTGGTAAATCATACTAGGACGTGATTGACCGACCTTGACTGTTAGCTATATTGAGAATCTAACCGAGCAAACAGAGGTGAGTTCACACACTTTCTAAGGCATGGGATTCCCGGTGGTTTGGGAATGGGTTAAAGAATTAAAACTAAATCTACATATCCTCCTTGGGTAGGATATGTACGGCCATCCTCCATAGAGTGGATGCCATTATTAAACCTACGAATTCTCCTGGTGCAGAATACGTACGTTCGTCCTCCTGGTGCAGGACAACAACCTTTAAACTAGCTAGACAAAACTCTATCATGAAGTCCCTCAATTTATATCGACTTAATCGCCGAGGCCAATGGCGAGCGGGTCATTAGTTAATAGCGCTATTAGGTTTAACAAACCTCACACCGTGCCGGTAGGACGGGCGTGTACTAATGGACTATGGCAGATTGTCAGTGATGATAGACACTGATATAGGGCATAACTTATTTGCGTAGCAGTCGATATCATTCCGTCTAGTAGTTCAAACGGGGAAAACCCCCACTGATCATGGTTATGGACTGGGTAAAGAAAAATGGAAATGGTTAAACATACTTTCAACTACGGGGTAACCCCCACGGCAAATAAGCCAACGAAAGTCAAACCACGTTTTTCAGAAACAACTTAAAACTAAGCAACCAAACGTGAACTCACTCAACTTTGTTGTTGACTCGTTGTTACATGCCTTACAGGTCGCTAAATGCTTGGAGCTTGCACGGGGAAGGAGTCGTTGTGGTGTACGGACTGTTATGTTCCGTACTTAATGTTTAAATCCTTATGAACTTACTAAACTTGCGTTTTGAAACTTTAACTTATGAACTATGGACTTATGCTTTTGAACTCACGTTTATGCTTCCGCTGTTTAAACCAAACAAGGTTAACTAGCTTTGGTCACCAATCGTATTATGTTTGGTTTTATTTACTTAATTGAGTTGTTCAATATGATTGGTGGCTCGATCCTGGTCATGTCACGCCTCCAAGCGGTGACACTCCGCATGGTGGATTTTGGGGGTGTGACAATCAGCCCTCTCTTATCAACCTTATCATCACCTTTAACAACGAAGCACCACCATCAACAGAGATTTAACACGTTCTTCGATTAAATTCGTTACCGGTCAAAGATTCCTTCACTGCCGGAATTAATCTGATTTTGTAAGTAAAATTTGGGGGTTTGGGGTTGTTGGAATCGGGATTGTATATACCTCATGAAATTTAGGGGTTTGGGGTTGTTGGAATCGGGATTGTATAAACCTTATTACCGGTCAAAGATTCCTTCACTGCCGGAATCAATCTGATTAAATTCGTTACCAGTCAAAGATTCCTTCTCTGGATAAACCTCATGACATCCGACTACTTCTTCCTCCATAGCTCCGACACATAAGTGTACGCACCTGTAATCAATCACCAACCAACATTTCATCTGATTAAAACCCTAATTATCTGCATTTAACTAATCGGATCGATCAATCAATAATTAAACACCCGAGGTCGCCGGTGAATTTCCTCCACGTCCGCCGTCGATGCCGACCAGAGGTCACCGGTGAATTTCCGACGGCAAGTGCTGCCGTCGGCCAGTTCCGACTCATCATCTTCCTCACTCAGCAGCACCATCTTCATGGTCGGCAGCCGAAAATTTGTCGTACGAACACCACCGTCATCAGAAAAATGAGAAAGGGGGCGCCGTTGAGTGTCGTGCCGTTGAGATCCACCACCGCCGCCGCTGCCGCCGTGAGCGGTGACGCCACTTCTAGTCTGCTGGTTTAGGCGTAGCGGAGAAGGAGAGGAGTAAAGGGGTGTTGTTGTCGGGGGGGGGGGGGGTGGGATGTCGGCTGGATGTTGGCAGGGATGTTAGGGTTTTCTTCACAAAAGGAGATGAAAAAGAAGCATATAGTGTGGCTGGTTTAAGCGGACATGGAGCTTATATACATGCTGATGTGTGTGTATATTGGATCCATCAGCATGACACATCAGCAAATATTAGCCACGTCAGCAAAAAGAACTAACCCAGTTAGTTTTATTTAACGACGGGGTGACACAACAACCCACGTGTTAAGTTGGGAATGGTGTGAGCCAAAATCAAAGTTGAGAGTGCTAGCGGCCAAATGGCAATAGTTGGGGGTGTTTAAATCCATTATACCTTTTTTTAAAATGCCCATCTTGACCTATACCCATCCTAACCCAAACTCATCTTGACCCATTACCCAAACCCATCGAACTTGCCCACTTTGCAATCATTATCCACAATAATTGGACCAAAAGCAATCTATACTTTCTATAAAAGGAGAAAACTCAATGACATAAGAAAAGCTGATGTGGCAGCCATAGAGGCTGTCCAACAATGCTTTTCTTATATCATTATTACATCATAAATCTTAATTTAAAATCACTTTAAAATCGAAACCATTGCCCTACATTCAAATTTCAAAGGTCTACACTCATTCAAAATACAAACCTCTGCCATTCCTTCAAAATTCAAACATCTGCCCTTCATTCAAAATTCAAATCTCTGGCCAGATTCAAAATTCTGGCTCCAGATTCAAAATTCAAATCACATACGTATAAAAGGGTAATCTCTGTTTCTCTATGCTTTATCAACTCTCAACTCTCTATCTAAAACTCACTTTCTCTCTCTCAAATCCATATCACACCATAAAAAGTTCATAATCAAGACTTTCAACAGATCACACCACTAAATTTCTCAAACGTAATAAATCAATTCATTTCACTCTCATCTTCTCTATATGCTTTCGTTCATGTTTACTCACACTTTTTGTTGTTGTTGTTGTTGTTGTTACTACGATACCTTAGATGAAGATATCCGCAACATGATCCACAACAAACGCCGTCGTTTGATCTTCCAGCTCACTCACCTCTTTCAGCTCGGAGCTGAAGATCTCGCTCAAAGGTTTAATCATTTTCACATTTATACATTCAATTGACTTGATATATTGTGTGTTAGGTTTGTTAATTTGTGAATTTTGTTTTTGATTTGTGTGTTAAACTAAATTAGGTTGTTGTAGAACCATCTCCGGTGGTGTTATCACTATTGAATCTTTCGTTTTCATGCTTCTATAGTTCTTCGCTGAACTTAGTGAGTTCTATTTGCAATTTAGGGTTTTGTAGATTTATACAGTTTTTAGATGCTGGCATATGGCTTTTTTAGTGTCTTAAGAAATTAATATTATTTTTAGGCCTTTAAAGTGATTGTTTTGAAGTATAGAATCAGATGATCATTTGATTGAAGTTATGGTATGAGTTTTTTTTAATCTTAAAATTCTACAAATATCAGTAATTGCCTTAAAATATGTTACATTTTGCTAACTTTCTTTTAGTTGTTGGGGTGTAGATTTTTATTATATCCAGTTATATTGCTCATGTGTTTTGTTTGTTTGTTCATAAATTATATTCTTTCTTTACGGTTTGTGTCAATCTACATCATGATGGTAACATTATGCTAAAGTTGATTTTGTGTGTCAAAGCATTGATGCAAGTGTGAGAAGTTTGGTACATTAAACATTAACAAATTTAAGAGTGTTTGTTATTAACGAGTTATCTAAATCTGTTTTGTTAATATTTTTTAGCCGGGCTTTTTATGACAAAAGGATTTCACAAGAAGTTAGTGGAGATGCTCTTGGAGAGGTAAAAACCGTTAACTATATGTCTCTATTCCAAGCATGATCAAATTCTGTTATAATTTTATGATCGATTACTAAGTTTCATCGTTTTAATATCATTTAGGAATTCAAAGGTTACGTCTTCAAAATCATGGGAGGATGTGACAAACAAGGATTCCCGATGTGACAATCAGGGAGGATGTGACAAACAATGATACCTCCGGCTGACCGCATCCACTCAGAGTCTGCGGCCCTAATTCAAAAAGCTTTGTTGTTGGATAAGCAGTCTGAATGATGTTGTTGATGGCATTCTTGGTGTATGTGTCTTTATATATAAATGCATTTTTAGTACAGCTTTTTTCTTTCGTATTTAGAATTAATTTCATGTGGTTAAGAATAGGAATCCTTAACTTTATAATCGTTTCCAAAGAACTTATCTTGAAATGGTTTGACTTCCAGGAGGGTAATGAAGCTGTAACTCTACTTTTTGGCATCACTGCAGCTACTGGACTAAGTTTGTTTGCATTTACTGAGGTTAGGATCTTTAGAAAAAAATAAATAAAAATCTTTTGCTTTGGATTCTTCAATTCGGTGTGCATAATTGTGATCATCTTCATGTTGAAACAATACTTGAGGTCTTGGGTTCTGCTGCATTGGTGCAACTTGTCAGCAAGAAGCTACTATATGCAGAGGTCCTTTTTAATTTTATTGCTTTTGTTGACTATTAGTTCTTGCTTATTGGTTTAAACTTGCATCCAAACACCCGACGTATTAGGTAGTTCAAAAATAATAGAGTGGAAAGAAAGATTCTTGTGAAATTTTGTTTTTGGTATGTTGGTTTTGTTTATAGATTAAAGATTCGTTTATGAATTTTCCATGGCAGGATCGAAGGAGAACTTTAAAAGAATTTGGTGACTTTGTGAGAGCAAAAATCGGGCCCAAAGAGATCCTAGATGACGTCAAGGTACTTAAACCATATTATAGTTTGGTTTTGAATGCAAGCGCTTAATGATTAAAAACATCAGGATATTGGGAAAGCATATATGTGTTTTGAAATGAAATCTGCAAGTTGGACCAGTGGTATCTAATATCTTACCCAGTGTGTAAGAAAGTTAATGTGAATATGATGAAAGCCAATGGCTTATATGATACTCAAGGTGGTTATATTATTCTATTTCAGGTAAGAAGGAAATATCCCAAACGTCTGATCGAAAGGTTATGAGAAGAAATTCAGTGAAGAATCGTTTGGATTATTAGAAAATAATACGCACGAGAATCTTGAACAAGAACATGAAGAAAAAGTAGCAAGTGCGGAAACGCAGGATGAAGCGGAAAGCCATAGCGAAGAAGAGAAGTTTTACGATGTTTGTGAGGCGGAAACGATTAAAAAAGCACAAACGTATGGTTATAGCGGAGAAACGAATAATCCGTCTCAAAAAGCCATCTGTCGTAGTACCGGATGACATATCGTTGTCGACCGAAAGATTAAAGAAACGCCTGCTCGAAGAAGGAATTAGTGACGTACTTGTCAAGGATTGTGAGCAGATCATGCTCTTGGAGTTTTCCGACATTCAAGAATAGATTAAACTTCTTTGTGAAGGGCGTTCAAATTTGCGGGACACTTTGAGACAGTTAGAGGTATGTTTTTCTGTTTAAGATTCTTATTACTATTGATAACAAAGCAGTATACAAGTTATTGCTTATAATGTCAGATCATATATGTGTTTTGAAATGAAATCTGCAAGTTGGACCAGTGGTGTCTAATATTTTACTCAGTGTGTAAGAAAGTTAATGTGAACAAAGTTTCTGGATATAATCAGACCTGCAACTTTTTCCAAACTTAAAAGTGTGTAAAAATTGAAGGCCCACCCATGTGATTGTAGTGATCTTATTACTTTTCTAGCAGCCAATAATTCAGCAAGAGCCAATGGCTTATATCACACTGAAGGTGGTTCTATTATTCTATCTCATGTAAGAAGGAAATATCCCAAACGTTTGATTGAAACGGTTATGAGAAGAAATTCAGTGAAGAATCGTTTGGATTATTAGAAAATAATACGCACTAGAAACTTAAACAAGAACATGAAGAAAAAGCAGCAAGTGCGGAAACGCAAGATGAAGCGGAGAAACGAATGATCCGTCTCAAAAACATGAAGAAATTGAAGTCTAGGTGCTCATGCGTATAACTAGAATTGTTCCACTAACTGTCTTAAAAAAATGGTGGCTACAATGGCTGTTGCCATAGGTTAAATGTCCCTATGGATTTATCCACAATTAGGTAAAAAATTTACTTATCCATTTCAAAGTGACCAACACTATTCCTTTCATCATAATCCCAATTTTAAACCCTAGGCAAAGTGTGACCCAAGCGAGTCACTTTGGCTGCTAATATTAACAGGTCAGGCCTAGCATTATTATATAACTACTACGATGAGTTAAAAAATTAAACAAAAATTAGATCAACTACAAACCCCATTGAACAAAAATTAGATCAACTTTGATTTTGTATTATATTTTCATAACTAATGCTCATCAATTAAAAACCACCGTTGTTGATACATCTGTTGATACAGTGGTTGATGCATCTGTTGACTTTGGTCAACAGATGGATGAAAACAGATGTTTGAAACCACTGTTAGGTTAAAACACTAATCTGTGGACAAAACAGTGGTTGCTTTTTTGCAAACAGTGGTTGCTTTTTTTGCAAACAATGGTTTGACTTTGGTCAAACAGACTTTGGTTAAAACAGACTTTTGAACCACTAAAAATCATAGTTTTGCAAACAGTGGTTCGATTTTGGTCAAATAGACTTTTTTTGAAACAGTGCTTTGACTTTAGTCAAACAGTGGCGATATATAGTTGGCGTATTGTTTGATTATAATGATGAAGGTGAAGTTTCAGAAGAAGAGTGTCTAAAACCACTAATCTTAATGAAATGCAAGCTTTAGTCGGGAACTACAAGATTCCAAGAAAGGTCAAAATGGTAATTTCTGAAGACAAAGATGATACAGCCGTAAAGCTAAGGTTCCTGGAATGTTAAGTTTTAACTTTATTTGAATTAAAGAGTGTGAATGTAAAATTTGTCTAACATGAGACCATGGAGTTTGACTTTAAGCAATCATTAATGGAATTGGTCAATTTTATTTGCAAGAATTGGTTTTAACTTTATTTGAATTACTGGTGTATAATTCTCTTTCTTGTTGCAAGAATTGTCTTGGATCTTGTTGATGCATATTGTGTGGACACGGATCGTTCCGGGATCATTCCAGTTCGGCTCTGATACCAATTGAAGGTCCACGAAGTTCGTCATCCTTGTCATCAACGAAGTTCGTCAAGAGGATCTTCGTCGAATTAACTTGTCATTTTTATTGTAGGTCCACCCGGAGGATTGAGTAACCTCTATTCCCTTTTTTCCGACAAACCCGAGAGTGCGGAATCCAAACGGGTAAGTTAAACCAAGTTACGAAAACGAACACAAAGATTCAATGATTAACACTCCATTGTCTTAATGCGTGTAAAACGGTTACAAAACAATGTTTATAAGATGCTCTCATAAACTCTCGTGTGTGTGTGTTTACAGTGTTCACTTCGAAATCTATTCAGACTTCTCTGCTTGTGTTTGCCTTCTGTTGCTGTATATATACTAATAGGTTGACGAATCTTACGTCAGTGGGGAACTTTAAAGTCCATCGTGGGGAACTTTAAACTTCGTCATGGGGAACTTTAAAGTTCATCATGGGGAACTTTAAACTTCACCATGGGGAACTTTGACAACAGCAAACAACTTAACAGTTAACACACTAATATGCATACTGCACACACGCAGTTGCATTTACATCGTACATTACAAACTAAACAATGTACCGAGTCAAGATAGGAGGATATCTTGACTTCGGCCTTCACTTCATATCCGAGTCGAACTGGAACGATCTGTGCCCACACATTATGCATCAACAAACTCCCCCTTGGACGCTGATCATTTCGAACATATCACAAATAGGAATTGTAGCAACAAACTCCCCCTTGGACGCTGCTCGAATTAACTGGTCATAGTTCCGGGATCGTTCCAGTTCGACTCGGATACGAAGTGAAGGCCGAAGTCAAGATATCCTCCTATCTTGACTCGGTACGTTGTTTAGTTTGTAATGTACAATGTAAATGCAACTGCGTGTGTGCAGTATGCATATTAGTGTGTTAACTGTTAAGTTGTTTGCTGTTGTCAAAGTTCCCCATGGTGAAGTTTAAAGTTCCCCATGATGAACTTTAAAGTTCCCCATGACGAAGTTTATAGTTCCCCAGGATGGACTTTAAAGTTCCCCATGATGAACTTTAAAGTTCCCCACTGACGTAAGGTTCGTCAACCTGTTAGTATATATACAGCAACAGAAGGCAAACATAAGCAGAGAAGTCTGAATAGATTTCACAGAATGAACACATTGTAAACACACGCACTGAGAGTTTATAAGGATATCTTGTAAACATTGCTTTGTAACGGTTTCATACGCAATAATACAATGGAGTGTTAATCATTGAATCTTTGTGTTTGTGTTCGTAACTTGGTTTAACTTACCCGTTTGGATTCCGCACTCTCGGGTTTGTCGGAAAACAGGGAATAGAGGTTACTCGATCCTCCGGGTGGACCTACAATTGGTATCAGAGCATTGGCTCGATTCCTTGTTAACATCAAGTTTGTGTTCTTGATTTTTCTTAGTTTTTAATGTGTTTTTCTTGAGTTTTGATCTTTAAAGTTCATACATTTTCTGGAAAAAAACGTTGTTAAAATCTTGAAAATCTTGTTAGTTTTGCTTCTAGTTCATATAAAACCTTGTTAAAACTCTTGTATACATTTTAGTATTGGGTTTTTATTGAACTTTATTGGGAAATTGTTGTTCGGAAAATTTTCAGGTTGCCGGAATCATCATACAGTTCATCAGATCTTCAACAAGTTCATATTTTTCTTCAAATATTGTTTGTGTTTGATCTGTATTGTGTTTGAATTAAGTGTTATTGTTATAATACTAGTGTTTGACTTGTGTGTATAAAACCATGATGGTTTACTGAAAAAGAAGGAAAGCATGATGTAAAGTTGAAAATTGGTATAATGTGTCAGGAGATGATAAGGCTTGTTTGAAATTGTTGATGCATTTTTTAGTGTCTGTAACTAGTCTTGTTTAACGATGTATTTTGAATGGTCTTTTATTAATTATCGAGTCTGTATGTTATGTTGACCAAGTCAGATATCCTCCTATCTACTTGTGTACAACTTATTTGTCTCTTTTGGTATGTAATGTATTATGAACAATGCATGTTGCATTTAAGGGTAGTTTTGTCATTACTATGTTTATATGTTGCTGATTGTTACTGTCTGATAACAGGAACAAACACAACAGTTGCAGTCCTCGACGAATCAGACCTGATTCGTCGGAACACTTCATGGCGAATCAGACCTGTGTTCAAGTTTCTGTTTCGTTTGAAGGTCATGACGAATCAGACCTTGATTCGTCATATCCTGACGAATCAGACCTTGATTCGTCATGTTTTGGGCTGTTCCAGGCCCAATATCTGGCCCATGTTCAGATTCGTCAAACATGTCTGTGTTTCGTCGACATCTGTGGCCCAGGGACTATATAAGCAACACTTTGTGTTCATTTGAACTCAGAGATAAGAAAACAGACCATAGTAACAAAACTCTGCCAAAATTTAGTCTGAACTGTGTTTGTATCAGTTGTAAAGGTTCTTATCCCGTTAATCAATCGAGTGTGTATCATTGATTAATCCGTGTTGTTTTTATTGCTATATATGTTTGATTTGGCATAGTTACGTGGATTCCGCACGCGTAACCGTGTTTACTATAAACAAGAGATTCGGTTCGTAATCGATCCTCAGATTTCGGGTCCTACAAGTGGTATCAGAGCTTTGGCTCTTATCCTTGTTTAAAATCAAACTTGTTCGGTTTTTATCAAGTATTTTGTGTGTGTTTTTTTCTGAAAACTTGTTCTTGAAAAATTATATTTTCTGGAAAAATATTCATAAATCTGCTGTTTTAGTGTTGTTTGCTACTGATTTTTATCAAAAACCTAAGTTAGATTGATTGTTTATGCTTTAAACCGGGTTTTTAGTGAAAATCTAGTGTATTTTCGTGTTTCGGAAATTTATCGGTGATCGGAAAACTCATCGGAAACTTCATGTTCTTGGATGTGTTCTTGAAATATTCATAGGTGTTCTTGTTATAAACTGAGCATTAGATCTGATAAGTTATTTAAAACAAGTGTTGAACTTAAAATAATATTACTTGACTTTTGTGTGTAAAAGTTGATAATTGTCACAGTCTGTTTCGTTGAAAATAAGAAGTAACATACATACTTGTGTCAGGGTTAAATATCTTTGTGTCTCTTCTTATCCTTGACTGATCAGGAGATATTTTAAATATCTAAATCCACTGACTTTTATCCAGTTTTGACGAAACACACAGCCGACGAATCACATCTGTTTCGTCGCAACACCTTTGACGAATCAAACGTCTGTTTCGCCACAACATCTTTGACGAAACAAATTCTGTTTCGCCACGAATCACAAATATCACAAGTCTGTTTCGTCGTCATTCATTCAGACGAAACAAACCTGTTTCGTGAACTCTGTTTCGTCGAAAACAGATCTGTTTTAAACAGAAGACTTATATCAGTTTGCTTACTGTTTGTTTTCAAGAAATTTGTGCAGGTACTATCATATATACATCAAATATGAGTTGTACTAGTCCATGGGATTGGAGTATGGATTCTAGACCACGTGAAGATCCGACGTCCGCAGCAGCGTGGGTGAAGAGTGTTTATGGTCAACCAACAATAAGTGCCGGACAATGGGCTTTGGCATCCAATCAGAACCAAAATATTCAAAATCTTCTGATTAGCGAGAGCGAAACGGGTAGCAACAATCGCCCGCCAAAGTTGAATCATATGAACGAGTTTCCATCATGGAAAGGTCGTTTCATTACATATGTTCAAGGTCAAAGCACTGATATGTGGAGGTGTTTCATTACTCCACGTAATGATGCTCTTGAAGTAGCAGCATCAACGGCCGAAGGTTTTACTAACATGCAGGAAAATGACAAGAAAGCTTATGAATTTGAGAAAAAGTCATTTGCTGTTCTTACTCAAGCACTTCATAAAGATATCTATCATCAGTTTTCTTATAGTAAGGACACTAAATCCTTATGGGATTGTTTGGTGACAAGAGGAGAAGGAAACGCAGCTTCCAGAAAGACACGGCATGATTTATTAAAGAAAGAGTTCGAATCGTTCCAGTTCTTGGAAAACGAAACTCTAAATGATATGACCACACGGTTTTATCATTTGATTAGTGAGATGTATGCCTATGCTGTTACTGCAAGTCAAAAGGAAGTTTGTGCACGATTTGCTGATTCTCTACCACCAAAGTGGAGTCCATACATTGAGCTTCTTAAACATACAGGTATTCTAGATGCTGAAACTATAACTATCTATGAATTTGTACAGAAGCTGGAATATAAAAATGATGAAGAAATCCGAAAAGCAAAACGCATTGCTGCTCCTCAGAATGTTGAAATGTATAATGGTGGAGGTTTTGATCCATCAGCTAGTCTGAGGCAACCAAAGTTACAAACGGCGTTTGTATCTGATACAAACTCTTCTCCGTTTCCTCAACAAACTCAGACTTATTCTGGAGGAGGTTTTATTCCTTTTATACCTCCAGTAACTACTCAACCTCAAGCATATTCAGGAGGAGGTTTTAATCCATCACTACCAGACCCTCCACAACAACAACAAGTCCAACAACAACAACAACAACAGCAAGCTCATTATACCAACAATCCTCCAACTCCAAATCCTAACACAGTCAAAGTTGATACATCAAACCTCTCAAATGTTAGCATTGAAGTAGCAAAGGAACATATGGAACTTGTTAATACCATGGTCAGTGCTTACTGCGGTTTGGTCGCCGGTCAAATTGGAAACATCAATTTAACCAACGAAGACTATCTACAAATTAACCGTGATGAAATGGAGTTGATGGACATAAAGTGGGCATTCGCAAGTGCTGTTAGAAGGGCGAAGGACTTTATGGTTCGAACAGGAAGAAGTTCTTTGGAAAGCAAACAAGATACAAAGTACGGTTTTGATAAAGAAGCAGTTACATGCTTCAATTGTGGGGAAAAGGGTCACTTCAAACGTGAGTGCACTCGACCAAGCAGACAAGGCAATCAGAACCCATTCCGTAATCAGACGAGTACTTCAAATGCTAATCAAGACAATCGTGGAAAAGGGATAGTGGCTGTAACCAACACCACTAACCAGAATCAGTCTGGACCATCAAATGAAAGTCGTGCATTAACCGTACAAGCTGATGAAGGGTTTAATTGGTCTTTACAACTTGGGGAAAGTGATCAAGGTAAAGGAGGAACGGCGTGTTATGCTAAAATTATCAATCACATCAAGCACGTTCATAAGGAAGAATTTTCTGATAGTGACGACAGTTCTGGTCATACCGGGAGTTCTGATGAAGAAAGTTCTACTTCGAGTTCTGAATCTGATGTGAGCAAAGAAGCAAGTTCTAATCTTGATGACTTATTGAATGAAGCAGAAGAGTTGAAATGTCAGAAATCAGTTCTGATCAAGAAGGCTGAGGTAGTATCTAAAGAAATGGAGAAATTCTTTTCTGAAGACGGATCTTTCTCTTATCAGACTGCCTTTATGGCAAATGTCTCAGATTCTACAAGCCAGGTAAAATCTGAAATTCTTATCAACTGTAGAGATTGTGAGTATATGAAAAGTGAATTTGATAGAATAAAGCTTCACTGTGATTCGATTCATATTCACAATCAGAATTTAGTTGTTGAAATGGCTAAATGCAAAGAATCGAATATGGCTTTGATTCGAAACGAAAAAGAATTTAAATCTATGATTGAAATTCAAAAGAAAAATGTTTCCGAAGTGACAAAAACTGTTTATCATAAACAAGTTAGTATAAATGAATACATTAACATTGTTGAGGAAACTAAAAAGGAACTAGCCATTGCCAGATGTGAGCATGATGCAATCAAGCAAAAATTGGAGAGTTACTCTAACTCCCGATTTGTGCTCGATCACATTATTGATGTTCAACAACTAAAGGGAAACAAGAAAGGTGTTGGGTATAAGAAGTGTCCGCCCCCTTTGAGACATGATTATACTTATATGCCTGATGAAGAAGAAATGCCACGGTTTGAATCCAGTGTGCCTCTTAATTATGAGGAAGTAACTACTGGCCTAGGGTTCAAATCGGACAATTCTCCAAGTACAAATTCTGAGCAAAAAGAGTCAACATCTACGAAACAAGGTCCTCCAACCATTGAGGACTATGAGTCGTCGGATGATGAATCTGAATCAGAAGTGAGTAATCAGGATAAATCACTTGACAAACTTAAAGGAGTAGATGTTCCAATTGAGAATCATATTCTGTGTGATCCTCCTACTCCTGCTGTTCAACCAGTTGTCCAACAAGTGATAGATCCTGTCAAGAATGACAAGAAATCTGTGTCTACCGTTAAGAGTAATAACGTGTTGTACACTTTGGTTGGTGATCCTAAAATCTATTCAGATCACGATTTCCCAATTAAGAATGTCAATCCATCTTCGATTGATCAAGTTTTTGAAAATAATACAAACAAGTTTTTGGGACAGACAATTCCAAAAGCTGAAATCAAGAAACAATTTGGAAATCAAAAATCACCTTCAAAGCAACAACCTATTGCTTCTAATGGTAAACAATCAGATCAACGAGCTAAAGTGTCAAATGTTTCTAAATCAAAATTTGAAACAAAAGGAGCTCGTTATCAGAAGAAAAACAACAATGTCAAATTTGTGGAATCGAGGGGTACAGATAAAATTGAGACTTTTGCTAACAAGTCAAACACTGATTTTGTACAAGTCAAAATTTTAAAACGTGATAGTCAAAACAATTACACTCAACATTCAAACGGGTGTGATGAAAAAGCTAGTACCTCGGGTTATACAAATTCGACATCTGATCGTCGATCCAGTTCTCCTAAGTTTGTTGAAAGGAGAACGTGTTTTAAATGTGGAGAGTTTGGGCACATCATCAAAGATTGTGCTAACCCTCCGAAAGCGAAATTTGTTGAAAGAGCATCACCTGAATCGATTCACCCTAAATGTCGTCCTGTTTCACCTAAACATGATAAACGAACTATTAAAGAACAGGAATCGAAACAACGACATCAAAATGTGAAGAAAATAGAAAAGGCTTTAAAACCTAAGGTCAATTCTGTTCCATGGGAACCAAGTTCACCTGTAAAATCAGAAATTTCAAAATTTGTTTACAAAACTCAATCTGGTAAACAAAAACAAACTTGGAAACCTAGGAAGAGTGAAGGTTCAGGGGGAGCTGTTTGTTTGGAAAACCATCAACAAATCGAGATCACTATTCGTGATGCTCAGGGACGACCCAAGACCACTTTGGCTTGGGTCCCCATCCTTAACTAATCATTGGATGATATGTGCAGGATGTTCCAGGAGGAATTATCAATAGTCATTGGATTGTTGATAGTGGGGCATCCAGGCACATGACGGGCGATTTACGGCTTCTATATGATGTGAGAAACATTAAAGGAGGCTATGTCGCTTTCGCTGGAGACAAAGGCGGTTACATCACTGGAGAGGGAATGATTTCCAATGGTGTGGTATGTTTCGATAAGATCAATTATGTTCGTCAAATTGATCATAATCTTCTCAGTGTGTCGCAAATCTGCGATAAAAAGTTCACCGTGCATTTTGATGATGCCGGTTGTTATGTGCTTAAACCTGGTTTCAAAATTCCTGATGAATGGATTCTCTTATCGGCTCCAAGAATCAATGATCTTTATGTTCTTGATATGAGTCAAGCGATTACGACTTCTGCACAAGTCACATGTTTTGTCTCGAAAGCCACGGAGAAGGAGTCTATATCTTGGCACAGAAGAATGGGACACATTCACTTGAGAAAAATGAACCATTTGGTAAACAAAAATCTTGTGAATGGCGTACCCGTGAGAAGTTTTCATCTACAAGATATCTGTGTTTCGTGTCAGAAAGGTAAACAAACAAAGAAATCTCACCCTTTGAAGAAAATCAACACTGTTGGCATGCCTCTCGAACGTCTTCATATGGACCTTTTTGGACCTATGAGACACAAATCAACGTTCGGAGATGTGTATTGTTTAGTAGTTACTGATGACTACTCTAGATTTTCTTGGGTAGCTTTTATGGCACACAAGAGTGATACTCCTCAAATCCTCAAGGATCTTCTTACAATGTTGGAAAATCTCTACTCGTTGAAAGTTAAGAGGATCAGAAGCGACAATGGAACTGAATTCAAAAACCGGATTATGGACGAGTTCTGTACTTCTAAAGGCATTCTTCATGAATACAGTTCTCCTTACACTCCACAACAAAATGGTGTCGCGGAGAGGAAGAATCGGACGATAATTGAAACTGCAAGAACGATGCTGGTAGAGTCGGCATTTCCTGTTCAGTTCTGGGCAGAGGCTGTGTCGACTGCTTGCTACACATTAAACCGAGTTCTTACGGTTAAGAGACATGGCAAAACTTGTTTCGAACTTCTACAGAAAAGGAAACCAGATCTTTCAATTCTAGAACCTTTTGGTGGTCCATGCACTATGATTGATCCGGATGGAAAGTTTGGCGCGAAAGCTATTGAGGGTTTCTTCCTTGGATATGCTACTCCAAATTTTCGTGTTTGGAATCTGACTACCAAAAAGATTGAACTATGGAGTGAAGTACGGGTTCAGAGATATACAGATCCTGTTAAAGCTCCAGGTGATCCTTGGATGTTCGATTATGATGGGCTATTCGACTCCTTTGACCTGCCAATTTTTGATGAAGATTCCGCAGCTGCTAGAATGATATTTGATAGTGACAATGCTGCTGAGTCGTCATTAGTTAGACCTGTTGTTGTTAACTCACAAAGTTCTAATTCGTCTAACAACACGGTTCAAAATGAGGAAGTTGAGAATGCTACTGAATACAATGAGTCATCAGAAGAAGATGAAGAAAATTTGGATGCGACTGAAGGCACTAAATCTCCAGTTGTTCCAGTTCAGGGTATTTCTGTTGATACTCCTCATGTGCAAGTCGATGATACTGCTGAAGGAAATGCATCCACTTCTACGCATATTCCAGGTGTAGAGTTGGTTGTTGATCTTAATTTTAACAATTTGGGTGTTAATGCTCGTGTTCCTGAAAATCCTGAAATGAGGATACACGATACCCATCCACAGCAGAATATCATAGGAGATGTCCAGCAAGGTGTGCAGACACGTAATCAGCTGAGAAACAACCCAAGTGCTGGTTTGTATTCAGCTATTAGAGAATCTGGTCTACAAAATGATTGGTCTTTCGCGTGTTATGTTTCACAAGAAGAACCAAAATCTTGGAGGGAAGCTTTAAAAGATAATTCATGGGTTGAAGCCATGCAGGACGAACTGCAGCAATTTCAAAAGCTTGGTGTTTGGAAGCTTGTTGAAAAACCGGAGAATTACAAGAAAATTGGAACACGATGGGTTTATAAATGCAAGAAAGATGATCGTGGAGTTGTTATTCGCAACAAAGCGAGACTGGTTGTTCAGGGATTTCGTCAGATTGAAGGCATTGACTACAATGAAGTTTATGCACCTGTTGCACGTCTGGAAGCTATTCGAATCTTCTTAGCTTATGCTTCTTTCAAAGGATTCAAAGTTTACCAGATGGACGTTAAAAGTGCTTTTCTTCATGGTATTGTTCAAGAAGAGGTGCATGTCGAACAACCTCCAGGTTTTGAAGATCCTATTCACCCAGATCGGGTTTGGTTGCTCAACAAAGCTCTTTATGGTCTACATCAAGCACCTAGGGCTTGGTACGCAACCTTATCAAACTATCTTCTGGAGAATGGATTTAGACGAGGTCTTATTGATTGCACACTCTTTATCAAAGAACAAGATGAAGATCTTCTGCTGGTGCAGGTATATGTTGATGATATAATATTTGGGTCTACTAATGACTCTTTGTGCAGGCAATTCGAACGTGTTATGCAAGAAAAGTTCGAAATGAGCGCTATGGGAGAGATGAATTTCTTTTTGGGCCTTCAAGTTCAACAAACAAAGTCTGGGATATTCATCCATCAGACTAAATATGTTGGTGACATTTTGAGCCGATTCCAAATGTCAGATGCAACGCCCATTGGTACCCCACTTCCGCAGAATCACGGGATTACTCCGGATTTGAAGGGAGAAAGCATCAACTCCTCGTACTATCGTGCCATAATCGGATCTCTCATGTATCTTACCGCTTCGAGGCCTGATATCATGTACCCAACATGCTTACTCGCAAGATATCAAGCAAACCCGAAGGCCTCTCATCTGTCAGCTGTCAAAAGGATTCTACGCTATTTGAAGGGATGCCCAGACTTAGGTCTTTGGTACCCTAGGGATGATAGTTTTGAATTAATTGCATACAGTGATTCTGATTTCGGTGGTTGCAAAATCGATGGCAAATCAACAACAGCAGGATGTCAGTTCCTAGGAAATCGACTCGTCACGTGGCAGTGCAAGAAGCAAACGTGTGTTGCTACATCAACATGTGAAGCAGAATATATTGCTGCCTCGAGTTGTTGCTCCCAAGTTCTTTGGATACAATAACAAATGCGCGACTACGGTTTAGAATTCCTATCTACTCGTATTTTTGTTGATAATAATGCTGCCTTGCAAATCACTAGAAATCCGGTGCAACATTCTAAGACTAAACACATTGACATTAAATATCACTTTATCCGTGACTATTTTGATAAGAGGTTAATCGATGTCGTTCATGTCCCCACTGATCACCAACGTGCCGACCTGTTTACAAAAGCTTTTGATAAATCACGTTTTGATTATCTTCTTTTGGTCAATGGCATTAAGGTGATACCCGAGTAAACTTCTTTGGCTGATCGTTTTGGTAAATATTTTCTTTATAAACTTTGAAAATTCAAAAAGATTTTAGTTTTCGTAAACTTTGCGAATTTTAGGGGGAGATATTTCAAGAAAATACAAAAACATTGCAAAAGTTCAAAATCCAAAAAGATGTCTTTACTTTCTGTCGTTTCGTTTGAAAAATTTTAAAAAAATTCAAAAACAATAGAAAAACCAAAAATGAGTTTCTTGGATAAAGGAAAATGATGAAATTCACTGGTGTGGTCGGTCAATGTGCTCAAAATGCAAAATAAAAAGAAAAATGATAAGTATCTCTACTAACGATGTATCGGTAGGCTCACAATCAGACTAAAATGTGCAGGATGATACAAACCTAACAGACTTCAAGTCAGGTGGGAACTGCTCATTGGCATATGGTCTTAGTACCGAAATCTCGTTTGAGAGATTGCCGAGATCTGAAATATTCGGTCTTTATGCTGATTATCATCTGGGTATCATGGTTGTATCAAACCGTAAAAATAACGGAGACGAAGTCTAAGATCTTCCATGATACTATACATACGTGTACATATTGCATACGACCTCAATAAGTGATCAACAATCACATGTCCAAACAAAATAAGTGATAAATTATCACAGATTCTTTGCGGGAGTCAAGTTCGTCTCTCTGCTGTACGAAAGTACTGACCTGTTCACGGACTTGCTCCTGTGCCCTCATGCATCTGAAAATCAAGTTCCTCATCAATAAGTGATTTTATCACATAGGGCTTGTTTTCAATCAAAATAAGTGAGTCTCTCACATTTTTATACGGTCAAACAGATGATAAACGGTATACTCACCGGTAAGATGAATTCTCGTGCATGCCTTGATACGGGAATGTGTCGTGAGTGGATTTACATCGACTTGTAAGTATAATCCTTACCGTTAATCGTATCTCTTAAATTATGATTATGTCTGATCAGTTTGAGCTTATGTGGACCACAATACCGATAATCGAGGTAGTATACTTATCCAGAGCTTTAAACAGAATCAAAATCATGTTGACTAAGACCGTAAGCTGGTATGATTCCTTGTCCTTGAGATTTGCAAAAAGATTACACTTGTACAGTTGTTTAGTGTTTTTAACAGTTTTCCGCATTTTCATTTAGTTTACCGTACTTTAAAATTGTTTTTAGTATATTTGTGTAAAGTTCGTTTTTTGATTAAGCCGAAGTTGTTGCTTGGTGTTTTCTACCGGAAGCCGGAAACCTTCTTCATAAAAACGTTCTTGCATTTGAAAATTCAAACTGAATGGAATTGTGTTCATAATCTGTTTTGACTGAAAAATATTTCCAGCCTGTGTTACTATTTTGACTGCAAAATATTTCCAGCCTGGGTGTTGCTGTTTTGAAAAATCTGTTGGTGAAACAGACCTGTCAACGAATCACAAGTGTTGACGAATCTACATAGTCGACGAATCAGACCAGTCGGCGAATCAAATCTGATTCGTCATAACAGACGACGAATCACAGGAGCCCAATTCTGATTCGTCATGGGCTAAAAGTTTAGGCCCAAGTTCAAGCCCAAGTTCTGTTTCGCCAGGCCAATTTCTGTTTCGTCGAATCCTCTGATTCGTCGAGACAAGGCGGTGTATAAATAGATCTCACTTGTTCACTTTTTCAAAACAACAGTTATCTTCTTCTTCACACAACAAAAACACCAAACCTATGGTTACTCTCACAAATCGTTCAAAACATCGTATTTACTCAAAATTTTACAAACATCAAAGGTAGAAACATGTTCTGATTCTCATTCCGAACATTTTGAACCGTCGGGTTTTTCATCCGAAAACCCTTAGAAACTCCTTTGAAACCGTTGTTTTCTTTGATTAAATATGTGTTGTTGATGCATGTTGTTGTGTTTTGTTTCTAAACTGATAGATTTATGTTTATCATTGTTTGATTTGTTTTGATTTGTTAGTGGGTTTTTATCATAAAAACAGGGGTTTGTTTTTGAAAATGGTATTACCTGTTTTTACAAAGGTTTTTGTTCGGAAAAACATTTATGGGTGTTTATAGATGGGTTGGGTAAACAAAGATGATTGAATGTGTTTATGATCATATCTGATGTGTGTTTAAACCCATTACGGCGAAACTGAACAAAACCCCCAAATTGACGAATCTGATTTAACCCTAATTCCGGCGAATCACACATTCGACGAATCAGACGACGAATCAAAAATGACGAATCAGAATGGAACGAATTAGACTCGACGAATCAAAAAGTCGACGAATCAAACCAGTCAAATGGTCAACTCTCTGTTTCGTCGTTCAATGTTCTGTTTCGTCGTTGAACCTCTGTTTCGTCGTCAATGCCTTAGCAGTTTTCTGATGTTGCTGTTGGTTCACAGTAGACATGTTTATATCAGTTATCTGTTATGTGAATACATGAAAGTGTATTCATACATGTCTAAATGCTATGTTATGTAAATTGTGACTTATTCTGGACATTTTCATGTACAGATGGCTCCTAAAGCACAGCAAGAAAAGGGAAAACGCAAGAAGGCGATCAAGAAAGAAAACAAAACCGAAGAAGAGATTATGTCAGAGAAACGCCATAATCAAGTTGCATTTTTGGATCCGGAAGACAAGCTCGTTGAATTTAAAGATATGACGAAGTGGATCAGGGAGTCACGTATCAATTATGCTGTTACATATTCGACACCCGTCTACAAATCTCTCATTAAAGCGTTCTGGGATTCTGCAAACGTTGTTCAAATCGATGGAAAGGATATTATCAGAGGTCGTGTTAATGATCAGTATGTCGTTGTTACTCCGGAGATATTGAATGAAGTTCTTCAATTACAAGATCAAACGAATGCACCTTATTCAATACCAATCATGTGTTCGAGAGGCTGTTTACTAAGGATGAAATGCAAAGGAGATCTTTTCGTCAAACAGATCAACAAAGGTGATCTTCCATTAAGATACAAGTTTTTATTACATGTGCTTATTCAGTGTCTCAGCAATAGACGATCTGGATATGATATGGCGGGAGATGATCTTGTTGGGTTCATGGTTGCTTTAGTGTTAAACAAACCGTTTAGCATCTCGAAGTACATTTTTAGCAACATGAAAGAGAACATGACAAGGACTGGTAGTAGAACCACAGGGAACAAGTTTTGGATGTATCCACGGTTTCTACAAATGATAATGAATGTTCAGCATCCAGACCTTCCGAAAGCTGAAAATGATCTGTTGAGAATAGAGGCAATGAATTTAAACTCCTTACGACTAATCAAGACTATGGCTGCCAAAAGATACACAGAAAGTGTTCCTCCAAGGAAACTTTTTGGAGCTCTAGTGAATCCTGATTATGTTGCTCCGGCAAATGACAAATGGCGTCATGAAGACAGCGAATCAGACAATGAAGAACCTGAGTTGGAAAGGTTAAGGATAGAAAAATTTGGTCCTGACCCAGTTGATTCAGATGAATCTGGTAGTGATGATGATGAAAGTGGTGGAGATAGTGATGCAGGTGATGCAGGTGATGCAGGTGCTGTTAGTGCTGCTGTTGGAACATCAAGCAAGGGTGCTGTTTCTGGTACATCAGATAGTAGTTCATCAGCAAGTGGTGATGATGGAACTGATTCGAGTTCTAGTGATCATATCGTTGAACCTGGTTATGAAAAGTATATTGATATACGTGGAGTAACAAGGTACAGAAAGATTAGAACAGAGGATGACCCAGAGTATGTTCCAGAAGATCCTGAAGGTGAAAGGAGAACAAAAAGAAGAGCAGAGAAAGCTGTTGAAGTACAAAAGAAGAAGTCTAGGAGATATCTGAGTACTTATTCTCGGAAATCTGGGCCTCAGGAGTCTTCGTCCATTCCTCAGGAACCTGTACAATCTATTCCTCAGGAGCATGTGCAAGAAATTCCTACTGTAGTTACTTCAGCTACAGAACCTCCAGTTGCTCCAGTTGTTACACCAGCTACTGCTACTCCATCTGTTGGTCCTCAGGAAGTTCCTATAAGATCTATGGCTTCAGCAATCAGGGCAACTACTTCTGAAATCAGTGCTGAACGTCACAGGACATTTGCTGGATTTTCTCAAGATGAAAAGATCAAATATCTGTTTTCTACACTTGAAGCGGCTGCTGATCGTCTTCAAAGGCAATCTCATTTTGGAAATCTCACGAAGCATGACCAACTTAAACAATCTGTGGAAATCAACAAATTGAAGTCAATGGTTGGTAATCAGCAAACAGTTATAGAGCGACAACAAAGTGAAATTGATGCGCTTAAAGCTGAAAATGCTCGCTTGAAGGCTATTGATGAAGAGAAAGAGAGAAGGCTTGCCATTCTGTGGGACTATCATTGTAAACAACAAGAGGTGTTAAAGAAAAAGGATGATGATACGGAAGATCAAGGAAATCCTGATACCTCCGGAACATCACAGAAACAGCCAACCACACTTTCTTCTGAAGTTGTTGAAGTTCAACCTACCGTTGTCGAATCATCTCAAGGAACATCTACTGGAAAAGTACAACAGATAGAAGGTACTTCTTCTATATTTAGCAGTGCTGATATTGCTCTACAAGCTGTTCATCCATTTACAGGAGAATTACTTGAAGAAGGGGAGTTGATAGAAGATCTTTCTCCGGAGCAATTAAGTATTTTACAGTCTATGAGAGAAGTAGATGATGCTGAAATAGACAAAATGTCTACTGAGACTGATACAACGAATGTTGAAGAGATTGATGAAATTGTGATTGAAGGTGACGCACCAAAGTCAACCTATGTCAGAGAAGATGGTACTGAATTTGCATCATTTGATGAAAATTGGATGAAAGAAAACATTGATGACATAGACGAGCACTTGAAGAATCGGAATTCATCTGAAAAAGACACAAATGCTTTTGCTGAATGGAGACAACAGTTTTTATCTAAAGTGTCCAAGCCGTTACCTGAAAAAGCTCAAGTAGACTATCTGCAATTTGAAAAGAAGCCAAGTGGAAGGATTCTTTGCTGGATGTATGTTCAAGATATTCACTGCGTTGCTATTAAACGTGAATATGGAATTCTGTATTTCAATTCATTACTGAGCATTCTTTCCTTACCATTTTATGATGTCTCTGCGTTGACAAGGCTTCAGCTTCTAAATCGTGAAAAATACGATGGCGCTACTTTATTTGAGCGTCTGGTGAAAGTAAACAAGAAATCAGGGTGGAAGGATGAATCCTATAAGCCACAGTTTCCTGTTTATAAACCGATCAAGTTTACTCTTGATCCGGACACCAACACTTGCAGATATAAACTTGTTTATCAGCCACCGAGGGTAGTAGATAAAATCCCATTGATGCCAATGAAGCAGGATTTTCTGGAAGACATGGCATTGTGGTGCTACGACTCGGATACTCATGAAGCTGTTATCGTGTTTAGAGATGGTCGTGCTAACTACAGAATGTTGGATCCGATGTGGATCGTCAACATGTCTGAAACTGATATTGGAAGATTATATCGTCATGATATTTTCTATGAAGACCAAGATGCACGCCAAGCATTAAAGTTTCAGAGAGTAGCATGTTTTTGCTACTACAGGGGTATTCATTCGGGCAGTACGTGGTCCGAACAACACTGAAGGAAGAGTAGAAGACCAAAGACGAGTAACAGACAAGGGGGAGTTTGTTGATGCATTTTTTAGTGTCTGTAACTAGTCTTGTTTAACGATGTATTTTGAATGGTCTTTTATTAATTATCGAGTCTGTATGTTATGTTGACCAAGTCAGATATCCTCCTATCTACTTGTGTACAACTTATTTGTCTCTTTTGGTATGTAATGTATTATGAACAATGCATGTTGCATTTAAGGGTAGTTTTGTCATTACTATGTTTATATGTTGCTGATTGTTACTGTCTGATAACAGGAACAAACACAACAGTTGCAGTCCTCGACGAATCAGACCTGATTCGTCGGAACACTTCATGGCGAATCAGACCTGTGTTCAAGTTTCTGTTTCGTTTGAAGGTCATGACGAATCAGACCTTGATTCGTCATATCCTGACGAATCAGACCTTGATTTGTCATGTTTTGGGCTGTTCCAGGCCCAATATCTGGCCCATGTTCAGATTCGTCAAACATGTCTGTGTTTCGTCGACATCTGTGGCCCAGGGACTATATAAGCAACACTTTGTGTTCATTTGAACTCAGAGATAAGAAAACAGACCATAGTAACAAAACTCTGCCAAAATTTAGTCTGAACTGTGTTTGTATCAGTTGTAAAGGTTCTTATCCCGTTAATCAATCGAGTGTGTATCATTGATTAATCCGTGTTGTTTTTATTGCTATATATGTTTGATTTGGCATAGTTACGTGGATTCCGCACGCGTAACCGTGTTTACTATAAACAAGAGATTCGGTTCGTAATCGATCCTCAGATTTCGGGTCCTACAGAAATATCTGACCAAACATCACTGTGATCTTATCTTTTTGTTTTCACCTCAACCTTCCTCACCTCAACCTTCCTCACCTTTAAACCTTCCTCACAACAAGACAACCTTCGCCAGTAAACAACCTTTGCCATACATTCCAACCTTCGCCACTCATTACTTCCTACGACGAACCTCTTAACCTTCGTCAAACAGTTAACCTTCGTCACCACAGTCAAACTTCATCAATAAACATCTTTCATCCTTCGTCACCCCACAACGTTCGTCACATGTAATCAACCTTCGCCACTAAACAGCCTTCGCCATACATTCCAACTTTTGCCACTCATAACAACCTTCGTCACCCTTTTAACCTTCGTCGATCATACTTAGAGTTTTTAACAGAAGCTTTCTGTTTCATATTTAATTATTTGATTTGTGTGATTTATTCAGGTATTCGTCATTAAATACTCAAAATGAATCCAGATTGGTGGGGTACTCCGTCTAATACGGAAAGTAAATATAGAAGTACGGGTTTATCTCCCTCATGGGCCGAATCTCCCACACCACCTCGAATTACGGCGTTTGTCACAAGCACAGATTTATATGGCAATCCGATACAAGTTCCGGTAAAGCCAGCTCCAACCACAGACTTGTATGGAAATCCATTACCATCAGTTGCCTCACAGCGCCATCGTTCTTCTGTAGCACCATCATCTCTTGATCCAAGGAACTGTAGTCAAACAAAAACGGCATTTTATGCTAAAATTGTCAAAGATGGCAGCAATGGTGAATCATCGCAAAACGATGACAGTTTTGCACATGACAGTAGTTCAGTTGAAGACGCTTCAACTTCAGTTGAAGATGTTACAACTTCAAGTTCAAGTTCAAGCGAGGATGGATCTGAATGTGAATCAACAAGGGAGGTTGTTGATTCTGAGGCAAATGAGTCAACATCTGAGAGTGATTCCAGTCAGGTACGTGTCGATGAATCAAAATCTGATAGTTGTGATAGATGTGATAGGTGTGTTGGATTAAATGTTAAATTGTCTGATTTGTAAAGCAAATATGACGATTTGCAAAGCAAATATGATGTGACATTTATCCACATCAACATTTGATCGTGGATCTTTCGAAATGCACAGAGGCCAACATGTTTCGTGAAAATTATGAAAAGGAATTTAAAAAGATAATTGAAACATTAAAAAAGGATAAGACTGAGCTAATGAAAATGGTTTCAAGAAAACAAACTGAAATAAACCTTTACATCAATAGGCTCGAGTTAATGCAAAAAGAAATGGCTTGTGTTAAATCTGAAAGTGAGGCGATCCGACTCAAGTTAGACAGCTATTTAAGCTCTAGCTATGTGCTGGATCACATCATTGATGTTCAGAAAAAGAAAACTGATGTCACATGCATAGGTTATAAGAAGTGTCCACCACCTATTAAACACGATTATTCTTCGATGCCTGATCAGGAAAATAAACCTCACTTTGAGCCCACAGTTTCATTGAGCCTTGAGGAATTCACATTTGGGCTAGGTTACCAAAAGGAAGTATCCTCAGATTCGGATGAATCAACAGATGTGAAAGTGTCAACAGCTGAACGAAATCAGGATCCTCTAGTCATTGTTGAGGATGCTGATTCGTCAGATGATGAATCCGAGGATACTAATTCTGAACAGTCAGAAACGGTAACAAAAGAGGAAAACATACCTCTCGAAAATCACATTCTTTGTGATCCACCTGCAAAACCGTTTGTGACTTCTACAGCCAAGTCCGTTGAATCCTCATCTGGAAGTTGTGAAAGCGTGAACTTGCTTTACACGTTGATTGGATCTGATAAAATATATCCAAACAAGGATTTCCCTATCAAAAATGTCAATCAATCTTTGATTGATAAAGTTTTCAAAGATTCTACCAGTAAGTTTTTGGGAAAGTCGAGCCCAGGAGTTGTAGTAACTCAGTGTGCTCCTATCCCAAAATCCGAAGTTAGAAAGAAATATGGGAATCAAAAATTGCAACCACAACACAATCAACGAAAGCAAGGTCACGTTCACCAAGGAAAGGGAAAGGGCAAACAAAGCCAAAACAAGAAGACGATACAGAAGGTGAACTTCGTGAAATCCAGAGGGACTGATAAAATTGAAACTTTCGAAAACAAATCCAACACGGATTTTGTTAAACAAAGTAAACTTTTGAAAAGAAACAGTCAAAACAATTACACAAAACACACAAACGGTTGTGATGTAGGACCAAGTACCTCAAGATCACGAAGTTCATCATCAAGCTCTTACAGTTATGATACTCCGAGGTTTGTTGAGCGGAGATCATGCTTTGAATGCGGTGAGTACAGGCACATTGTCAGAAACTGTCCATATCTCACGAAAGAAAAGGCAAAGGTTGATGCCCCCCATGGTAACAGTTACCATAAAAGATCTGTTTCACCAAGAGTGGACCCTCGTCTTGTTAAACAACGAGAAAAGAAACAGAAAAAGCAACAAAGAAAAGAAATTGAAAAGGTTTTAAAACCGGAGGTTGTCCAAACAAAATCTGTTGAATCAAATGTTAAACATGAAAAACAAAAACAACTTTAGAAACCAAAATCGGAAATTGTTTCAGGGGGAGCTACATCAGTTCCGAATCATCGGGAAATGGATGTTACAATTCTCGATGATGACGGACGACCCAAGTCTGTGAAGGCTTGGGTCCCCATCTCCAACTAATCATGTGAGTACATGTGCAGGGTGTTCCAGGAGGAACTTTCAGCAGTCATTGGATTGTTGATAGTGGGGAATCCAGGCACATGACAGGCGACATGAAGCTTCTCTACGACGTTAAATCTATTAGAGGAGGTTATGTTGCTTTTGCTGGAGATAAAGGTGGTTATATAACAGGAGAAGGAATGGTATCCAACGGGGTTGTAAGTTTTGACAAGATCAACTTTGTACAACAGCTTGATCACAATCTTCTCAGCGTTTCACAAATCTGTGATAAGCAGTTTTCAGTACACTTTGACGCAAATGGATGTTATGTGCTGAAACCCGGCTTCAAGATTCCAAAAGAATGGATTCTCTTATCAACTCCAAGGATAAACGATTTATATATCCTTGATATGAGTCAAGCTATTACAACGACTACACAAGCAACTTGTTTTATTATAAAAGCCACGGAAAAAGACTCAATCTCTTGGCACAGACGTATGGTTTACATTCACTTACGGAAAATGAATCATTTGGTGTCGAATGAATTAGTGAATGGTGTTCTTCTTAAAAATTTCCATCTTGAAGACGTCTGTGTTTCATGCCAAAAAGGAAAGCAAACTAAGAAGCGACATCCGACAAAGAAGATCAACACTGTGGCAGTTCCTCTTGAACGTTTGCACATGGATTTGTTTGGTCCTGTCAAGCACAAAAGCATCAGGAATGATCAATACTGCCTCGTAATAACTGATGATTATTCAAGATTTTATTGGGTGGCGTTTATGGCTCACAAGAGTGATACTTTCGGTATTATCAAAAACTTGATCATTCAGATTGAAAATTTGTATAAGTTGAAGGTTAGTCGGATACGCAGCGACAATGGTACAGAATTTAAAAATCATGCCATGGCGGAGTTTTGCACATCAAAAGGTATTCTTCACGAATTTAGTGTGGCTTATACTCCTCAACAGAATGGCGTCGCTGAACGTAAAAACCGTACATTGATCGAGACTGCTAGGACTATGTTGGTAGAGTCGCAGTTGCCCATTCCATTCTGGAGTGAAGCTGTGGCCTCCGCATGTTACATGATGAATCGAGTCCTTACAGTTAAAAGACACAACAAGACCTGCTTTGAGCTTCTTCACAAACGGAAACCAGATTTGTCATATCTTGAACCGTTTGGAGCTCCTTGCACAATGATCGATCCTAATGGAAAGTTTGGGGCAAAAGCTATTTAATGTAACTTTCTTGGTTATGCCACCCCGAACTTAAGAGTCTGGAATCTAGAGACTAAAAGGGTTGAGGAATGGTCTGAGGTCAGAGTACAAAGACACACTTTGCCAATCAAAAATCCAGGTCAACCATGGATGTTTGAGTACGACGACCTTTTCAATTCGATCAATGTTGAAGCAGTTGTAGAAAATGCTGGGGCAAGGATGTTTTTCGAGAGTGACAACGCAACAGAATCACCGTTTGTTCGTCCAATTATTGTCAATCATGAACCATCTTCAGTGAACAATAATGCTCTCGCAATGAGGATTTTCATGATGCTACCGAACTGAACGAATCTTCAGAGGATGATGAATTTCTAGATGCAGATCAAGAAGCTCCTACATCAGCAGTACATGGTACTTCAGAGGCTACACCTCTAGTGGACGCCCCTATAACAGCTGAAGGTACTGCATCATCCTCTTCGTCACTTCCGGGTATTGAATTAGTTGTTGATCTCAATCTCAACAATCTGGGTACAAATATTCCAGTTCAAGATAATCCAGAAACAAGGATTCACAATACCCATCCTCAGCAAAACATCATCGGGAATGTACAAAGTGGCATTCAAACAAGAAACATGTTGCGAAACAACAACAACGCAGGCTTGTATGCGGCAATTCAAGAATCTAGTCAACAAAACGATTGGTCGTTCGCGTGTTATGTCTCACAGGAAGAGCCAAGAACTTGGAAAGAAGCTTTGAAAGATAACTCTTGGGTTGAAGCAATGCAGGTAGAACTGCAACAATTCCAGAAACTTGGTGTCTGGAAGCTCATAGAGAAACCTGCTAATTACAAGAAGATTGGTACCCGTTGGGTGTATAAATGCAAAAAGGACGACCGTGGAATCGTTATTCACAACAAAGCAAGATTGGTCGTTCAAGCTTTTCGTCAGATTGAAGGTATAGACTACAACGAAGTGTATGCACCTGTTGCACGTCTGGAAGCAATTCGGATCTTTCTGGCTTATGCCTCATTCAAAGGATTCAAGGTTTACCAGATGGACGTCAAAAGTGCATTCTTACATGGTCTAGTCGAAGAAGAGGTGTATGTTGAACAGCCTCCAGGTTTTGAAGATCATATCCATCCCGATCGGGTTTGGTTGCTAAACAAAGCTCTTTATGGTCTACATCAAGCACCACGAGCTTGGTACGCAACCTTATCTAATTATCTGCTGGAGAATGGATTTCGCAGAGGTCTTATCGATATCACCCTCTTCATAAAAGAACAAGATGGAGAACTTCTACTAGTACAGGTATATGTGGATGATATTATATTTGGTTCTACTAACAATGCTATGTGTAGGGATTTCGAGCGTGTAATGCAGGATAAATTCGAGATGAGCGTTATGGGGGAGATGACTTTCTTTTTGGGCTTGCAAGTGCAACAAACAAAGTCTGGGATTTTCATCCATCAGAATAAGTATGTCCAAGACATCTTGAGCCGATTCCAGATGTCCGACACATCGCCCATTGGTACCCCACTGCAGCAAAATCACGGAATCAATCCAGACTTGAAGGGTGAACTCGTTAGCTCTTCATACTACCGCGCGATGATTGGATCCCTTATGTATCTCACAGCATCAAGACCAGATATAATGTATCCAACGTGCCTGCTAGCCAGATATCAAGTGAACCCGAAGGCCTCACATCTTGCAGCTGTAAAAAGGATTTTTCGTTATTTGAAGGGTTGCCCAGACACCGGTCTATGGTACCCTAAGGATGGTAATTTGATTTAGTCGCTTTCAGTGATTCTGATTTTGGCGGATGCAAAATCGACGGCAAATCCACAACGGCTGGATGCCAGTTTTTAGGAAATCGCCTCGTAACATGGCAGTGCAAGAAGCAGACTTGTGTCGCTACATCAACTTGTGAAGCTGAATACATTGCTGCCTCAAGTTGTTGCTCCCAAGTCCTGTGGATACAACAGCAAATGCGTGATTACGGTTTTGAATTCCTAACTACTCCTATTTTAGTCGATAGTTCTGCTGCTTTATCTATCACTAGAAATCATGTGCAGCATTCAAAGACCAAACACATCGAAATTAAGTATCACTTCATACGTGATTGCTTTGATAAAAGGCTAATCGATGTTGTTAAGGTCCATACTGATGACCAACGTGCCGACCTTTTTACCAAAGCATTTGATAAATCAAGATTTGACTTTTTATTATTGGTAAACGGCATTAAGGTCAAGCAAGAGTAATCCGCATCGGAAAATCGTTTTTGTAAATATCTTTGTGTTTTTAAAATTATTTTTAGTTTGTTGATTTTAGGGGGAGTAAATCCAAATTTGAAAAATTCAAAAACATCGAAAAATTTCAAAACTCAAAAACAATAGAAAAAAGAAAAATGAGTTTCCTGGCGAGCAAAAGAGAAAATGATAGTACATCAGTGGTCTGTCTAAACCTCTTTAAACTGAAATGCAAAATGAAAAATGTTAAGCAGCTCTATATAAGATGTATCAGTAGGCTCATAATCATTTTAAAGTGTGCAGGGTGATATAAACTTAAATCGACTGAAGACTGTGTGGGAACCACTCATTGGCATATGGTCTTAGTACCGACATTTCGTTTGAGAGATTGCCGAGGTTCTTTATGCTGTTTATCATCTGGGTATCATGGTTGTTTCTTTTACCGAAAAACAACGGAGTCGAAGTCTAGATCTTCCATGATACCATACATACGTGTACATACTGCATACGACCTCAATAACTGATCAACAATCACATGTCCACAAAAAGTGATAAAATATCACATTTATCCGGGAGTCAAGTTCGTCTCTTTGATGTACGTTTGTACTGACCTATTCACGGACTTGCTCCTGTGCCCCTCATGCATCTGAAAATCAAGTTCCTCATCAATAAGTGATTCTATCACATAGGGCTTGTTTTCAATCAAAATAAGTGAGTTTCTCACATTTTCATATACGGCAAAACAGATGATAAATGGTATACTCACCAGTAAGATGAACTCTCGTGCATACCTTGATACGGGAATGTGTCGTGATGTGGATGAACACCGGTCGGTAAGTATAAATCATACCTAAACGTATCCCCTCGCCATGATTACATATGATAAGTTGAGCTTATGTGGATAACAATACCGATAATCGTTATAGGATGTTTATCTAAATGTTAACAAAAAGAACAACAAGAGCGTTTTGGCATGACCGTACACTGATATGATTCTCTTACCCTCGAAACTCGCAAAAAGAATGTTTGTGTATATTTACTTTTCTTAGTTTCTGCAACTCTGTATATATTTATTTACTGCTTTCGGTCTTTAAGTTTGAAATATTCAAAATTCCAAAAAGAGTTTAAGTGTGTTTTAATATAAACTTTCTAAAAAGCCAAAAAAAAAAAAAAAATTATTTCTATCTTATTTTCGATTGAACGATGTTGGAACTCGAGTCTTCGTTACCTGAAATCTGAACGAAAACCAAAACAACTGATTCTTCATAAACGGTCGAAATTTGCAAGTTTTGAGAGTTAAGAACCAAAATTGAACAATTTGATAAACTTTCAAACTGTCGGACGGTAGTTGAACATGGTCACATGTGTGTCGTTTGTTTAATGTTAACTATATTCCAAGCGGTTGTTCTCATTACGCGTTTAGCTTTCTTGTATGTGCAGATGCGACATCCAATCTAGCTAAAGGCGAAGAGAACGTGTTAGATGAAAAGCTTCGGAATGAAGACACGACATGGACGCACTCAAAAGATCAAGATGATCGAGTTGCCGCTGACCAATCAATCAACACCATAAGGATCTAAAGTGCTGAAAATCAAAAGTTCACAAGCATAAATCAAGGGGGAGTTTGTTAACACACTTCCTAAATGAAAGGGGGAGTTTGTTGATACACTTTCTACTTACAAAACGTGAAGACTTTGAAGATCCTACGACAAGAATGAACGAACCATCACCAGATGGATAACGAAACGAGTGGAAGAACGAGCAGCGTCCAAGGGGGAGTTTGTTGCTACAATTCCTATTTGTGATATGTTCGAAACGATCAGCGTCCAAGGGGGAGTTTGTTGATGCATATTGTGTGGACACGGATCGTTCCGGGATCGTTCCAGTTCGACTCGGATACGAAGTGAAGGCCGAAGTCAAGATATCCTCCTATCTTGACTCGGTACGTTGTTTAGTTTGTAATGTACGATGTAAATGCAACTGCGTGTGTGCAGTATGCATATTAGTGTGTTAACTGTTAAGTTGTTTGTTGTTGTCAAAGTTCCCCATGGTGAAGTTTAAAGTTCCCCATGATGAACTTTAAAGTTCCCCATGACGAAGTTTAAAGTTCCCCAGGATGGACTTTAAAGTTCCCCACTGACGTAAGGTTCGTCAACCTGTTAGTATATATACAGCAACAGAAGGCAAACACAAGCAGAGAAGTCTGAATAGATTTCACAGAACGAACACACTCTAAACACACACACTGAGAGTTTATAAGGATATCTTGTAAACATTGCTTTGTAACGGTTTCATACGCATTAATACAATGGAGTGTTAATCGTTGAATCTTTGTGTTTGTGTTCGTAACTTGGTTTAACTTACCCGTTTGGATTCCGCACTCTCGGGTTTGTCGGAAAACAGGAATAGAGGTTGACTCGATCCTCCGGGTGGACCTTCAGATCTAAAGTTAATAAAATATGGTATCCATGGTTTTCTAAGAAACCACCCGTGTTTGCACACGGGTGTAATAAAAGTAGGCGTTGACTCTTCCTTCTTTGAAACTTCCAGGCAATTTCCACAATAATTGGACCAAAAGAAATTGTCCTAAAAGGTGGTGTTGACTCTTCTTTCTTTAAAAGTTACAACTCTTCACAGCTTGTTTCACACCTCATATTCTTTACTCAAACCTTCATCCAATAATTCATAATTATACACAATGGTTGTTCTTACTGAGCATGAATCTTTACCAGGATCCTCATCTTCATCATCAGCTCATGATCTTAATCATAGATATGATGTATTTTTAAGTTTCAGAGGTGCCGACACTCGTAACGGTTTCACCGATCACCTCTACAACGCCCTTTTGGATGCCCGTATTAACACGTTTTTAGATGATGAAGAGATTGAAACTGGAGAAGCACTTAAACCAGAACTGGAGAGTGCGATTAGGTCTTCCAGGGCTTCTATTATCGTCTTGTCTGAAAATTATGCTTCTTCAAGATGGTGCCTAGACGAATTGGTATTAATCCTTGAGCAGAAGAGAAACTTTAACCAAATTGTCATCCCCATCTTCTATCATGTGGAGCCCACCGATGTGAGAAAGCAACAAAGCAGCATCATGAAAGCAATGGCACAGCATAAAGAGAGGATGAATGCAGAGAAAAGAAGTGAATGGGGTCGAAAGATGGAGTTATGGGAGAGGGCACTCACACAAGTTGCTAATTCAAAAGTATTAGTTGCAAATGGCAGGTAAATCACTTACTTAATTTACTTAGATGTCAGGCCATTACAATCTTTTCGAGAATTCATTACACGCCAAAATTCTGCACATGAGGCATCAGTTAATAATGGCATAAGATGATATATTTGGTTTGGACATAGCAAGTGTTTTTTTTTTTTTTAAATAAACAATTTCAAGACTTTAACTTGGAGTAAAAGGGTGAATTTTTCACACATAGAGTGAGAGGGTGAACATTTCAGGAAAAAAAAAATATAAAAGTTATGTTATTTTTTATTTAGTTAAGTTCCAAAACCCAAACCTTCAACTATGTTAGTCACTATGGTTTCGGTTTTTAAGCTTTTTGTCTCTAAAGCTAACGCAGTCCAGGTTATTCTGTTAAGTGGATGTCAAATGACCACTCTATTCATCATGACAGAAGCAATAAATTGATAAAATTCCTCACTGCCGGCCATCTGAATCGCCAACCAAAACTCATCACAGGCCACTCCAGCTTCCGACCGTATTTTCACCAATCGTCATCGTTAAACCTCTAACGGTCCACCGACCAACATCTCCGATCAACTTTAGTCTCACGATCAGAAACTTGAATTTCACCGTCGGCGATGTTCGTTTTGGTAGGTTGAGCCGGACAGCTAGGTGCTGGTGGCTTGATTTGAGCCGGAGGTGAGGAGGTGATGATGGTCTTATGGTGTGCAATGGCCGAAGAGAAATGGGGGGTGTTGCAGGTTGAGTTGAGAGGAAGGTGAAGGTTGGGGTAGGGTCCACATGAATTTAACATTAGCTTTTGAATTAGGTCTCAACTTTGAGTAAAATGCTCGGATAGTCTAAGTGGTTTGTCCAAATTTAACCCTTAGTCCATAACTTTTTAAAATTTCACAACCTGCGTCCAATCCCAAAACCTATTCCAGAACAAACTACTCTGGACTCTGACATTTGTGTCTCTTGAAGCATGAGAAACAAAATCTTGCTTTCTTTTCAATCTCCACACCCAGACGGGTTTGTCTAACCCACCAGCACCTCTAAGATTAATCGACATCATATTCATGAGTCACAGTTTGCCTCCATTTCATGAACCATCTTACTCACATGATTTTGAAAGCCTTCCAAATGGAATCCCAATGACACCAAATTTCAAAGTTGCTCCCACCTCCTTCTAAGTCTCTATTACAATTGGGAGGAAGGTTCTTATTTGAACCTAACCCTATATATATATATGAGTGGGTTTATGAGAGTTAATGAGAAAACTCCTGTTTTTTAGAGAACTCGAGAAAAACATATCTAACCTTACTAAACCCTAAACTCAAATCTTAATCCCTAAACCCTAAAAAAATAAACCATAAACCCAAAAAAAAAAGAAATTCTAAAAGCTAAACCATTAACTCTAAAGGCTAACAGCTAAAAGTTAAAAACAAAATCCTAAAGTTAAATCCTAAGATCTAAAAATTAAACTCTAAACCATAAAAACTAAACCCTAGAAAAAAAATTCAACACAAATAGAGTTTCTCCTAATCCTTTCTATAGATGTATATAGATGCATGTTAAGAAAACTCCTCTTTGTCATAAAACTCTATCTAACCATTATTAAACCCTAAAGTGTAAACTCAAATCAACAAACCCTAAACCCTAAAAGTTAAACTCTAAAAGCTAAACCCCTAAAGGCTAGCACCTAAAATCTAAAAACTAAAGGAAAATTGGTTTTTAATAAACCAATGTTTGCCCCTTTGGTAAATAATAATCTCACCTACGTAATTGGTATACAATAATCCTACCTATCAACATGTTGGTTCTTAATGAACTTCCATTAATTATTTTTAACTGGAGTTAGTTTTTAAGTTTTATTTATTACACAAACAACCCTAACCATGTAGTTATAATTTACTAGTTTTAACTAATTTACCAGTAAAACTTTGGCACAAATCTTGACGTTTTTTTGTTTTATAAAATAGTTAAAACAAGTAAATTTCAACTACAGGGACTGTTTGTTTAATAAATAAAACTTAAAAGCTAACTTCAGTTAAAAAATTTAACGAAAGTTCATTGAGTACCAACATGTTGATAGGTAGGATTATTGTATACCAATTACGTAGGTAAGATTATTATTTACCAACAGGACAAAGGTTGGTTTATTAAAAACCAATTTTCCAAAACTAAATGCTAATTCTAAACCCTAAAATTTAAAACTAACCTCTAAAATTAAACGCTAAACCATAATCCCTAAAAACTAAACCTTAAATAAAATTCAAGACAAATATCAATTGTTTTATACAGTTTTCTAACTCACGAAGAATGAGTTTTCTCATGCTCCTCTCCCTATATATATTGGAGCTTCCAATGAAAAGAAATCATTTTTTTTAAGAAGAAAGAACATTTTAAACCAATAAGAATGATTCATTTAATATTTGTATATAATGTTATTGTAAGGATATAAGGATAAATTTACCAAGTTATTAATTTAATGTATTCCTTTAAATTAGCTAACTAAATTAAACTAATAGCTCATTTTTAAAATTTACCCTTTCAACACAAACTTGATTTACAGTTAAGCATAAATTTTGATATTTTTAGAATAAAGTGTAAAATAAATGTAGTATAAATTTTGATTTGTATAGGATATTTGTAGATTAAATGTAGTAAAACTTCCGATTTGTTTAGCATAAATATGAATATGTGCATGATAAAGTGTTTTTGATTAATTAATTAAATTAGGAAATATTTTGTGTAAGCAGTTATAAAATAATTAGTGTGTTAGCATTATGTTTTTTTTTAACGGCGGAGCATCTATATAAAAATATAGAAAAGCAGGCCAGCTTCTAGCTGAAAAACCCGGAATTACAACCCGATGTCACTTAAATTGAAATCGCACCATCTAATCAAATCTAAATTAACATATTTAGATCTACATTTCATCCAGAGATACGAATGTTCCTTTATTTGTTCCACCGTCCAGTTAAACGACGTGTGACGTTTGTTGAACTCTACTTCGTTCCTAGCTTTCCAAATCTCTCATATAGTGATGAGTAGGATTGCTTCAATAAGTTTCTTCCACAGCTTTGATCCTATCGCATTCTCCACAACCGAGCTCAATTCGTGAAAGGAAGACGGCATAAAAGATAAAGGCAATTTCAACCAAACCAAGACTTGCCACCATATCCATTTCGAAACCTGGCACCCGAACAGAATGTGGTTCATAGATTCCGTCCCGATACCGCATCTGCTGCACACTGTAACAACCCAACTTTTGAAGTCAAAGTACAAGTCAAAGTCAAAGTCAAAGGAAGACAAGATTGCTAATCAGATCTGTCTTTTCTTGCTTAATTATTGCTTGTACTCTCCAACTCGATAATCGATGTATGTTAATTAATGGTATTTGTTTTACGATTTGTGAATATAGGAAGTAACAATGCAATAAAGTTAACTAAACGCTAATCTACTTAACGCTATCTCACCGCTATCGCATCGCAACTCAAATCGCAGGTTATGGATATTGTTTTACGTGTGTGCGCTACTATGTGTTACTTGTGTGTGCTTATATTTATGTTTAAAGGTGTTATTCGCGAGCGCTATCACAACTCTATCACATCGCAATCTCACCGCAAACTCGAGACGTGAATTTACTTACTAGTAAGACTTTATGTGTTAGTTATGTTATTTGTGTAACTAGTGTTTAATCCTATCGCATCGCTTACTCGCAACTCACTCGAACGCAACGCTCAACGCGTGAAACGAAAAGTCGGAGACCAACGCACTTGAGTCATCCGATCGAAGGACCCTTCGATCGAATGGTCATCCGACCGGATGACCATCCGATCGGATGACCTTCTGATCGGAAGGCCCTCCGATCCACGTACACCACCTCACTTTCTCCCTCTCTTGCCTATAAATAGCACCTGTCACATCAACTGTTCATTGATGTGACAGCTCCCTTCGATCCAGTGCACTTTCAAGCCCTTTTCTCTCGATTTCTCGCGATTCTTGTAAGTTTTCACTCTAAATCTTGTACTTCCTTGATCTACACACACTTCTTCGTCAATTTTATCAACAAATCTCAACTTTTCACTATGAAATATGTGGATTTGGGCTGTTCTAGGATGATGTCATCATGGGTTCTCATGAACACCAAAGTGTGACCTCATTCCACCAAGAACAACTCAGATCTAAGGGATTTCTACAATGTTTAAACACTGATTTCACCTAAATCTAAACATCTTTCAAGTGTTTCAAACTTTTCTATTTCTTTCAACTCTTCTCACTCAAACCGTTAGAATCTGGACTTGTTCGGGTTCTCCACTCATTCTCTAGTGGAAACCCGGGCTGAGAATGGATTCCTAACGAAGAGACGACCGATTCACGGGTTGAACATGAAAACCGTCATGAACAGCTGTTTCGGGTCGAATGGGGTGATTACCGTCCAATCGGAAGGGTTGGGCTTGATGAGATTTCCATTGTTTAACACGTAATCATACCGTCCTGGTCAAACCGTAAACTTTTCAACTTAACGAGTTTTTGAACAAGTGTGTTACTCGATCGAAAGACCATCCGATCGGAAGACCCTCCGATCGAATGACCATTCGATCATGGTGACATATAGTTTCAACACTTAACAAATTTTGCAAACTTTGCTTTCAATCGAAAGGCCATCCGATCGAACGGCCATCCGACCAGATAACCATCCGACCGAATGACTTGAATCACACTACAATGAAAACTTCAAAAGTTCAATCATACACAAACACATCCTTCCCAAACGAAAGACCCTCCGACCGAATGGTCATCCGACCGGACGGTCATCCGATCGAACCACCATCCGATCCAATATCCACCAACGCACTATTTAATGCACCGTCCAACGCTTACACTATCGTTCTCTGATCAGGCTAATCTCTACAGCGCTCCCTTCAATCCAAGATCGGTGTTTATTTACTAAGCACTATCTGTGAGTATACTCGAACCCTTTTTCGCTTAACGCACTTTTGGGTGTTACATACGTTACTTATATCAAATCACATCAACACACAACGCAAACACTTTTAACGCTAACCGCTCTCGCATGTTATACGTGACTCGATGAATGCTTGTATATTATGTTAACACATTGATTGCGTCTACCTGCCTTAGCAACGATAGTACTATAGTTTGGACTCAGCACCTGTTCATTCAGGGGTTGTTAAGGATTTTACTTCACGTGTTCACAGTGATGAACATGTGTTGCGCACTCTACAACTTACAGTCATTGGTATTGATAGGATCTTTGTCGATAACTTACGTGCTTCACTTTTAACGTACTACATGCTGGTTATGCGTAAATCGCTTTCGCTACTATTATACTATTAAACTTGTGTACTCACCTTTACACTATGTGTATTGACCTCTATTTTAACGTATGTGACAGGTGTTTAGAATGCTATGCTTTTCTTGCTTTATGGAATCAAGATTAGGAGAGTCTAGAAACAAACATTATGAAATCTGAGTTGTCGGAACAATTACATTGTCTTTGGGTAACTATGTCTGTAATAACCACTTTTATTTGATATGTTATGGTATGGGACATGATGTTAAAGTATCTGGTAAATATAGTTGTTATGGATTCTCATGGACACTCTGTTTCGCTCAGTGCCGCGCCCCGATGATTCCGCCATCGGTTGGGGTGTGACACACACAATACTAGGTAAATTAATACCCGAGCTCTCAACGCATCTTTAGATGGAATTCTGCTATGTGAAACTTTCCATCCGAAATACGACACCTTAGAAGGTATCCAGTTATTCCAGCGATAAACCACTTGTTGCCCATTTTCATTCATGACCTTCGCTAACTGTTGTCTCAAAACCGAACTGAGAAACTTCCTCCTTCGCACCCAGCCCAAATCCATTTATCAGGACCCTTCTGCGGCCTTACCCCGTTCAGCAAACCCATCAGACGGCCCAACTGATCCCATTCGTACTGTTGTTGTGGGTCTTTAGTCCATTCCCATGCCCATAAGTATATATCCCCCACTTTGTTGCAGCACTGATCCACTTTAATGCCTTTATCTTTGGCCAATTTAAAATTTTCTGGATACGCTTCCTGTAGGGGACCACAATCCAGCCAATTATCTAGCCAAAAAAACACACCTTTACCATCCCCTATTACCGGTTTGAGGTGTTCATTAATTGGTATATTGTAGCTCTTAAACTCCTTTTTCACGACCATAATATCTTTTCAAACACCTGGACACGAAGCTTTGACCGGGAAGCTTTTAAATGTTCTTCCATTACCACGCACTGTAGAAATTACTTTGGTCTAAAGAGCCGATTTAGTATCTTTAAACTTCCACCACCATTTAACGAGAAGGCCAAGATTCACACCCTGGATATCACCTATGCCAATTCCCCCATAAACTTTAGAATTAATCACTTTCTCCCACGCTATCCACCGGATTTTTCCTTTCCCACCTTTATCTCCCCAAACAAACCTTCTTCTAATACTTTCGAGGGTGTTAATCACTTTGAGCGGTGTAACACCCGTCTAATTTTACTTGATTTTAATAATAGATTATACCATTTCGAATAAAATATTGCTTAAGTAACATGACTTTCATTAAAGAAGTTCATAAGTAGCATCAACCTTAGTCAACTAACGACTAAGTTAAAACGTTTCAAAAGTTGTTTGACAATTGTTTACAACCCATACACAAAGTCTATTAAAGATTTAAAACATTGCGGAAGCATCAAAATGTAGTGTTCGGTTCTTCATCATTTGCTTGATCGCCATCCGTAAGTTCGCCAACATCACCTAATGTCAAAACCACATCAAGGGTTAATTTTGACAATAATAAAACACGTACAATCGAAATCTAGCATCAAAACAATTGAAAACAAATAAAATTTCCGGATCAGGGTCGCTCGCGCCCCGCGAGAGATGTTACGCGGGCCGCGAGAACCCCTCGCGTGTCGCGGCGCATATCTGGTCCCCTTCCGCGTGGCGCGGGGGGGTCGGGTTTTCCAGCAGCTTATGTTTTGTGAGCTGCATTTTCTGCCAGCTCCGGAAAACTCATATTTTAACTTAAAATGTGCGTATCTTTTGACTCGTAAGTCCGTTTTAGGTGATTCTTTTTCCTATGCGTCTGTAAATTCATTACCGACATGCCTATTACAAATTTCATACCGAACAATTTGTTTACGGACCAAAATATTATATGTCCATTTGCAATTATTCGACCCACTCTAACTTAACCATTTATTACCATTTAACTAGTAAACCTAAGGCGTTTATTACCCAACTCCGGGGCTTATTATCACTGGCATTTCATTACCAAACTTATGGCTTCGTGCTCTTGTGACCATTTCCGCCAATTCTTTCTACTTACAATTTAAATACTTACAAGTATCATTATTCGACCCGTTTGGTCCATCTATGGAAAATCCTCCAATTTGATGACTACCAAACAACTACTAATCAATTCTTATCCTACGAATTTAAGTAACGTACAAGATTGCTACATTCAACATAATTTTTATCAATAACGCATAGTTCAACAACAATTCATCGAATGTAACGGATCAAGTTACATACCTTAGTGTACGCCCTTCAACCGCAAATCACCACCGGCTTGTCCACTCGACATTCCGGTATCCTTTCCTATAGAGTTCAATTTAAGACATGTTTAGAACTCTCTTTAAACCTTATATCGCATAATACACCGAAACATCATAATTATGCGTTTGAACTTTAAATTTCAATTTTAAGCCTTCTTTGAGGCATTTTCACAAACACTTCAAGGGCAGATTTTTACATGATTATATGACAAGTTTCTAGCTTATCACTTAGCCCTAATTTCACATCAATCAACATTTTACATGATTGTTATCTTCTACATTTCTGAAATCACTTCAAAATTGTCAAATTACACTAGGACAACACCCAATTTCCTAGTGTTCATCGATTTACACTTAACCCACTAATCACCTACAATGGTGTTCATAGTTTCCACTAAAATTTCACATGATTTCAACTTGTGTTTGTCTAGGGTTTGTCCCTAGACACTATAGTTGTTCCTAAATCATCATAACACACACATGCAAACATAATTTCAGATTTTCCCAATTTCATGAGAATTTCAAGTTGAGAGTTTTCATCAAATTTTACATACCTTGTGGTCCTCTTGTGATGAGGATCAATAATCTATGCTTTAATTTCGATTTCAACTTGGATTGAGCCTTCAATTTGTTAGTTTAGTGAAGTTTTAGGGTTTTGGAGAGTGGGGATCGCCCTTGATCTTCTCCTGTGCGACCAGACCCTTCAAATGGGTGTTTGGTTTTTGATTTTTATTAAAATTAACAATATAGTTTCAATTCTTACAACTTTGGCCCTTCCACTTTGTTTAACTTATAGTTTAGTTGCTTTTAACCCTATTATAAGCTATTTCTAGAAAATTAACTAACTAGGTTAAAATTCATAGTCAGTAAATTCTCATTTATTATACTTTATAATTCTAATATAAAGTTTTATATTTTTCGGTGTGTTACAAGTCCACCCCCTTAAAAAGGGTTTCGTCCCCGAAACTGAAGTACGTACCAAATAATGTAGGGTGGAGACGTCGCATCTCCTCTTCGGACTCCAACGTAGTGTCCGAACCTTTTCTATGCTCCCATTTGACCTTGACTTGATTAATCACTTTGTTCCTCAAACTCTTATCTTTACGATCTAAAATCGCAATTGGTTTTACTGCATAGTTGAGGCTGTTATCCACCTCGATATCATCGTAGTGGATACGAGCAGTTTCGTCTGCCAAACATTTTCGGAGATGTGACATGTGAAATGTGCTATGAATCGAGACGATAAGCTACCTTACCCACCCGTTCGGTGATTCTGAATGGCCCAATAAATCTTGGGCTCAACTTTCCTCTTTTTCTGAATCGTATTATTCCCTTCCACGACGATACTTTCAACATAACTTTGTCGCCAACCTGAAATTCGATTGGCCTGTTCCTTTTGTCAGCATACGCCTTTTGTCTATCTTGGGCCGCTTTCAAGTGTGCCCGAACCATATCGATTTTCTCATTCGTAGTTCGGATTATATCAGTAGGTGCTAGCCCTCGTGGACCCACTTCTCCCCAACATACCGGAGTTCGACATTTTCTGCCATATAACATTTCATACGGGGCCATCTTAATGCTCGCGTGATAGCTATTGTTATATGAAAATTCGACCAAGGGTAGATAGACATCCCAACTACCCCCGAAGTCAATAATTCAAGCCCGCAGCATATCTCCCAACGTTTGTATTGTTCTTTCACTCTGCCCATCCGTTTGTAGATGGTAAGCAGTGCTAATGAACAATTTAGTTCCCATTTGTTCTTGGAATTCACGCCAAAAATTCGAAGTAAACCGAGTATCTCTGTCTGACACAATGGATATCGGTACCCCATGCCGTGCTATGATTTCATTGGTGTACACTTCCGACATCTTCTCGGATGTATAAGTCTCACGAATTGGAATGAAGTGAGCGCTTTTCGTCAATCTATCTACAACTACCCATATAGCATCAAACCCACGGTTAGTTTTGGGCAATTTGGTCAACAAATCCATGGTGATTTGTTCCCATTTCCAAACCGGAATTTCCAACGGTTGAAGTTTACGTTATGGTTTTTGGTGCTCTGCCTTGACTTGTAAACATGTCAAGCATTTTTCTACGTACTTCACCACATCTCTTTTCATCCCGGGCCACCAATAGTTTTGCTTTAAATCATTGTACATTTTGGTCGCTCCTGGATGAATTGAATATCGGGATTTATGAGCTTCATCAAGTAGAAGCGCCTTCACCCCACAAGTATTTGGAACCCATATTCTCCTGAATCGAGTCTTGAACCCGTTATTCCCATCCGTCAAATCTTTCAACTGACCGATTATTCTTTCCTTCTTCCAATTCTCCTCTTTTACTGCTTCTAATTGCGCCTCTCGAATACGTTCAAGTATACCCGAGGTCACCACGAGCTGCATCGACCTTACTCGTATTGGGACATAGTCCGCTTTTCTGCTCAGAGCATCCGCTACCACATTTGCCTTTCCGGGGTGGTAATGTATTTCACAGTCGAAATCTTTCACCATTTCTAACCAGCGCCTTTGTCGCATATTTAACTCCTTCTGATCGAAGAAGTATTTCAAGCTCTTGTGCTCGGTGAATATGGTGCACTTTACCCCATATAAGTAATGCCTCCATATTTTTAATGCAAATACCACCGCATCCAACTCGAGATCGTGCGTGGGGTATTTCTTCTCGTGTATCTTCAATTGCCTCGAGGCATAAGCTATAACCTTGCCCCGTTGCATCAAAACGCATCCGAGCCCTGATAGTGAAGCATCCGAATAAATCACCATGTCTTCGACTCCGTCCAGAAATGTCAATACCGGAGCTTGAGTTAACTTTTCTTTTAACGTTTGAAACGCTCTTTCTTGATCGACACCCCAAATAAACTTTTCTTTCCTTTGGGTTAGCTTTGTTAGCGGTGACGCAATCTTGGAGAAATCTTGAATGAATCTCCTATAGTATCCCGCAAGCCCCAAAAAGCTTCTAATTTTCGAAGGGTTCTTCGGGGGATTCCATTTTGACACAGCATCGATCTTTGACGGATCCACCCATACTCCATCGGCACTTATGACGTGGCCAAGAAATTGTACCTCTCGTAACCAAAAGGCACACTTAGAGAATTTCGCATACAACCTTTCTCGTCTAAGTGTCTCTAACACTTCTTGTAAGTGGTGTGCGTGTTCAGCTTCACTTTTCGAATACACCAAAATATCATCGATAAACACGATGACCGACTTATCCAACATTGGCTTGCAAACCCGGTTCATGAGGTCCATGAAAGCCGCGGGTGCATTTGTTAGCCCAAATGACATCACGAGGAATTCGTAGTGTCCGTATCTCGTGCGGAAAGCCGTCTTCGGCACATCTTCTTCCTTGACCTTTAGTTGGTGATACCCAGATCTAAGGTCAATTTTTGAAAACCAGTTCGCACCTTGTAATTGGTCGAATAAATCATCTATCCTCGGAAGCGGGTATCGGTTCTTTACCGTGAGTTTGTTTAACTCCCGGTAATCGATACACATCCGCATGCTCCCGTCTTTCTTTTTCACGAACAGTACCGGTGCGCCCCAAGGAGACACACTCGGCCTTATAAATCCTTTGTCAAGCAGGTCTTGAATTTGGGACATCAACTCTTGTAATTCCGACGGCGCGAGTCGGTACGGTGCTTTAGCTACGGGTTTTGCGCCCGGAATCAATTCGATCCCGAACTCTACTTCCCGTTCAGGCGGTATCCCCGGTAAATCCTCCGGAAACACATCTTCATAATCTCGTACTACCGGTACATCTTCAATCTTCCGTGATTCTTTCTCGGGCTCATTTGCGTATATCATGAATGCCTTGCATCCTCGCTTCATAAGCTTGTGAGATTTCAACATTGAGCACACTATGGGGTTGCCTCCTTTTTCGCCATAAATGGTGACGTGTTTCCCGCTCGGAGATGTTAGTTTTATCTCTTTACAAAAACACACGACTTTTGCATGGTGCTGGGATAGCCAATCCATCCCAACGACTACTTAAAATTCCCCCATTGACATCGGGATTAGGTCTATCAAGTATTCCTCATCGTCTATGCTTAATTTGCAGCCTCGACAAACATCACAAACTATAAAACTTTTGTTGTCCCCTATTTCAACTTCTAAGGGCACAGATAATTTCGTCAATACAAATGAAGGATGTCGAATAAATCCATGTGAAATGAAGGATTTATTTGCACCCATATCAAACAATACACGTGCTGGGATTGAGTTAATTGTGAATATACCTGAAACCACATCGGGTTCTGTCTTCGCTTCAGCCGCGGTAAGTTGGAAGGACCTAGCCTTCGCTTTGGGAGCTTCTGTTGGAGATTCTTTAACATCTCTCTTTCCAACAAAGTCCGGACATTCGGACTTTTTGTGGCCGGGTTGATAACATTTGTAGCAAACAGAGACTTTTCCCGGGCATAGCGAGGCCGTGTGCCCCGTCTTATTACATATGGGGCATGGCTTGTCTTTGAACCGGCATTCCCCTTTGTGTCCCTTCCCGCACACTTTACAACTTGGCGACCCACCTTTAGCATCCACCTTCTTTCCCGATTCTCCAGTTCGGGCTTTCTTTGTAGGGCTTGGATTCACATCATGTGCCCTTCGCTCACCTCTTTCGACTTGTTTCTTCAACTCGATTTCCCGTTCCCGAGCAACGTTTATGATTTCGGTAAGGGTCTCGTATTTTGAAGGAGTCATAAACTCCCTATATTCAGCGCTCAACATATTGTAGTAGTAGTATATTTTATGTTCTTCGTTCGTCACCAATTCACTACTAAACTTCATTTTATCCATAAACATCGCCGTGATCTTGTCTATGGTTTCACCCTTATGCCTAAGTTGCATGAACTCCTCCTTGATTTTGTTAATGACCGCTTTGGGACTATGATGTTTAAGAAATGGTGTCTTAAACTCTTCCCATGTCATGGCCCTTGCCGCTTCGGCCCCTATTTCATTCTTTTTGTTATCCCACCAATCCTTGGCTTGTCCTCTTAACTGACCCGTTCCGTAAGCAACGAAGTCGCTTTCATCGCAATGTGTCCTTTCAAACACCCCTTGAATGTCGCCCAACCATCTTTGACAAATTATCGGGTCGACTTCCCCATTATAGATTGGCGGTTTACACGCCATGAATTCCTTATATGAGCAGCCTTTACGTTCTCCAGTTTTATCTTTCATAAGGTTGACAGTATCCTCTAACCTTTTAACTCGTTCTTCTACGAGCGACAACACCGTGCTTTGAATCTTGTCTATAAACCCGGATAGACTGCCTTCAATTGCCTTTCCTACTTCCTCGGCAATTATTTCTTTCATTTGTTCGGTGCTTGTCGGCACCGGATCATTATCGCTTCCTTTCAGCATCTTGAAACTGAAATGTTTACAGCAAACATTAAACATTTCATTCATGACATTGCTTCGTTTGTTTCGGTTTAGCCAAGTTCCTAACTTGCTTTAACCGTTCACATTTAATGCACTTTCCGGGTTTGAGTGTGTTAACACGCTCTTCCCATGCATATCAATTCGTTTCTCATTCCCTACATAAGACATAATTTATTAACATAATAAGTTAATTCTTACCGGACAATCGATCAAGCTTGAACCGAACACTTTGTTGACAACCTTAAGCTCTGATTACCAACTTGTAACACCCGTCTAATTTTACTTGATTTTAATAATAGATTATACCATTTCGAATAAAATATTGCTTAAGTAACATGACTTTCATTAAAGAAGTTCATAAGTAGCATCAACCTTAGTCAACTAATGACTAAGTTAAAACGTTTCAAAAGTTGTTTGACAAATGTTTACAACCCATACACAAAGTCTATTAAAGATTTAAAACATTGCGGAAGCATCAAAATGTAGTGTTCGGTTCTTCATCATTTGCTTGATCGCCATCCGTAAGTTCGCCAACATCACCTAATGTCAAAACCACATAAAGGGTTAATTTTGACAATAATAAAACACGTATAATCGAAATCTAGCATCAAAACAATTGAAAACAAATAAAATTTCCGGATCAGGGTCGCTCGCGCCCCGCGAAAGATGTTACGCGGGCCGCGAGAACCCCTCGCGTGTCGCGGCGCATATCGGGTCCCCTTCAGCGTGGCGTGGGGGGTCGGGTTTTCCAGCAGCTTATGTTTTGTGAGCTGCATTTTCTGCCAGCTCCGGAAAACTCAGATTTTAACTTAAAATGTGCGTATCTTTTGACTCGTAAGTCCGTTTTAGGTGATTCTTTTTCCTATGCGTCTGTAAATTCATTACCGACATGCTTATTACAAATTTCATGCCGAACAATTCCAAGAAAAGTAAAAGGCAGTATACCCATTCTACAATTAATTTTTTGGGCCATGACGACCACCTTCTTACTTTCCACCCTAACCCCATAGATATTGCTTTTGGCTAAATTGATCTTAAGACCCGAACAAAGATATAAACCCCTAAGTATCCGGTTGAGGTTCTTTACCTTTGTTTCCGACCACTCCCCAAAAAAAATGACATCGTCCGCATAACAAAGAGGTGAAATCGTTGGCCCATTCGGTAATTTTACACCTTGAAAAACACCTCCATTCACCGCTTTCCTCATAATGACATCTAGTGCTTCCATAACCAAGATGAAAAGGAACGGGGATATAGGGTCTCCTTGGCGAAGCGCTCTAGTCATATGAAACTCCGAGGTTGGAGATCCATTTACGAGTACCGACGCCCTATTAGACTTCAAACAAGCTTTCACCCACTGTTTCCATTTAACCGGAAACCCCATAGCCTTTTTAGTGGATATTAAAAACGACCAATTGACCGAGTCATAGGCCTTTTTGAAGTCCACCTTAAAAATCATCAGCTCCTTTTTTGTGCTTGTTAGGATCTGAGTTTGTTTGATTGTGTTGTTTAATTAAGTGAACAATTTAAGAAGGTAAAATAGAGATGAATTGCAGTGGAAATAGAAGGTAAACTTTTAACACAATCAAAGAAGAATAGCTTTCAGCAAACATGATTTCATTACTCAAATGATGGTATGAATTACAACGATTCAACTATACATGCATGCACTACTAAACTCCCCCTCAGCGTGAGCTCACAGTTAGTTCGTACAAGATGAATGGTGAAAGAGAGCTAATAGAACAGTACAGGTACTGTTCTATTTATAGTACAATTCTAACCACTGAGCATCTAATGCTGACGTCACCTAGACAGTGACATCTAACAGACTAACAAACACTGATACAAGTAAACACTGATACATTAAACAACTGATAAATAAAACACTGATACACCTATCCGCAGTTGATGCGCAAGCACTGATGTTGCAGATCAGTGCTTTCTTCAATGGTTGATAAGGCTTTTGAATCAGCAGTGCTTAGTCTTCATCAGGTCTTTGACAATCAGCAGTTATTAGGTCTTTAGTCTTTATAATCAGCAGTTCTTTGATGAGCAGTTGTTGAGAATATCAGTACTTAGATTAATCAGCTGATAGAAGCACTGCCATTGGAGGGAACTTAGAACATACATTTGCTTATTATGGATCAATTGTTGAGAACCAGTTTTGGCTTTCAGTATCATCTGTTCTTCTAGGTTTGATTACATGGGCCAACAATCTCCCCCTAGAACAGATGATGCCAAAACACTTCCTTATTCTTGATCTTTATTCTCTCTTCAGTTTTTCCCTAACTTGCCCTTTGAATTGGAGCTCAAAGTTAAGGGAATCTTCATCATCCTCATCCCTGTGAAGTTGAAGTTCCAAAAGATCTAGGAGATCAGCTGCATCCAGACATAATGCATCCTCCCTTGAAATGTGTTCAACTCTACCATTGGACTTGAGCAAAGTCAATACATGGGTCTTTTTATAAAACCTGCTGGTTCTTACACTCAGCAGTGCCAATTGGTGCAAAATGTCCATTTCCTCCAGATCAGTGGGATCAATGTGTTGGAGGTTATTGAGCTCAAAGGATGAGTTGTCAGAATTCTAGTTTTCCCCACTTTCTTTAAAAGCATAGTTGGGTGAGTAAGGCTCGGAGTTGTTGAAGGCTCCACCTGCAGTTATGTCAATGTAATAATCATAACTCTGGTCCTTACTACCACCAGATTCTTCTTGACCCAGAAGTGCTTTGTTACCAAAGGTGTAATCACCAGCAACCTTCCCAGATTCCTGCAACTTCTTTTTCTGGTTCAACTCTCTCTCATAGGTGAGGAGTCGACCATGAAGTTGGGTCAAACTTAGCTCTTTAAAACCCACAGAATTTCTAGTTACGAAAGCTATAGTATCCCATTTGTCTGGTAATTACCTTAGAAACCTACTATTTAAAGTGGACTTAGCAAATTCGACATTAACTAGTTTAAGTTCACTAATGAGACAGCTAAATCTTTCAAACTGTTGGGGTTAGAGACTCTCCTTTGACATGACAAAAGGTTTCATACTGTTGATTCAAAACCTCCCTGTTGTTTTCTATAACCTCTTCTGTTCCACTGAACTGCTCTTTCAGTGCACCCCACAGCTCTTTGGCACTATTACAGTGTAACAGTCCAGCATAAATGTCATTTGGAAGAGCTGAAGCCACAATGCTAAAAGCCTTTGCATCTAGTTCATTTTTTTGAAAATCCTGATCTGAGTAATTTTCAAGGCTTTTAGGCACTTGGGCCTTTGGATCTTCTGTGCTAGGCACCATTGGAACGTGTGGTCCAAAGATGACTGACTTCCAGTAGCCGGTGTTTTGCTGAGCTAACACATGGCCCATCCTACGTAGCCAGATATTGTACTCAGATCTTACAAGCATAGGTGGCTTGAATAGTGTTCCGGTTGTGTGAGGGTCCTGTGAGTGTGATGTCATCTTGGTTGTTTTATAGAAGTTTTTGAATAATCAACTTTTGTACGTGATTACACTTTACTCTGTTTTTCAACTGATACGAACAACTTAAGTATCAATGGATTTGAGCTGAACTTTTATGTCAAATTGATTGTTAGATCGAATTTGACTGTCCTACGCTCTCATACCAATTGTTAGGATCTGAGTTTGTTTGATTGTGTTGTTTAAATAAGTGAACAATGTAATAAGGTAAAACATAGATGAATTGCAGCGGAAATAGAAGGTAAACTTTATAACACAATCAAAGAAGGATAGCTTTCAGCAAACATGATTTCATTAGTCCATTGCGTAGACAGTTTTGAAGTGTTTTTAGTCCATTGCGTTTTAGGTAAAACACATTCAGTCCATTGCGTTTTAGAGAGAACACTTCTTTTGTGTTTTTAGGCCATTACGTTTTAGAAATAAGACATTTTTATGTGTTTTCTTGCCATTGCGTTTTAGAAAAACACATTTCTGAAGTGTTTTCGGTCCATTGCGTTTTAGAAAGTACAATTTCTTTTGTGTTTTTAGGCCATTGCGTTTTAGAAAAAAGTCATTTTTAAGTGTTTTCTGACCATTGTGTTTTAGAAATAAGACATTTCTTTGTGTTTTTTGGTGCATTGCGTTTTAGAAAAAGGTCATTTTTTATGTTTTTTCCATTGCGTTTTACGCAACTGGGTTTTTTTTCCATTGTGTTTTACGCAACTGGGTTTTCGAAAATATAGCAATAGTATACTCGTTTTAAAGATAAAAAATGCTCGTCTTTTTGTGCAATTTTTATAAAAAAAATAATGTCGTATGAAAAAGTTATTAACGTTTAAAAAATGTGGGGGGATTGGAGGAGAGAGAAACTATTGTCGTGGATTGACTACAGTGCCCTTACACAAACTCACGCGCCTCCTTTTTGATCTTCAATTTCACTAATTTAATCTTAGCCATTGATTAAATCAATTGATGGTTAAGATTACTTCCTAGCAAAAAAAACTTCATATTATATCCTAACACTTCATGATTAACCATAATTATTCTTATATATTGTAATAAAATGTAATGATATAAAAACTCAATAAATTATTTTATTGATCACATCAATCTGGAGTTTTTCCAAAACTAGTGTTTGAGGAAAAAAAAATATTTACCATTTTGCTGTTTCTTAAAAATGATTTACCAAAATAGTGTTCTTCATTTATTTTTCTATTAAGTTAATTCATTACAATTTTTATATGTTTTTATCCAATCAATTCAACACTTAATTTTTTTATTTTCTTAAATCAATCCAGGTTTTACTAACTTGTAACTATTTTACTTTTGTTATAAACAAGCCTAATAGCAAGAAGAGATAATTGGGAGAGAAATAGATGTTTAGTATTAATGGTGCATCATATATAATAGAATACATGGACTATTTATAGGGGGATAAACATTCTTTATAACAACTTTTGTTTTTCTAATCAACTCGTCTCAAATACAAACTATGAAACATAAAAAAACTAATCAAACATTAAAACTTGGTTAAGTTTTATCAACATCAACGATTATTAATTAACAATAACCATTTGAGACTTTGTGCTGAAATCCACGTTTTAAATTCATATGTAACACTCCAATAACCTTGTTCATCATGTAAATCAAAAGCATTTTGCTTCAAATTCAAGGTTATACAATTCTGAACAACCTCTATAAGTTCAACTTTACAAGTAAATAAAACAAAAAAGGTTATAAAGTTCTATTAAACCTATTCCAGGAATTCTATACAGAGCTTGGTTCATTCTCTACATTTTTTTTATTAAATTCATTAAGTTCTATGAAACCTGATGCTTCAACACTTTGCGAGTTTATGATTTCAAAAAATTCTACATGAAGACTTGTAAAATTTGGCAAAGACTGAGATTAGCTTTCCAAAAAAAAAAACGACAATGATGTTCGTTTCCGATTGGGAGATTCAACCGATTATGATTCATTATGATTCTACTGCTCGCTTCTGATTCAATCGATTGGTTTCTTGATTGGGATGCGTCGAGCGTCGGCTGGCATCTGATTAACTGAAACGTCGGGCTCACATCTAAAGTGAAAAAAAACATAGAATGAAGGGGCTTACATCTAAAGCGAAAAAATGAAAAAAAAAACATAGAATGAAGAAAATAATAGAATTAAGTAATTAGATAAATAGTAAAACATAATGTTATCATAAATAAATTAGTAAAAACAGAGGAACTCACATAAACAAGTTGATTAAAAAGAGAAACGCAAAGGATAGGCTAAATATGCCACATTTGGTTTTGATCTTCAAATTGTTATATCTTTGGATCAGGTAGTCTAGTTTTAAGAATGCTATTTCATATTTCTCACTTAATGATCAATTCTCAGGAAGGAGACAAAGCTGATTGAAGAAGTTGTTATGGACATCCATCGTAGATTAGGTGGACCCTTAAGTAATACTTTACCATCCCTTACAGGGAGGAACCATGACATTGAATTCATTACTTCGTGGTTGACAGATGGATCTTCTCATAGCGTCGACATTCTTACAATTGTAGGCATCAGTGGGATTGGAAAAACATCTTTGGCTAAGTATGTTTTCATGTTGCACTTTAGTAAATTCCACAAAAGCAGCTTTATCGAAGGTATCCATACAAGATGTGAAGAAAGCCATAATGGATTGCTTGATTTACAAAAGCAGCTTCATGGAGACATTTCAAAAAAAGTCGACTTACATGTTAATGATGTCAACGAGTACACCTCTAAAATTGAGGATGTATTATCTCGTAAAAGGGTGTTTATAGTGTTTGATGACATTGGTAGTCTTCACCAGCTAAACGCTTTACTTGGAAAAAAAGGTTTACATCCAGGAAGCAAAATCATTATTACAACCAAGGATACATCTTTAACAGAAAGGTGTGACTTATTCAAGACACAAGTTCATCCCAAGCATACTCAGGTCTTACTTGATGGCTTAAATAAGTATGAATCACTAAAGTTTTTATGCATTCATGCATTCCAGTGCCATACGCCCAAAGAAGGTTACAAAGATGTCTCAATAGAGCTTGCGAAATATTGTGATGGACATCCATTGGCTCTAGAAGTTCTGGGTGGGTCTCTACATAAGCGAGATGTAGCATATTGGGAAGAGCACATAAAAGAGCTAAAGAAAGAACCTCTTTTGGGTATGGATAAGGTAAAAAAGGCATTACAATTGAGTTTTCACTCTTTGTCATCCAAAAATGATAAGGAGCTGTTTAAGCATATTGCTTGTTTCTTTGTGGGAGAAGATAGAGATCTGACTGAAACAATATTAAAAACCTGTGATATAAACACAACATCTGGGATTACAAATCTCATGGAAAAATGCTTTCTTCGTATCAGATGGAATAATGAATTGTCAATGCATTCATTGATTCAAGAGATGGGAAGAGATTTAGTACATCAAGAATCACTTAACAAGCCATGGGAGAGGAGTCGATTATGGTGTCATGAGGAGTCATTCGATGTGTTGAAACGTAAAAAAGTAAGAGGCCATTTATATTTTAGTAGTAATGCATGTTCTAAGTATTATTATTGTCTATATACATGTATATAAACTTTAGATATTATTTTGTTTGCATTCTTTTTTTCATAGGGTACAGAAAATATTCTAGGCCTTGCCCTTGACATGAGGATGCTTGATAAAAAGAAGTTGCGTGGATCATTTGAGCTTAAAACAGAGTCATTCAGTCAGATGGATAATCTAATGCTACTACAACTAAATAATGTGCAATTAAATGAGTGTTTCCACAATTTTCCAGAGGAGTTAAGATGGTTGTGTATGCACGGGTTCCCTTCAAAGTCTATTCATTTAGACCTACCAATGGAGAATTTGGTTGTTCTTGACATGTCTTGCAGCAATATTGAATCTTTTGACATGTCATACAGTGACCCACAACCACCTGCGAAAAAGCAAAAGGTAAGATTTTCGATTTTGTATATGAGATTCCGAATAATCAATAATCCGCTTGGATAAACTTTGAATGGCGATGATAAAGCTATTACAATGTAGTATTTTAACCCAAGAATTGCCTAGGCTTACACGTAATCACAATCAGATGATTTAGATTCACACTCAGGTCTTAGGTATAAACCCAAACACAGACACTAGGATCCTATGGTCTCGCGTAAATTTGAATCATTTAATATGACTGATGACACTAGAATCGCCACACAAGATAACTCTTATTCTTTCATATTGAGTAAATGCTTGTTTTACTTATTTCACCAGTTGGTTGGATCATGCTCAAAAGTCGAACCATTGCTTGGATCATTGAAGATTCTAAATCTGAGTTTCTGTGAACAGCTTCATAGTGTTGGTGGCTTTTTTGAACTACCTGCACTTGAGAAGTTAATAGTTACAGGCTGCATAAGTTTGATGGAGGTGTGTGAATCAGTCGAGCAATGTGTTGAACTTGTCCACATTGATCTGAGTTACTGCTACAAGCTTAAAAAGCTTCCAATATCCCTAGGCAAGTTACAAAAGGTTCAAACACTATTGCTAGATGGTTGTAATTTATCTGAATCTGCCATTATGGATTCATCAGATCTTAGCATAAGCTCACAAACCTCTTCATCAGCCATTATAAGGGAGGATATGCCAAGTGATTTCAAGTTCTTTATGACTTTTTTACCAAGCTCGTTGAGAATTTTGTCACTTGCATATACTAATTTGTCAAATGAATCCTTTCCCATGGACTTGAGTTGTCTAGCCATGTTAGAGGAATTATGTTTAGATGACAATCCAATTGTTTCACTGCCTAATTGTGTGGGAACCCTTCCTAGGATTCAGAAACTTAGTATTAACTACTGTCATGATGTGATATCAGTTGAGCATCTTCCACGTACCCTAAGAGTATTCTCCATGATCACAAGAAGGAAATCAGCGACTAGGAAAATTAAATTTGATCCAGAACTTCATCCACTCAAATTAGGAGGAATTCCTTGGTCGGCATCACGTTCGTTTGAATTTGAAGGCATGATCAAAATTCAACCAATGGCAGATGTTGAGGAAAAGTTATTACATAGTTTGGGCTGGAAAAAGTCAGACTTTATTAAAGAAGGACACTTGTTAACTCATGACATCCAGGTATCCTCTAATTAATTGTCTCTTGTTGTGTGTGTTTTATTAAAGGTGATTAATGTTGTATTTATTTGGCAGATGTATTATGAATTTGGAATATTTAGCACAATTTATAAGGGGAAAGGGATGCCTGAGTGGATTAGGTGTAGAAGTGAGGGCCCATCAATATCATTTATCATCCCATCATCTCCTAAGAAGCTCCGAGGATTGAATTTCTGTTGTGTGAATTGGCCTCAATGTACAAGTGACTCTTTTTCCATGCCAACGATCAAAATTAGTAATATTACCAAAAAGCAAACTTGGATTTATAATCATTATTGCGAAGAAACCTGGGTACGTGGAAAAGGCTGCTTTAGTTGGTTAAGCCATTGGATGTTTGGGCCAAATGAGATGAAAGCTGGTGATAACATTATAATAGAGTCTGGCTATAAAATAGAGTGTGGGGTTGGTGTTGTGTATGATGATGATGGGAAGACTGGGGAAGAAGAAGAAGAAGATGTTTTGAGTTATTACAAGTCATGGAATCACGTCATTTGTGGAGACCTCTCTGCTTTTGAACATACAACAGGAGAATACTACCTAAATTACATGGAATTTACACGGGATTCCCATGAAGCAATTTATGTTCCTTTCATTGGTTACATAAGCATCTATAAGGGTAAATGTTGTCTCTCTATATAAAATTTAGCCAAGTCTTGTGTATTACTTTGTTTTGTAAGATCCTAGCTAAAATAAATAATGTAAAAAAAATTATTTATTTTTTTCTTTCAGAAAAGGAACTGATGTTTAAAGCTTTTTCCACAAAGAAGTCTGAAATAGTTGGGTCTCAGGTTCATTTCAACACCTAAACCCCTCTCTCATCACATGATTTAAAACCACACATTGCGAAAAAGATTGGATTTTTATATGTTATCCATGTAGGCACAGTGTTCACCAACGCGTCCAATTGCAACGCCACCTGCTGAAGCTCCTTGCATGCCTATGTTCCCACAAGGTTTGGGTCAACAAACGATTGATGCTCAAGCTCTTGTTCCAGGTATTAGCTCAGATAGAGGTGCAATGGCGAACTTTTACATGCCAATGGTTCCAACATATCAGCAGGAACCTCACCCAGGTGGAAGTCGTGCTGGTGTTCCTGGGCCGCAGAATCACCAACAACAGGTTTGCTGTACTCTTCCCTGCCTCTGTTTTCTTGAAGGTTAAAATTAATAACTATTTTTTGAGAATAACAGATGGAGCCATATGGACTAATGTATCCTCACCCGGCTGGTAGTGACACTGGTAATGTGTCAATGGGTTCTGTTCCATATGATGTTTGATGTTTTGAATGCTGGTGGAATCTTTGCACTTACAAATGCTTCTCCAACAGAGCAAAGGACTGTAAGCCCTTTTGATCTTAGTTCCTTAAAAATTAATGACACAATTTATTATATTACCATTTCTAGATATATGTGAGACGTGTAAATATTGTAATTGTCGGGTCAGAAGCAAATGTAACTGCCATGCTATTGGGGATGGTTCTCTCATTACTTGATGAAAACCAACAAGTGCAAAAGTGTTGGTTCAAGCCCCGCTCTCCACACACACCACACACCACACACTCACATATGTATGTAAAAGTAACTTACAAAAAGGGATTAGAATCAAATACAAAGCCTCCTTAAAAAAACCCACTACAAAAATAAAAAACCTTAAACACCCACCACCACCCATGGGTGGGGTGGGGGACGGGAGTTTAGGTTTTTTGGTGGTGGTGTAGTGGGTTTAGGTTTTAGGTTATTGGACACTTGTCACTCTATAAAGCCTTCTTACACTTCTTACAATTAGGGACACTTGTCACTCACATTGGTGTATAGGCATTATGCCTAGTGGAGATGGATATGATCGGGTGGTTCCGCTGGTGGCACGATGATACTCCAGTGGTCCGTCAGTGATCCTAATTTGCCGTTCAAAAAAAAAAAGGGGCCTTTGTAGAATAATTTAACCCTACAAAAAGAAGAATAATTAGAACTCACTCTCATTAATACATTCAAACAAAGGACTTAAATAAACAAGCAACAAATGATATTCAATAAACCCCGTCAACCTAGTCCTATTCTTCTGCGGAACCATTAATTACCTGCTGTCTTGGGTGCCCCGTTTAACCCGCTGACACGTGAACAACTCGATTAACCCAACCAAAAGATTGATTTCAATATTTTATCTATGTAGGCACAATGTTCACAAATGGGTCCAACTCGAGCAGCACCTGCTGGAGCTAGTTTCATGCCAATGTTCCCTCCTGGTTTAGGTCAACAATTTTTTTATGGTCAAGCCCAAACTAACTTCATTCCTCCCCAAGTAATCTCAATTCTATCATTATCTATAACACTTTCAAAAAAGACTGAAAAATTACTTTGGAGTTATTTATATTTTTTTGGTAATACTTGGATAGCCCGGTTTTGGGCATCAGTATCAACTTGTTCTAGGTATGAGCCCAAATGGAAGCCCAATATCAAACTTTTACATGCCATGGTTCAGCAGGGACCACGTCCAGGTGGAAGCCGTGTTGGTGTTCATGAGCAGCAGATTCAGCAACAGCCTGTTCTTCATATGCAGCAACAGGTTTGTTGTATTTTGCTCTTTCTATGTATTATTGAATGTAAAATTAATAACTAATTTTTCGGAATAATAGACAGTTCCATATGGACCAATGTCTCATCACGCACCAATGTCTTATCCATATGATGTTGGGAATGTGATGCAATTAAGTGATGCTGGTGGAAGCTCTGAACTTGCAAATGTTTTCCCAACGGAGCAAAGGACTGTAAGTCCTCTTCATCTTAGCTTCTTTGAAAATGAAATATTGTTGACATTGTTATGTTTTTGATACATGTGTGACTTGTGGATATTGTAGATGTTGGCTGAGAATCTATACCCACTCGCGGAACTGAGTTTCTTCACTGGCTGTAAGCCTGTAATTACCATGAGCACTAAGGGTCCTCAAGAGTGTCTCTCAGCAGCAGGGTGATTATTAGAGTATCAAAAGAAACCTAAGCTCTGTTGGAAAGAGTTTCTTCTCTCTCTCTCTCTCTCTTCAAGTGAAACTCAAGTAGCAAGAAAGAAATTTATGGGCCACCGAGGATGAGCCCCATCTAGCATGATAAAGATCTTTCTAAGTTGAGTATGCATTTGACTTAGAGACCCATTATGAATTGCGATTTATCTCAAACGGTGATGCACGCTACATGTTCGATAAAATGTCTATGTGAGATATTTGTTTTCTTGCATAGGCAGTTAATCACCAGATTTGCCGTTTATTGCCACTAGATCATGTTTTATGTTTTGTTCAAGTAGATTGTTCATTGGGGATGATGTATAATGCTTATTTTTTTATTTTTATTTTTTTGCGTGTGTTCATAATTTAGCAACTAATCTACACGATTTTTTTTCTTTTTATCCTTTTTTGGTGTCCACAATTTGGTAGTTTGGGGAGATTGTTTAGGGTGTATTGATGAGTGACTAGTAAAATGGACTTGATTTGAAGCCTATTGGTTGATCGTTGCTAGAGATGGGCATAATTGGGTATTTTGAATACCCGGAACCGGGTACTACCCGTACCCGGGTTCTGATATCACTGAGTGGAACCGGGTACACTGAGGAACCGGGTCCGGGTTGAACCCGGGTAGAAGACAAAAAAAATGTAACCGGTTACAGGTATTGTCGAACCAGGTTCGGGTATAGTTTGGAACCGGGTACGTCGGGTACTGACAGGAACCGGTTCTGTCGGGTACTTTCAAATCAAAAGCTTCAGAACACTGTTTGGAACCGGTTCCAACGGGTATATGACCGTTGGAAACCGATTTTATATTAAAAAAAATTGTTTTTCCCTATAAAACCCCAAATTTTCACCCTTCACTCCCATTATTACCCAAGTTCTTCATTAGCTTCAATCACTACTCCAAAAATTCATCAAACGAAGAGAGAATGGCATGCAACGAAGAAGTTGTGATGATTTTGGAAACCAAACGAAACCCGACTATTTGGAAGCACTTCGACTTGTGTTTGATGAGCGACAACCATGAAATGGCTAGGTACAAGGGTTGTGGAAAGTTTATGAAAGCGGCCGCCAACTCCACTCTAAAGAAACACACCGAACGCCATTGCCCCGTGACGAAGGCGAAAAACGAGAAGGGTGAAGGATCCAGTTCTTCAAATGTTTAGGTTGTTGTTGTGTAATGTTTAGTTAAGTTAGGTTTGTTATGTTTAGTAAGTTAGGTTTGGTAATGTTTAGTTATGTTAGGTTTGTTATGTAATCGCTTCCTTTGAAATAAATAAACTGTGTGTTTTAGCTTTAGTAACGGGTTATAACAGAACAGATTTCCAGAATTACAAAAGTCTTAAAAACTAACAGAATCGGTTCCAGTAACATGTTAAACACTAACAAAACCGGTTTCCAGAATTACAACATCATACTGGGTATACTGGAGGAACCGGGTACAGGTGAGGAACCGGGTACGGGTTAGGAACCGGGTACTACCCATTTATTATGAGAAAAAATGGAACCGGGTAAGAACCTACGGGTTTTTTGAACCTGGACCCGGTTCTCCTATGTATCGGGTCGGAACTGGAACCGGTTCCGGGCCGGTTCCACGGGTTCGGGTTTGGAACCGGGTATTATGCTCATCTCTAATTGTTGCTGTAACTTTTTGTGGTTAACCGAAAAGATTTAAATCTTCAGTGGTCATAGGCTTGTTTTAAAATATCGTGAAAGAACCTTCATTGTAATCAGGCATTTGATGTTGGACAGCCCTACATTAGTAGACCCAAAAACATGCATGTTTTCCTGTCTTTTTTTTTTTAATGTTTGTGAATGGTCATCATCTTCTATTCATATTCTCTTGAATTTACAAAGGAACCACTGTTTTTTTCTTTTTTTTCCTCATGTTTGTTTTTACTATTATAGTACTTGATGATTGGCCTTTATAGCAATAAACTATGTTAAGCATATATCGATATTTTGTTGGATTTGACATAAAATCCATATTCGTTTAAATGGTAATGAAATATGGTTTTGTATGATTGATTTGATAATTGATCTAAAATTAAAATAACATCATAGGTGAGATTGACATTACTTTTATTGATGCCATCTATGTTAGCTAGATGACCTGCTCAGATTAGTTTATACGGATATGTTATGTGCCACAGTTAAATGTAGGTCCACTTAGAGGATCAAGATTAAACCTACTTCCTTGATGTTTAACACACAAACGAGTGCGGAATCCACGTATATATGCAAACCAAAGCAAAGATAAACAAACACAAAGTAACCAAAGATTCACTATCTTGATTAACTGAAGAGAACTAGTACAAACACATAAACACAATGTTCATACAGACTCAAAGTGCTCTCTTGCTAAACTGTGAACTGCAAATGTCTATTTATAGGCCAACACCCAGTAACATCACTAAGGATGTTACCGGGCCACGAAAGACTGTCAGGCCCACCAAGAAAGGGGTTCTTCATGGACCTTTCCAACGAACAACTAATGTCACGAAGAATAGGTTCTTCATGACACTCCATTATGGTGAAATGCATTCTTCGTGTAAGGGTGACTCCCACGAAGAAGTGGGTTCTTCGTGGGAGGGCTGCAAAAGATAAAACTTACAATAACTTGAACATACAACAAGAGACAAAACACTATCAACTAACAGTCTACACACTTGCAGCAGTTTTACAACTATTACAAAGTAAACGTCGTACCGAGTCAAGATAGGATGATATCTTGACTTGGTCGACTCGACCAAAACTATACAGACGCGTTAAATAAAGACCGTACAATTACAGACACAATCAAGAACAAGCGACAGACACAAAAGTGCACCAACAAACTCCCCCTTGGTTGTTGCTTGGTCTTCGGTCTTCATCTCTAATGGTCTGCTTCGGACCATGAGATACCGGCGTGAATTCCTCGATAGTAGCAAAAACAAGTGACGCGTTGGAACAATAAGGCTTGATGAGCATCCTTGTCTTCGTAGAAGATGTTGTGTTGAAGTGGCTTCTTGATGTCGGTAGCGGACATGTTCATGATCCACATCGGATCAAGCATGCGGAAGTTGCCTTCGTCGTTCTTGAAGATGATCACTACTTCATGGGTTTCCGAGTCGTAACACCACAAAACCATGTTTCCAAGAAAATCTTGCTTCATCGGCATGAGCGGTATTTTATCCATAACCTTCACCGGCTTGTAAACAAGCTTGTAACGAGCGGTGTTGGTTGTTGGATCTAACGTGTACTTGATCTGCTCGTGCATTGGAAACTATGGCTTGTACAACTCATCTTTCCAACCCTTACGACGTTCCATCCTTAGCTTGCGAACAAATAGCGTAACACCTTCGAAATTTGATCGGTTGATCACATTCAACTTCGCTAAAGCTGCAACATCATAAAATGGTAAAGTTAGTATGCTAAAGGGCGACCTGAAGTACTGGATCCTGTGCTCGTATTTCACGGCCATGCAGTGTATTTCTTTCACGAACATCCAGCTGAGAATTTGTAACAGCCCGATAATATAAATTTGTATATTATAAATTAAAAAGTCGGCAGTGGCCAAGATAAATAACTAGGAATAATTAACCTAGTTAGTCTCGAATTCTAAAAATAATGAGGAAATTACTTGTCAAACCCTTTATACGAACTTGAGGAAAGTTGAGGGGCTAAACATGAAAAAACTAGAAATTTGTTTTAGTTAAATATAACATAACACCAAAACACACACTAAGTGTGTGTTCTGGTCGTAGGAATCACATGAGCGAACATGGTCTCCTTCAACTTAACCCTAACTTGCAAAATTGATCAAATTAAGAAGGCAAATCGAATCCAAATCGAAATTCATGCTCAAATTAGTGATCAACTCAGTGAAGGGATCACAAGGTATGTCAAATTTCACTATTTGGTTCCATCTTGAATTCTTGATGAACTTAGGAAATCGAAAATTTGAGCTTGCATGATTGATGTTTGAGTGAAACTAGGATGAATCCATATTTAGGAACGAACCCTAGTTAATAAATTGATAAATTTGTTTTCATAATGGTGAAACTCATAATCACCACTTAGGTGTTTAATGGGTTTTGTAGAATAATGAAGAACACTAGAGTTATGATCCTAAATTGGGTGTTATTTGGGCTCTATGAAGTAACTCTAGATATTGATGTGTAAACTAGACATTTGAATTTGTAAAAGATGTTAAAATTGGCTAAATAACTAGTCATGAAACTTGATTGTTGATTTTGTAAAAATTATGCCCTTTAGGTGTTTGTAGAAATGCCTAAAAGAAAGCTAAATGTTGAAATTTTGAACAAAAATGTATATTTGAATGTTTTGGTGAATTATGCGTTATAAGATATAACAAGAGTTCTAAACAAGTCATTGATTGAACTCTATAGGCAAAGGAATTGAATCTTCAAGCGGACAAGCCGGAGTGGATATGCGCTTGAAGGAAAAGTCCTAAAGGTTCGTAACTTTTAGTTTCGTCACATTATGCATAAACGTTTGATTATAGTTCATTAGTGGTGTCGTAGTGTAAAATACGCATTTGATGTGTCATTGAAGTGACGAAGCTCACTCGACAACCAAACGGGTTAAAATAACGGTTAGAATAAGTTTGGCATGTCATTGAGGTGATGGTTTTCACTCGACAACCAAACGTGTCAAAATTATGTTTAAAAACGATAAGGTTTTGAGTGACTTGAATGTCACACAACGAAATTGAAGTGCGTAGCCAAGAAATGGATACGCTAGATTGAATTAACGAACCCTTGATAATGCGTCAAAAGTTTAGAACTATACCTTGTAGAATTTGCATAAATAAGCATGCTTGAAACATTGATAACAAGCATGACACCATTGCGTGCGCAAACCATGGGATGGAAGCGAAATGCCAATGTTGAGAAGCCTGGGGAATGGGTAAGTATGTTTAGAAACAACTATTGATGAATAACATATAGTATGACATATACCAAAACGGGTCGAATATTTGAAACATAAGTATTTATAAGTCGTCCGGTTATAATCCAGATTTCGACACGAACAAAGATGGTAAATGGATCCATATTTTAATTACGGACGTGTGGGAAAAAGAATCCCGCAAAACGGATATGTAGAATAGAAGTTATGACGTTTAGAAGTTGGGATTTGGTCAAAAAATCATAGCTGGGCATTTGCAGCCCAAATAAACGAAACTTTCTGTTAAAAAGTGGTCGTCGCGCCCCGCGACGGATAAAGGGAAGTTTGTCGCGGCCCGCCACGGACTGTGGCGACCCGGGAAGGCCAAGACCAAACCTGTCGCGTCCCACGACAGGCATTCAGAGCTAGAAAATTATTATTTTGTTTATTTTGAACTCCAGACTTGTTTAAACTTGTTATTTAACTATCAAAACTAACTTTTACGTTGGTTTTGAATTTAGGTGATTGTAGTGAACTCCCAGATGAAGATCAAGTGATTATCAAGGACCGAATACACATCCAAACAAAGCTTTCACGTTGATCTATTTTGTTTTAGTTATAACTGAGTCTTGTAAACACCTAATACTATATTTTGAATGATTTAAACATGTTTGAATGTTAACGTGACAAAGTTTTTGTAAGGTTGCATTTTAATATGTATAAAATGCACACTTTATTATTATAATTTGTGACACCTGTGCCTCTGCGACCATCAAACAAATACCAAATTTATGAAATATTGTGTTTCATTCTTGGGATTTGTAAAAATATGTGTATCGATTGCACATATCAATTCTTGATCGATTTCGAGCTTTAAATCGCCTTTTGGAAGGTTATACGCGCACTGATGCGTAAGTATAACTAGTTTAATGCAACGAACACTCCAGAATAGTGAAATAGGCTTAACATACCTTAAATAACCTTTACAAAACTTAGAAATAAGTTTTGGAGGGTTTGGTGTGGCGAAATCAAGTTTATTCGCTCACAGGGACTAATTTCAACAAACTGCGAAAGTATGCCGATTTGTACTGTAACGAACATTCTGGAACTTGATCATAAGTTAAATATGCCCTAAATATCCTTTACATGGCTTAGAAATAGGATTTGAGGTGTTTGGTGCGCAAAAATAAACTTTCTTGATCAATAGGGACTGAAAGCGTCAAAAAGTGCATAAGTTTGCATTGTCGCGCATATCTTACGTTCTGAATACATCCAGACATCCAAAAATTTATGTAATCATTAAAATATTTTATTTTAGTGATTGGCTTGATAAAAATCCTTTCGTCGCGTAATTGGGATCGTTTTTCGCTTTCGTTCATGTTTCGTCGTAATTAACCGAATAACGCAACCGTACGGCCAAACGAACTAACATCCGGGATATTTTTGAGCATGTTTCAAGTTCCCTATACTTTAACTTCATTTTAGAGCCTTGAAATGAGGTTAACGGGGTTTAAACGCATCAAAAATGGCCTAAATGAGCTGCAGGGACCAAACCTGCCATTTTTGCAAAGTTTCTGGTAGCTGGTACATGGTGGCAGTGCGCCACCACCATGAGGCTTTGCCGTGGCACGACGCCACGGCCCTATCTGGGCAGAAACACCATTTTTGCACTTGCAGGTCCATTTTCAGCATTTCTCTTGAAGTTTTGGGGCTATTTTGTAACATTTTCAATACCGTTTGCTGGTTTTGGGGCACCCATAGTATCCCAAAACCATGTGCCATATGTGTACGGTCCAGATTGATGCTCGTTTATCGAGGAACGATCTTAACGGTTCTTGGTTTTCTATAAATAGCAACACCCACTTCACTCCCAAACTCACACCTTTGAATCTGAATTGGTTCTCTAAGTTGATGTGTTTATTACTTCATACCTGAGAATATTCGGATCAAAGCTTCCGTTCTTGGACCCGTTGTAAGTCCTCTTTTGTTCTTTTATGCGTTTTAGCACGAAAGTCAAACTTTGTTTGACTTTCTGCATTGACCAGTTTATGGTCAACATGAAGTTCGTTTGAACTTCATAACGTGAGCGTAATCATGATGGTTTTAGTCTCTCGTGACTATACCTACTGATTACCACGTTATTTAGCAATAGTGACGAGTCGTAGTTTCGGCCAGAATACGCGTTTATGTGTATTTTGTAACCAAACTACTCTTGGGTATCAAAACCGTTTGTTTTGATGCCAAACCTGTTTTCAAACCTTGTTAAACATGTTTTAACATGTTTAGCTTGTCGCTATAGGTTTAGTGCTTATATAGGGTCATAAAGGTAAGCGGTCTAAACAACCACTTAGACTTTCGAACCCGACCCGTTTGGTCGATCGTTAGGATCCGACCAAACACATTAGGTGACCATAGTTGTATAGGGAATAACCTTCCGAGGTTATACCTTATGGTCACTTCGTTTAAGTAGTTGTATGATAGGTAGTTTATATGCCTTAGGTAAATGATCAAAATGCCCTTTTTATGCATAAATTCATTTTAAGCATATGTAACCTAAATTTTTACATATAAACTGATTATGTAACAATATTAGACATGTTAAGGCATATTTTACTTGTCATAGGACTAGTTAGGCGGTCCGAACGCGTTTTACGCGAACGACGCGTTAAAGTAGCATAAGCTACCTAAGCGGGTCGTGATGGGTCGTAAGCACTTAGGTTAGGTTTCATTTTAGTATGTAGGATTTATTAAACCATATCATATGAGTTCCAATACTCATTTGGTTTATGAAACCTCATACTATCCAATCTTCCGAGTTAGGTCCGGTTATTAATGTAGTTACCTATATTAGGCGCCGTTTGATTTCCGTGATCCCTCTTGCTTTGCTTGGTTGTTGTTCAAGACTTCTAAGCAACCTCAAGTGAGTACATAGACCCCTCTTTTACTGTTTTCCAAACGTTTTGGGGTGAAACACATGTGCCTACTTGTTACTTTCATGCTTTCCATGTTTTCATATCATATACTTGCTATGTTCATTAGTACACTATTAGTATATGATTTCATTATGTTTTGCTATGTATGTTCACTTAACATGCTAGCACAATTGTTCTATGTTTTGAACCTTTTGTAATCGTTGGATGTATGTGAATCATTGGATATATGTGAACCATTTGTAATTATTAGATGTATGTGAACCATTTGTAACCATTTGATGTATGTGAACCATTTGTAATCATTGGATTTATGTGAACCATTTGTAACTGTTTGAGCCATTGGGTTAGGGAAGTGATTAGGTAACGGGGTGGGTGTAATGTGATAAAAGCATGGTGGATACGCCGCTGGTACTTCCTATATATAAGTGCTTTTAACACATTATATATCGTTGCGTTATCTAGATCACTTGGGTAAACGATTTTGAAATGATGTCACATAATGATGTTTTCTGAATAATATAAACCATACGAGTTTTATTAACGAGTTTCTACGAGATGTTTTACAATTTGATTTAATAAAACAAATGTTTTGGAGTTAAGAATCATGGCTACGAGATTTTATAAATTATAACCAACTTGATTTGAGTTGGTTAATTGTGTCGCAATACTATACTTTTCAAAACAAGGTTTTTATATAAATATTGCAACATGTAAAATGAGCCATGAATCTGACACTCATATAAAACCTATGTACTCGCCGGCATTTTTATGCTGACGTATTTTCACGTGTGTTTCAGGTACCATAGTTGATGATGTTTGATGATGATATTTGTGTACGCTCACATAGGAATAGACGTGGCCATAGTGACTTAATAACAATGAAAGTCTATTTGTTCATGTTTTGTTTCTAATTCCAATGTAATGTAATACATTTAATTCAATAAAACGAAATTGTTTAATCCATGGTTGTGAAACAATGATTCTGTTACAACACTCCCCGACGTTTCCACCACGTTTTGTTGTTTTACGTGGTCGGGGTGTGACATAATTGTGTTAATTTGAGACGAGCATTACAATTTGATAATCAGAGCTCAAGGTTGTTGAGAAAGTGTGTTCGGTTCGAAGCTTGATCAAACATCCGGTAAGAATTAATTATTTTAGTAGATTTTATTAAAAATTAGAAAAGGAATTGATATGATGTGCATGGGAAGAGTGCGTAATACATTCAAACCCGGAAAGTGCACTAAACATGAATGGTTTAAATAAGTTGTGAACTTGACTAAACCAACATAAAAGATGCAAATGATATAGAATGAAATGTTTAACAATTAATATAAACATTTCAGATTCAAGATGGCCGATGGAGGCAATGACAATACGGTGCCGATAGTCACCGAACAGATGAGTGAAGTGATTGCCGAAGAGGTTGGAAAGGCAATAGAGAATAGTCTATCTGGGTTTATAGAGAAGATCCAAAACACGGTGCTTACGGTAGTAGAAGAACGGATCAAAAGGTTGGAGGATAATGTCAACCAAACAAAAGAAAAGTCGGGGGAGCGGAAGGCTTGCCCGTATAACAAATTCATGGCTTGTAAGCCTTCGATCTACAACAGGGAGGTAGATCTGATAATATGTCAACGATGGCTGAGTGACATTGAAGGAGTGTTTGAAGGACCCACTGTGATGTAAGTGACTTTGTAGCTTACGGTACGGGTCAATTAAGGGGTCAAGCAAAAGACTGATGGGATAATATGAAGAAAGAGATTAGGGTTGAAGCGACGAAGAGTATGACATGGGATGAGTTTAAGGCACCATTCCTTAAACATCACAGTCCCAAGGCGGTCATTAACAGAATCAAGGAAGAATTCATCCAATTAAGGCAAAAGGGTGAATCAATCGACAAGATCACGGGTATCTTCCTTGACAAACTGAGGTTCTGTGAGGAGTTAGTGACGACAAAAGAACAGAAGATATATTATTACTACAACATGATGAGTGCGGAATATCGGGAGTTCATGACTCCCTCAAAATATGAGACTCTCACCGAGATTATAAACACTGCTCGGGAAAGAGAGATTGAGCTGAGAAAGCATGTTGAGAGGGGTGAACGAAGGGCGCAAGATGTTAATCCAAGCCCTACAAAGAAGGCAAAGATGACTGAATCTGTTAAGAGGTCGGATGCGAAAGGCGGGTCACCAAGTTGTAAAATTTGCGGGAAGGGTCATAAGGGCGAGTGTCACTTCAAGGATAAACCATGCCCTATATGTGGGAAGATTGGGCATACGACTTCATTATGCCCAGGAAAAGTCTGAGTCTGTTATAAATGCTACCAACCGGACCACAAGAAATCTGAATGTCCGGAGTTGGTCGGGAAGAAGGATGTGAAGGATACATAGACAGAGGCACAGAAAGCAAGGGCCAGATCTTTCCACCTAACCGCACCAGAAGCAAACACAGAACCTGATGTGGTCTCAGGTATATTTGCTGTAAACTCAATTCCCGTACGTGTATTGTTTGATACGAGTGCGAATAAATCCTTTATTTCACATGGATTTATTCGACATCCTTCATTCTTATTAATGAAATTACCTATGCCCTTAGAAGTCCAGATAGGTGATAACAAAAGCTTTATTGTGTGTGATGTATGCCAAAACTGCAAGTTGGGTATCGATGATGAAGAATACTCAATTGACTTGATCCCGATGTCGATGGGAGAATTTCAAGTGTTTATCGGGATGGATTGGTTATCTTGACATCACGCGAAGGTAGTATGCTTCCGTAAGGAGATAAAACTAACGTCTCCGAGCGGAAAGCATGTTACTATTTATGGTGAAAAGGGGGGTATTCCCATGGTATGTTCGATGTTGAAAGCTCATAAACTTATAAGGCATGGATGTAAAGTGTTTATGATTTATGCATGCGAACTGGAGAAAGAGTCGCCGAAGATTAGAGACGTACGTGATTATGAAGACGTGTTTCCGAAAGACTTACCAGGAATACCACCAGAACGGGAAGTAGAATTCGGAATCGAATTGGTTCCGGGTGCAAAACCCGTAGCTAAGGCGCCGTATCGGCTCGCGCCATCGGAGCTACAAGAGTTGATGTTTTAGATTCAATACTTGCTCGACAAGGGGTTCATAAGGCCGAGTGTGTCTCCGTGGGGCGCACCGATATTGTTCGTAAAGAAGAAGGACGAGAGCATGCGAATGTGTATCGATTACCGGGAGTTAAACAAACTTACGGTGAAGAATCGATACCCGCTCCTGAGAATTAACGATTTATTTAACCAACTACAAGGCGCGAGTTGGTTTTCCAAAATTGACCTTAGATCGGGGTATCATCAGTTAAAGGTCAAGGAAGAGGATGTACCGAAGACGACCTTCCGTAAAAGGTACGGACATTACGAGTTCCTCGTGATGTCTTTCGGATTGACAAATGCACCCACGGCTTTCATGGACCTCATGAACCGGGTTTGCAAACTTATGTTGGATAAATCGGTAATCGTGTTTATCGACGACATCTTGGTGTATTCTAAGAATGAAGCTGATCAGGTGCATCATCTACGCGAAGTGTTAGAGACCCTCAGACAGGAAAAATTATATGCAAAGTTTTCAAAGTGTGCTTTTTGGTTACGAGAGGTGCAATTCCTCGGGCATATTATTAGTGCCGACGGAGTATTGGTTGATCCGTAAAAAATAGAAGTAGTGTCGAAATGGATCCCTCCGAAGAATCCTTCGGAAATCAGAAGCTTCTTAGGGCTTGCGGGATATTATAGGAGATTTATACAAGATTTCTCCAAGATTGTTTCGCCATTAACCAAGTTAACTCGCAAGGAGGAAAGATTTATATGGGGTGTCGAACAAGAGAAAGCGTTCCAAACGCTCAAAGAAAAGTTAACCCACGCTCTGGTATTAACGTTGCTAGACGGAGTCGATTATATGGTAGTTTAGTCAGATGCGTCACATTCGGGTCCCGGGTGTGTTTTAATGCAACGAGACAAGGTTATAGCCTATGCCTCGAGACAGCTAAAGATTTACGAAAAGAAATAACCTACGTACGATCTTGAATTGGCGGCAGTGGTGTTTGCTTTAAAATTTTGGAGGCACTATTTGTACGGGGTGAAATGCACTATATTTACCGACCACAAGAGTCTGAAATATTTCTTTGATCAGAAGTAATTGAACATGAGGCAAAGACGGTGGTTGGAAACAGTGAAAGATTATGAATGTGAAATACATTACCATCCCGGGAAAGGCAATGTAGTGGCGAATGCATTGAGCCGAAAGGCAGATTATGCTCCTATACGGATGCGATCATTGCAGCTTGTTGTGACATCGGGTTTACTTGAACGAATCTGAGAAGCGTAAACCGAAGTAATAAAAGAAAAGAACTGGAGGAAAGAAAGAATAGTTGGTCAATTGAAGGATTTGGTAGATGGTAACAACGGGTTAAATACTCGCTTCGGAAGGACGTGGGTTCCTAACTCGTGTGGGGTTAAAAAGCTTCTATTAGACGAAACTCACAAATCCCGTTATTCTATTCATCCGGGGGCGACCAATATGTATAACAATTTGAAACAAAATTATTGGTGACCCGGAATGAAAAGAGATGTAGTAAAGTACGTGGAGAAATTCTTGACATGTTTGCAAGTCAAAGCAGAGCACCAAAAGCCCTATGGTAAACTTCAACCGTTGGATATCCCGGTTTGGAAGTGGGAACATATCACAATGGACCTATTGACCAAACTACCAAAGAAGAACCGCGGATTTGATGCTATATGGGTGGTTGTAGATAGACTGACGAAAAGTGCTCACTTCATTCCGATACGTGAGACTTATACGTCGGAAAAGATGTCGGAGGTTTATTCGAACGAAGTAGTGGCACGCCACGGAGTACCGGTATCCATCGTGTCCGATAGGGATACCCGATTTACTTCAAACTTTTGGCGTGATTTCCAAGAACAAATGGGGACAGAATTGTTCATTAGCACAACGTACCATCCTCAAACAGATGGATAGAGCGAAAGAACAATACAAACATTGGAAGACATGCTACGAGCATGTATCATCGATTTCGGAGGAAGTTGGGATGTTTACCTACCATTGGTCGAATTCTCATATAATAATAGTTATCATGCTAGTATTGGTATGGCTCCGTACGAGATGCTCTACGGTAGAAAGTGTCGAATCCCGGTGTGTTGGGGTGAGGTGGGTCCACGTGAACTCGCCCATAAAGATATAGTCTGAGCCACTAACGAGAAAATTGATATGGTTCGGGCTCATTTGAAAGCGGCCCAGGATCGCCAAAAGTCGTATGCAGATAAAAGAAGAAGACCGATCAGGTTTCAGGTCGGTGACAAGGTTATGCTTAAAGTATCTCTGTGGAAGGGGATTATCTGGTTCAGGAAAAGGGGAAAGTTAAGCCTGAGGTTTATCGGGCTGTTTAAAATCATTGAACGGGTTGGTAAAGTAGCGTACTGACTTGAATTACCGGAGGAACTGAGCGGAATACACAGTACGTTCCATGTATCACATCTCCGGAAATGTTTAGCCGAAGAGGCGGCTTATATTCACTACGACGATATTGAAGTGGATAATAGTTTCAACTATGCGGTAAAACCGGTCGCGATTCTAGATCGTAAGGTTAAAAGCTTGCTGAACAAGGAAATTAACCAAGTGAAGGTCAAATGGGAGCATAGAAGGGCTTCGGATACTACTTAGGAGTCCGAAGAGGAGATGAGACGACTCTACCCTTCATTATTTGGTACGTATTCTGGTTTCGATGACGAAACCCTTTTAAGGGGGTGGACTTATAACACCCTGAAAATATAAATTTGTATATTATAAATTAAAAAGTCGGTAGTGGCCAAGATAAATAACTAGGAATAATTAACCTAGTTAGTCACGAATTCTAAAAGTAATGAGGAAATTAGTTGTCAAACCCTTTATAAGAACTTGAGGAAAGCTGAGGGGCTAAACATGAAAAAAAACTGGAAATTTGTTTTAATTAAATATAATATAACACCAAAACATACACGAAGTGTGTGTTCTGGTCGTAGGAATCACATGAGCGAACAAGGGCTCCTTCAACTTAACCCTAACTTGCAAAATTGATCAAATTAAGAAGGAAAATCGAATCCAAATCGAAATTCAAGCTCAAATTAGTGATCACCTCAGTGAAGGGATCACAAGGTATGTCAAATTTCACTGTTTGGTTCCATCTTGAATTCTTGATGAACTTAGAAAATCGAAAATTTGAGCTTGCATGATTGATGATTGAGTGAAACTAGGATGAATCCATGTTTAGGAACGAACCCTAGTTAATAAATTGATAAATTTGTTTTCATAATGGTGAAACTCATAATCACCACTTAGGTGTTTAATGGGTTTTATAGAATAATGAAAAATACTAGAGTTATGATCCTAAATTAGGTGTTATTTGGGCTCTATGAAGTAACTCTAGATATTGATGTGTAAACTAGACATTTGAATTTGTAAAAGATGTTAAAATTGGCTAAATAACTAGTCATGAAAATTGATTGTTGATTTTGTAAAAATTATGCCCTTTAGGTGCTTGTAGAAATGCCTAAAAGAAAGCTAAATGTTGAAATTTTGAACAAAAATGCATATTTGAATGTTTTGGTAAATTATGCGTTATATGATATAATAAGAGTTCTAAACAAGTCATTGATTGAACTCTATAGGCAAAGGAATTGAATCTTCAAGTGGACAAGCCAGAGTGGATACGCGCTTGAAGGAAAAGCACTAAAGGTAAGTAACTTTTAGTTTCGTCACATTATGCATAAACATTTGATTATAGTTCGTTAGTGGTGTCGTAGTGTAATATACGCGTTTGGTGTGTCATTGAAGTGACGAAGCTCACTCGACAACTAAACGGGTTAAAATAACGGTTAGAATAAATTTGGCATCTCATTGAGGTGATGGTTTTCACTCGACAACCAAACGGGTCAAAATTATGTTTAAAAACGATAATGTTTTGAGTGACTTGAATATCACACAACGAGATTGATGTTAAGAGTGCGTAAGCCAAGAAATGGATACGCTAGATTGAATTAACGAACCCTTGATATTGGGTCAAAAGTTTAGAACTATACCTTGTAGAAATTGCATAAATAAGTATGCTTGAAACATTTATGACAAGTATGACACCATTGCATGCGCAAACCAAGGGATGGAAGTAAAACGCCAATGTTGACAAGCCCGGGGAATGGATAAGTATGTTTCGAAACAACTATTGATGAATAACATATAGTATGACATATAACAAAACAGGTCGAATATTTGAAAAATAAGGATTTATAAGTCGTCTGCTTATAATCCGGATTTCCATACGAACAAAGATGGTAAACGAATCCGTATTTTAATTATGGACGCGTGGGAAAAAGAATCGCGCAAAACGGATATGTAGAATAGAAGTTATGACGCTTAGAAGTTGGGATTTGGTCAAAAAAATCATAGCTGGGCATTTGCAGCCCAAATAAACGAAACTTTCTGTTAAAAAGTGGTCTTCGCACCCCGCGACGGATAAAGGAAAGTTTGTCGCGGCCCGCCACGGACTGTGGCGACCCGCGAAGGCCAAGACCAAACCTGTCGTGGCCCGCGACAGGCATTCAGAGCTGAAAAAGTATTATTTTGTTTATTCTGAACTCCGGGCTTGTTTAAACTTGTTATTTAACTATCAAATCTAACTTTTACGTTGGTTTTGAATTTAGGTGATTGTAGTGAACTCTCGGATGAAAATCAAGCGATTATCAAGGACCGAGCACACATCCAAACAAAGCTTCCGCGTTGATCTTTTTTGTTTTAGTTATAACTGAATATTGTAAACACCTAATATTATATTTTGAATGATTTAAACATGTTTGAATGTTAACGTGACAAATTTTTTGTAAGGTTTCATTTTAATATGTATAAAATGCACACTTTATTATTATAATCGTGTTAATTTGAGATGGGCCTTGCAGAATTCTTCCATGAGGTCGATCTTTCTCATACTTCATGCGTTGACTTAAGCTGGAGGAGGAGCTGGCTTTGGAGTCTTTGCCAATAATTTCTTTCTCCGTTCGTCAAAAGTGTCAGTGGGAACACCCGATGTATCACGACTCTTTAACTTTTCGTCGATCTCATCCACATTATCCCTTAACCAATCGGCATTAAATGGATTGAACTCCGTACCGTCTTCGTGCACATACTTTGATTTTTTCCGCTTCACCTTCAAACATAATCTCCTCGAGATCATCCAAGTTTGCTACCTCCGGTTCGCTCGGTATCTCGTCGGTAGTAGCATGGTCTACTACCTTCATTTCCTTCAGAGCCAAAATATGTCCACTTGAGAGTTCAGACACAAACTCTCCTTCCTCTAACTCTTCACCGGTTACAGGATGACACCCCTGTAGCTCTAAAACATCTGATCTTAACACCACACCATCACCTGCTATTGAACTTTCACTAACGTGACCACTCAAGCTCTCAACCAATGCCAACTGAAGACCCATGTCTTCAATATTCTCCAACACGTCCAACATTTCCAGTTCCTCTTAAGATCCACCTGAGGCAACTGGATATGCCATGATCTGCTCTGAGCTAGAAACTACAACTTGAGTTGATGCAAAAGCTTCTGGTTGTTTAAATGAAGCAGGTGCATCTGGATTTCCCGGGTCTTCACTTTCGTGATCACACTTGCATAGTACTTCTTGTGCCTTGCACCTTTCTGACCATAAAGTGTTAACCTACTTCCTACTCATCTCAAAGGCATCTTTGATGGTATTAAAACCATCTACCAGGGTGGTATTTCTTTCGTTGTACCATTTCCTCATGTTATCATGCTTTGCAGCACGTGTTTCTGTAGATCGTTGTACTACTGCACTTCGTTCCTTCAACCTATTCATCTCAATACCACGAGCATTATCAGCCTCTCACATCTGTTGCAATTAAGCTGATCTTTCAGCATCAACAGCCTTCAACCGTTCATTCTCAGCTTGTAATTGTGAAAACAAAAAATCCACCTTTTCACCCTGATCCATTGCTGAGAACATTCTACCACATCGCTCTATGCTTTTTCGGTGAGTTGTGGATCGGTATTGTTGAGCAGAAGATGTAGCATGTTGTGGTTGAGCTTGGGTTGTTACAACAGGAGGTGTTTCAACTATAGTTGTAGTTATAGGAGGTGGTTCAGATGTTGTTGTGGGGGAAGTCATCAACACTTCAGTTTCCTCCGCTGTGAAGGCAAACTGAGGATTGACTTCGGCTTCTTGTACTGGTTCTGTTGTGATTTCAGGTTGTGTGGTTGTGGACTCTACTGATGATGCTGCAATCGTTTTCTTACTCTTTTTCTTTCTACGAACTGCTGCTTTCTTCTTTCGAAGTCGTTCTGATTCTGTATCAGATGGAACATAATCTGCATCTAGATCTGTACGAATACGTCGAACCACTCTAACACCACGCTCATCAATGTAGTGTTCATATCTAGGTTTAGTTGGATTATCGTCCGAATCTGATTTATCATCATCTCCCGGTTTTTTACCTTTATCACCACCAGGAGTACTTGCAGCACTCGCACCAACATCACCACCTTCGTCATCACCGTCGCCGTCATCACTTTCGTCATCACTATCATTATCACCTTTAACTTTCCTTTTCTTTCGACCATATTTGTCTTCGATCTTTTTCTTCAAGGTTGGTTCCTCATTGTCAGATTGACTATTATCATGACGCCACTTGTCATTTTCCGGAGAAACGTATGATGTATTTGCTAAAGCACCAAACATCTTCCGTGGAGGTGTAATTTCCTTGTAACGTTTAACAGCCACACCCTTAAATATCTTCAACGAATGCTCCATCATAACATCAATCTTTAGAACGTCGTTGTCATTCTTCAGAAGATTTGGATGTTGCACATTCATGATCATTTGAAGAAACCTTGTATACATCCCTAACTTCCTGCTACCAAAACCCATTCTTCCCAAATTCTCCTTCATGTTTGCAAAAATATACTTTGAAATACTGAACGGTTTGTTCAATATTAAAGCAACCATCAGTCCGACTAAGTCGTTATTCGCCATGTCATAACCACTTTGCCTATTGCTCAAACATTGGATAAGAATATGTAACAAGAACTTGTATCGAAGCGGCAACCAAGCTTTGTTAATCTGACCTCCCAAGATATCATCCACACACTTCATACGTAATAAACATCCACGTTGGCACTTTAGCAGAACTGAATATGGAGCATCGGGATCATCACCAAGTTGTAAAACGGTGTTGAGAATTTCAACAGAAACATCCACATCCAAGTCATTCACTCTTCCTTGTATTACTTCTTTTTCGTCAACTTCTATAACATTTGCCGAATCCCAAAATGCTTTTATTAACGTCTTGTACACGGTCATTTTATGTGTAATTGCTTCTTTAATTCTTGACTCACGCAAAAACTTTGTTATCTTGTTGAATTTAGCTAGCTTGCCATCCAGATCCAAATAAGCAACCATGTTGTGTCGTGGTTCGGACATGATTTCAACCTCCTTCTTGTCGGTTCTCTTCGTAGCTGGTTTTCGTTTCTGCTCTTTAGGTGCCATCCGATACACAAATGCAACCAAAATGAGATGAATCACAAAAACACATGGAAGCATACTTAGAAATGTTCACTGTGAACAATCTGTAAGTATGAGCCCACCCACGAAGAACCACAAAAATCCATTTACACGAAGAATCACATTTGTTTTAACAAGTATAATTTTACGAAGAACCTTTTGGGATGAATAACCTGTAACCAGGAAGAATGATTCTGTCACACCCCAACCGAGCGCGGAAACATCGGGATGAGACGAACAAATTGCTCAAAACGTCATAACACTAAAGCGACAATATAATTTAAATTCAATTTCATAAAAATACTAAATGTCATACAAACTTCAAGTAAGAATAACATTGTGTCAAACATAACATCAAAATAATTGTTTAATCTAGGTGTGTTTCTAAGTCCTCCTAAATCTCGTTTCTTCACTCAGCATTATTAAAATATGATCAACAAAAAGTTGGCGAGTATACAAGTTTTCATACATAGCATAAAATAGATTAAAAGCTTAACGATCTCATATCCAACATGAATAACATAGATACAAGTTACTAATATGCTGAAACGGTGTACTATATATTCAAACCCAAGTATACAACGCAAATTTGCCTATCCCAAGGGATTAGCCTAATGGGTGGTGCGTTAATCCTATAGCGCTATAATTGTTACGGTAGGCTAGCAAAGTTAATGAGCATACATCGACACAAAAGTTTACATAGCATACAAGTCTAACAAGCATCATATAGTTTCATGTTTAAACATACATGTTGCACCCAAAGTGTTAAAAAGTAAAATGGGGTCAAGTATACTCACGATTTTGCAAGCTTTCCACTTGGTAATTCTGTGAGTGTTTGGTTGATTACGATGGAGCACCAAGTCCTTCTACACGAAGAAACATAGGTGTATGAGTATTGGGTATTAACGAAGGAGTAAGGATTCGGAGTTTAAAGTACATGAAAGTATACATATGAGAAAATAATCATCTAGTCACATAATACTTGTTTTGACACTATGAAACCCAAAAGGGTTAGAATGTTTTCATGGGTTAAAATACCCATTAGAATCATAACAAGTTATTAAGGTCTTAGATGATTTAACTTAACATTTTTGTTAGTGCACTATGTCTATTGACTTCGTCTTGTATCATGTAATAGGATAGGTTAGGATAATCAGTGCTCGAGGTGCGAAAAACTGAGATTGGTGAGTTTATGAGTGAGTTCGCTTGAAAGTGCCAAGAGACAAGTTCAAGCGAAATCAGATCAGTTAAGTTCACTTGAAGCTGTCATCGCTTGAAGCTGTCATCGCTTGAAGCTTTCATGCTCATTTCAAACGAAACCCTCACTAGTATAAATAGGGCACTTGTGTTATTCATTTGTAATGGTTCGGATCTGAGTAGCGAAGCTCTGCCGGATTGTCTCCAGGTTGTAAATCAGTATTATATCAATATAAGAGACGTTTAAATTGAATCGAGTGTCCGTTTCATTGATTCCACCTCTGATTCGGATAAAAGACTCTTCTGATCGACTCAGTCAGGTCGTACAACGATCCTACAAGTGGTATCAAAGCACAGGAAGAAGAGTTTAACTCGATTGCATCAATTTTCTGTCTTCTACACATTCTTTTTCAAATTGGACAAGATTTTACGGACAAAATGGATTAAGTTTTTCACAGAATGTGCGAAACAGTATTTTAACAAACCCTTGAGAGTTTCAGATAAAAATTCGAAGAAAAAGTGACATAATTGGACCAAAAAACTAGCTTTCGCTTGAACAAACATTCGTGATTCGCTTGAAATCTGAGGTTCCGCTTGAAAAATGTGTTGATCTCGCTTGAAATGTATTCTGAGTTCGCTTGAAAGTGAATTGTTTGATAGTTCGCTTGAAAGTGAATTACCTGGTATTTCGCTTCAGTAGGTTTTCGCTTGAAATAGTTCACTTGGGTAGTTCGCTTGAAAGCTGCAAATCAGTGACTTCGCTTGAAGTGCTAGTTCGCTTGAAGTGTCATTGTTTGTGTTCACTTGAATTTGTTAGTCCAGTGTTTTCGCTTGAAGTTGTTTAGTAAAGGGAGTTCGCTTGAAACTCTTAGTTCGCTTGAAAGAGGATATTTCGCGTCAAGATCATTTCACGACAACTGAGTGTCAGTCTATTTCAAGTTGATTGGTATTGTTTGTACTGATTGTATTTGTTTGTTTGTCTCAGAATCATCCGAAAGAAGATGTCGAGCAAAGGTGAAGAATTTTACAACACGTTCTACAATGCCTTTACTTCAGAATCATCCGAAAGAAGATCTGAAACAAGAGAATATTCGAAGGAGATTTCAGAGAATTTGAAGTATGAGAATATGTATGGAAGCCAACAGAAACCACCGAAATTAATGAAGATTGAAGATTATAACTGGTGGAAAAACCGGTTTGAGGGTTGGGTAAAAGCTTTTGCTCTTGAAAGTTGGTTAAAATTGAAATATGGATATACAGAACTAGTAAAAGAAGGAGGAGAGTCAGTAAATGAAAAAGAATTCACAGAAATAGATATAAAAAATGTTGTAGCTGAATACAAAATGATTACATTGATCAAACAGTCAGTGAGAGAAGATATTATTTCGTTACTTGAACAAGAGAAAACATCGAAGAGTTTATGGGAAGCTTTAGAGAGAAAATGTGTAGGTACCTCTGAGATTGTGAAAAACAAAAAGAAACTGTTACGTAAAGAGTTTGATTTATTTGGTTGTATGAAAAATGAATCTGTTTGTAAAATGATCGAGAGATTTGGGCATCTGAAGATGGAGTTGGCTAGACACAAAATCACATACTCTCAAGAGGAGCTGGTTGATAAATTGTTTGACTCATTGCCAAATGATCAAGATTGGCAATACTTCGCTTTAATGTTGAAAAACACAATCAAGCCTGAAGAGTTAACAGTGGATTTGCTGATCGAAAGATTTGAAAGTCAGGAGTTGGAGATAAAGAGATCTAAAGTCAACAACTCAGCTCATCAACAGAATGTGGAGTTGTACTACAGAGGAAATCTACCACAGGCTGGGTCTCCAAGAACAACGTTTTCTGCAGAAAGCTCAAATTTTGTAAACAATGAAAGTCCTCACAGTGGTTTTCACAGTGGATCTTTTTCAACAACATCGAGCCAATCTGCATCAAAGAATGTATTCCAATGCAACATTGCAGTAGATTTGAAGAATACTCAAAATTTCAATGAGGAGTCTGCAAAGCAACAGATGGTCTTCTTAGCATCTGTGTTGGAGTCGTATGAAAGTCTTGTGGCAGGCAAGATAGGCAACACCAATCTGACGAAGGAAGACTACGATCAAATAGATCCCGAGGAGATGGAATTGATCGATATACGATGGTGTATGGCTAGTGCAGTGAGGAGGGCACAACGTTTTATGGAAATTACTGGTAGGCAGTCTATTGGTGGACCTTCTACCAAGTTAGGCTTTGACAAGTCCAAAGTGACATGCTTTAAATGCAAACAGAAAGGTCACTTTAAACGTGAGTGCAGGAATGCTTATGCTGATGATACTGCTAATCCGTTCAAGGAAGATTACTATAAGAAAGCAATCTATCATCAGAACAAGTCTGAACCTCCCAGATTGAAGCAGCCTGAAGAAAAATCAAGAGCTCTTGCAGTTATTCATGACGATGAAGGTTATGACTGGAGTCAAGTTCTACCTGAAGAAGATGCAGTTGGATATGCATTTGTAGCTGAGGTTGATCCTGATAGATGGTGGAAAATAGATTATGCAAGATGGGAAATTGAAAAATTCAGAGAATCATTCAAAGAAGCCCAGAGAGCCAAAAGATGGAATGATAAATTGGAATGTTACATGGATCCACGGGGTAATCCAGTTGTTGATCCTTCAAAGGTGGATTTTGAAGCTGTAACAAATTTGCTTCCAAGTCAGGCTACTTTCAATACAAGAAGGTTATCTAATAAAGAATATTTGCTGGAATTGGTGAGCAAGATAAAGGAAGTTTGTGAAGCGAGTCTACCAAAAGTGGTAGAAATGAAGAAGAGAAAAGAAGAAGAGTTGAAAAAGATGGTTGAAGAGGTGAAGATTACTGCAAAGCTTGCTGCTGAGAAAGAGCAGAAGATTGAAGAAGAACAGAAAGAAGAAAAAGAAGAGAACAAAGAGGAAGATCAGACAAAAGAACCGGTGCTGAAAGAGACATAGGTAAATGAATATTCTGATCTATCGAGTGTTGAAAGTGTTGATAAAAATGAGAACAAATGCAGGAATTGCATAGAAATGTGCAAATCCTGTATTGAAAAAGATGAAACAATTAAAACAAAAGATATGGAAACAAGCAAACTTGAAAATGTTTTCAAAATAAAATGTAAAGAAATGATTGAAAAAGAAGAAATTTTGAAACTAAAAGTTGAAAAATTGACACAGAAATATCAAGGTCTTGAAAAGGATAATGATGTTTATAGACAACTGTGTACAGTAAAATGTGTTGATTGTGTTGAAAAAGAAAAAAAATTTCAAGATTTTCAAAAAGAGTATGATTCTTTAAACTGGTCGAGTCAGAGAGTACAAGGGGCTTATGATACTTTGAAGAGCCAAGTCAAATGTTTTGACCAAAGATTGTCTGAAACTTTAGTCACTAAAGAAATGTATGAGAGACAGTTTAAAGAAAAGCAACTTGAATTAAACAAATGTGTTGATGAAGTTGCTAATCTCAAACAAGTTTTGGCTGAAAAAGAAAAGGTTGTTACCAAACTTCAAAGTTATCATAACTCTTTGTACATTCTCGAACGCATTTTCAACATTACACCAGATGACAAAGATACTGACAAGAACAAAAAAGGTATTGGTTCAGAATTTCATCAGGTACCACCACCATTGAGAAATAATTATACTTTTTATGATGAGGAAAAGGTGGCAAAAGGTCTGAACATAGTTGATCAATTACCTGAAAGTATCGATGTGACTTATACCAAATCTGATGAAGCTGATGATTCAGAGGTGGTAAGTAAGGTTGTTGATAGCGTTTTGAAAGATGAGTCTACAAAAGGTAAGTCTGAATCACATGATGAAAATGAAGGTAATTTTCACGATGAGTATCTGAAAAATATAAAATCTGAGAAAGTTGTGAATGATGATTCAAAAGGATTGGTTTACACCATGATTGGATCGGACAAACTATTCTTAGATATTGTATTCCCGATTCAGAATGTGATTTAAGAAAAGGTTGATAAAGTTTTCAAAATGGTTGAGATTGAGAAGTCTGAGATTCCAAAGTTTACTTGTAAAAGTTACAAATTTTTTTATAACAAACCTGGTTTCAAAAAGAAAAACATGAAGGCTGGGTTGGGTTATAAAAGGAAACAAAATTGGGAGAAAAATGAAGTGCAAAATTCTCAGGCAAAAATGAGTTTTGTTCAAGGAAAAAGTTTTAAAGAAGAGGAAAAACTCAAATTTAGACAACAGTCTATTGAAGAGTTTTGTGCTCAAAAGCAAAAGCAACAACCACAGGTTAAAGATGTTTCAAAAAGAACATGTTTCAAGTGTGATCAAATTGGACATCTTGCACGAAAGTGTCCAAATCTGAAACCTGTGGATGTTGACAAAAAGAAGGTTGAAAATGTGGAAACACATAAATCTGAGGATGTGAAACAAAGGTCAACCAGATTTGATTCGAAACAAACTTGGAGGTACAATACAAACAAGTTTGCTTTAAATCAAAGTTGGAAATCAAATCTGAACAGGTTTGATTCGAGACAGACCTGGAATTATCACACACCCATAGTTAGAACAACACAAAGTTGGCAAAAATCCGTTGATATGACAAAACCCAAAGAGTTTTGGAAACCAAAAGTTGTTGATCAAAAACAAAATGTTCAAAAAGATTCACATTTTTACAAAAGAGGTACTCCGAAAGGTAAAAAATGGAGTGCTAAAAATCAAGTAATTTTGGTAAAAGATGAAAAAGTTGAAGTCAAAGTTGATAAAGTTTTTGATGAGAAAGATTTTCCGAAGCTACATGATGAATATTGTGTTGAAATGCCTAAGGTCCAATAGACCTGGGCTAAATTGTTCAAGTAATTGAATGCTTTGAATGTGCAGGTGCTCAACAAAATCGAAGATTGTGAGAATGAAAGTTGGGGCAGCCTGGCACAGGAAGAGGTTGCTGAATCCTGGTTTGGTTGAACAGGGAGTTTAACATTTTCTGTACATAAATAAACAATATTTTCAAAAACTCTAAAAATTTGAAAAACTTAAAAATAAAAAATATGTTTGTTTTTAATTTTTTTAAAATAGAAAATTACAAAAATATGTGTTGATTGAATACGCCGAAACCCTCACGGCTGAACAAACATGATTACTTTCACAAGATTGAAAAACGGTTTTCAAACTGTCGAAAATCAATGGGTTGTAAATCATGGGGATAATTGTTGGTACTTTATATTAGTTTTTCTGCACATCAGAGCAATTTTAGCAGAAAAGGGATGGCGAGACAAAGCTATCAGCATCGTGTTGTCAAATTTTCTTTATATGATTTTGCATTTTAGGGGGAGATATATTGTTGTCAGAAAATACAAAAACATTTGAAAATTTGAAAATCCAAAAACATGATAAAATTAAAAAAATTGAGTTTTGTGTAAAAAGAGGAAATGATAGTACATCAGTAGACAGTTACTGTACGCTAAAGAATTGGAAAGTTAAAATGTGTTAAACAATCTCACCGTGGATGTGTCGGTAGATTTTTATACATTTAGTAAACTTTTTCGGGATATAAACCTAAATTCAAACTTGCTTATTTCGTGGGGAACACTACTTGGATATATAGGTAACCCTTGAAATCTTGTTTGAAAGGTCCCTCTTTCTGAGATACTAGGTCTTTATACTTAGTGATATCTGGGGTATTATTCCGGGACTTCTGCTGAATGGAAGTTCTGACCTAGTCCTCGAATAATACTTTCTGGATTGCTTGAAACATAGCGCAGCCCTCAGCAAATTGATGAAACAATAAAATTGATAGTCATTGTTGTTGAAGAAAATATCCTCTAAAGGGGACACACCTAAAGTCGAACCGTCATATCTCTGCTGAACGGAAGTTCTGACCTGAGCTCTCACGGTTTCGTACTATAATTTATTCCCCTTACAGATGTCATCTAGGTATACTCACCTGTAAGACTGAATATTGGGATCTGGATACGGGAGTATATTCAAGAGGTGGGACACATGAATGAGTTTAAGTTCTTAAAATATCTAATTCGTATCCTGAATCAGTTGAAATTTGTATGAAAATTTAAGTGGATCAGTATATCGACAATCTAAGTGAATTGTTTAATTCTTAATGTGTAAATAAGCTCAACGGTACTTGTGACTTATCAAAAACTGATATGATCCTCTGACGCATACTCAAACAAAAATATTGTCTGTAAATATGTGTGTACATATTTCTTTATTGCTTTACATTTCAGAAAATCACAAAAAGATTTTTGATTTCTACTTTATTTTCGACAACTGATGTCTGAGTGCTGAGTTTCAAAATCTAAGTAAGCTGATTGTGTTTCTGAAAACAAAACAAGTTCATTAATTTGAAACATGAAATTTTTTAACAAAAATCAAAAACAGTTTGTGATATCTCCAAGGTCATTAAGTTGGACTTGGATGATTAACTGTGGGGGATTTGGTTGCATATATTGTTAAAGAGTCAGTTTTCGATTCTGAAACTGCAGAATATTCATAAGATGTGTTAGTTTAAAAAAATTGAGTAAGCCAGGTTACAATTCCTGGATGTACTGAAATTTGAAATGCTGTTACTTATAAGTGGTTGAGTGATTGCAGGTATGATACCAGACTACGATCCCGGAAGCTGAGTCTATGGGGAGTCTGAAGACGAGCTCAAAGCTAGGGGGAGCTTGTAGCAGGAAAGAAATGTGTCGATCCCTAAAGCACGGAAGCTTGACGAAAGGGGGAGCCTGAAGAAAGAAAGAGCCAGAGATAGATCCTGGTACAACATTTCAAAGAAGAGAAAGATTGATAGGATGCTTACAATGATAGACATTTTGGATAGAGCTTGAAGACTGATCAAGACTGAAGAGGTGTCATGATAGAGATTAGACACTGAAGACATCGTCAATATCCAAGGGGGAGTCTGTTAGTGCACTATGTCTATTGACTTCGTCTTGTATCATGTAATAGGATAGGTTAGGATAATCAGTGCGAAAAACTGAGATTAGTGAGTTTATGAGTGAGTTCGCTTGAAAGTGCCAAGAGACAAGTTCAAGCGAAATCAGATCAGTTAAGTTCACTTGAAGATGTCATCGCTTGAAGCTGACATCGCTTGAAGCTGTCATTCTCATTTCAAGCGAAACCCTCACTAGTATAAATAGGGCACTTGTGTTATTCATTTGTAATGGTTCGGATCTGAGTAGCGAAGCTCTGCCGGATTGTCTCCAGGTTGTAAATTAGTATTATATCAATATAAGAGACGTTTAAATTGAATTGAGTGTCCGTTTCATTGATTCCGCCTCTGATTCGGATAAAAGACTCTTCTGATCGACTCAGTCAGGTCGTACAACGATCCTACAATTTTGACAAATTACCACTAGGTCATCATCAAAGATTTGGTTACTGACGTGCTATCGTGGTACACGCAAATTTAATCCAAATAACAACTATAGATAGTGGTAAATGGGTATCGAACTCAGGGAGTATGTGGAAAATGTGTGATTTTATAGCTTTGCACTTAAAGTAAAATTAACCTAATTTGCAGAAAGTAAAGATCAATAATTTGGATTGTTTGGTTTTAAAACTAAAATTAACTAAAAACTTCAAATCAAAGGTTGGTTGTAAAGCAGATTATAAGAAAGCGACCATCCTAAACTTCCGTTTTGCTTTTGACAATTGTGTTTAAATTCACTAGAAAGAATCACATAGACATGATTCACGTATGATTGTTTGTTCGTGATAAAAGGGAACTAAGTACTCGGATTATGAAAATGCGTGGTTGTTACCCAATAACCAATTGACTAATATTCAACCCTAATCCCTCCCGTGATATCTCGATTGTCAACGACACCAAGAACGTACGGTTTAGAATATGATCATAACATCTGTTATGGGTCATTTTCTAAACATACATATCTTGACCAATATCCTGCTTTTTATTGTTTATTTGTGACCAGGATGCTGGACGAGGATATTGCTAACATCTTGGGCGATATCCTGAGGTTGATCGAATTAATCACGTGTAGGTTAAAGACTGGGACTTGCCAACGGTCAAATGGACTTCATCTCCTCAAGACTCGGGCGTATTTGTTATGGGAGAGACGTTGAACCCGAAAGACTAGGTCTACAACGTTCGACTGAGGAATATTCGCTGGATCCTGGTTATTTAGGATAGTTTGTTACATTTGTTTTACTATAAATAGATGGGGGCGGATCAGATTAAGGCACAACAAAACTTTCACACACTCTCGAACACTTTTGCTCTCTAGCTTTCAGCAGTCACTACACACAAACACTTGTAATCGAATTACATTGTAACACCTAGTTGATCCGCACCACATCCTGCACTGTATCCTGATATTTGAAGCAATAGAAGAACAAGGCAGCTGCGATTGTCCGCTCCCGAGGTTTTGTGCCGGCGATCTAGATTGATCAAGGGCTTTCCTCGTACATCACGTGTCAACCTTTACTTTTCTGCTCATTGTTTGATCACAGATTCAGCTCTATATCTTGAGCCGTATCCTGAAACTGTTTTTATAACTAACTTGGTTAACATATTTTTCACACGTAATTTTAGCACACTACCTCACTAAACTAATTTGATCACTAAATTGCTTCAGTAATTTTTGACCAAAACAATTTGGCGCCTACCGTGGGGCAAGTGGTGCTCTCTTTACTAAAAATCTTTGTGAAATCATTAATCGGTTTTCTGTTTTCGAAACTTTTTGCCACATTGTTTACAATGGCCTAAAGATCAAACATGAGCTCCTCCACTATGTCTGCTATAACTTTTGCTACTACCGGTTCGGTGCTTCCACCACCTCCTCCAAGGATGCCAGTTTCTTCACAACCTCAAGATGTTATCCCTACTCGGAGTGTTCAGGGATCTGCTCTCGTTTTAGCCTCTAATGATGAAATTCTAACTTTATTTGGAAGTGTGCAGGAACAAATGAGGCAGCAACAGGAAACTAACCAAATGCTGTTAAGAGAAATACAACTCTTAAAAGCTAGCTCGAGTAGACCTGCTGAAGAAACTGTCACTCCTATACAGCCCAGGGCTTTGAACTTCAGTTCCGCGGTTTACACTGAGGATAACAGGGGGAACATCGTCCCAAGCCATTCTCAGAATCATACTCCTGAGATACCCTCCTCGGTCAGAATGTCGACTGTGAGGAGTTCAGGATATGCTTCAGGATATGGCCAAAATCCTCAGACTGGTAATGTGTCAAATAATAATATTCTTGCTACTAACAACAATGGGCCTTTGCAGGATGCAGGTATGACGTCAACATTTACCAGGGAGCTCCAGAAATTGAAGGACATGATATCCAGTGTACCTGGAGTGGTCCAGCCAATTCCGGAAGTATCCCAAGACAGCCACAGGATATCCCGCTTTGCGTATCCTATCTGTGATGCTGAAATCCCAAAAAGATTCCAGACTCCCAACATGAAACTGTATGACGGGACTACGGATCCTGAGGAGCATATTGCCCAGTATAGGGAACGGATGGAAATCAATCCTATCCCTCCAGATCTCAAGGAAGCATGCTTATGCAAGGGATTCGGTTCTACCTTGACAGGATCAGCCTTAAAATGGCTGTTAAACGTCCCTCCTCACTCAATTACTTCGTTTGCTCATTTGGTTAATTTATTTAACAGTCAATTTTCTTGTAGTCGGAGTTTTGAGAAACTAACCAGTGACCTTTACAGGATAACTCAAGGATCTCAGGAATCCTTGAGGGATTATGTGAACAAGTTCAGTAGAGAATCCTTGGACATCCCACATCTTGATGTTGCAACAGCTGTGCAAGCTTTTAAGATGGGGTTACAAAAGGATTCTCAGTTTTATCAGGATCTTGTAATGAATCCCTGCAGGAATCTCGACGAAGCTCGTAACAGGGCTTTGAGATACATCCGTTTGGAAGATGACAAGAAGATGCAAGAGAGGATGAATTCTACCTCAACCTATGAATTTACCAACAGGAAATCAGAATCCTCATATAAGCCATATCGCCCCAAGCCATATGGCAGAAATGATAACAAGAAAGTGAATGTTGTTGAAGACGAGGATCCTGAAGAATATCCTGACTTGTCTGAATACTGCTTTTCTGTTAATATACCTAAGTTAATGTATGCTATGCAGGGTTTAGGGGACAAAGCTAGGTGGCCTCGAAAGAACCAGCAGAAAGCTGATTGGAAGGATAAATCCAAATGATGTGCCTTCCATGAAGACTTCGGACATATGACCGAGGATTGCATTGCTTTAAGGAAAAAAATAAGTTACCTGTTAAGCAAAGGGTATCTGAAGGATTTGCTGGGAAGAAAGAAGAATAAAGGGCAGGATCCCGAGAAGGATCCTGAACGAGCAGCATCACCCCCAGCAGATGCCAAGATAATTAACTTTATTTCAGGAGGATCCGACATTTGTGGGACTTCGTATTCGGCGGCTAAGAGACATGAAAAGGAAGCTAAGAGTGAAAGGGGAGACAAACCAGTCAGGATGACTACCCTCACAACTGATAAAGTGATCACTTTCGATAGTGATGATAGGGATACTGTTCAGGATCCTCACCATGATGCTTTGGTAATAACATTATATGTGGCTAACCATTTTGTACGCAGGATATTGGTGGACAACGGTAGTTCTGTCAATATAATTCAGCTGGAAACATTGAAAAGGATGAATGTATCTCCGATGGACATTACTTCGAAGTCCACTGTGCTCGTTGGTTTCAGTGGAGAAGCTAGAAATACTATAGGGGAGATAAAGTTACCAGTATATGTTGAAGGGGTCAACTCGATACAACGCTTCTGTGTGATGGACTCCTTATCCTGCTATAACATCATACTAAGCAGGCTGTGGATCTATGACATGAAGGCTGTGCCTTCAACTTATCACCAATGGATCAAGATTCCAACCCCTTGGGGGGTCGTCAAAGTTGATAGTGATCAGCAGGAGGCAAAGGAATGCTACACATCCTCGATGAAATCCTCGACCAAGCCTAATCCAGCATAGCAATTAAAGATGCGGGTCCGGGATACCTTGGAAGCTTCGGAGCAGGATGTGAAGAAAGTTATCCTGGATCAGGATAATCCTGATATCTCGGTGCTCGTCGGAACCAGTATCCCTCGGGATATTGAAGAACAATTAACTGACTTTTTGAAGTGCAGGATGTCAACGTTTGCATGGAAGCATGAGGATATGACAGGTATATCCAAAGACATTATTACTCACAAGCTTGGAATTGACAAGTCGTTCAAGCCTGTTCAGCAAAAAAAGAAGGAAGTTTGCTCCTAAGCGAAATATAATCATCCAAGAGGAAGTTGAAAGATTGTTAAAGTCCAAAATGATCCGAGAAGTCAAGTTCCCAAGATGGTTGGCGAATGTGGTCGTAGTGCAGAAGAAAAATGGGAAATGGAGAGTTTGTGTAGATTACACAGACTTGAATAAGGCTTGTCCTAAAGACCCATTCCCCCTTCCTTATATTGATGCAATGGTGGATGCTACTGCTGGGCATGAGATGTTAACGTTCATGGACGCATCCTCGGGATTTCAGCAGATTCAAATGGAGCCTTTGGACCAGGAGGATACTGCTTTCATGACACCAACAGGTATTTATTGCTATACTGCTATGCCTTTCGGTTTGAAAAATGCAGGTGCAACATACCAGAGATTGGTGAATATGATGTTCAAAGATAAGCTGGGGGACACCATGGAGGTATATATTGACGATATGGTAGTAAAATCTAGAAAGGCTGAGGATCACCTCCAGGATATCAAGGGAGCATTTGATATCCTGGATCAATACAACATGAAGCTAAATCGTGCTAAGTGCCATTTCGGAGTGGGGGCAGGAAAGTTTTTAGGATATATGGTGACTAAAAGAGGAATAGAGGCAAGCCCGGAGCAGATTAAAGCCATCCTGGATATCAAATCACCTTCAAATATGAAGGATGTTCAACGACTAACAGGCCGAGTAGCAGCGTTGAACAGATTTATTTCAAGATCCTCGGAAAAGTGCAAGGAATTTTATGATATCCTCAAAACGAACAAGAAGTTCAAATGGGGAGCAAAGCATGAAGCTGCCTTGCAGGATTTGAAGCGGCCTTGCAGGATTTGAAGCGATATCTCTCAACTGCACCTCTATTGATGAAGCCTGAGAATGGTGAACCACTATCCCTATACCTCGCTGTATCAGGGAATGCTGTAAGTGCTGTTCTTATAAAGGATCATGATGGTCAGCAGTATCCTGTTTATTATGTTGGTAAAAGTTTGTTAGATGCTGAAACTAGATATTCTCATTTAGAAAAATTGATACTAGCATTAGTTATGGCATCAACGAAGCTTAGACATTACTTTGAGACACATAGAATTCATGTTAAAACAAATTATCCTGTCAAAAATGTGCTTAGGAAACCAGAAATGTCAGGCAGGATGGCTAAGTGGTCAGTAAAGTTGAGTGCTTATGGTTTAGTATATGAACCTAGAAATGCCATAAAGTCTCAAGCTTTAGCTGACTTTGTGGCTGATTTCAGTAGTGACATTCAGGATGAGGTAGACCTAGAAGTCCAACAGTTAGGAGAATCCTCAGGATCCTGGACATTATATACTGATGGTGCATCTAATGTAAGAGGAGTAGGATTAGGTATACTACTAAAATCGCCACAGGGGGACATATTACCCCAGGCTATTAGAAGTGAATTTCCTTCTACTAATAATGAAGCAGAGTATGAGGCTTTAATTGCAGGATTAGAGTTGGCTAAGAATATGAGTATCAAGAATTTGCAAGTATATGTTGACTCCTTGTTAATTACTAACCATTTTAATGGATCCTATGCAGTTAAAGGTGAGAAATTAATCAAATACCTCGATATTCTCAAAAAATTAGCAGGATATTTCGATGTTTTTACACTTAAACAGGTACCAAGGGAGGATAATGCTGAAGCAGATGCCTTAGCAAATCTGGGATCATCAATCAGGATACCAGAAGGAACCCAAATACCAATATTACACATCTTGTATCCTACAACGAATCCTCAGGATAAAGAAGTAGCGGATTTTCAGGATCCTGGAGCAGAGTATCCTGAAAGGGATCCTGAATCGTGGACGGCTCCAATCATGAGATATCTCAAGGAAGGACACATCCCCGGAAATGAAAATCCTAAGGCATTTAGGATGAAGGTATCACGATTCACTATTATAAATAATGTTTTATACAAGAAATCTCTTGCAGGACCGTATTTGAGGTGTTTGGAGGATCCTGAAGCCAAAGAAGTACTTCAGGATATACATGAAGGGGATTGTGGTAACCATACTGGGGGCAGGTCATTATTCTCAAAAGTATTAAGGACAGGATATTATTGGCCGACAATGAGAAAAGATGCCGCAGAATATGCTCGAAGATGTGATGCATGTCAAAGACATAGTAACATATTACATCAGCCTGCTGAACCGCTGTATCCTATCGTTTCCCCTTGGCCATTTTTGAAGTGGGGGATGGATATAGTGGGAAAGCTTCCAAAGGCTCCAGGAGGGAAGGTTTTTATGTTGGCAATGACAGATTATTTCTCCAAATGGGTTGAAGCCGAGGCATTTGTCCAAGTTAGGGATCAAGAAGTGGTATCCTTCATAGGGAGAAATATCCTGACCAGATTCGGAGTACCAGCCGAGATAATCTGTGACAATGGTTCTCAGTTTATAAGTAAGAGGACTACTGACTTTTGCAAGAGTTGGGGAATCAAAATGATTACGTCTACTCCTGTACATCCTCAAGCAAATGGACAAGCTGAATCTTCAAACAAGATAATTGTCAACAACTTGAAGAAAAGATTAGGGGCCAAGAAAGGGAGATGGGTAGAAGAATTACCCTTTGTTTTGTGGGCTGATAGAACGACGGTAAAAAATGCAACTGGTCAAACCCCGTTTTCCTTAGTATTTGGAGCAGAAGCAGTGATCCCGACAGAAATGGTGATACCTACAGCAAGATCCAACCTCGGGAATCCTGAGCAGAATCCTGAAGTCCTATGCCAGGAATTGGATACTATTGATGAAACAAGAGATGCAGCAAGGCTGAGGATGGCAGCATATCAACAAAGAATATCCAGAGCATATAACAAGAATATTAGGACCAGAAGATTTAAGGTTGGAGATTGGGTGTTAAGAAAGGCTTTTCAGAATACTACTAATCCTGCTGACGGAAAGTTAGCTCCAAAATGGGAAGGACCATATGAGGTTGAATCAGAATCAGGAAAAGGTGCATACCGACTCAAGAATATGGAGGGGGATATGCTACCGAGATCTTGGAATGCTATACACCTCAAGCTTTATTTCAAGTGAGTTTGGGATTTAATTCCTAATTCAGGATGGTATGAATTCTATCTTTTTTAATATGTTTGATTTGATTTGTTCTTTGAAACCCAATACTAACTTAAGCATCGGAGGGGTGTTAGCCAAGCTAACACCCACTTTAGTTTAAAGGTGTTTTGCAGAATATGCTTCGGGATATAGCTCCAGGATACACGCTCAGGATACTTCGAAGGATTAGAGGATTGGCCCCCTCTCTCACGTATAAGGGATCCTGATCCCTTCACAGGTTTAAAGGTATTCACCTTTCTTCCGAATTGGGTTTAAACACCCCGCCTGGAGCGCAAGTTATTCGGGAATAGTTCAAGGTGGCGGGACCAGTCCATGTAAAAGTGGCTGACAATTTCGTTACTATTGGCTATATCCTGAATCCTAAAGGTATATGAGGATTGATCACCCTCTCTCACGAAAGGGTATTTTCATACTCTCTAAGGTTTAAAGGTTTCCACCTTTCTAAGTCTTGGAGTTTATACACTCTCGCCTGTAGCGCATGAAAATTTGGGATTTCCCCCAGAATTCAAGGGATTTATCTCCAGTACATTCTTGGGTTTTACCCCTGTACCATGAAAAATTGTCTATACAATGGGAACTGATATCCAGAAGATTTCTAAGTATTTGAAGACATTGTACACAGGGGACATTCCTACTAAGGCAATGGTGTAAAGCTCAAAGGATAAGGCTCGGAACTAATGCACTAAGTGTCTCAGACAGGGGACATCTTCATTGGAAGAGTTGCAAAGGGATTGAGGTTTGATAATAGGGTTTTACCCTATTCCTGGTATGATCTTTCCTTTGTAAACATCGTTTAAGTTTTTGACAATACTATGTTTGGTAAAAGGTTAAACATCCTGATTAGGATAAATTCTCGGGATATATTCTCAAAATATATTTTCAAAATACTTTTCAGGATATTTGATTAAGATATATGAAACTGGTACTAGTTTGAAACTTTAATTAAGCAAGTATCGTCATAATAGGTTTTAAAATGGACTATCTTTTAACTTTCTCTAAAGGTGATTAAATTTTTAGAAATTATGTTTAATAAAAGTTTTGGTAATTTATCACTGAGTATATTGATCAGGATATTTTCAAAAGATAACAGTACAAAATTTTTACAAAGCTAAGAATTACATTAAGTAACGCATGGCAAAAACTTAAAAAGCGATAACAAATAAGTCAAGAGATAGTTATGTTATTAACATGTCAAAAGTGGTGCTTTTGGTTTCACCTCAAACCGAGGCCCATCCGCCAAAAGCACGATTAGTTTTTATCATACCTACTTAACGGTTGAAGGTTTTATCTCAAAGCGAAACCTATTTACCTTCAACCGTTACGACGTTCAAAACAGATTATACTAACTGATGACCAAGGGCTTCATCCTGAAACCCAGGACCCATCCACCTTTGGTCATCATATTGTTCTAATGCAGGAAATATAAATTGTTCAAAGACAGGAAATGTAAATTGTTTTGCAGACCATAACCATGAAATTTTAAAAAGTGGGCTCCGGCCTCAGCACATATATCCATCATCGCCCACATCGCTGCATTTAAGGGTCAGCTCCCTCCTTCATCGTGACATCTCCACCAGTATCCTTTCCAACATTCTTCTCAGCATCATCAGCAGCATCCTCTCCATCAGCATTTGCTCCAGAGTCACCACCAGCATCCTTTGAAGCCCCAGCATCATCCACCTTCTCAGTTACCTTGGTGGGCTCCTCTGCGACAGGTTTTGAAGGGGGCTCCACAGGATTGCCGCCAAGATCTTTCAATTTCATCTCCCAGGCTTTGATGTTCCATGAGGGGCATTCGATGCCCAGGGCCCTAGCCTCGTAAGCCATTTTTAGTCTGGCCTGGAGGAGGGAGATGATGATTGAATTCTTAAGGCTCTCCCGGTATGAAGCCATGTCTTGTTCATGCTGAACCTGGGCCGCGTCAGACTTAGCTTGAGCCTCTTGGGTGATCTTTTGGATGGCAGCCTGGTGATCTTGAGCCATGGCTTTATACTTAGCTTCATAGTGTTTAGACTTGGCGGTGGCGATTGCTGCTTGATCCATGATGGTAGCTTCAGCCTTCTTTAGTTTGCTTTCTAGCATGACATTTAGGCCACATGTGTCCTCATAAAGGAATACCAGCGTTCAAGGCCCTGCAAGGTAAAGAAACAGGTGTTGTTCTAAATGTACATTTCTACTTAGCATATGGTGCAGGATACGAGTCAGGATAGTAACCTGGTTAAGGAAGCCGGTCATGAATTTGCTGGATTCTATAAACCCGTGGTTCTCGAATGGGAACACGTGAGGTGTAGCGGGAGGTTCAACTTCTTTTCTCTTTCGGGAACTAGAGGCCCGGGTCCGGGATGCCGGAGGAGCTTTGGGAGCGGTGGTGGTCTTCGAGCTGGTAGGCTTCGGTGTGACGGATGACTTTGGATTGGATTCTTGCTTGGTAGGCGCGAGGCTAGAGTAGCTATCCAACTCGTCGAGTTGGAAGCCTTCGAGGTTAATAACTGGCACTGCACAAGGGAAGATGTTTTAGACTTGTTATATCTCTATACAATAAAATAAAAAAAAAATAATTCCTGAAAATATGCTTACCTGACATGTTGGAACTTGATCTTTGACTTGAGCTTGTGAGGAGCAGGTTAAAGGTTCTTTCACCCTCTGGAAGCTTGTAGATCTCTTTTATTCTTCCTTCCGATTCAGCACTAGGGGAGCTAGTTCTTTAAAGTTTGCTGCAAGAAAAGAAATAAACACATCAGGATGTTGGTTTAGGATGGAGGTTCGGGATATGATTGGGGATATTCCTAAAACCCTAAATCCTACCGGAAGTCAACCAGGTTTTAGGAAGGTCAAAACCCTTATCAATGGAGTCTCTTTTCATAAAAAAAAAAAAATTTCTTGTCCACTTATCCTCATTCTTGGTAGCCTTGAGGATGAGAGGGTCTTTGGAAATAGAGAATAGAAGGAATCGGCTGGAACCATGAGATCTTAAACGATAAGCCATCGGCAAATCCTCGATGCACAGGTCGGGCATGTGATGAGCCTTAATTCCTTCCAAGGTGACTAATACGCGCCAAACCATGGGCATGATTTGGGCAAAGCTAAGGCCGGTAAGTTCGAAAAATCGAGAAATAAAAGGTGAAAACGGGTATTGGAGTCCTATGGAGAAAGGATAGGCAAAAAAACAGACCCATTTGTCGGAACAAAAATCCGATCGGACCTCTCGGTCGAATGGACGGAAGATTGTCCCGGCGAGAAAGGCACCGGAAGCTCGTAGGGCTACGATGTCGGAATTATCGAAAGAACACACCTCTTTTGAAGGTTTCTTAAGCAAATTTTGTTTATGGAATGGGGAAACAGAGTCCGCCATTTGCGATCTGGTGCGGGTCGCCATGAAGGATCACAATCGGAGAAAAGGAGATGTAAACAAGGAAAATAGAAAAAAGAGAGAGAAAAGTACCTGATATTCGGTTGAAGATAAAGATAATCATAATGAGAAGTCCCTCGGTTGATATAGGCTGAATGTAGGGGGTAAAGAGTAAATAACGCTTTGGAAGTTGCACCACTGTCATTTCAAGGGTCTCGTCGTATTGATTGCCTTAAGTTATGAGATAAAACTTTTAAAATATATCCATTGGATTGGTATACCAACCGATATATTTGGGGACAATTGTTATGGGTCATTTTCAAAACATACATATCTTGACCAATATCCTGCTTTTTATTGTTTATTTGTGACCAGGATGCTGGAGAGGATATTGCTAACATCTTGGGCGATATCCTGAGGTTGATCGAATTAATCACGTGCAGGTTAAATACTGGGACTTGCCAACGGTCAAATGGACTTCATCTCCTCAAGACTCGGGCGTATTTGTTATGGGAGAGACGTTGAACCCGAAAGACTAGGTCTACAACGTTCGACTGAGGAATATTCGCTGGATCCCGGTTATTTAGGATGGTTTGTTACATTTGTTTTACTATAAATAGATGGGGGCGGATCAGATTAAGGCACAACAAAACTTTCACACACTCTCGAACACTTTTGCTCTCTGGCTTTCAGCAGTCACTACACACAAACACTTGTAATCGAATTACATTGTAACACCTAGTTGATCCGCACCACATCCTGCACTGTATCCTGATATTTGAAGCAATAGAAGAACAAGGCAGCTGCGATTGTCAGCTCCCGAGGTTTTGTGCCGGCGATCTAGATTGATCAAGGGCTTTCCTCGTACATCACGTGTCAACCTTTACTTTTCTGCTCATTGTTTGATCACAGATACAGCTCTATATCTTGAGCCGTATCCTGAAACTGTTTTTATACCTAACTTGGTTAACATATTTTTCACACGTAATTTTAGCACACTACCTCACTTAACTAATTTGATCACTAAATTGCTTCGGTAATTTTTGACCAAAACAACATCAATCAACAATTTACAAACAAACATTCACACACCATAATAAACAAACAAACATTGCAAGTCTATTATTCTAGAAATACGAATTCAAACACAAAAGTCATAGACAAACCTTCAATTTAGGATGATCACCATAGGTTTAGCCACACATAGCTTGGTGAATCATCATAGCAACAAGTTTAATGTTCATACAAATCGAAAACACAAACCAATTGTTTAGAAATGTTTGCAACCAAGCAAAACTAGCCAAAATCACCCCCAAGATGCCAGAGAAACGTCCAATGATGAGATAATGTGAAAAGACACCCAAAAACTGATTAAATGAGGCAGTTACGGATTTCCTCGCAGCCTCCACCGTAAATTACGGTACCACCGTAATTTACGGTGGTCATCAAACATTTACGGTGAGTGAAGACTATGTTACGGTGGAGAAATGTGCAGATTTCAGGGCCACCGTAAATTACGGTACCACCGTAAATTACGGTGGCACCCTGAATGTTATGTTTTGTTTCTTCTTTCATTCCACGCACGACCCGTTCATCTCCAAACCGTCCAAAGCTGCGTTCTATCCCTTTTTAGCTCCCGAACCGCACCTGAAACATAAGCAACCGTAGTCATCTAATTCAAGATAATTACGCGATTAAGTGAAGGATAAATTCATCTTTTAACATCATTAAGGGTTGTCCTATGGACCACCCGTCACATCCCCACACTTAACCATTGCTTGTCTCAAGCAAATCATCAAACCATTTTCAAAACAAGTGATCAATGTAAACCAAGCATAAACATGTAGTCCTTTTACTAACCCCTTTTGAACACCCGAAATAACGAACCCCTCGCTAAGTCTCTCCTCTCGGTAACAAGTAAGCACTAGCAATTGTAAGCTAGACACACAAAGGCTAACGGGCGGTTGCACAACTATAGGCTTGTACCTAAATCGATCCTTCTCCTAACAAATGCCAAACATGAATGCAAATCAAAGGGACTTTCAAGGTTGTAATGTGGCTAGGTGTATGGGTAGGAAATGGAATATATATAAAGTAGCGAAAACTTAACCCGGTCTTTTATTACACAAATAAACAAACAAACAACTACCAAACTAAACTACTATATACAAGGTAACTAAACATCACTTCTTTTTCATTTTTCATTGCTTTTTCTCTCTTTTTTTTAAACAAAGCAAACAACCATACAATAAAGCATCAAACATATCTACATCATACTACTAAAACTACTACTACTAACACTATAAGACCGGGTCAAGTTGGGTAAATTTTTAGGTAACTAGCTAGGGGGTAACAAACGATAGGCTTTTAGGCACAAAATTGGGCAACTAAATGTCCAAACCCCCACCCCTCTCGCAACCATGCTCATATATATAACTTATGAGGTCCAACCCCCCAAATCCCACACTCACACACACTAAAAACGAGGCTACCTAAATGCCCTTATCCTTTTCGCATTCACGCCCAACTAAGGACTCAAACCGTATCAAGGCACAAGTTCTAATGCACCCCCACCTGTAGCCACTCTCATCAAAGATAAGTATTATTTGTTTACATGTGTGGCTTCAACTCTCACCAAGAACAAAAGGGGTATCAAGGGTTGCCGGTGCATCAATTGGGGTTAATCTAGGGTGTTCAAATTCTCACATCGTTTCGCTTGATTTAAAAATTTTTTCAAAATCTTCAAAAATTTTCCCCCATCCCCACACTTGGGATACCTTGACCCCAATGTATGGTTTTAGGAGGATTTGATCACTAAACATCTTTCACATCACCCAAAAGCTCAACACTCAAACCACAAATTTCTTTTTGGATTTTTCATTTTTTTATTTTTTTTTATATTTTTCTTCTTTTCAAACATCACACCACCAACTCGCACCAACCCAACATAACATCACAACTCAAACTAACACCACCCAACCACCCGACCATAAACAAAACAAGCTAACAAATACTCACAAAATATACAACGAAGGAACACGAGCTAGCTAGTAATAGCGTGGCTGTGGAGGCCCAAAAATGGAAGACATCATGTTATTCCATTCTCCAAATGCAAATGTACCGCTACTACTCCCACCTTGTTGCGGAGCTCCTTCTTGTTGGCGCGGGTCGATCCATTGTGAATGATGAAGCGGCGGGGTTGGATACGAAACACTACCATCATACGGTGGTAGAGACGCATAATCCACATGTTGTGGATCCACAACCACCGGCCGCTCGGCATGCCAATCTGCATGCAATCTTCTTGCTTGATCATCATGGTATCGATTATTCATTTCCAATTCATGAGAATACGCGTGTGTACGATTCCACGCCTCTTGACGATCGAAGCTTTGTTTCAAAGACCGCTCCATGCTTGCACTCATCATTGTATGTTGATCAAATAACGTCCGCTCCGAACCCGACCATGACTCAAAAATGGGTGCCGGAGGACATTGATTTTCGATAACCTCTTGCATCGTGCCATCATAAGCCCAATTCGACACATAAGAACGTTCCGTGTAATCGAAAAAGGCACCACCATAACCTCTACCTAGGCCCCCTTGGCCTACATTCTCACCACCATACGGCTCATCCGCATAATCATCATCACCACTTGGAGCCTCCACATCACTTTCCGGCTCGTCTGCTTCACCCGGTAGAAGATCCCTTGCACCCACTTTTAATGCTCTCCATCTCTGCCCCTCCGACTTGAGTTTATGGTACCGTTCCGACTGCGTGTAAGTCCAACCAATCCCCAACTTGTCTAAAGTAAAAGGCTGATGCCTTTTTGGTGCCCCTTTATCCTCTGACGTAATTGCCTTTTGTTGCTTCATCAATCCCGTGATGATTCGGCAATATGGGACAATATCTCTCCCCAACTTGTTTCGGCAAATCCAGAGGTGGTTCATGATCAAGTATCGGATTGGAAAACGCGGAGACCCATTAAGTAGCGAATAGAGGACAGGTACTTCCGGGTACCTCACTTGCTCCTTGTCCCCCCTTCACGGAATGACATTTAAAATGCAGATTGCTAGCAACAACTTCGCTTCTATCTTCAAATTCCTCCGGTATAAAACGCCATTATAAGTACCGGGTAAAAATAATGCCGCTAACATATCATTCCAACGAACATGCTTCTCCGGTTTTATCAGAAGGTCATCAAGACTAGGAATCATGTACTCACGAGCATGTAGACTGTCGTATTTTCCCAATTTCTTCAATGTGTCAAAAGACATTTCTACCGGAATCCCATTCACTTCACCGATCAACTTCATTTGTGATGGCTTTTCGTATGTGTTGCACTTGAGAGTTGCCATCCATTCTTACTTTTCATTTATGAACAAGTTCTTGCTATCCTTGTCATAACAACTAAGTGCCGACTCCCATCCTAGAGCGCGGAATTTGGCAAACACACCAAACGGACTAAATTCCACTTCACGAACTTCCCTCTCGCAAATAAATGCGGCAACCTTGTTTTTCAATCTATTCATACTGTCGTGAAAGAGTGTCGGTTGCCAATGTTCCGGTTGGTCATCCAAGGGACCCGACTCCCATTTTGGCTTTTCAACCGGGTCCAACTCCATTTCTTCCTCGCTTTCACTCTCATCAACTCGCCCCAAATATTACCTCTTTCTCGGTTGTTGTTCCGGTTGCTTGCCCTTATCTTTAGACGAAGAAGATGAACTTGCTCCGGCGCTTTCTTTCGTTCATACCATTTTTCTACACACATTAGGGCAAACAACACAACCAAACACAGTAAGTTAGACCCTTTTCGCCACAATATCCCCACACTTGCTTGTTACTATAGTTGTAGATGCTAGTGAACCAAAACTTTTATAAATCTTTTTCAAAAATTGGGCATGGTGTCTCTACAATGAAGAGATTCCCAAAAAGTTCACTATTTTACCATCAATCCTACATCTACAACCCATAACAATGTTCAAGTAACAATTTTTATGACACAATCTAAGAACAAGCAAGTGGGTATGAACAAATATAAAAAACAACCTCAATCTTCACAATGCATCATCAAAATACAACAAATAAACTTCCATACCTTTGTTTGAAGATGCTAGCACACAAATGAAACAATAATTTCAAAAATCCCCAAAATTTTTCGGACCTAGGGTTTGTGATTGGGACCCGAAAGCTTCGTTTTTTCGGAAATCTCTTTTCAAAATCAGAAAGTATGTGAAAAATTAGCCAATATAGACCTAAATTTCACTTGATTTGGTTAAGAAATGAGAGAGTTAAGAAGGATTGAAGGTTGCAGAAGTTTGAAGATCTTGTGGGTCTTGAGATTGATAGATGAGAATGATAGATGAGAAAAGTGAAGAGGAAAGGAAAGGAGTGGATGGGGTTTAGTTCACGTGACCTACTTGTTGGTTATTTTATTTTTTTTTTTTTTTTTTTTTTATAATTGCTGCAACCGGAACGACGGATCAGTTTACCCTGCGTACCGTAATTTACGGTATACACCGTAAATTACGGTTTAACCTGGACAAAAATTTCTACCATAACTCAGTGGAGTTTCACCGTAAAGACCAAACATTTCCACTGGCCACCGTAACTTACGGTACCACCGTAAATTACAGTGGTACCTGGGCATTCTTGTTTTGCTGAAAAATGCAATTTTAAGTGTCATTTTTATATTTTTTTTTCGATTTTTTGTGTTTTTTAAAATTTTTCAAAAACATGTAAAAATTACCCTACCCCCTCGAAAGTCCCGTGTTGTCCTCAACACAATGTTAGAGCAATTCGCAACCCGAATGTCCCCACACTTGTTTCAAACACAAGCTTCAAGCGAGTACGATAAATATGCAAACTATACAAAATAAACAAAATGAAATGCTAACTATTTATACTACCAAACCTGGGCCTCTCATGGTTGCTCATCGTCGACCGGGCGTAAGATGTAGCCCGCTTTGTCAAGCTCCAAGTTGTTGATGTCGTTCCCCTCCAAGTATGGCTTCAACCGGTGACCGTTCACCGTTTGTTGTTTCAGTGTTTGCTCATCTTGGATATCTACATCACCAAACCTCCCAACTCGCCGAACGACATACGGGCCCATCCATTTGCTTTTAAGCTTGCCCGCAAACATCTTGAGTCTTGAATTGTACACCCAAACCTTTTGACCCACTTCAAAGGTTTTCTTCCTCAACTTTGCATCGTGTACCTTCTTGAGCTTGTCTTTGTAGGCCGATGCACACTCATACGCCTCGTCTCTAATATCTTCTATCTCGCTCAATTGCAACTACCTCATCTTTCCCGCCTCATCATAATCCGCATTCACCGTCTTGATTGCCCAATGTGCCCGATGCGCTAACTCCATTGGCAAGTGACAACCCTTTCCATAAACCATCCGGTAAGGTGTTGTGCCAATCGGAGTTTAGTAGGCCGTTCGGTATGTCCACAACGCATCATCCAACTTGCTCGACCAATCCTTCCTATCCGTTCTAACCGTCTTCATGAGAATTTCCTTTATTTGACGGTTGGACACTTCGACTTGTCCACTCGTTTGCGGATGGTAAGGTGTGGCAATCCGGTGATTCACGCTATACCTCTTCAACAATTTCCCGAAATTAAATTTCTTGAAGTGCGAACCACCATCACTTATAATAACACGCAGAATAGCAAAACGAGAGAAGATGTTGGATTGAACGAATTTACAAACAACTGAGTGGTCATTTGTTCTTGTTGCAATAGCCTCAATCCACTTCGAGACGTAATCAACTGCCACCAAAATATATAAGAACCCGTTGGAGTTTGGGAAGGGACCCATAAAGTCAATACCCCAAACATCGAATATTTCGACAACCAAGATTGGTTGCAATGGCATCTCATCCCTCTTCGATATGCTTCCCATCTTTTGACAGTTTACACAATTTCTAGCGAACTCACATGCATCCTTGAAAATTGTGGGCCAATAAAACCCACATGAGAGAACCCGGTAACCCGTTTTATGCCCACTAAAATGACCTCCACATGCGGATGAGTGGGCGTGAGTCAAAATTTCCATCACCTCCGTTTCGGGCACACACCTCCTAATGACTTGATCTGGCCCGATCTTGAAGAGATCCGGTTCATCCCAAATGTATTGCTTCACTTGTACCATAAATTGTTGTCTTCGCTTCTTGGTCCAATGACTTGGGATGGCACCCGTGGCTAAGTAGTTGACATAATGAGCATACCACGGTGCAACGAAAGTGGATACGGCTAGGAGTTTCTCGTCGGGAAACGTTTCATTTATTTCACTAACATCGTCAATTCCTTCAACCGGAATCCGAGACAAGTGATCCGCCACTACGTTCTTACTTCCCTTTTTGTCTCGAATTTCCAAGTCAAACTCTTGCAACAACAATACCCACCGAATCAAACGAGGCTTCGCGTCCTTTTTCTCCATCAAATATCGGACCGCATTATGATCCGAATAAACCACCACCTTGCTCCCCCAAATATACGTACGAAACTTATCCAAAGCATACACCGCCGCTAATAACTCCTTTTCGGTTGTGGTGTAATTGAGTTGCGCTTCGGATAAAGTCTTGCTTGCATAATAAATCACTACCGGCTTCTTGTCAACCCGTTGACCCAAAACTGCACCAATAGTAGTGTCGCTTGCATCACACATAATCTCGAACGGCTTTGACCAATCCGGTGGTTGCAAGATAGGAGCTTTGACCAAGTGTTCCTTCAAAACAGTGAAAGCTTGCATACACTCATTAGTAAAATCAAATGGGACATCTTTTAATAACAAGTTGCATAAAGGTTTGGTGATAACACTAAAACCTTTTATGAACCGTCTATAGAACCCCGTATGTCCCAAAAATGACCTTACACCCTTAACATTTTTCGGAGGTGGCAAAGATGCTATTACCCTTATTTTTGCCTTATCCACCTCCATTCCCCTTTCCGAAATCACATGACCTAGCACAATTCCCTCTTGCACCATGAAATGACTTTTCTCCCAACTAAGCACTAAATTTTTCTCAACACATCTTTTTAAAACTTTTTGTAATTCGTTGAGACAAGATTCGAAACTAGTGCCAAAAATGGAAAAGTCATCCATAAACACTTCAAGCGACTCTCCAACCATGTCCGAGAAGATACTCATCATACATCGTTGGAAAGTTGTCGGTGCATTGCACAAGCCAAATGGCATTCGCCGAAAGGCAAAGGTGCCATATGGACAAGTGAAGGTGGTCTTGTGTTGGTCATCCGAGTGTATTGCTATTTGGTTGTAACCCGAATACCCATCCAAAAAACAGTAGTACTTTTGACCCGACAGTTTTTCAATGATTTGGTCAATAAAAGGCAACAGGAAATGGTCCTTAGAAGTAGCGGCATTCAAATTTCGGTAGTCAATACATACACGCCACCCGGTGACCGGTCGGGTGGCAATTTGTTCACCATTTTCATCTTTGACTACTTGAATGCCGGCCTTCTTAGGCACAACTTAGGTGGGACTCACCCAAGCACTATCCGAAATTGGATAGATGATTCCCGCGTCCAACCATTTAATTACCTCTTTCTTTACTACCTCCCGTAGGTTCGGATTCAGTCGCCTTTGAGCTTCTCGTGTTGGTTTTGCATCTTCGGTGGTAATAATTTTGTGCCTGACGATTGATGGACTAATTCCTTTGAGATCGGAAATCGTCCATCCAATAGCTCCCTTGTTTTCTTTCAAAACTTCCAACAATGCTTGCTCTTGCACCAACTCTAAATTAGAGGCAATAATGACCGGTAGAGTGTCATTATCCCCTAAGAAAGCATACTTCAAGTGGCTCGGCAAGTCTTTAAGTTCCAACTTTGGCGGTTCCTCTAACGATGGTTTAGTACCCGAACTTATTTCCGCCGGTAAGCCTTTGAATTGATGAGTCCATGGTGGTCGACCTTCCTTCAAAGCCATGGCATCCTGTTTTTCCTCTTCAACCCGTAATGCATAAGCATGTACCTGTTCAGAAAAATCACACAAGCAAACATCCATACCATCCTCCTCATACTCATGCGGGTTGCATCCGTCAACTAAATCTGCCATGAAACACTCATCAACACCATTAGCATTAGAATTGTTAGTAAAAACATTCAAGCGCATTTTTCGATTTCCAAAAGTCATATCGACTGTACCAAATCTACAATCGATCACAGCATGCGCGGTGCTCAAAAATGGCCGACCCAAAATGACATTTTGTTGTTATTTTGGGTCCGCCGACGAGTAGTCCAAGACTAGAAAGTCAACCGGGTAATAAAACTCATCAATTTTAACAATTACATTTTGAACCATCCCCCGGGGTAGCTTATGAGACAAATCGGCCAAAACAACCGTTGTCTCCACCCTAGCTAACGGACCAAAATCATATTGGTCATATAAGCCCCCCGGTAAAATGCTAACTCCGGCTCCAAGATCTAGTAACGCCTTCGCAATTTGAAAGTTACCAACTTGTATGTTAATTAATGGCGTACCCGGATCTTGGAGCTTAGGAGGAAGCTCCCCATTCAAAACCGCACTCACTTTCCCGGTTAAATCTACCCGCTTAGGCATTTTCTTCTTTTGTTGCCTTTTTTGTGTACATGACTCTTTTAAAAATTTTGCATAGGTGGGTACTTGTTTTATTGCATCAAGGAGTGGAATGTTAATTTTAACTTGTTTAAACATGTCCCACAATTCTTCTTTTTGGGGACCTCTTGGTGCAATAAAATTTTTTCTACCCGGGTCAAGTAAAGCCGATGGAAACGGGACTTGACTTGGTTCACCCTCAACTTTTTCACTTTTTTCATTTTCACCCAAACCCGGTTTGTTAACATTTGATTCTTTAGGTTTAACCGGTGAAACTTCATCATCGTCACTTTCGTTACCCGTGACATCCTCAACTACCCCCTCAACCAATTCGGGTGACAAATTGGCTTTAAACTCTTTTCCACTTCTCAAAACACTAACATGACTAATATTAATGTTACCTCGTGACGAACCATGTGAAGGATTTACCTTAGTGTCGCTAGGAAGTTGACCCTTGCTTTTCTTCAATTCCGCCACATCGGTTGCCAATTGACCCATTTGGGTTGTTAGCGATTAGATACTCTTGTCACGAACCTCATCCTTTTGCATTCGAACTTCATCAAGTTGGTTCCGTTTTTGCATATCTTGTTGCATAGCCTGAAGCATATCCATGACTTCATTCCCGCTTGACGAGGGTTGACCCGAACCACTTTGACCCGTTTGTTGAAATTGCCCTTGGTACCCATAATTGTTTCCACCTCTATAGTTGCCTTGATTGTATTATTGGCGAGGTACAAAGTTACCTTGAGCTCCTTGAAATTTTGGGTTAGCTTGGTTCGCCGCGTTCCCGTAACGGAAATTAGGATGGTTTCGTAACCCGGGGTGGTATGTGTTGGAGTTCATATTGAAATTTCTACCACCCCCTCCTTGAATTGCATTCACCTCCTCTACTTGCTCATCAACCACTCCCACTACACAAACTCCCACTACACTTGGTTCGTGGTTTGAACATTGCCACTCTCTACTCCATGCACTTGGGGCCTTTGAATCACATGCCTTGCCCTTCTTGAAGATTGGGCCTTCCTCTTGGAATTTACCGCCATTTGTTCTAAAAACTCCAAATCAACATGTTCATAATTGGTACCGAATGTACCATTGGTGATCGACATTAAATCCCGTGCATCCTCCGAACTCAACCCTTCGTGAAAAGCGTTCAACAATTCCCATAATTGGATCCCATGATGGGGGGCAATTCCGTAACATCATATTAAATCTTTCAAAGGCTTCATGAAACATCTCCCCTGATTGTTGTTGGAAGCTCCTCAAACCTCTTCTTGCATCATTAGTCTTCTGAGAGGTGTAATATTCATCTAAGAATATTTGTTGCATATCAGCCCATGTAAAGATCGATGCAGAGGGTAGCGTGTGAAACCATCTCTTTGCCTTGTCTTCCAAAGAAAATTGGAAGAGAACCAATTTAACATCATCCAAAGAAAACCCTTGACCTCCAATAGTGTTGCAAATGGAGTCGTATGTCTCCAAATGAAAGTAGGGTTCTTCCGTTGCTAACCCCTTGAACTTTGGTAAACTTTGGAGGGCGGTTGTTCTTACTTCAAAAGTTCTTCCATCCGCATGATGAGGAATCACTACCGGCGAAGGATAGTTAGTGATAATGGGCCGGAAGTGAGCTTCAATTCCCCGTACAACCTCCCGATGATGTCTTTGAGGTGCACCCAATGGTGCTCGTGGTTGACCCATTTGCATAGGCCCTTGAGGTGCAAAGGGTGGTTGGTATTGATATTGATGAATTGGTGGTTGTTGTTGAATCGGTCTTTGAAATTGCGGTTGTGTATTTTGAGGGCGCACTTGTTGTAGCGGTGTAGGGCGTTGCAATTGTGGCCCTTACGGTCTAATGTGTTGCACCCCAACCGGTAATCTACTCGTATCTTGAAATTGTTGGATCGGTTGACTTTGTTGACCCGCTCCTCCTTGAAGTCCCAAGTATCCTCCATCGCCCCCATAATAAAAACCTTCCTCTTCATACCCCCTAAACTCATCTTCATAACCGTCATCATATCCATCTCCTTGAATACCCGAGGATTGCCCAAAAGGAAGAGTGGAATAATGGAAACCCGATTGGTTCGATGGTCTAAATGTTGAAGTAGCATGGACAATGGTTGAATTGGGTGGTATTGGGTAATTAGAGGATGATTGACCCGTAGTTGGAGGAAAGAAATGTGATAATGGTGGAATGGTGGCAGATGGGCTAAAGGTAAGACTGGGTTCGACTTGAGTAGTAATCGGTTGTGTGGTGTTGGTTGGTGTAGTATCATGAGGTGGAGTAGGAATTGTAGTGGTGTTAGGTATAGTGGTGTTTGGTGATGGTTGTGTGGAAGTAGGTATGAATGATGAGGTCGTTTGACCCGTTGTGGGTGGTAATTGAGATTCTTGCATGATGTTTCGTGGTGTAATGGGTGATGTAGGTGAACCAATGATTCTGTTTTCTCTTACTAACACACGGTTTTGCCTTAACGTTCTTTCAATCTCCGGATCAAATGACAATGGTGACGACTTGTGAGAGCCTCTAGTATGCATGCACCTGTAGAACCTGCACACTAAACACACCAGTGTAAACCCGAAAATAACAAAGCAAAACTAACAAACTGACACACGTTGCGCACAACTCCCCGGCAACGGCGCCAAAATTTGACGTGCTGTCGTAGTACACGTAAATTTAATCCAAATAACAACTATAGATAGTGGTAAATGGGTATCGAACTCAGGGAGTATGTGGAAAATGTGTGATTTTATAGCTTTGCACTTAAACTAAAATTAACCTAATTTGCAGAAAGTAAAGATCAATAAATTGGATTGTTTGGTTTTAAAACTAAAATTAACTAAATAACTTCAAATCAAAGGTTGGCTGTAAAGCAGATTAGAAGAAAGCGACCATCCTAAACTTCCGTTTTGCTTTTGACAATTGTGTTTAAATTCACTAGAAAGAATCACATAGACATGATTCATGTATGATTGTTTGTTCGTGATAAAAGGGAACTAAGTACTCGGATTATGAAAATGCGAGGTTGTTACCCGATAACCAATTGACTAATATTCAACCCTAATCCCTCCCGTGATATCTCGATTATCAACGACACCAAGAACGTACGGTTTAGAATATGATCATAACATCAATCAACAATTTACAAACAAACATTCACACACAATAATAAACAAACAAACATTGCAAGTCTATTATTCTAGAAATACGAATTCAAACACAAAAGTCATAGACAAACCTTCAATTTAGGATGATCACCATAGGTTTAGCCACACATAGCTTGGTGAATCATCATAGCAACAAGTTTAATGTTCATACGAATCGAAAACACAAACCAATTGTTTAGAAATGTTTGCAACCAAGCAAAACTAGCCAAAATCGCCCCAAAGATGCCAGAGATACATCCAATGATGAGATAATGTGAAAAGACACCCAAAAACTGATTAAATGAGGCAGTTACGGATTTCCTCGCAGCCTCCACCGTAAACTACGGTACCACCGTAATTTACGGTGGTCATCAAACATTTACGGTGAGTGAAGACTGTGTTACGGTGGAGAAATGTGCAGATTTCAGGGCCACCGTAAATTACGGTACCACCGTAAATTACGGTGGCACCCTGAATGTTATGTTTTGTTTCTTCTTTCATTCCACGCATGACCCGTTCATCTCCCAACCGTCCAAAGCTGCGTTCTATCCCTTTTTAGCTCCCGAACCGCACCTGAAACATAAGCAACCGTAGCCATCTAATTCAAGATAATTACGCGATTAAGTGAAGGATAAATTCATCTTTTAACATCATTAAGGGTTGTCCTATGGACCACCCGTCAGTTACTTGGATATTATATATATTATATAGCATATATTATAAGTTTAAGTCCAATAATAATACAAGAACATCATATAAGTCATGCATGAGGTAGGAAGATGAATCTTCCATTTAGGAAACTCTTTGGTATTCACCACTACACATGTTGTCATAGACAACAAGGAGGGTCAAGAATATACATTAAGGAAATGAAATACATACTACCTACCTAAGAAAACATCAAGTGATGTGTGGATTTGAAGGTAGGATAGCCCAAGCTAACCATATAATCACACAACTTCAAGTTCAAGACTTGTTCATCACTTGTGAGTTAAAGCTCTATAAAAATAGAAAGTTTTTGAGGATTAAACCTCTGGATTTACATGTCACAACCTTGTTTTTAAGCTCACATAACCATGGTCTTGATTAGTGGCATACGGACATAGGAATGTGTTGAGAAATCTCAAGTTCAAGTAAGTTTAACAAGTGTTTAATCAAAACAGAAAGTTTCCTTGCACTTTTCACCTTATTTGGTTGATGTTCCAGCCTTGGTTTTCCATGGAAAACCAGTGGAAACACACCTAAGGTTGTTCAAAGTGCAAAGAAAGAAGAATCAATGAAAAAGATGAAGTAGAAGTGAACTTATGCTCACTTTTGTAACTTGAAACGAATCTGCCTTTGCTTCTGATTTTCAGCTGAATTTGGAGTGATTAGAGAGTGTTTAAGTGAGTTTGCAAAGTGAAAATGTGTGGAGGAGGCTTGGGTTTTATAGGGAAGGATTAGGGTAGAGTTTGGTGAACATTTAATGTAGAAAACACAAGAAACAAACACAAAAATAACCAATAATCGTTGTTGTTCACGTTGGCTGCGGATCTAGCAGCTTCGCGGGCCGTGAGCCACCAAGGGGGCGAGTCGCGGATGCGAGCGAGTGGGGTCTGATGGGTTGAGTTTGTTATTTGGCAAGTTTAGTCCTTGAACTTATGTTTTAAGGTGTTTCAAGGATATTTCATGAAATATAAGCATAGTTTAAGGTTTGTTAAGTATGAATAACATAGAACAAGTATGATGAAGTATGATTTAGCATATGTATGTCGTAAATAAGTATCGTATGCATCCAAGAGACGTATGTTTCACGTATATTACGAAGTTGCAAGTATAACACATAGTTTTTAAGAATTACGAATAATGTATCAATTGTTTCACGAATTTAAATGTATGAACTTGTATGAAATGTGTATAGCATGAATATAAAGAAATACAAATTTTATTATGATCCAAGTCTCAAATTTTACAACGGTTAAAACGAAAAGATGACAACAAGATTACAAGATTTCCAAAAATAGAATTAAAAACACGCTTTCTAATTATGGAAAGTACGAAAAAGCAGGGCGTTACAGTCTCCCCTTCTTTAGGAAATTTCTTCCTGAAATTTAAGAAGAAGTAACGAAAAGTTATGGATACTTAGTCTTCATATCACTCTCGAGTTCCCAACTAAATTCAGCGCCACGTTTTCCTTCTCATCGAACCTTAACGATAGGAATTTGACTGCGCCTCAATTTCTTGACTCCTCGGTCCATGATCTCGACGGGTTTCTTCATAAAATACAAAGTGTCGTTGATTTGAAGATCTTCGAGCGGGACTTGAAGTCCTTCTTCAGCTAGGCACTTCTTAAGTTTCGAGACATGAAACGTTGGATGAACGTTATTGAGTTCTTGAGGTAAATCGAGTCAATAGGCCACCTTGCCAATCCTCTCGAGTATCTTGAAAGGACCAACATAGCGAGGGGCAAGTTTTCCCTTTTTACCAAAACGGACTACTCCTTTCCACGGAGATACCTTAAGTAGTACATGATCACTAACATTAAACTCCAAAGGTTTGCGTCTTTTGTCAGCATAGCTCTTTTGACGACTTCTAGCCTTGAGTAAGTAGTCACGGATTTGAAGAATCTTATCTGTTATTTCTTGAATGAGCTCATGGCCAGTAAATTGTTTATCACCAATCTCATGCCAGCTAATAGGAGATCGGCACTTGCGACCATACAATGCCTCAAAAGAAGCCATTTGAATACTGTAGTAGTAGCTATTGTTGTACGAGAACTCGATAGATGGTAAATGCACATCCCAACTACCACCAAAGTCGATGACACAAAAACGGAGCATGTTCTCTAGGGTTTGGATAGTACGTTCAGTCTGTCCATCCGTTTGAGGATGAAATGCCGTACTGAGATTCAAATGAGAACCCATAGCGGATGATTGGTGCATTCTAGGTACACCATATATTGTATTAGTTATATTAAAAATATATTAATATTAATACAAAATATAGTAGTTACGTTGGTTTGTATATTTTTGTAGTTTGTTGAGATTATGAGGTAAATAAATCATTTTAAGGAAATTTCTAATGATCACGGTTGAGGTTTGGTATTATACATGTGAACTTAAATTTGTTTAGATAAATCTATTCATGTATAACATTGGTGAATTGATATTAATGAGGATGCAAATAACATACGTGATGTGATGAAGTTTGTGTGAATTATTTAATGAACATTAAATGGGCTATTAATGGTTCTTTCTTTTGTTGGATTATTAGCAAAACAATAGCCCACGTGAGAATTAGGTGGTTCCTTGTGCTTTGGGCCGATAAGTAGAAAGAAATAATTCAACAATTTTGGAGATCAACATGATAAAAGGTGATTGTTATTGGCCGCAAGAGATGGGAGTTTTTTTAGAGGGGACGACTGAGGTATTGGGGCATCGCACAAGTTAAAAGAGGAAGGTGATATTTTTTAGTGGTGGGAATATTATAAAAGTCGGCTACATAAGAATTGAAAATCACTTTTCCATATTATTCCCAATTCGAAGCCGCCATTATACAACATCAGGGACGAATTTAGTAATCATCTTTCAACCTTGAAGCCACTTTTGAATGTCGGATCGATTCGGGATGACAACTGAAGCGGTTATGACAACCATGAGCGGCTAGGCTTTCTCGTGGCTTCCTCCAGGCGGACGGTTCGTTGTGGTTTTACACTTTGTTTGGTTAGTTATGTATTGGATCTGATCTTGTTCTGACAAAACTTTATGAATCAGATTGATGTATTAGTTAATTGAAACAATTTATCTATGCTTTGAGTTCTTTCTTTACAATTGCGTTCGGTTGATGACAAAACCTAGAAACGGGTTGGGTGACTAAAGAGGGTTGACTTGATATAGGTAGATTGGGTAATTGAATTATATGGTTTGATGACAAAAACTATTTTGATTGCCACAATAACTAATTTTCCAACACTATGTCTATGTGGTGTCCAAACAACTAGCTAATCTTGTGTAAACCTAGAACCTGAAGTTTGGAGGAAGTTACGTTTTATAAATCTGACACTTTTCTCGTAATTAGTTTAAAGTTTTCTTTCAAATTAATCAAAACCCCCTAATTCTAGATTAGTAATAATTAATTAGATAATTTTAGCTAAACACTAACCACAAATTCCCCGTGGATACGATACCCTACTTACGCTATCTACTTAGTTTAATTAGGTTTTTGATTGACCCTTACGACAGTCATCAAAATGGCGTCGTTGCCGGGGAATTAGTGCGCTTAGTGTTAGTTAGTTAGTTAGCTAGTTAGTTGTTCTTGTTTTCAAAAAAAAATCTAGAAAACCCAAAAATATTTTTTGTTTTATTTTATATTTGTTCGTTTTTACCTTGGGTATTCGAGTTTTGTCTGTGCAGGTAGTAGAATCTTACGTTGGGGATCTCACAATGGAAAGAGCTTATGGGTTATGTCAAGATTGTGGTAGTCCATGTCATACGCGTGGTGACTGTCCTGATAACCGAAAAATATTTGAAGATGCAAGGGTGAGAGCGTATGAGTTGGATGCTTATCATAATGATGTGCAGGATTATTACTCGACTTGGGAAGAATGTTATCGAGATAACATGGATCAATATAGTGAGCTAGATCGATGTTACAAAAATTTTGATCCGATGAGAGAGCAAAGCGTGAGTTACCAAGAGGAGTATAATGATTATTATAATGAATACTCCCAGCAATCATATCAAGGTTACCGAGAGGAATATCACAGTTATCAACATAGATACTCTCAACCAATATATGCAGATCATCGATCACATCAATTTGAAAGCCTTGATGAGGTTATGAGAAAAAGATATATGATTTATGTTGAACAAGAATTGGCGAACCCCCATTTGTCGAGAAAAGATTATTTAGAGTTATTGGGTTGGAAGTACAATCTGTTAATGGAGGAAGTGAACGACCAGAGGTCAGGAATGTCAGTGTTCGAGCAACAAGCAAAACAAAGGTGGCTATCCTTACAAATTGAAAAAATTGTTGTTGGAGAGTCAAAAGAAGAACCGACAACGAGTGATGAAGAAGAAAAGGCCGTAAGTCCTCCCAAATTTGAATATGGTTGTTTCAGACTTAATGAAGATGTAGCATCGTATGAAGAAGCATTAATTCCAGTCGATGAAGAATCAGATGTGAAACAAGTTGTCGCTGTTGAGGAAGTAAAAGAAAAAGAGGCTACGAGTCTTTTAGAAACAGAAGCGGTTAGAGATGCACGTTCCAAGATCAGAAACGTGATGTTGCAAGATATTGGGCATATCATTCAAAAGTGATATTCATTAGAAAGGATGGATCTATCGGTTGTGGGAAGCAGAGTTTTGAATTGGAATACCAAATACCGAGCATTTGGAGGAAATTCGGTAGGAAAGTGTGGATTTAAGGAGCATGGTGGTGATTCAAGAAGCATGTCGGTTTTGACAAAGCAAGCATTTAATTGGGGTATCAAATACCGAGTGTATATTGGAAACGTAGTAGGCAAATGCTCGCTTAAACCACCTTAAAGATTGCAAGGATGATCTGGCTGAAGATCTAAAACTTAGCGCTCTTAGGAGGCAGCCTAAGGTTTGTCGTTTATTTTATTTTTCGTATTAGTGTAGTTTTTTTTTTTTTTGTTAAAAACCGTGCAATCGTTCGAGTATGGGGAAGTCCAGGAGGTTTGGTTAAGTTTTAGTGCAGTTGAGGGAAACACACACGTGTTTGGGGTAGGGCAAATTGATAATAAGTTTACATAAAAAATTTTGCCCGGAAAAAAAAAAGATTTTTGGAGCGTTTGCGGTATATTTTCAGTGTTTCAGGAACGAGATGGTTCGGAGAAGGAAATTGATAAAAAGAGGAGCCCCAGGCATTAGAGCCAAGAAATTGAAGTAAATGGCTGGAAAAAAGGTTCGTACGCGTGTCGTGGACGGGTTTCCTCATTATCCCGCGTGTCGCCTAAGAAAATGGTCAAAAAGTAAAAAAAATTTAAAAAAAATCAACCCAGCGGGTTGTGACAACTCGAAATTTAGAACCTTTCGTGTATCTTAGTGTAACCTACTTGAAACATTATGTGACTAGTTGACGTATCGGTGTAATGATATATGTAAACATCCTATGTGATTACGTGTTACATTTATGTGTTGAAATTGTATATATGCGTGTATGTATATGAACCGAGAACCAAGGACTCGACTCGAGACCATGCGGTCTCGAGTGAACAATGAAACAGTGGGCCGGATGGGCCACGCACCCCATTTAACCCAACCGAAACCCATTAGGGTGCACCATGTGGACAAGTATATAAACCTTAATGATAGCCATGTTTGCCATTTTCCTTGGACAACATACTCACTCTCACACACACCCTCTCCTACAAACCTTAAACCCTAGAGAATCAAGCATCACCCCTCCTCCTTCATTCTCGGATCAAACCGGTGACCACTAGGACTCGCGGATCGGCTCACACACACACACATTCGGAAGCTTCATACTCACCTTTGAAACCCATCAACCGGTTAGTGTCTTTATGATGTTTGTTGTTGTTAAATGGTAGTATGAATGATATGATTTAACTAGTATAGTTGTATGCTTGATAATGTTTTGTGAATCGGATATGTAGGTTGTTGATAATCGGATAACATGTTTTGATTTCGGATATGTTACATAATGAGCTCATAATATCTTATGTCTAAATATGATTCAAACCATTGATTATTGATGTATATGAAAACCGGCTTGCATATGTGTAGTACCATGTTAACCGGATTAGTGTAGACTTGATTTCGAGATGTTATGTGATGAATTGAAACCGTTAGATGAGTATGTTCAAGTGTGTTGATTTGTTGTTCATGATTATGTGTATGATTGATGCTAGAAACCGGAAATAAGATGAACAAGTTGAATAATCGACATGAACATAACTTGGATATATGAAGAACAACTTGAAGATGATATGAATATGTTATGAATATTTGAATATTGATATGTTTGATCCATTTTTAGTAAATTGCTAGACAAGAAACATGTTTAAGGATTTTGGTTGGATAGTACATTGTGTCATGAAATCAAATTTCCATTGGATAGTACACTGTGCAGAATCAGCAATGGTTGGGGGTCGAGACCCCTGGTCTCGACTCGAGGCCACCAAAATGTCAACTCGAGATCACCTCGTGACGACTCGAGACCCACGGTTGCGACATAGATTGCGACTCGAGACCACACTTGATCAACACCCAAACATCTTGACTCGAGACCACGTTTGCGAGTCCAGTTGCGACTCGAGACCACTACATGCATGACCCGAGACTGCCTTAGTTGCGACTCGAAACCTTGTGGACTACAACTCGAGACCGCACAGTCTCGAGTAGAGACCGCACAGTCTCGACTCGAGACCACACACATGTGCTCGCTGATTGGACTTGTACCCCGTTTCGGACTTAAGTGATTGGGCCGGACTTTTGGGCCTAAGGCATGGACCTTATACGTTTCTGTTATGTTATTTGGGCTGCCATGGATGATACTTGCATGAAATGTGCTAGCATACGTGTAGAAACATACGTGTACTGCTTGAATACGAACCTGATTTGTATGATACAACTATGATAGGACGTGAGTGACCACAATATTGCTTGTTTGACTTTTCTGTGTATCTGCCGAGCAAACCAAGGTGAGTTCACACCCTCTACAAAGCATGGGATTCCCAGGGGTCGGGAATTGGGGTTAAGGAACATGGGTTCCTCGTCCTCCTTGGGTAGGACAGCAATGGTTCAGGAATGTAATTCCTCGTCCTCATGGACAGATAACTCGTACTAGACCAAAACTCTATCATGAAGTCCCTCCTTTTATATCGACTTAATCGCCGGGCCAATGGCGAGCGGGTCATTAGTTAGATAGCGATATTTAGGTCTGACAAACCTCACACCGTGCCGCAGAGGACGGGCGTGAACTAATGGATCTGGGGCACGTCAATGATGATAGACATTGACAGTTTCAGGGCACATAAACATGACTACAGTTAGCAGTCGATATGGTAACGAGTCTAGTGTATACATGGGGTAGCCCCCACGGCCGAAATGCCAGATAACTAACACGGGGTAGCCCCCACTGCTGGATAGCCAGAGTAACCGGGAACAAACAAGTCACGTTTTCAACTATGGGGTAACCCCCACGGCAGGATTGCCAGATAAAGGAAACTGTTTTCGAAACAACTTAAAACGAACACCCAACCGTGAACTCACTCAACTTGTTGTTGACTCGTTACTACATGCTTTGCAGGTCCTTAGGTTCTTAGCTGGAGCTTGCATGGAGGAGGATCGTTGTGGGACATGGACGACTGTGTGCCATGTTAAACTTTGGAACAATTTAACTTATGTTTTGATTTAAGACTTATGCTTCCGCTTGCAACTTAACTATGTTTTGCTTGGACACCAATTGTATTGGTTAAACTTTCTTATCTTTTAACTTGCATGTTCAATATGATTGGTGGCTGGATCCTGGTCAGTCACGCCTCCAAGCGGTGGTATTCCGCAGGTGGATTTTGGGGGTGTGACACGGGTCGCGGAGCTATTCTAGCCGAAATCCATCCTCTCCGCACCCCTTTCCTCACCTACGAGCGACAACCAAACTCCCCAAACTTACTTCTACCTTCAAGAACCCAGTCACCACCTCTTTTACCACCCCGTCACCGCCGGCGAACTCCGATTAACCCATCATTAATCGCCGTCGGCCGACCACCTATCACCACATCCAACTCCGACCACCGTATTCACGGCCAGTGACCGTCTACCTTCACTCTTTAGCCACAGTCATTGTGACTCCATTACCATTATCGCCGGCCAACTGTTCCCACAGTTCTTCATCACCTCCTTTCATCGACCACCATACCTTGACCGACCACCGTGACACCATCACTGGAGCACATCGACGGCCGGTGGCCACCAAGAACCACCCATAGCTGACTAAACAACAACTGTGTATAATCTTCTTCTAATTTCAGGTGTAAGTCACGATCCAGGTATGAAAGTTTGGACTTATATTTATTTATTGAAGATGATTTTGTTTGTGTCTGAATTTTGGAATATTATCAGTGGAATGCATTTGTGGGTTAAAAATTGAATGTGGAAGAGATGTGTTTGAGTAGAAAGATGCAGTAGACATGTTGAGCAGGCTGAATTTAGGTACAAGTCTTGACACATTTTGGGTTGAATTGGTTTTGTGAAAAAAGGGTAATGAATGTAATGGTAAAAGGTTTTGTTTTGAGCTGTTAGGTGTTAAAAAATAAAAATAAAAAGTTTGATTTTTGATTGAGAGATGTTTTTAAACAAGTGTTCAGGCTGCCGTGAGTTGAAATTGTGATAAAAGGCGAGTTGGAATATGTGTGTTTGAATAGGTATTGTTTGGAATCACTAAATGTGTGCGTACAGGTGGGTACATGAGTTTGTTTAGTGTCGGACATAGTTTGTGATAAGTTAGTGTGCGGTTGAAGAAGCGAGTTAAGATAGCAAGTCGCGGTTATTAAATACGCAGCGGACGCTTAGGATTGTAGAGGGGCATTTTAGCGGTTAATTGGCATATAGACGCGGGTTGAAAAGATGAAGCATGTTAAAAGTTAAATGAAGTCGATGCACTATTGGTGAACGTTCATTAGACGGATAAATGGGTGAGCGGATAGGAAGGTGATTAGTGTCAAGGCGAGTTAGTTTGAGCAAAAAGTTAGGCCGGCTGGTAGTCGTGGTTTACTAACCGTTTAACCTGCTTGGGAGCTGTGAGTTTTATTTTGCAGGTCGATCGCTTTTGTCCATACTCAATCTCCATTTGGACGAAAGTGATTCGAATTATTTCAAGACAAGCGTCCCGTGTTAAAGCAACCGCGAATGAAATGCTATACGGTTGCTGTGGAACAAGGCTCGTAGGATTCAGCTGCTTAAAATCAGGGGAGTCTGTTCCATTTATCTGTGTTTTTATTTATATTTGTTGTTGTGTCAATAGTCTCGCTCCATTGAGGACAATGCAGGAATTAAGTGTGGGGAGGGGAGACTAGTGTCTAGTGTGTCGTAGTCGTGTCAGTAGTGTCGTAAAAAATAAAAAAGAAAAAAAATTGAAAAATCAAAAATCCAAAAAAATTGAAAAAATAGAAAATGTCTCGAGATAGTTTTTTGCAAAATGGAAAATGATAGGTATAATTGAAGCATTGGCTTTTCGATTATTATATATATGAGATAATAAACGGCCGGTCACGCGTCTAACTTAGGATATGTGGGTTGGCCCAGCTGTTGAAAGGTTCCTTAGGCTTGATATAAAATAACTTAAAATAGGACTCTTGTGGGTTCTCACCTTAGGAGCTATGGCAAAACTGAAACTGTAGAGAGTATAAGGGGTACGTCATAAGTAAAAAACTTATAAGTTTTTCCGATTAAATTGGCACACCTGTTTCTTTTTGTGAAAACAAATCCGAAACATTGTGGCGCCCGAAAAAAAATATTCCATCCATCCATTTGAGCTATATGTTGAAATAAAAAAGGAAAAACAAAGCCTATGGTATTACCGCGGGGATAGCGACTCATGTGGTACATACCCTCTAGATGGAGTTATAAAATATGTGAAGTTTATGGCATTAACCATGGGGATGGTGACTCGTGTGGTGTATGTCCGCTAAACTGATCGTATTCAAAAGCATGTAAGCTCACAATATCTATCCAATCATCCAACATAAAGTTTAATCGGAATAATATAAGAGTTTTTTATATAAGGCGGAGATTATAAATCTTTTAATCTCATAAGCTTGAAACGGGAATAGGTGGAGTCGTAGTCTTTTAAGTGTGGGATCCATAGATGACGACTATATATTACTTGAACTTAATGGATCGAAAATAAGGGCTTCGAAACCGGTGATTGGGTTTAAGTGGACCGTATATTCACAATCGTGGTTAACGTGTGATGTGATTTGGTTTAATAAAATAATTGAATATATTAGATGCCAATGTTTCAGATTGTGATTCCATTGCAAATAATTTTTTTCGGGACGAAAAAAGATAAGTATGGGGATTTGATCGGTGCATTTTAGGTACACTCTATTTTATACGGGTAATAATTAAAATGCATTGATATTGGTTTAAAATATGATTCTTTGATGTGGTGTTATTATCATACTGGTTAAGATGAAAAGGAGCTAAAACGATTAAAATAGAGATAAAAATAAAAGGTACGAAGATGTGATAATAATAAAAGAGCGGACCTGATGTCATAATTACATATTGTTATTACAAATTTGACTAATTCAAGTTAAACAGTTTTGGGATTAAAGAAAAATAAAAGTGAAAATCACATATTTGTTTTATTTGTATTACAGGAACCATGAAGGCATGCATTTTCTAGTTGAAAGGTTTAATGGGCTTCTAACGTCAAGCATGTGGGCTGCTTATGGATTTCAAGAAAAGCTCATACAATTAAAATGATTGGATAATTTAAATAGAGGAAAGAAAAGGCTGACAAAAGTTTTAAGGAGGGCCCAAGGATTGGCGGCAGAATTATTGAGGTATCTTGGAGGGCACGTTTTGGAGGGGAATATATACAAGAATTCGACAGCAGCTTTAGGGGAGAAGGATTGGCAGCCGTCCTCTCAAGCCATTCTATGAAGTCTGATCAACCAGGGATGACAACCGAAGCTGTGAAGATCATTATGTGCGGCTAAGCCTCTCGTGACTTCTGCCCGGATGAACGTTTACACGGTTTGATATAATTTTCTGTTTTTTCTGATTCTTGTAACTAGTACAACTTGACCACTTGTGTTGGATTATTGGTAAATGTTTCTTGTGTTTGAATTACTTGTCATTTATTAAGCGTATTGGCAACTTTCTTGCGTTGTTATCGGGTTGGTACATTGATGGGTATTTGATACAATCAAACGGGTTATTAGGTTGCATAGTGAATCTTAAAAACTATCCCTATTAACTAATCAAATTCATTAATTCCGAGGCCATGTCTATGTGGTGTTTTGAATCAGAAAACGAATTTTTATATTAAAGCGGGTATTCGGGATTCCGGGTGGAGGTTACTTCTTCTCATCTTGATAACACTTTTCGCGACAAATCGTGTTTTCTTTTAAAACGACAAACAAAACCCCAATTTAGATAGTTTAGTTTTAATTAATTTCTTTAACACTGACTACAAATTCCCCGTCGATACGATACCCTACTTACGCTATCTACGTAGATAGCGTAAGGGTCAATCAAAAACCTAAATAAGCTACATAGATAGCGTAAGTAGCGTAAACAGGTCGATATTTATCGAAAAACTGATTTTCTTGAGTCTATAACGTGTTATTTCGAAATACGGTTCTAATGGCACTGGAATCATAATTTTTGGACTTCGTTTGCTATTTTTAAAGGGTCGTTTTTCACAGCAGCAAAAGCTGCGTTTTTACTGCAGAAAATATGTGTTGTGTTTTTCGTCATAACTTGAAATCTGTGTAGAATTAGCTCATGAAATTTATACTGTAGATGACCACTGATGTCGTTGTAATGCTCCAACTGGAATTTCATCAATCGGACTTGCGATGAATTTTTAATAAATTATTCCGTGGACTGCAGTCAGAAAGTGATGAATCTGATTGCAGTCCGGTAAATGATTTTTTTTATAAAATATTGGTAATGAATTGGATCCCGATATTTTTACACAGTAATATTTGGATTGTTTAAAACATTCTGTAAAAGTTTGGGAATTTTTGGAGTAAGTTAACTATTTTATTAAAATACCCGAAAACAGTCCAGTTTTGGATGTTTAAGCTGAAACAATATAACAAGTGATATGCATGTCTAAATGTCGGTTATGTTATCTGAGAATGATCTAACATGTTATATGTCAATTAAAGTGTTATGTGCAATGTCGTATGTTTACTTATGAATGGGAATAGATGGGAAATTTATATGGGCATAAACCGTTAAAGTGAGTGCATGTTATGTGGTAGATGCGTGTAGGAACTTCGTGCTTATTTGAAGTCACTAATAAACTAAGTGGTAATCATACTAGGACGTGATTGACCGGCCTTGACTGTTAGCTATTTTTGAGAGTCAAACCGAGCAACCGAGGTGAGTTCACACTCTTAAGGCATGGGATTCCCGGTGGGTTGGGAATGGGATTAAATAGCTAAGACGGAACTTGTACTTTCACCACTACTAGACTACTTACCTCTGTCCTCGGATTGGGAAGGACGCCAGCGCTAAACCTATGTATTCACTACGTACCTCCGTCCTCGGATTGGGAAGGACGTCAGCACTAAACCTACGTATTCACTACGTACCACTGTCGTCGAATTGGGAAGGACACCAGCGCTAAACCTACGTATTCTTATACGTACCTCTGTCCTCGGATTGGGAAGGGCACCTACGCTAAACCTACGTATTCAATACGTACCTCTGTCTTCGGATTGGGAAGGACACCTATATATACATCTAGTCTAGTGGTTCCACAACATGGGGTAGCCCCCACCGTTCATGTTTTGGAAAACAAGGAAAGCTGATTTAACTTGTTGTTGCAAACAAACTCATAGTTCTTGAAAAACTACTTTGTAAAGAACACCTATTATGAATTCGCTCAACTTTGTTGTTGACTTGTTGTTACATGCCTTGCAGGTCGTTAGATGCTTATGGAGCTTGCAGGAGGAGGAGGTCGTTGTGGGATAACTTATGTTTTGGTTTCACGTCTTATGCTTCCACTGTTTAATTTGAACTTGGTTAATGTAACACCCCAACCGATGGCGGAATCATCGAGGCGCGGCACTAGGCGAATCAGATTGCTCAAGAGAATCCATAACAACTATATTGCGATAATATTTAATACATTCGTTATCCCATACTAACAAGTAATACAATCACATAAGTTATCACAGATTTCTTGTCCTCTCGAACAATACAAAATCCGACAACCTAGATTTTAGTTTAGTTTCTAGACTTCCTAGCTTGATTGAAATAGCCTGCGATCTAACCTGCAACATACGTTAAAATATTTGTCAATACAAAAGTATTGGCGAGTATACAGGTTTGATATGTATAGCATAATAGATTAAAATGTGTAGCGAAATTCCATATGCATAAACGTAACACACGACATATATACTCACAAAGCGGATACTACCAACTAAGTCCTCGATGCTCGAATATGCGATGGCAAACTAGACCCCGTCGGGCGCAATAGTACTATACTAGTCGTGGTGGGACGTCGCGAGTATAAGCCCTAGCACATATGCAACTAGCATCACGTATATCTTTGCATAACAGTCATTTGCAAGTGATAATTCGATTGATTGAATAATTCGTTTAATAAGTTCGATTTGTTAGAAACGTATGTTACACCCCAAAATGCGATTAAAAAGGGTTCAAGTATACTCACAGTGCGTGTTTAGCGAGAATACAACTTGATTGGATCGGTTGCGAGTACGTCTGCGTTAATCATCGAATGATATAGCAAACGATGTACGGTTAAGCGGGAATAGTATCAAAACGACAGTTATCCAGTCGGATGACCCTCATCCGGTCGGATGACTGTTGGTTCATTCTGACATTCGATCGGATGACTAGAGTTTGGATCGGATGACACTTGGTCCGGATCGGATGACCATTCTTGGTCGGATGAGCTGGTCCGGTCGGGTGACATGCTATCCGATCGGATGACATGCTATCCGATCGGATGACATGTGATCCGGTCGGATGACATGTGGTCCGTTCGGATGACATGTTATCCAGTCGGATGACACGTCTGTTTTATCGTCCCGATCAGTCGTTTTTGAGTGTTTTTGGTAGGAACACGTGCGGTTTCACTGGGACGGTGTGATTTCGTGTTAACAAATGAAATTCCATCAGTTTCGGCCCGTTCTAACGGCCGGGAATCACCCCGTTATAGTAGATCTGGCCGTTCTTGACGGTTTCTCATGGTTAACTCGAAATCGCACAGTTCCTTGGTTAAATACATAGATTTAGGTGAGATTTGTTATCAAAACATGTGGAAATCACCCAGATCTGAGTCGTTTATGGTGGGATGAGGTCACAACTTGAAGTTCATATGAACTCTTGGTGACATCACCTTAAACACCTCAAATCAGTAGATTTCACGGTTAGAATTTGAGTTTTGAAAGACAGAATGATGTAGAATTGAGTGTAGATCATAGAAGTACAAGTTTTAGGTTGAAATCTTACCGAAATTGCGAGGAATCGAGAGAAAAGGGTCCTGAAGCGTGCTTGGTCGAGTGGGAGCTGTCACATCACTTGAACAGTGAGGTGACATGCTATTTATAGGCGAAAGTGGATAATGGAGGTGTTGGGTCGGATGGCCCATCCGTTCGGATGACTCATCCGTTCGGATGGTCACTCCGGCCCGGGGAGTTTTCTCCGTTTTTTATCGTTGCGCTAGTTTTTGGAGTACGTGCTTTCTATAATTAAGTTATATTATTATTATATATGTATGCATATCACTAGGGGTCGTATTTACGTATCCATATTTCAAAGTTTCGATATAATAATCGGTTTCCGATTCGAGTATGCGATTACTAGTGACGTTTCACGGCCATCAAGGAGGGTAGTATAGGTCCATTCTCGATGTCATCGTGAACGTTGTTGTGTGTTGTGCCACAATGACTGACGAGGTACCACTCACTCGTATTGTCATCATCGTCACGACGACTGGAGCTATAGCACTCACCCGAGAGTCCTTGTTAGCGTTAATTGTCTGCGTTTCGACACATCACGGCCATCGAGGAGGGTAGAATAGGTCCTCACTAAATGTCGTCGTGAGTGTTAGTGTTTGCGATGTGATATAGTGATAATGTATTGCGAAAATATGCGATTATCCTTCGAATAGCGATGTATGCGATATAGTTACATTATGATCCGAATCTCTGATGCTAGGCGTAACGAGTATATCGAGTAGTAACAACGCATGAAAGTGCGGGTTGTTATAGTCTCCCCTGCTTTAGGAAATTTCGTCCCGAAATTAATCCAACAGGTAGACTTTTGAGAGTTGATCCTGCATAAGTAGCGATACAACGAGTGATTTGACCATGAGTTGACAAGCGAGAGCATTTCGAATAAGAGAGATCGATTGCGATAGCGAGAAGGCGACGTAAAGACAAAAGTAATATCCCACGAGTTGGCGTTCCAAAGTACCTCGTGTCGCGGAGAATTCGTTAGTTCGATACGATTGAAATTTTAAAGAACTTGAAGGGTTTCTCATGACGTAGAATTTACTGAATCGATTGTTAACCAACGTTACAAGAAGCGTTCATTTTTAGATATTCAAAAGGAATTTTGGATGGAAATCTTGAAAAATTTCCTTTTAGCGTAAGGTCAACTGAGTCGATGTTAACCAATGCTACAAGGAAGTTTAGGTTTTAAACATTTTAAGAAATTCGAAGATGAAAACTGGGGTTACGAAAACTCTCCTACGACATGGGTTCAGCTGAACTTGATGTCGAACCAATGTCTTAAGATGGATTTTGTTCTGATTTTGCGAAAGATTTTAAGGAAAAATTGGACTCATGAAAGCTCCCCTTGGACATGGAGTTAAGCTGATTCGATGTTACCTCCACATTGTAAGGAATTTCACTTGTCCCATAGTTTTAATAAAATTTTTATAAAAATCAGTTTTTTTTAACCGTTTGAAAAAGACAATTTAGCAACGAGCCCCACTGGGCACCTTCCCACGGAAGTTCGTTAATATGATTAAAACATTTATATATAGGAAGTACCAGCGGCGTATCCACCATGTTTCTCCCATATTACTTCCGTTTCGTGAGGCGGTGTGTCACAACCCCCGATCCCTAGTTCCCGGGAACGGGCGACCGTGAGCCAGTTTCGGTGGTATCGTGGTATTGGTCTAATTTGGCAGCGGAATTTTCATCAGGACGTAGTTAGGAAATGTTTATCAGAGTAAAACCACCATATTTTATAATATTAAACAAATGGGATGAAACCCAAGTTCATAGTACACACGTTTTCATAGGAATAAATCCTATTTTATTTAATAAAAACATCTATTTTATTTTAGGTAACTTTATTGCCACTTTTCCAAGCCTTCAGTGCTGTCCAGCTGGCTTTTATTGACTTCACACTAAGTTACCTGAAACACGTGTTTAAAACATTTTATCAGCAAGAAATACTGGTGAGTGAATCCCAGTTTAATCAAGTTTAAATAAAAAGTCACAGTGAACAGTATTGAGAGCACATCCGCAATTACATTTGTTTCCAAGATATACCAATTAACATCAGTGGTACTGTCATACTCAACTTGTGGAAATGTTACTCCTTGACCAGGTGGTAACAAATTTTTGTATACAAAACCCCAACATACCCACTATAATTGTATTCTTACAAATACTCAATACGGTTATTCGCATGGAAAGATATGTAAGGTTTTGTAAAACAGTTCACAAAAAGGTTTACAAAAAGTGGATCAACTCACATTGCTATCTTAGACTTCGCGTGAGGGTTTCCTGGATATAATCTATAATTTATACAAATGTACATTGATTAGTATCATCACCCTTTGAAAATATTAATAATACCCTCCCCGAGACGGCATTCCAACAACTACGTCGGGCAGAACCACGACAGTTGTTAGGGAACCCTAAATCAATCGGGCAGCGTAACTATTACGAAACTAGGGTTATAATACTTACAATGGAGCAGAACCTCGCTAATTAGGGGTATAATACCCGCGTATTATAACTTCTCTACAGAAATTGTGATTTAGAATTGAGAAATGAACGAACTAAAATGAGACCCAAGGCCTCCTTTATATAGTTGCTGATATTGACTCTGTCGCGGCCCGCGTAAAAGACAAGGGCTGCTTTACGCGTCCCGCGTCAACACCAGTCAACGCAGTAGCTTAGTCCGGTCATCAAGTAGACTTGACACGATGTCGACACGTGTCGGCCTCTGATGTAATCGCGTGTTATGAACTGTCGCGGCCCGCGTCAAAGACCTATATACCCTTACGCGGCCCGCTTCAACTAAAGAAGTCAGCGAAATCAAATCCAGCCTTGATACGGCCCGCGTAAACTAAGGGTAGAGTATGTCGCGGCCCGCCTCAAACCTATATTTCATGTTTTTGATTTTTTGAGTAAATTGCCATTTTAGTCCCTGAGTTTTGTCCAAATTTGCCATTTTGATCCAAATAGTTTTTTTTTTGCATCTGGGTCCCTGACTTTTCACTTTACTGCCATTTTAGTCCCTGAGTTTTGTCCAAATTGCCATTTTAGTCCCTGAGTTTTGTCCAAATTTGCCATTTTGATCCAAACATTTTTAGTGGTTTGGATCAAAATGGCAATAAAAGTGAAAAGTCAGGGACCCAGATGCAAAAAAAAACTATTTGGATCAAAATGGCAAATTTGGACAAAACTCAGGGACTAAAATGGCAATTTACTCTATTTATATGTTATAATCTATTTAGGGCTCGGTTTTCACATACGGGGTGTAATATAAGACATATAAGGGTATTTTAAGATATAATGGGTTGTCGGAAAATATTTGAGGGTGTCAGTTTTCTTGAGGGTTGTTACACGGTGTCATGTGCGCCGATACGACACGGATAGAATTGCGCTCACTCGGTCCAATCGATAGAAAGTCAGACCGAGTATAGGATAGAATCGAATAGGTTAAACCTGCGAGTTGAATTGCGAACGTAGCTACAACAGCGTGCGCGAGTAGCCTGTTGACACAAAACATTTATGTGTCGTGTCTGGGTAGGCGTCGAGCGATAAGTGATAAGCGAATAGCGCGTTTTCGATTAGATTTCACGTTGAACCCACATGGCACGTTTCCACGAGAGCTTGCTAACATGGTGAAACACCATGTTTAACCAGGTTAGTTTTGCCTCGTGAAGCGATGTCATGCGTACTAATACCACACAGACTGCGGTGAATACCAAGCGTGCGATAAGCGGTACGCGATACACGAATAAGCGGTAGACTATACACGATAAGCGATTAGATGATTTAAGCGAATAACACAACACAACACCAATAATAACGGCGACGATAAACGAATTACGATAATCGGCAGTTGTTGCGTTGCAAGCGATGGAGGTATGCGCTATTTATACGGTTCGATTTGATTGATTAACCCCACAGAGTTTATTAACATCGGGCCCTGCATGGCCTTTTTCCACGAAAGCCCGCTGATATGACTAAAACACCTTGCTTTAACCATATGAGCTTCATCTCGTGAAGCGAGGTCATGCGTGCAAACTTAACACAAATATCACAGATAACGGTATAGCGATAGATTGATACACAGCAAACGATATAGATTCACCTAATAAGTGATAGAGATTGCGAGATTCACATGATAGGCGATTGCGATTAGCCGAGTTTTGTTTCGAATAAGCTTAACGTTACGCATCACGGTTATCGAGGAGGGTAGAATAGGTCCTCACTCAACAATGTCGTGAGCGTTTATGTACTCGATGAGATTGGTTGTTGCAGACTTACGACCAGTCTTGTGTTGATGCAATTGTCCTGCGGGGTAGACTCTCCAGAGTCCATCGATGAGGCGATTGCATTGCGTTTGCAGACTTACGACAAGTCTTTCGATGATGCGATTCAGTTGTTACGCCTTGCGATTAAGTGTAGTGTGTTGAAAATAGTCACAATAGTATATTAGGTCTAATAGCGTTCAACTCCACGTGGCACTTTCTTCACGGAACTTCGGTAGGATGATAAAGCACACCTTGCTTGACCCCTACTACTTAGATCCCGTGGTTTGGTGTCATACTTCGTCGTAACGCTTATGGCACCTTAGAATTTACTACGATCTCCGTGCACTGACCCAAATAATCCCGTGTGCACCCGTGATTAATCGTTCCTTGCATGTTTATCGTACCTCGTTCTAAGAGTGTAGTGAGGGTAAAACACATTATTTCGTGATATAGTATATAGTTTGTGTGTGAATCTAGTCTAAGTGCGACGACTAGAGTGTGAGAGAGAAACGAAAACGAGAGTTAATGTTACGCATAGTGGCAACATTGAGTAATAGAGTAGGCTCAAAACTTAGAAATTAACGTCAAAAATCGTATCATTACAACTTTATCCTACGCTTGCTAGATGTTTGATGCTGAAGACTTTTGCTGGAGTTGTTGTTGTTGTACTCAAGTTCGCGGTTCGATGCGGCAATTGCGGGTGAAGTGACCGTAACGGTTGCAGTTACTGAAATAGCGACAGTCAGCCCCAACTGGATGATGATAGGTACATGCGTAACACTGGGGATGAGCTCCAGTGTAAGCTCGTTTCAGAAACACTGGGACTGCTTGAAGAGGCTTCAGCTGCAGCAGTTCAGTTGTTGAGGAGTTCGGGCTTGAAATCTTTCGTTTGCGGCTGGGTTTGTCGGTATCTTGCGAAGAGGTGTCGTCGTTGGAGGATTCTTCTGAGGACTCACTTGCAGAATCTTTGGCCGATTTTTCGGAAGATCCGTCGGCAGACTTGATAGAAGAATCGTCAGCAGATTCGTCAGAAGAATCGTCAGCAGATTCGTCAGGAGAATCGTAAGCAGATTCGTCAGGAGAATCGTCAACAGATTCGTCAGGAGAATCGTCAGCAGATTCGTCAGGAGAATCGTCAGCAGATTCGTCAGGAGAATCGTCGACAGGATCGTCTGAAGAATTTATGGCGACTGCTTGATAGGCTTGCTTGACAAGATTCTTTGAGAAGAACCCTTCCATGAGTCGTTTGTTGTTGATTTCTGCGGCTAAGCGGTAGGTTTCTTCGATGGTGGCTGGGCAGATTGTACTTCAAAATAGCTTTTTCTGAAGTGTTGACTTGACTTGGGCAGATTATGCTAAGCTGTTTGAACCTTGCGGTGTAGCCAGCGTTGTCACTTTCGACTTGCTTGATTTTCCAGAATTCGTCTTCCAGCTTTTGAATTTCGTGAGGAGGACAGTACTCTTTCTTCATGAGCTCCTTCAGCTCATTCCAAGAGAGAGCGTAAGCTGCGGAGATCCCACGTTTGTTACGTTCGGCGGTCCACCAGTCGAGTGCTCGTGATTGAAACACTCCGGTAGCGCAGGTAGTACGAAAACTATCGGGACACCCACTTTGATGAAGGGTAACTTCGATAGAATCGAACCACTGGAGTAGTTGAGTCACACCTCCTTCACCCGTGAATTCCATCGGGTCACAGGCTTGAAGTGTTTGTAAAGAAAAGCGGATTGCGGCGCTTCCGTCTTGGAGTCTTCCGAGTCTCGAGAGTTGCTGAGAGAGTGCACTCGAGCGGCAATTTGAGGAATGAGCTTGACCACTTCCTTGGTCACAAGTGATGCAATCCTCTTATCGGCGCTTCGTTTGGCTCTTCTTCTAGCTATTCGTCTTGAGGTAGAGTCGTTGGAAGGCATCTAGACAGGAAGAGACTTGGAATGAGATTCGATCATAATGATTTTTGAGTTTTGCGACGCGATTGAGCGCGTTCAAAGCTTGATGCGATAGTATAATAGTGATGCGAATCACATAGGAGCCATATAGGAGACACGAAGTTCCTAAGTTCTCTCACAATGACTTGTTGTTTTTACGTATATATATGTATTTATATAATTTGTAATCATACACATACAGGTCGACTTAGAATATGCGAGGACGCGTTGAGGTGAGAAAGCGAGAGCGAAGGCGATAGGTTATGCATTAGTTTTGTTGCGAACATTCGGGTTTCGTTTTAGATTGCGATGGCTGTGCGAATTGTGCGTTTATAAAGCAGGGAGTGAAAATCGTTACTTCGAGGAATCGATAAGGCGTAAAGTTTCAAAACATAAATAAGTTCCAATCATTTGTAAAATCGGCGGGTCGTATGATAGAGTGCCTTGGGTGTTTAGGCGTCGACTACCCAAGGTAACCCAACTATATTCAACAAGTTCGTGCACGCGCGTTGACCTAGAAGACTTCATGCTTCCACTGGGATGCAGCTCATGGCATTCGTCTTCCTAGTCATCGCGTGGCTCGAGTTATCGTGATAGTCGAGTCCTTGGTGAGAACTTTTTGAAAACCAATTTAGAGAGTGGAACGGCTTATTAAGGTACGGGTTTCACCCCTGACTTAACAACTTTGTTCCTAATTGTGGTTATGCTCTTCGAATAAATTCGTGAGTTCCACTAGATTTCGAAATGGAGACTTTCGTCGAGGTGTGGATGTCACTCCTATCTCGATGAAAGGTTCTCGTGCTAGAAAAATGCGCTGAGTGAGCGATCTCGAGAGTTCTCGGTTTTCACACCTGGTCTCGACTGGATCACTCGGTTTCGTTATGCGAGTATTTTCGAAAACACGTGTATTGTGTCAGCCTTAGGAAAGGCTAAGTAGTATTTCAGCCTTAGGAAAGGCTTCTTCGTGTGAAGCTGTAGTATGCGGTGTTCACACAAAGTAGTAGCTTTTAGCAATTTCGATCGAGAGTATCCAGTAGGCCCGATACAAACCCTACTGGGTTCGTACGAGTCGGCCTGTTGGTACCTAGACTATAGACTAGGTCAATTTCTAAGACGTCGACCCGGACTAGGTCGAGTCTGGCCTAATTCCCTATAGTTATGGCTCTGATACCAATCTGTCACACCCCAACCGATGGCGGAATCATCAGGGCGCGACACTAGGCGAATCAGATTGCTCAAGAGAATCCATAACAACTATATTGCGATAATATTTAATACATTCGTTATCCCATACTAACAAGTAATACAATCACATAAGTTATCACAGATTTCTTGTCCTCTCGAACAATACAAAATCCGACAACCTAGATTTTAGTTGAGTTTCTAGACTTCCTAGCTTGATTGAAATAGCCTGCGATCTAACCTGCAACATACGTTAAAATATTTGTCAATGCAAAAGTATTGGAGAGTATACAGGTTTGATATGTATAGCGTAATATATTAAAATGTGTAGCGAAATTCCATATGCATAAACGTAACACACGACATATATACTCACAAAGCGGATACTACCAACTAAGTCCTCGATGCTCGAATATGCGATGGCAAACTAGACCCCGTCGGGCGCAATAGTATTATAGTAGTCGTGGTGGGACGTCGCGAGTATAAGCCCTAGCACGTATGCAACTAGCATCACGTATATCTATGCATAACAGTCATTCGCAAGTGATAATTCGATTGATTGAATATTTCGTTTAATAAGTTCGATTTGTTAGAAACGTATGTTACACCCCAAAATGCGATTAAAAAGGGTTCAAGTATACTCACAATGCGTGTTTAGCGAGAATACAACTTGATTGGATCGGTTGCGAGTACGTCTGCGTTAATCATCGAATGATATAGCAAACGATGTACGGTTAAGCGGGAATAGTATCAAAACGACAGTTATCCAGTCGGGTGACCCTCATCCGGTCGGATGACCCCATCTGGTCGGGTGACCCCATCCGGTCGGGTGGCCCCATCCGGTCGGGTGACCCCATCCGGTCGGGTGACCCCATCCGGTCGGGTGACTGTTGGTTCATTCTGACATTCGATCGTTTGACTAGAGTTTGGATCGGATGACACTTGGTCCGGATCGGATGACCATTCTTGGTCGGACATGATGACCCCATCCGGTCGGGTGACTGTTGGTTCATTCTGACATTCGATCGTTTGACTAGAGTTTGGATCGGATGACACTTGGTCCGGATCGGATGACCATTCTTGGTCGGACATGCTATTCGATCGGATGACATGCTATCCGATCGGATGACATGTGATCCGGTCGGATGACATGTGGTCCGTTCGGATGACATGTTATCCAGTCGGATGACACGTCTGTTTTATCATCCCGATCAGTCATTTTTTAGTATTTTTGGTAGGAACACGTGCGGTTTCACTGGGACGGTGTGATTTCGTGTTAACAAATGAAATTCCATCAGTTTCGACCCGTTCTAACGGCCGGGAATCACCCCGTTCCAGCAGATCTGGCCGTTCTTGACGGTTTCTCATGGTTAACTCGAAATCGCACAGTTCCTTGGTTAAATACATAGATTTATGTGAGATTTGTTATCAAAACATGTGGAAATCACCCAGATCTGAGTCGTTTATGGTGGGATAAGGTCACAACTTGAAGTTCATATGAACTCTTGGTGACATCACCTTAAAACACCTCAAATCAGTAGATTTCACGGTTAGAATTTGAGTTTTGAAAGACATAATGATGTAGAATTGAGTGTAGATCATAGAAGTACAAGTTTTAGGTTGAAATCTTACCGAAATTGCGAGGAATCGAGAGAAAAGGGTCCTGAAGCGTGCTTGATCGAGTGGGAGCTGTCACATCACTTGAACAGTGAGGTGACATGCTATTTATAGGCGAAAGTGGAGAATGGAGGTGTTGGGTCGGATGGCCCATCCGTTCGGATGGCCACTCCGGCGCGGGGAGTTTTCTCCGGTTTTGATCGTTGCGCTAGTTTTTGGAGTACGTGCTTTCTATAATTAATTTATATTATTATTATTATATATGTATGCATATCACTAGGGTTCGTATTTACGTATCCATATTTCAAAGTTTCGATATAATAATCGGTTTCCGATTCGAGTATGTGATTATTAGCGACGTTTCACGGCCATCAAGGAGGGTAGTATAGGTCCTTTCTCGATGTCATCGTGAACGTTGTTGTGTGTTGTGCCACAATGACTGACGGGGTACCACTCACTCGTATTGTCATCATCGTCACGACGACTGGAGCTATAGCACTCACCCGAGAGTCCTTGTTAGCGTTAATTGTCTGCGTTTTGACACACCACGGCCATCGAGGAGGGTAGAATAGGTCCTCACTCAATGTCGTCGTGAGTGTTAGTGTTTGCGATGTGATATAGTGATAATGTATTGCGAAAATATTCGATTATCCTTCGAATAGCGATGTATGCGATATAGTTACATTATGATCCGAATCTCTGATGCTAGGCGTAACGAGGATATCGAGTAGTAACAACGCATGAAAGTGCGGGTTGTTACAGTTAACTAGCTTTTGGTCACCAATTGTATTGTGGTTGGTTTTATTTACTTATTTTGGTTGTTCAATATGATTGGTGGCTCGATCCTGGTCATGTCACGCCTCCAAGCGGTGATACTCCGCGTGTGGATTTTGGGGGTGTGACAGATTGGTATCAGAGCCATTGGTTATAGCGAACTTGGTTTTAAAAAGGGAAAAGCTTTTTGACAAAACCAGACTATGACCTGTACAGTGCTCAACGATCCACAACGACGCTTCGCTCCACGTGCAAGACTCGACACAATAGGTGGTATGATTTATGTTTATATTGTCTGATTGATAGTTCACGTAGTGCATTAGTTAACGTGATAACTGCTATTTGAGCCATGTGTGCTTATTCTCTTCTGTCGTCCCACGCTTAGGCACTTATGTTGCTTCGTTGTGAAGATCATGAGTGGACGTTTGAACTTGACTCAAGCCCAGCTGACGGCTCTAATCAACGAACGAGTGGCTGAGGCACTCGCAGTTGTCCCTGCTGGAGGTATAACATGCCATTTCAACCTATCCTAGGATATTTTGATCCTACACTCGCGAACCAACTCTTGTGCTTAACCTTGTCTTTTATTCTCGCGCAATAGGTCAACATGCTCAACCTCCCGTATGTACGTTCAAAATGTTCATGGATTGCCGACCTAGTACTTTCAGCGGCACAGAAGGAGCTGTAGGTCTTCTTCACTGGTTCGAGAAGATTGAGTCTGTTTTTGAGATGTGTGAATGCCTTGAAGATCGTAGGGTGAAATATGCTACTGGAACACTCGAAGGTGCTGCGTTAACCTGGTGGAAAGCACAGGTTCAACTGCTAGGGTTGGCAGTTGCTAATGCCACCCCATGGAATGACTTCAAAGATTTGAGTAAGGAAGAGTACTGTAGTCATGACGATATCCACAAGCTAGAGGTGGAATTTTTCAATCTGAAAAATGACGGGGTCTGAAATTGAGGCGTATACGAAGAGGTCAAACGAGCTGGCCATCTTGTGTCCTACTATGGTGGACCCTCCCATCAAACGTATTGAGCTGTACCTCAAGGGTCTTGTACCAGAGATTCAGAGTAACGTGAGTTTAGCTAACCTGGGTACCATTCAGCAAATCATCCGGTTGGCTCATCGTCTCACTGATCAGGCAGTTGAGCAGAACAAGCTGCCCAAGCGTACTACTACTACTACTTCTGATGCTCCTAGTGATAACAAGCGCAAGTTGGATGGAAATTCGGGCAAGGGTTCTACTTCAGTTCAGTCTCAGTCCCAGCAGCGAAAGACAGATGAGTGCAGGAGCCCCAGTCAGCATTCTTCTGGGAATCAAGGTCAGGGTGGATACAGGGGAAATCACTCTAAGTGCAATCCATGTAATTTGCACCATAGCGGGGCGTGCAGCAAGGGTCCTTGTCAGAGATGTAACAAGCCTGGACATGAAGCCAAAGATTGCAGGAGCTCACGTCCTGCAAATCAGAATCGACAACAGCAGCCACAAGCTCCACAGAAACAACGGCAGCACCAGCAGGGTAATAAGGGATGTTACCAGTGCGGTGTTGAGGGTCACTTCAAGAGGCACTGTCCACAGTTGAATCAGAATCGGGATCAGAACAACAACCAAGGAAACGGGAACAACAATGGAGGCAACAACGGGGGTAACAATAATGGCAATGGCGCCCGAGGTCGTGCCTTCGTGATTGGTCAGGGTGATGTATGGAACGATCCCAACGTGGTGATGGGTAAGTTTCTTCTGAATGATTTCTTTGTTATTGTTTTATTCGATTCGGGTGCCGATACTAGTTATGTGTCCTTAAAAGTTAGCCAAATGCTTGAGCGCACTCCAACACTTTTGATCACCAAACACACGGTAGAACTAGCAAACGGTAAAAGTCTTGAAGCCACACGCATAGTTAAGGGTTGTAACCTCGTCTTAGCTGGTCAGACCTTCTCTATCGATCTTATCCCTATCGTTCTTGGTAGTTTCGACGTCGTTATTGGGATGGATTGGCTATCTCAACATCAAGCGGAGATTATTTGCAAGGAGAAAATCGTCCGCATCCCTCGTTCTGGTGAAGAACCCCTCGTGATTCGTGGAGATAAGAGTGGTGCCGTTGTGGGCATCATCTCTTTCCTTAAGGCCCAGAAGTGTTTGCGAAAGGGCCACATTGCCATTCTAGCTCTCGTTACTGACGCATCAATGAAAGAGAAGAGAATTGAAGACATTCCTATTGTACACGATTTTCCTGAGGTATTCCCCGAGGAATTACCTGGTCTTCCGCCTCATCGACAAGTCGAGTTTCAAATCGAGCTAGCTCCTGGAGCAGCACCAATAGCTCGTGCACCTTATCGTCTAGCTCCATCAGAACTTGAAGAACTGTCCTCGCAACTAAAAGAGCTCTTGGACAAGGGTTTTATTCGCCCTAGCTCTTCGCCTTGGGGAGCTCCAGTGTTATTCGTGAAGAAGAAAGACGGTACCTTCAGAATGTGTATTGACTACCGCGAACTCAACAAGGTGACCGTGAAGAATCGCTATCCTCTTCCACGCATTGATGACCTGTTCGACCAGTTGCAAGGGTCGAGTTTCTATTCCAAGATTGACCTGAGGTCAGGTTACCATCAACTGAGAGTCCGAGACGAGGATATCTCTAAAACAGCATTCAGGACTCGTTATGGGCATTACGAGTTTCTGGTTATGCCTTTCGGATTGACGAATGCACCTGCGGTCTTCATGGATCTAATGAACCGAGTGTGCAAGCCTTACCTGGATAAGTTTGTCATAGTTTTCATCGACGATATCCTGATCTATTCGAAGAGTCAGGAAGAACACGAGCAACACCTGAGGCTTATTTTGGAACTTCTTCGAACAGAGCAATTGTATGCCAAATTTTCGAAATGTGACTTCTAGCTTCGCAAAATCCACTTTCTAGGCCACGTGGTAAACAAGGATGGGATTCATGTTGATCCATCCAAGGTCGACTCGATCAAGAACTGGCCTGCACCCCGTACACCAACAGAAATCCACCAATTCTTGGGTTTAGCGGGCTACTACAGACGGTTCATCAAGGATTTCTCTAAGATTGTGCAACCTCTCACCTCGCTAACTCAAAAGGGTGTCACCTATCGTTGGGGTGATGCACAGGAATCTGCTTTTCAGCACTTAAAAGATAGACTTTGTAGCGCGCCTATCCTCTCATTGCCTGAAGGCACAACATGTATTAAAATATTATCAACAAAAAGTTGGTGAGTATACAAGTTTTCATACATAGCATAAAATAGATTAAAAGTTTAACGAGCTCATATCCAACATGAATAACATAGATACAAGTTACTAATATGCTGAAACGGCATACTATATGTTCAAACCCAAGTATACAACGCCAATTTGCCTACCCCAAGAGATTAGCGGATGTTAACATGTTTAACTTAACAATACCCCAATACAAATGGGTGGTGCGTTAATCCTATAGCGCTATAATTGTTAAGGTAGGCTAGCAAAGTTAATGAACATATATCGACACAAAAGCATACATAGCATACAAGTCTAACAAGCATCATATCGTTTCATGTTTAAACGTGGATAGAGTGTGATTAAAATAGTTTCAAGTGTTGTGTTTTGTATAACATACATGTTGCACCCAAAGTGTTAAAAAGTAAAATGGGGTCAAGTATATCATGGTTTTGCAAGCTTTCCACTTGGTAATTCCGCGAGTTTTGGTTGATTAGGATGGAGCACCAAGTCCTTCTACACGAAGAAACATAGGTGTATGAGTATTAGGTATTAACGAAGAAGTAAGGATTCGAAGTTTAAAGTACATGAAAGTAGACATTTGAGAAAATAATCATCTAGTCACATAATACTTGTTTTGACACTATGAAACCCAAAAGGGTTAGAATGTTTTCATGGGTTAAAATACCTATTAGAATCATAACAAGTTATTAAGGTCTTAGTTGATTTAACTTAACATTTTGACAAATGACCACTAGGTCATCATCAAAGGTTTGGATACTTGGATATTATATATATATATATATATATATATATATTATATAGCATATATTACAAGTTTAAGTCCAATAATAATACAAGAACATCATATAAGTCATGCATGAGATAGGAAGATTAATCTTCCATTTAGGAACCTCTTTGGTATTCACCACTACACATGTTGTCATAGACAACAAGGAGTGTCAAGAATATACATTAAGGAAATGAAATACATACTACCTAGCCAAGAAAACATCAAGTGATGTGTGGATTTGAAGGTATGATAACCCAAGCTAATCATATAATCACACAACTTCAAGTTCAAGACTTGTTCATCACTTGTGAGTTAAAACTCTATTAAAACAGAAAGTTTTTGAGGATTAAACATCTGGATTTACATGTCACACCCTTATTTTTAAGCTCACATAACCATGGTCTTGATTAGTGGCATAAGGACATAGGAATGTGTTGAGAAATCTCAAGTTCAAGTAAGTTTAACAAGTGTTTAACGAAAACAGAAAGTTTCCTTGCACTTTTCACCTTATTTGGTTGATGTTCTAGCCTTGGTTTTTCATGGAAAACCTGTTGAAACACACCAAAGGTTGTTCCAAGTGCAAAGAAAGAAGAATTAATGAAAAAGATAAAGTAGAAGTGAACTTATGCTCACTTTTGTAACTTGAAACGAATATGCCTTTGTTTCTGATTTTCAACCTGAATTTGGAGTGATTAGAGAGTGTTTAAGTGAGTTTGCAAAGTGAAAATGTATGGAGGAGGCTTGGGTTTTATAGGGAAGGATTAGGATAGAGTTTGGTAAGCATTTAATGTAGAAAACACAAGAAACAAATACAAAAACAACCAATAATCGTTGCTGATCACGCTGGCTGCGGATCTGGCAACCTCGTGGGCCGCGAGCCACCAAGGGGGCCGAGTCGCGAGTGCGATCGGGTGGGGTCTGATGGGTTGAGTTTGTTATTTGGCAAGTTTAGTCCTTGAACTTATGTTTTAAGGTGTTTCAAGGATATTTCATGAAATATAAGCATAGTTTAAGGTTTGTTAAGTATGAATAACATAAAACAAGTATGATGATGTATGATTTAGCATATGTATGTCGTAAATAAGTATTGTATGCATCCAAGAGACGTGTGTTTCTCGTATATCACGAAGTTGCAAGTATAACACATAGTTTTCAAGAATTACGAGTAATGTATCAATTGTTTCACGAATTTAAATGTATGAACTTGTATGAAATGTGTATAACAAGAATATAAAGAAATACGAATTTTATTATGATCCAAGTCTCGGATTTTACAACGATTACAATGAAAAGACAATAAGAAGAGTACAAGATTTCCAAAAATAGAATTACAAACACGCTTTCTAATTATGGAAAGTATGAAAAAGCAGGGCGTTACAGGTTCTTCGTGACACTCCAACGAAGAAGGGTTTTTCGTCCAACGAAGAAGGGTTCTTTGTCCAACGAAGAAGGGATCTTCGTCCAACGAATAAGGGATCTTCGTCTCTAAATTCAGTTCTTCATCTGATTCATGTAAATTAAAACTCAAACTGTCAAATGATGAAACAAAACCGACATAAAAGATCAAAATCCCAGTTTGTTGAAAAATATTTCAACAATTACAAAAACCCATCAAGATCAGTTAAACACTTCAAGAAACTGGTTATATTTCAACATTTCAATCCATCAATAAAACCAAAACAACTACTCAGTTTGGGTTCTGATTTTCCATCAAGAACACAACACCGGTTAATCATAGATTTTAACATGAACAATGGGTTCGATTTTCGATCAATGTCTTATGTTGATTTGACTAAGTTATCGATGGACTACACACAAGATATACAACATCATCGATTTTACTTTAGGCTTGAGGGTGTGGTTGGAGCCCCCTAGGGCTTTACCAGGCCACGTCAATGCCACCTAGGATCCACCTCAGCCATGAAGCCCCCTTTAATTTGCATAGTGTGGATAGAGCCCTATTAAACAAAATTTTTAAAACAAATTTCATTGGTTTAAAACTTGTGGGACCCACCTGAACCCTTAAATTCTGGCGTTACCATGGTGGCGAAGCCCCCTCTTAAAATGGAGGGTGTGGTGATGGAGCCCTATGGGGCGCTATAGATGCTGAGTTGGCGGGGGTGACGCCCCCACACCCTCCAACCTTAGTGTATCACAAGTAACAGAATGTAGTGATTGTTTTTCGGTCGGTTGGGGTTTCTTCAACAAGAAGATGAACAGAGTGGGGAAAAGGGGATTTTGACTTCCACACACAGAATCACCAAAATTTATGAAGATTATCAGACAACAGATTTTGCTCTTGCTTTAGGTTTACCAAATTACAAAAAGGATCCTTATGATGTAGTGACATTAAAACAAGTTGATTTTAGACTTTTCCAAGTAGAAATCATTCGAGTTTCAACTTCGGCTAATCAAAAGCAAATTAAAATAAGGTAAACTTAAAACGAATAATAACTAACATTAAATGACTATACACTAAACTACCAAACTTTTTCAAGTTTCAAGGTAAGAGAATCATAACAGCTTACGGTCTTGTCAAAAACGATTTTTGTTTCTGATCAATATTAAGATAAGTATCCTACCACAATTACCGGTATTGTTGTCCACATAAGCTCAACTTATCAGATGTAATCACGATTAGGAGATACGATTTAATGTTTGATTTATACTAACTAGCCGGTGTTCATCCACTCACGACACATTCCCTGATTTAAAATTTTTACACGCCGGTTTTAAACTTTTTTTACGCCCCGGTTTTAAACTTTTTTTTACGCGCGATTTTAAACTTTTTTTGCGACCTGGTTTTAAACTTTTTTTAAGATCCGGTTTTAAACTTTTTTACGCCCCAGGTTTAAAAAAATTTTACGGCCCGGTTTTAAACTTTTTACGCCCCGACTTTTAAACATCAGTATCAAACTCCATCCCGACCTGATTTCGGGTTTACGCAATTTCAGAATCTTAGGTGCTGTTTGTTTTTTCTGCGGGAAAAGGTCTGCAGTATGCGGACCACATCTGCAGGCATCTGCAGAAGAAGAGGTGGACCAAAGGTCTACAGTCTGCAAGGAGAAGAGCGTTTGTTTACTTCTACAAAAACCTCTTCTCTACTCCTCTCACAACACACACACAACACAGAGAACACTCCTCTCTATCTACCACCACCACCATCCGCCACCACCTCATCTACCACCGTCCACCTGCCACCACCACAACCAACAACCGCCGTCAACACCGTCGCAACCACCACCACCACCACCACCACACATCCAGAAACCCTAATTTCGCCACCACCACTTCAGCGAAAGAGAGAGAGAGAAACAGAGAGAGAGAGAGAAACAGTGGCGAATATGAAGAATCGGAGCAGAATCAGCGATTGACGGCGGCGATTTTGAAGGTGGAGGAGATTGGGGGTGTCGGGTGGAGGAGATGGGTGGCGGAGACGTGGTGGTGGATGTCGTAGCGGGTTGGGGTGCCGCTGAGGTTGGAGGTCGCAGATGGTGGGGGTGCCGCTGAGGTTGGGAGTGGTGGAGGTGGTAGTGGAAGTCAACGTGGAGGTGCAGCCGGTGGGGGAGGTGGTGCCGCTGGAGGTGGAAGTGGTAGGGAAGGAGGTTGCGGCTGTGAGGATTAGAGGATTAGGGCTCTGTGTTTTTGGAGAAGAGAATGGAAGAGGCTTGCAGACATAGGGCAAGGTCTGCACCAGAAAGAGTTGGGGCAGAGCTTTTGGAATGAAACCACTTCTAAAAAACAAACAAGCTGCGGACTCCAAACCTCTACGCGGCGCAGACATACGTGGGCAGAAGTGCTTCTGGCCAAAAAAACAAACACCACCTTAACAAACAAACTCAACAAAAATCACGACTCATAGACGTCTCAGATAAGTTAATACTTATCATCATCGTCATGGTTTTAAAAAACGTTTGAGGCGTGCGCCTCAAGGCGCGCCTCGAGGCGAAACGGCCAAAAACGAGTCTGAGGCGCGCCTCATGGTGTTTTTAATGTATATGCGCCTCAGAGGGGCTGAGGCGCTAAGAAAGCTGCGCCTCAGGGGGTTTTGATAGCTGTTTTTGATGTTTCTGACTTTTTGTGTCAATTTCAGCATTTCATGTCTTTTTTAAGTGTGTTTTTGATGATTTTGATGAACCTGATGATGAAATTAGTTAGTATTATTATTTTTATAATATATATAATTTTTATGTTTATTTATTAATACCGCCTCGGCCTTACGCCTCGTTTCGCCTCGAGGCTTACGCCTCGTGAGGCGAATGGAAAACGCCTTGAAACTCGTTTCCGTTCTTTTAAACATTGATCATCGACTGAAATATAAACCAACAATAAAAGTCAAAACCATCTATGGATCTTGAAAAAACACGGTTTGGCTCAAAAAGTTTCCAAAAATCATTGCTGCAAGTGGGTTGCAGGTTAACACCTACCCTCCACCATCCTTGCCTCGCCATCCTCATCAATTGTCGGATTTTTTTTTTCAACTATCACTGCCAAAGAACAATCAACAATCAAAAGGCTTGAACCCGGATATGCCTCAGATCGCCGGACTCATCAAAGTGAGTTGCCGGACATCGGTGAAAAGTCATCGATGAAAAGTCACCTCATTCACTACCAAGTCCGACATAGTTTCAAATAATAAAAACTAAAGAATGACGATTTACCGATGATATAAAAAAATCGGCACCACCGGGATGAAACGAAGACCACCGGCACCATCGGGACCACCGACAACACCGGCACCACCGACCAAGGTTTAAAAAGGCTAAAACGGGTATCGAGGCGTTTTCCCTTAGCCTCACGAGGCGTAAGCCTCGAGGCAGGTCGAGGCGTAAGCCTCAAACATTATTAAAAAAATTAAAAATATATATATATCTCTCACAAAAATCACAAATTAACATAAAATAGAGGTGCACAAACCGGTTAATTTTAATAACCGGATCGGTTAACCGGTTATACCGGTTAATTTGACTTTAACCGGTTAATGCTTTAACCGGTTATTAATTTAACCGGTTATTTTTTTAACTGGTCCGGTTAATTACTTTAACCGGTTATTTTCGGTTAAAAACCGGTTTTTTTGCCTTTTTTTTGAATTTTTCGGTTATTTTTTCGGTTAACCAGTCTATCGGTTAAAAAACCGGTTTAAAAAAACCGGTTAATAACCGGTTATTATACTAAAAACTTGTAACCGGTTACTAACCTACGGTTAAATAACCGGCTGGACCGGTTATTCCTAAATCGGTTATTAACCGGTTACGGTTTCGGTTAATAACCGGTTACGGTTAATTAACCGGTTATTTTGTGCACCTCTAACATAAAACAAACATCTTAAATAGAAAATATTTCAACAAATAACATAAAACAAACATCATAAATAGAAAAAAAATAGCCTCAGGCTTCAGCAAGAAAATTCAGCAACAAAACATAACAAAAAAAATCTAAGAAAAACCTAATTAAAACAAAAAAAAAGGCCTCAGGCTTCAGCAACAAAACTGGCTTCAGCAACAAAACTGTTAAAAAATATAATCCTATATTCTTCTTTTCAATTCAATATCTAATATATATCCTTTTCTTTTTTCCATGTCCGGAGGTCCTTTATTTGTAATATTATAAAGAAGGCATGCCCCTTGAGTTCCTTGCTTCAAGGTTTTTGTTCCAGTCTCTTCCTTCAAGACAAGCATGCCCTGAGTTCCCCTTTTCTCAAGAAGTTCCCGTTTCCTTTCAAGAGGCTTTGGTTCTATAAAAGAGTGGGGTTTCTCATGGTTCAGTCAACCGAAAATATACACACACATACACTCTCTGTCTTGCTTCTGCTGTTGCCTTCTTCAGAGTCCTCTGTTCCTGTGTTCGAAGATCTCTGTGGCTGTGCTTGATCATCATCAGAAGCAGATCATCTAGTTGATGATCTGCTGGTTCTGATCGCTGTTGTTTGCAGCAAAAAAAATCTAAGAAAAACCTAATTAATTGAGATGCTTGGAGAAGAAAGTATATTTTGCATGTGCGTACTGGAGAAGATGGTTGACTGTGTACGTGATTCTGTGTCTTCTATTAGGGTTTTTTTAAACCTACAGATGTTTTTTAAGTGAAGTATTGGGCTGGACCACAAATTAAGCCCAATAAACACTAAATGGGTCCAAAAACAAAGTCCACAAAACTAAAAAATGTTCAATTTTCACAAGTCTGTGAGGCTTAAGCCTCACCGCCTCGGACCGCCTCAGATCGCCTCAGATGACTGAGGCCTAGGTTTCAGTTTACCCTTATGAGGATAAGCCTTTATTGCGTTTTTCCACCGCCTCAGCTGAGGCGTACGCCTCAAGGCGCGCCTCAGACCGCCTTTTTAAACAATGCCACCGACTGAAAATATAAAAACCACCACCACCCAACCCCGCCACCAACATGACCCGATCTAACCGAGCACCATCCCAATGAACCCGATGTAGTCAAAACGAGACCCGAGACCAAACTAAAACCTCAACCCGATATCTGCTCCAAAGCCACAAAAAAAAAACAATCAGATCAAACAATATTAACTAAAATGCTACTTAATTAAAAGTAACAATAAGAAAAATATCATTTCAATACAGATCAAACAAACATTTCAACTAAACTACAAATCAAACTGCAAGTATTCAACTAATAAATCATGAATGTCGATAAAAAACATGAATATAAACAAATCTTCTTCATCAATCAGCACAACGGTAATTCAAAACATTCAATCACTCTAAACACTTCACACAAAATCAATCAAACATAACTATAACTAGTGAAATTAGTGTAAATACTAACAGGATCTGATCTGAAACTGACGGTGGAGTCAAGCGTAGGCGGAGGTCGCCGGACTCATCAAGTGTTCGACGGTGGAGCCAATCAGGCGTCACAACGCCGCTGTACGGGTTTACATAACCCAAAACCCACAAGGGATTTGTCTAGAAACACCAACAATAAATCTTTTCAAACAAACACAAAAACCAACTGATGATATAAATCTTTTCAACTCATACAATAACTTTCTTCACTAAACAACAATAAAACTTATAAATCTTTTCAACCCAGTTCACATAACCCAAAACCCATCAAAACCCACAAGGGATTTGTCTATAAACACCAAGATCGGTATCAATTTGCACCAAACAAAGATAAGTTAAAGTGAAATTACCGGAAAATTCAGCAAAGTGTTGGTGAAATTCTTGAAACTGGATGTGGGTTAGTGGTAAGATTTTACGATGACAAAATCAATGAGCAGGGTAACCGACAGAAAGCCGGAGTTCACCACCAAAAACCCCCGTCGGCACCAACCCCAAGGCCACCAACACCGTCGCCCGCCTCTGCCCCACACCACCACCATCACCGAACTCTACCAACCACCACCACCTAGGGTTCCGGTGGTGGGCAAGAAGAGAGAGAGATCTGATTTCGGGAACCCTTGACACGCCACACCGCCACCTCTCCGACCACCGGCAAACCCTCCATCCAACTCCACTGCCGTCCACCACCCACCGTCGACCCCCCCCCCCCCCCGAAACCACCAGAAAATCCACCGTCGTCTTTGAGCAGGTGGTGGGTCGTTGCGTTAATGGCGAGAGGCTCCTCTCAATCGTCTTCGAGCTGCTGGTGGTGGTTGAACCGAGGTGTTCAGTGGTGTGAATTTGAAGAGAGAAAGAGAGGATCAAATCTCAGATTTGTGATATGCGAGAGAGATAAAAGAGATCTGTGCTTGATTTGAATGAGATATGAGAGAATGAGATATTATGACTTTGTACAGACATTGGTTTATGGGATGGTAAATTGACAAAAACACCCCTCTGAAAAAAAAGGACAATAGAGGATGAGGTGTTAATATGTTAGTGGTTAAGAGTAGTTCATAAGGTACTTGTAACTCGGCTTGGTTCTTGATTGAACCATATCCTATATAAATATGTATAGGGAGAGAATCATGAGAAAACTATATCTAAATGAGAAAACTAAACAACTAAAATACATAACAAATTTTTTTTTACAATTTTTTTATAAAAAAATCGTTATTTTTTATATATAAAAAAAATTAAAAAAAAAACTTGTACTGCACATGTGCATTATATGTGTACTACACATGTGCATTACATGCTTAAAATTAGATTTTTGAGTCTTGTTTAGCTTTTAGTGTTAGTTTTTTGGAGGTTTAGGATTAGGATTAGGTTTTTGGGTGTGTGGGGGAGGGGGGTTTAGGTTTTTGGGTGTGGGGGTGGGGGGTTTATGTTTTTTTCGACTTTATGTTTAGGGTTTAGTTTTAGGTTTTCGGGAGGGGTGGGGGGTTTAGGTTTTTGGTATAAAACCAAACACAGACACTAGGATCCTGTGGTCTCGCGTAAATTTCAATCATTTAACATGACTGATGACACTAGAATCGCCACACAAGATAACTCTTATTACGCTTTCATATTAAGTAAATGCATGTTTTACTTATTGTTATGGGTCATTTTCTGAGCGTACATATCTTGACTAATATCCTGCTTTTGGTTGTTTGCTTGTGGTTAGGATACTGGATTAGGATATTGCTAACATCCTGGGCGATATCCTGAGTTTAATCGAATTAACCACGTGCAGGTTAGAGGCTGTGGGTTACTAACGGTCAGATGGACTTCTTCTCCTCAAGACTCGGGCGTATCTGTTATGTGAGAGACGTTGAACCCGAAAGACCAGGTCTACAACGTTCGAGTGGGGAATATTCGCCGGATCCCGGTTTATTAGAATAGTTTGTTACACTTCTTTTACTATAAATAGATGGGGGCGGATCAGATTAAGGCACGGAACTCATACACACACATTCGAACACTTTTGCTCTCTAGCTCACTGCAAACACTACACACAAACACTTGTATTCAAATTACAATGTAACACCTAGTTGATCCGCACCACATCCTGCATTGTATCCTGATATTTGAAGTAATAGAAGAACAAGGCAGCTGCGATTGTCAGCTCCCGAGGTTTTGTGCCGGCGATCTAGATTGATCAAGGGCTTTCCTCGTACATCCTGTGTCACCCTTTACATTTTTGCTCATCGTTTGATCACAGATACAGCTCTATATCCTGAGCCGTATCCTGAAACTGTTTTTGCAAATAACTTGAATAACATATTTTCGACACACTTTTCTAGCACACTACCTCACTTAACTAATTTGATCACTAAATTGTTTCGGTAATTTTTGACCAAAACAATTTGGCGCTCACCGTGGGGCAAGTAGTGCTATTTTTGCTAAAAACTTTAGTAAAATCATTATTTGGTTTTCTTTTGTCAAAACTTTTTTCTAAATTGTTTTCAATGGCCTCGAGATCAAACATGAGCTCTTCCAACATGTCTGCTACAACCTCTGCAACAATTGGTTCGGTGGTTCCACCTCCTCCTCCAAGAATGCAAGCTTCATCACACGGAGCTGAAAGTCATGTAGCTCGGGATGTTATCCCCGCTCCCAGTACCCAGGGACCCGGTCCTGTTTTGGCATCTAATGATGAAATTTTGAATTTGTTTGGTAGTGTACAGGAACAGATGAGGCAGCAGCAGGAAACTAATCGGATGCTGATGAGAGAAATACAACTTTTGAAATCCGGCCCAAGTAGACCTGCTGAAGAAACTGTCACTCCTATACAGCCTAGGGCTTTGAACTTCAGTTCTGCGGTTTACACTGAGGATAACCGGGGGAACATCGTCCCAAGCCATTCTCAGAATCATACCCCTGAGATACCCTCCTCGGTCAGGATGTCAACTGTGAGGAGCTCAGGATATGCTTCAGGATATGGACAGAATCCTCAGACCGGTAACGTGTCAAATAATAATATTCTTGCTACTAACAACAATGGGTCTTTGCAGGATGCAGGTATGACGTCAACATTTACTAGGGAGCTTCAGAAATTGAAGGACATGATATCCAGTGTACCTGGAGTGGTCCAGCCGATTCCGGAAGTATCTCAAGACAGCCACAGGATATTCCGCTTTGCATATCCTATCTGTGATGCTGAAATCCCAAAAAGATTTCAGACCCCCAACATGAAACTGTATGATGGGACTACGGATCCTGAAGAGCATATTGCCCAGTATAGGGAAAGGATGGAAATCAATCCTATCCCTCCAGATCTCAAGGAAGCATGCTTATGCAAGGATTTCGGTTCTACCTTGACAGGATCAGCCTTAAAATGGCTGTTAAATGTTCCTCCTCACTCAATTACTTCGTTTGCTCATTTGGTTAATTTATTTAATAGTCAATTTTCTTGCAGTCGGAGTTTTGAGAAACTAACCAGTGATCTTTACAGGATAACTCAAGGACCTCAGGAATCCTTGAGGGATTATGTGAACAAGTTTAGTCGAGAATCCTTGGATATCCCACATCTTGATGTTGCAACAGCTGTGCAGGCTTTTAAGATGGGGTTACAAAAGGATTCTCAGTTTTATCAGGATCTTGTAATGAATCCCTGCAGGAATCTCGACGAAGCTCGTAACAGGGCTTTGAGATATATCCGCTTGGAAGATGACAAAAAGATGCAAGAGAGGATGAATTCTACCTCAACCTACGAATCAACCAACAGGAAATCGGAATCCTCGTATAAACCATATCGCTCCAAGCCATATGGTAGAAATGATAACAAGAAAGTGAATGCTGTTGAAGACGAGGATCCTGAAGAATATCCTGACTTATCTGAATACTGCTTTTCTGTTAATATACCTGAGTTAATGTATGCTATGCAGGGTTTAGGAGACAAAGCTAGGTGGCCTCGAAAGAACCAGCAGAAAGCTGATTGGAAGGATAAATCCAAATGGTGTGCCTTCCATGAAGACTTCGGACATGTGACCGAGGATTGTATTGCTCTAAGGAAAGAAATAAGTTACCTGTTAAGCAAAGGGTATCTGAAGGATTTGCTGGGAAGAAAGAAGAATAAAGGGCAGGATCCTGAGAAGGATCCTGAACGAGCAGCATCACCCCCAGCAGATGCCAAAATAATTAACTTTATTTCAGGAGGATCCGACATTTGCGGGACTTCATATTCGGCGGCCAAGAGACATGCAAAGGAAGCTAAGACTGAAAGGGGAGACAAACCAGCTAGGATGACTACCCTTACAACCGATAAAGTGATCACTTTCGATAGTGATGATAGGGATACTGTCCAGGATCCTCACCATGATGCTCTCGTAATAACATTATATGTTGCTAACCATTTTGTACGCAGGATATTGGTGGACAATGGTAGCTCTGTCAACATAATTCAGCTGGAAACGTTGAAGAGGATGAATGTATCTCCGATGGACATTGTTTTGGTCAAAAATTACCGAAGCAATTTAGTGATCAAATTAGTTAAGTGATGTAGTGTGCTAAAATTATGTGTGAAAAATGTGTTAACCAAATTAGTTATGAAAACAGTTACAGGATACGGCTCAGGATATCGAGCTGTATCTACAATCAAACAATGAGCGAAAATGTAAAGGTTGACACGTGATGTACGAGGAAAGCCCATGATCAATCTAGATCGCCGGCATAAAACCTCGGGAGCTGACAATCGCAGCTGCCTTGTTCTTCTATTGCTTCAAATATTAGGATACAGTGCAGGATGTGGTGCGGATCAACTAGGTGTTACAATGTAATTTGATTACAAGTGTTTGTGTGTAGTGATTGTTGAAAGCAAGAAAGCAGAAGTGTTCGAGAGTGTGTGAAAGTTGCGTCGTCCCTTAATCTGATCCGCCCCCATCTATTTATAGTAAAACAAATGTAACTAACTATCCTACATAACCGGGATCCAACGAATATTCCTTAGTCGAACGTTGTAGACCTGGTCTTTCGGGTTCAACGTCTCTCCTTTAACAAATACGCCCGAGTCTTGAGGAGATGGAGTCCATTTGACCGTTGGCAAGTCCCAGTCTTCAACCTGCACGTGATTAATTCGATATGCCTCAGGATATCACCCAAGATGTTAGCAATATCCCCGTCCAGTATCCTGACCACAGATTAACAATTAAAAGCAGGATATAGTTTAAGATAAGTATGCTTAGAAAATGACCCATAACAGTTATCCCCAAATATATCGGTTGGTATACCAATCCAACGGATATATTTTAAAAGTTTTATCCATAATTCAAGGCATTTAAAACGAAGCGACGGTCAAGATCACATCATAACCTCCAACGCGCTTTTAGCTCAATGGAGATCCACAATGCCCCTATATCTTCTCTCTTCTTGTTTGAAAAGCAGATATCTTCAACAGAGTCTCCAGGTAATTCCCCATTTCTCATTCACTTTCTGTCAATTTTTCTTGCCTTATTCGTAGTGGCTGCCGAGACCTTCACCCAGCAGAATCTCCTCAAAAATCCTGAAAAGGAGGTCTGCACTTTCGACAACGCAGACATCGCGGCTTTAAGAGCTTCCGGTGCTTTCCCAGATAACACAGTCTTTAGACCGTTCGATCGGTCAATTCGATCGGATGTTTCTTCCACAGATTGGGTTTGCTTTCCAGCATACTCCTTTTCGTTGGGTCTTCGATATCCCTTTCCTGAATTCATGATGCAATTCTTCCGAAACCACTAGCATCTCTTTTGCTCAAACCATGCGCATGGTTTGGAGAGTATTAATCGTACTTAACCAAATCAAAAACCTTCATTGTCCCGATCTCTGCATCGAGGATCTGCCTATTGCTTATCGCCTCCGATCCCACGGCTCTAGCCGGTTCTTGCTTTTCTCGACCTCTAGCAAACCCCTTATTCTTAAAGCCACCAAAAACGAAGACGGATGGCAACGCAAATTTTTCTTTGTCAGACGAGACTCCATTGCTGAGGGTGCCAACCTTCTGGTGGAGTGGTTAACCACCGGTAGGGTCATAAATGTTCTTATGTACTGTTTTGGTAAAAAAAAAAATCTGTTGAGGATATTGCAACCAAACTCTTTGTTACGGGGTATGATGCTAGTTATGTATATCAATGACAAGGATCACTTCAATGTAATTTGCACAAATGACACAAGGATGTATACGGGGAAAAAGCCCTTGATCAAGAGTTGATCTCCGGCACAAAAAACCCCGGGTGATGGAAACTACCGATCACCAAGCTCAAATAAATGATTAAATGTTTACAACTTCGGATAGTAACGAGCTAGGTACAAGGATCACTATCGTGAAATGTGTACAAGTGAGTGAAAATGAATGTATGTTCGTCGAGAGCTTCAAGTGTGCGAGTATACGAGTGTGTGTAGCTGCAAAAATGGCTAAGTGTTTTTCTACTAGCTCGTTACCCCTTTTAAAATAGAAATTTAACTACCAAACTAACTATCCGACTTTCGTGCCATGCCTCCACGTTCTCCACAACGTTTATTTTTGGCCAAGCACGTGCGGGATATTTTGGGAATATTCTCCAGAAATGTCGCCAAGACTAAGTCCGACTTGTTACTCCTGCAAAACAATACGAAACACAAGTGAACAATTGTTAGTATGAGGATCCTTAAGGTGATCCATGATCCTGATCCTGAAGCTCTTCTGAGGATCACTATCTGTCACAGAAGTAAGGATCACTAAAGAGGATAATAACTAAGGATCACGGGTTATTTAGAAATCCACCCCTAACAATTGCCCCCAAAATATAAGGAGTTAAATTGTAAATATGTGAGTTATATTTTCTTGATCTTATCCGCAACTAACTAACGGATATATAGCCGTTAAAATAGAACTAGCCGTTGCGATCATGACATCACAGAAGTGACTACCCTGCAGAAGCATAATTATAAATAGAGATATAGATAGGATCATCATGCATTCAAATTCGAAAGAAACTCCCTTTATATTCTCAATCGACGATCAACCAGGTATTTCTTTCTCCTCTTTCTCCCTTCCTTACTCTGTTTTTATTTCTTTATCACCACCGCTTTGAGAATGTTGCTCCGAAGTTCACCGGGTAAGGATCACAAAAAGGATAGCCCTTTGAAGAGTCAAAAGATCATCAAAGACTTAGTGAACGAGAGGTGTTGCTTTAACGATGCACAAGTAGATAACATCCGTCACCGTTTTCCGGCGAATGCCTTTTTCAAACCTTTCGATACAACTGCCCTGAGCGACTATGTTTCAGAAACATGGGTTGCCTTTCCAGTTACTCCATTTGCCATAGGATACACCTATCCTTTCCCAGAATTTACACAATCCTTCTTTTCCCTTACCGGCATCTCTTACATCCAAGCCATGCCGATGATTTGGAGGGTTTTGTATACCCTGGAGAGGATCATCGAGCAGGAGGGCATTGATTTAGGCATGTCAGAACTGACACAATTGTATGACGTTACCACCTTTGGATCCCACCGTTATTTGTTCAAACGAAAACCCAGTGCAGAACACCCCCTTCTTAAAGTCACCAAAAATGACAAAGATTGGAAACGTCGCTTCTTCTTTGTAAGAAGGGATACCATTTCAGATGGAGAGCATTTACCAAGAACATGGTCCACCCATGGTAGGCCGGAGGATCCTGAGAAGGATCAGCAGGTAGTCTTGTTTTTGCAATAGGATCACTAACCCCTTTTTTGTCTTGTGTTATGCAGCTATTTCTGTCTCACACATCATCACATCACCTGAAACCAAGGATAGACTTGCTGCTTTTTGGAAGCTTGATCCTGAAACAAGGACATTCAAGATAGACACCCAAGACTCACAAGAAGTATCCTTAGGTTCCATTACCATGTCAAGTAAGTATCCTGCCTTTTACATAGTTTAAATATTAAAATAAATAAATAAATTGAAATAGGATAAGGATACTCATCTTGCTTTAAATGTGTAGGCGCTGGAAAATCTGCCAAGCCTGTATCCCAATTCAACACGGCTGACCTTGATGTCGTACGATCCAGGAAGAAGAGGTCCACTACCAGTCCTAGCATCTCCATTCCAAAGGCACCCACTAAAGGAAAGGGTGTCAAGAAGAGGAAAACTTCTGATGCTGAGGATCTTCAAGGCCTACCACTGATCCGCCACCAGTTCCTTGAATACTTCAATGATGTAAGGATCCTTAATTCTGCCTAAGTATCCTACTCGTATGAGGATCACTTGATCTTAAACTGCTTTATCCTCTTCTTTGCAGAAATTTGCTGAGATCGAGGATTACGTGGGGAATGTTGAGGAGCAGGACAAGAAAATTGCTGATCTCCAACAGGTTGCCGTGCTCAAAGACCTTGCACTTGCTGATCTTCGGAAGGAACTCCAAGATGAGAAGACCAAGACGGCTAAACTTCTGATTGACCTTGACTATGAGAAGCATGACCTCATAGAAAATGCCAAGGTCTCTGCCGCCATCACGATGTATCAGACAAAGTTGAAGATGGCCCAGGAAGCTCAAGATCCTAGTTTTGACAAAAGCAGCTGGGATGTTGAGGGCTGGAAGGCAAGGTTGGCTGATCTTGAGGATGATGAGGAGGAGGCTACTGAGGTCTTGGCGATTGAGGCAAGTGGCAGTGGAAAGGATCTGATAAAGGATACCGCAGCTGGAGGGGAAGAGGATGCAGCGAAGGCATAGGCTGCATGAATGGGCGATGAAGGACATTTCTAGACGTAGCCGGAGCCCATTTTTTTTTAAGTTTGATAGTTTGTTTTGGTTATGGTGTTTTTTGCTGAACAATGATGGGTTGTACTTGAACAATAGGTTTTAGGATTAAGGATCATGTATGATCCTTTGGACAATAGGCAGGATTGCATATGGAGGGATCCTCTGTTTGGGGGATGAAGCCATTGTGATCCTGCCACCTTTATATTCCTGCACTACTTTTGAACTTATTATCATGGACACCCTTTACCTACCCCAGCGGACGGGCCACGTTTTGCTGGTAGATACTCGGGTAGGTAATTTTGACAACCTTTCAAGGGTTAGTCTTTTGTTGCTTATCTTGTGTTGTTATCCTTGTGTTTCTTTGATTTTCCTTTATTTTGATGCATATTTATTAAACAAATAATTTTGAATAAGTCAAATTAAAAATACTTAGGATATGATCCATGATCAAATATCCTTTAGTTAAAGAATCTCAGAAAGCAATATGTTTTAAGGATCACAAGTCTAGTTGTCAAACTTTAAGGGTTATTCAAATAAATAATGAATAGAATTAAAAATAGTTAAGGATCATACCTGAGGATCCAAGTTAGGATCCTAACCATAATAAGGATAACTACAAGATAAACCTTAGAATAAAGTAAGGATCAAGGATCCCTAGTTGCCTATCTTCAAGAACCTGAAATAGAGCATAACTTGGGACTAAGCCAATATAAGATAAGAGTTAGTAACTGGGGACAAGCCCAAGGATAACTGGGGACAAGCCCAAGGATTGTATGTAAACTGGAGTATGGCCCTAACTGGCGACTATCCAAACTTAGTGGCATGAAAATGCCAAAACCTTAGCTAACGTGAAAACGTTAGAAACCTTAGCTAACGTGAAAACGTTAGAAACCTTAGGAACGGATGTATGGTACGTCTACCATTATACGTAGGATCCTAAGCATAGCCAGAACAATGGAATTATCAGCCCCTAAGACGAGTACTGGTCCCAATGCCTTGAACTATACCAAGATCATCGTGCGCTACAGGCGGAACTGGGGTCAAGCCCAAATAACTGGGGTTAAACCCAAGGAACGGATTGCTTCAGCAGATAACCAATGTTATGCTAAGGATACCTGAACTTTCAAAACTTAAACTCACGTGAGAGATGGATAAAGGATACATGATCCTTATCCTTATATGAGAAAATAAAGAAACGAAATAGTTCAAGTTTAGGATATTACCTAAGTAAGGATCACCAATACTCCGAGGATCCTTTAAGGATATCCCTATCGTGAGGATCATCTGTGCCATGAGGATCCTGCTCACATGAAATATTTCTTCAAGTGGACAGCATTCCAAGCTCTTGGTAGCAAATCACCTTCCATTGTTAGCAATCTATATGCCCCCTTTCCTGCTTCAGCTTCAATCAAATAAGGGCCTTCCCATTTTGGAGCTAACTTTCCATCAACAGGATTGGTGGTATTCTGAAATGCTTTCCTTAATACCATGTCTCCAACTTGAAACCTCCTGATCCTGACATTTTTGTTGTAAGCACCAGCCATTCTTTGCTGATAACTGGCCATCCTTATCCTAGCCATATCCCTGATTTCTTCAATAGTATCCAGGTCTTGAGCCAAGTTCTCATCATTCTCCTCAGGATCACGGGTACTTGTTCTTGCAGTTGGAACCACCATTTCTGTTGGGATCACTGATTCTGCCCCAAATACCAAAGAGAATGGTGTTTGACCAGTAGCATTTTTAGGGGTTGTCCTATCAGCCCAAAGCACATAGGGTAGTTCTTCTGCCCATTTCCCTTTCTTGGATCCAAGCTTCTTCTTCAAATTGTTGATGATGATCTTGTTAGATGATCCTGCTTGGCCATTAGCTTGTGGGTGGACTGGTGTTGATGTTATCATCTTAATCCCCCAGCTGTCACAAAAGTTAGTGGTTCTGCTCCCAATAAATTGGGAACCATTATCACATATAATCTCAGAAGGAATTCCAAATCTAGTTATAATATTTCTTTTAATGAAGGATATAACTTCCTTTTCTCTGACTTGGACAAAAGCTTCAGCCTCTATCCACTTGGAGAAGTAATCAGTCATAGCAAGCATGAATACTTTTCCACCAGGTGCCTTAGGGAGCTTACCAACTATATCCATACCCCATCTCATAAATGGCCAAGAGGAGGATATAGGATGCAATAATTCAGCTGGTTGATGAAGGATATTGCTGTGTCTCTGGCAAGGATCACATCTTCTGGCATACTCCACAGCATCTTTCTTCATGGTTGGCCAGTAGTATCCTGTCCTCAGGATCCTTGAGAATAATGCCCTGCCCCTAGTGTGGTTTCCACAATCTCCTTCATGGAAGTCTTTTAAAACTTCTTGAACTTCAGGATCCTCAATGCATCTCAAGTATGGTCCTGCAAGAGATCGTCTATACAACATATTATTCATAATTGTGAATTGAGATACCTTAGATTTGAAAGCCCTAGGGTTTTCTCCTGTAGGAATCTCTCCATGTTGTAAGTATCTCATAATTGGTGAGATCCATGATCCTGATCCTGAATGGGATTGAGTATCCTCACAAGGGATAATTGCAGAATCATTTCCTATCTCCATAGCCTCGTGATCCTCGATAGCCGGGGTCAGGATATGGATAATAGGAATCTTGATATCCTCCGGGATCTTCAAGGATGATCCTAAGTTAGCCAATGCATCAGCCTCTGTATTTTCTTCCCTTGGTACCCGCGTCAAACTAAAGGAAACAAAAGAGAGTGCCAAACTTTTGACTATCTCTAAATATTTGGTTAGCTTTTCACCTTTAACAGCGTAGGATCCATTAAAGTGGTTTGTAATTAACAATGAATCTACATGTACCTCAAGATACCTGATCCCCATATGCTTTGCAATTTGCAAACCAGCAATTAAGGCTTCATATTCAGCCTCATTGTTAGTGGTTTGGAACTCACAGGCTATAGAATGGGGTATTATGTCCCCCTGTGGCGATTTTAGTAGTATTCCAAGCCCTGTGCCTTTGACATTTGAGGATCCATCAGTATAGAGTATCCAAGGATCCTTGGTCTCTTCTAGCTGCTGGACTTCTAGCTCAGCTTCTTCTTGTAAATCACTACTGAAATCAGCCACAAAGTCAGCTAATGCTTGGGATTTGATGGCTGTCCTAGGCTCATATCTTATATCATATGCACTCAACTTCACTGCCCACTTAGCCATCCTTCCTGACATCTCTGGTTTCCTGAGGACATTCTTAATTGGAAAATTAGTTTTAACAATGATAACACAAGTTTCAAAATAATGTCTTAACTTGGTAGATGCCATAATTAATGCAAGAATAAGCTTTTCAAGGTGTGAATACCTGGATTCGGCATCAAGTAAACTTTTACTTACATAATAGACAGGATGTTGTGTAACTTCATGATCCTTAACAAGGACCGCACTTACTGCTTTTGAGGATACTGCAAGATACAAGGATAACACATCACCTTTTTCTGGTTTCATCAAAGTCGGGGCTGAGGATAGGTAATCTTTGAGGGCTCTTAAAGCATTTTCATGCTTCTCAGTCCACTCAAATTTCTTGTTCTTCCTTAGGATATCATAGAACTCTTTGCACTTCTCTGAGGATTTGGATATAAATCTGTTCAAAGCTGCTATCCTTCCTGTTAGCCTTTGAACATCCTTAGCATTGGCCGGAGATTTGATGTTCACTATTGCTTTGATTTGTTCCGGGCTAGCTTCAATGCCTCTCTTTGTCACCATATATCCTAAGAATTTACCTGCTTTAACACCAAAGTGACATTTCGAAGGATTAAGTTTCATGTTATATTTGTCAAGGATATCGAATGCTTCCTCCAAGTCTCTTAGGTGATCCTCAGCTTTTAAGGATTTTACCACCATATCATCTATGTAAACCTCCATAGTTTGTCCAATCTGATCCTTGAACATCATATTCACCAGCCTTTGATATGTTGCACCTGCATTTCTTAATCCGAACGGCATAGCAATATAGCAGTATATACCAGTTGGAGTCATGAAGGCTGTATCCTCTTGGTCGGATGGTTCCATTTGGATTTGTTGGAATCCAGATGAAGCATCCATAAAAGTTAACAGTTCATGACCCGCAGTTGCATCCACCATGGAGTCAATGTGGGGTAAAGGGAAAGGATCCTTGGGACATGCCTTATTTAAATCGGTAAAATCGACACATACCCTCCACTTTCCGTTTTTCTTTTGAACAACAACCACATTGGCCAACCATCTTGGATACTTGACCTCTCTAATCATACCTGCCCGGAGCAATTTCTCTACCTCTTCCTGGATAATGGCATTCCTTTCCGGTGCAAACTTTCTTCTCCTTTGATGGATTGGTTTGAAGGATCTGTCAATGCCGAGTTTATGAGTGATAACATCTTTGGATATACCAGTCATGTCTTCGTGTTTCCATGCAAAGGTAGTCTTTCTCCTTTTGAGGAAGGATACAAGGTCTTCTTTCATTTCGCCAAGGATCCCTGATCCGATATAGATTTTGGATTCAGGATCATCAGGATCCATGAGGATTTCTACCACATCCTGCTCTCTGGCCTCCAAGACATCCCTTGGAGGATACCTTGATTGCTATTGCTCCCTTGACTTCGAGGCTGGTTTCATCGATGAAGTGTAGCAATTCTTAGCCTCCTGCTGATCACTATCAATCTTTACTATTCCCCAAGGACTAGGGAGCTTCACACATTGATGGTAAGTAGATGGGACTGCTTTCATATCGTGTATCCAGGGCCTGCCAAGGATAACATTACAACAGGATAAACAGTCAATAACACAAAATTTTTGATAAGAGTGTAAGCCTTCAATATATATTGGGAGTTTAATGTCCCCCAGGGTATTCTTAGTTTCGCCACTAAATCCCACGAGCACGGAGGATCTTGGTATGATCTCTGATTCAGGGATACCCATCTTCTTTAGAACATCAAGCTGGATAATGTTCACTGAACTTCCTCCGTCTATAAGGATCCTGCGGACAAAATGATTAGATATGAAAAGAGTAATAACTAAACCATCGTGATGAGGATCCTGGATATCAACACGATCCTCTTCATCAAAGGTTATGACTTTTCCTTCGGAGACACTTGATGTTCGAACTGGTCTTTCTCCATTATCCATTTTAGTTTCCTTCGCATGCCTTTTAGCTGCTGAGAAGGATGTGCCACAAATGTCGGATCCTCCAGAAATAAAGTTTATTACTTGTGCATCCGCTGGAGGGGCTGGAGCCTTCTCAGGGATCCTTTCAGGATCCTGAGTCCTTGACTTTTTTCTCCCCAACAATTCTTTTAGATGCCCCTTGCTCAACAAGTATCCAATTTCCTTTCTTAATGCAATGCATTCTTCTGTGAGATGCCCAAAATCTTCATGATATGCACACCACTTTGATTTATCCTTAGTTGCAGCTGGCCTATCGTTCTTTCTCGGCCATCTAGCTTTATCACCTAGGTTCTGCATAGCAAGGATTAGTTCATTGTTATCAAAACAAAAAAAATATTCAGAAATTGGAGAATAATCCTCATCATCCTCTTCTTGATCAACAGAATGCACGTTCTGGTTATCAGATCTATTGTAAGATCTGAACTTGTTGTTCCTGAATGAGGATCCTTGCTTATCCTGCTTTGAGGATCTTGCTAACCTCTCCTGGATCCTCTTGTCATCCTCTAGCCGGATGAACCTAAGTGCTCGTGTTCTTACCTCATCTAAGTTCCTGCATGGTGTCATAACAAGGTCATCATAGAAAGACGAATCCCTAAGCAGTCCCATTTTAAAGGCCTCAACAGCCGTGGCTATATCTAAGTTGGGAATGTCTAAGGATTCTTTACTGAATTTGGTAATGTAATCCCTTAATGATTCATTATGACCCTGGGTTATCCTATATAAATCACTAGTTAATCGTTCAAATTTTCTACTACAAGAAAACTGATTATTAAACAAGTTAACTAGGTTAGCAAATGAGGTAATAGAATAGGGAGGAAGACTTAGCAGCCATTTGAGAGCTGATCCAGTAAGAGTGGATCCGAATCCTTTGCACAGGCATGCTTCCTTTAACCTTTCTGGGATTGGATTGATCTCCATCCTCTCCCTGTATTGTGCTATGTGTTCTTCAGGATCCGTCGAACCATCATACAGTTTCATTGTAGGCACATGGAACCTCTTGGGTATCTCAGCATCACAGATTGGTGGTGCGAAACGAGATATCTTGTGGCTCCCATCTGCAATCTCTGGGATAGGTTTGACCACTCCTGGAACACTTGATATCATATCCTTTAGCTTTTGCAATTCTCTGGCCATGGCATGATTGATACCTGGATCCTGCATAAGACCATGGTTAGTAGTATATGAATTATTAAAAGTGTTACCTCCCATTGGATTCAGATTAGGAAGATTGGATGTTAATCCATATTGTTGAGACTCTGGAATGATCGAGGGACCAGTAGAAGCATTGGTCTGCATTGGAATAAAATCTCCCTGATGGACATCTGAACCTCCTGTTTGCAAACTCCTCAAGGATCCTGGCATCTGGAAGGATCCCTGAAACTGGGACGATCCTGGAACGAAGGAGGATCCTTGAACCTGGGATGATCCTGGAACGAAGGAGGATCCTTGAACCTGGGATGATCCTGGAACGAAGGAGGATCCTTGAACCTGGGATGATCTTGGAACGAAGGAGGATCCTTGAACCTGGGATGATCCCGGAACGAAGGAGGATCCTTGAACCTGGGATGATCCTGGAACGAAGGAGGATCCTTGAACCTGGGATGATCCTGGAACAAAGGAGGATCCTTGAACCTGGGATGATCCTGGAACAAAGGAGGATCCTTGAATCTGCTGCATTCCCGAATATCCTCCTGAATTCGTGAGGGACCCCATATGCTGAGGATAGGATCCCGCTGGCTGGAAATATGAACCTGATGCCTGGGTCACTATTGTTGTTCTGTAGTGCACTCCTTTTGGTCCACCCACATATTGAACATCTGGAGCCACTGATGGCTGAGAAGTAATCACCGGAGTATCAAAATTCAAGGATTTTGGCACCAGTGGGGAATGATCCTCTGCCGTTGTCTTTTGTTTCTTGAGATCTCCGATTTCTTTGAGAATCCTCTCATTGGTCTTATCCTGTTGCCTTATCTGATCCTTCATCTGCAAAATCAAAGTAAACATGTCACTAGTAGTGGGAGTGTAAGAAGCAGAAGAAGTTGGGGGTTTTGAGAAAATGGGAGTTGGTTTCTTCGCAGCATTCTCGGTATTCTTCTGGGATCCAGAAGGTGGTGGAGGCAAAGGAGGGACGCCTTGTGAAGAAGTGAATGAGGGCATCAAATTTGAAGCATTCTTCGCTGAGGAAGCCATTTGCTTGGTTGTAGTGAACCGAAATAAGCACAGAGATGCGTATTTTTCTAAGGACGAAGCACCAATTGCCCCACGGTGGGCGCCAAACTGTTTTGGTAAAAAAAAATCTGTTGAGGATATTGCAACCAAACTCTTTGTTACGGGGTATGATGCTAATTATGTATATCAATGACAAGGATCACTTCAATGTAATTTGCACAAATGACACAAGGATGTATACGGGGAAAAAGCCCTTGATCAAGAGTTGATCTCCGGCACAAAAAACCCCGGGTGATGGAAACTACCGATCACCAAGCTCAAATAAATGATTAAATGTTTACAACTTCGGATAGTAACGAGCTAGGTACAAGGATCACTATCGTGAAATGTGTACAAGTGAGTGAAAATGAATGTATGTTCGTCGAGAGCTTCAAGTGTGCGAGTATACGAGTGTGTGTAGCTGCAAAAATGGCTAAGTGTTTTTCTACTAGCTCGTTACCCCTTTTAAAATAGAAATTTAACTACCAAACTAACTATCCGACTTTCGTGCCATGCCTCCACGTTCTCCACAACGTTTATTTTTGGCCAAGCACGTGCGGGATATTTTGGGAATATTCTCCAGAAATGTCGCCAAGACTAAGTCCGACTTGTTACTCCTGCAAAACAATACGAAACACAAGTGAACAATTGTTAGTATGAGGATCCTTAAGGTGATCCATGATCCTGATCCTGAAGCTCTTCTGAGGATCACTATCTGTCACAAAAGTAAGGATCACTAAAGAGGATAATAACTAAGGATCACGGGTTATTTAGAAATCCACCCCTAACATGTACCTTTAAGTTTCTATCTTTTACTAATATCATTCTTTTCGATCCTTATGCAGTGAATTTCAAGGAAGTAGCTCCCCCTACCGCTGAATCAGAGGAAAGAATCAAAACTGTTTACCAATTACCTGTAATAGACAGGACTTTCACCACACACGTCCCGAGTTCCAGTCAATACTCGTCATCTGAAATGTCTGGTAAGGATTACTTTCAAAATAATTAGTTAGTATGAAAAGTAATAATAGTGCAAAACTTTTCCCTTTATGCAGCACCGGCCAAGATCCCTGAAGTCTTTGACCTCGACGAGTTGGACAGTTATTCTGATCAGGTTCAGGTCAAGAAGGACCCTAGTCCCAAGGCCACAGCCTCTTCCAAACCCAGCAGTTCCAAAGCCATCGTCATTCCCAAACCTTCGCCGGCTACTAAGCCCCGGAGTTCAAGTTCCCGTAAAAGGAAAGAGCCTGATACCCCTGTCATTTCTGACACATTTCCTTATGAGAATTATGGGTTCATCGAAGCAAGCGGGTTTATGACTTCCTTTCTTAACCAGGTTAGTATTCTTGAACCATATCCTGCAGCTTATACCATTCACACGTATTTATCAAAATCGATACCTGTCCTCCTATTTTTTGCAGGGTCTTGAGCGTTTGGTTCATCTATATCAAGAATCCTGCGGGCTCAACAAGACGCTCGAGTCCAAGTTAAAGAAGGCGGAAGTCACGATCTCCGATCAAGGCATAATTGCTGCCGCTAAATCTCGTCATTACTAGGAGAAATTCAAGGCTACGACTCAAGAACATCAGACCGCTCTCAACAAAGTTACTCTCCAAGCCCAAGCTGATCTTGAAGCTGCCCATGTGCAACATGAACGGGATATGGTCACCTACCGGGAAAGCCTTAAGAGTTCCGTCGTCACTTCTCTCCTCCAAGCCAGGTTGAAGATGGCCCATGAAGCCAAAACATTAGGTTTTGAATGCCCTTCTTGGGATGTTGGTGCCTGGGAGACCAAGCTAAAGAACCTCGGCGGCACTTCTACCAGACCAGCTGCCGAAGAATCTTCCAAAGCAGTTGAAAAAGCAACCGATGCTGAGAAGGATGCTGAGGCGGATCCCAATACGGATGCTGCTGAAATCGTCATGGATGAAGAAGGCACTGCCCCCTAAAGCTTATTTCCTTTAAATTGTTTGAACAATTTTATGTCTTATGAACAATTTTTATTTCTGCATCAAAACAATTTGATAGCCGAAGGTGGATGGGTCCTGGGTTTCAGGATGAAACCTTCGGTTATCAACCAGTATTGCTTATTTCATCTTTCATTTTTCTTGCTATTGTCTTTCGTCTTTCTTAGTACAGGTCTTAGCTTTACAAAATTTCGTACAACTATCTTTTAAAAATATTCTGATCAATATGCTCAGAGATATATTATAAAAACTGTTATTAGATAGGACTTCCAAACATTCGTTCAACTTTGTAGAAAGCTTTTTAAAGAGTGAAAAACAGTCCACTTTTCCAAAACCTAAATGATCAAAGTTTCAAACTAGTATTAGTTTCAAATATTTTAATCAAATATTCTGAGAAGTATTTTGAAAATATATTTTGAGAATATATCCCGAGAATTGATCCTAATCAGGATGATTAACCTTTTACCAAACCTAGTATTGTCAAAAACTTAAACGATGTTTACAAAGGAAAGATCATACCAGGAATAGGGTATAACCCTATTATCAAACCTCAATCCCTTTGCAACTTTTCTAATGAAGATGTCCCCTGATTGAGACACTTAGTGCACTAGTTCCGAGCCTCATCCTTTGAGCTTTACACCATCGCTTTAGTAGGAATGTCCCCTGTCTACAATGTCTTCAAATACTTAGAAATCTTCTGGATATCAGATCCCATTGTATAGACAATTTTTCATGTTACAGGGGTAAAACCCAAAAAATATATTGGGGATGAATCCCTTGCATTCTGGGGAAAATCCCGAATTTTCGTGCGCTACAGGCGGGAGTGTATAAACTCCAAGACTTAGAAAGGCGAAAACCTTTAAACCTTAGAGAGTATGAAAATACCCTTTCGCGAGAGAGGGTGATCAATCCTCATATACCTTTAGGATTCAGGATATAGCCAATAGTGACGAAATTGTCAGCCACTTTTACATGGACTGGTCCCGCCACCTTGAAATATCCCTGAATAACTTGCGCTCCAGTCGGAGTGTTTAAACCCAATTCGGAAGAAATGTGAATACCTTTAAACCTATGAAGGGATCGGGATCCCTTATACGTGAGAGAGGGGGCCAATCCTCTAATCTTCTGAAGTATACTGAGTGAGCATCCTGGAGCTATATCCCGAAGCATATACTGCAAAACATCCTTAAACTAAGGTGGGTGTTAGCTTGGCTAACACCCCTCCGATGCTTAAGTTAGTATTGGGTTTCAAAGAATAAATTAAACCAAACATATTTAAAAAAGATAGAATTCATACCATCCTGAGTTAGAAATTAAATTCTAAACTCACTTGAAATAAAGCTTAAGGTGTATAGCATTCCAAGATCTCGGTAGCATATCCCCTTCCATATTCTTGAGTCTATATGCTCCTTTCACTGCTTCTGATTCAACTTCATATGGTCCTTCCCATTTTGGAGCTAGCTTGCCATCGGCAGGATTAGTAGTATTCTGAAAAGCCTTTCTTAACACCCAATCTCCAACCTTAAATCTTCTGGTCCTAATATTCTTGTTATATGCTCTGGATATTCTTTGTTGATATGCTGCCATCCTCAGCCTTGCTGCATCTCTTGTCTCATCAATAGTATCCAACTCCTGGCATAGGACTTCAGGATTCTTTTCAGGATCCCAGAGGTTGGATCTTGCTGTAGGTACCACCATTTCTGTCGGGATCACTGCTTCTGCTCCAAATACTAAGGAAAACGGGGTTTGGCCTGTTGCATTCTTTACCGTTGTCCTATCAGCCCACAAAACAAAGGGTAATTCTTCTGCCCATCTTCCTTTTTTGGCTCAAAGTCTCTTCTTTAAGTTATTGACAATTATCTTGTTCGAGGATTCTGCTTGTCCATTCGCTTGAGGATGTACCGGAGTAGATGTTATCATTTTGATTCCCCAACTCTTGGAAAAGTCAGTAGTTCTCTTGGTTATAAACTGAGAACCATTGTCACAGATTATCTCGGCTGGTACTCCGAATCTGGTCAGGATATTTCTCTTTATGAAGGATACTACTTCTTGATCCCTGACTTGGACAAATGCCTCGGCTTCAACCCATTTGGAGAAATAATCTGTCATTGCCAACATAAAAACCTTCCCTCCTAGAGCCTTTGGAAGCTTTCCCACTATATCCATACCCCACTTCATAAATGGCCAAGGGGAAACAATAGGATATAATGGTTCAGTAGGCTGATGCAGTATGTTACTATGTCTTTGACATGCATCACATCTTCGAACATATTTTGTGGCATCTCTCCTCATTGTCGGCCAATAATATCCTGTCCTTAATACTTTTGAGAATAATGACCTGCCCCCAGTATGGTTACCACAATCCCCTTCATGTATATCCTGAAGTACTTCCTTGGCTTCAGGATCCTCCAAGCACCTCAAATACGGTCCTGCAAGAGATTTCTTGTATAAAACATTATTTATAATAGTGAATCGTGATACCTTCATCCTAAATGCCTTAGGATTTTCATCTCCGGGGATATCTCCTTCCTTGAGATATTTTATAATTGGAGCCGTCCAAGATCTAGGATCATTTTTCGTATATTCTGCTCTAGGATCCTGAATACCCGCTACTTCTTTATCCTGAGGATTCGTTGCAGGATACAAGATATGTAATATCGGTATTTGGGTCCCTTCTGGTATCCTGATCGATGATCCCAGATTTGCTAAGGCATCTGCTTCAGCATTATCCTCCCTTGGTACCTGTTCAAGTGTAAAAACATCGAAATATCCTGCTAATTTTTTGAAAATATCGAGGTATTCGATTAATTTCTCACCCTTGACTGCGTAGGATCCATTAAAATGGTTAGTAATTAACAAGGAGTCAACATATACTTGCAAATTCTTGATATTCATATTCTTAGCCAACTCTAATCCTGCAATTAAAGCCTCATATTCTGCCTCATTATTAGTAGCAGGAAATTCACACCTAATAGCCTGGGGTAATATGTCCCCCTGTGGCGATTTTAGTAGTATTCCCAATCCTACTCCTCTTACATTAGATGCACCATCAGTATATAATGTCCAGGATCCTGAGGATTCTCCTAACTGTTGAACTTCTAGGTCTACCTCATCCTGAATATCACTACTGAAATCAGCCACAAAGTCAGCTAAAGCCTTAGACTTTATGGCATTTCTATGTTCATATACTAAATCATAAGCACTTAACTTTACTGACCACTTGGCCATCCTGCCTGACATCTCGGGTTTCCTAAGCACATTTTTAACAGGATAGTTGGTTTTAACATGGATCCTATGTGTCTCAAAATAATGTCTAAGCTTTGTCGATGCCATGACTAGAGCTAATATCAATTTTTCTAAATGAGAATACCTAGTTTCAGCATCTAACAAACTTTTACTAACATAATAAACATGATATTGCTGACCTTCATGGTCTTTTATAAGAACGACACTTACAGCATTCCCTGATACAGCGAGGTATAGGGATAGTGGTTCACCATTTTCAGGCTTCATCAATAGAGGTGCAGTTGAGAGATATCGCTTCAAATCCTGCAAGGCTGCTTCATGCTTTGCTCCCCATTCAAATTTCTTATTCTTCTTGAGGATATCATAGAATTCCTTGCATTTTTCCGAGGATCTTGAAATAAATCTATTCAAAGCTGCTACTCGGCCTGTTAACCGTTGTACGTCCTTCATATTCGAGGGTGATTTTATATCCAGGATAGCTTTAATCTGCTCCGGGCTTGCCTCTATCCCCCTTTTTGTCACCATATATCCTAGAAACTTTCCTGCCCCCACTCCGAAATGGCACTTGGCAGGATTTAGCTTCATGTTGTACTGGTCCAGGATATCAAATGCTCCCTTGATATCCTGGAGGTGATCCTCAGCCTTTTTAGATTTTACCACCATATCGTCAATATATACCTCCATGGTGTCCCCCAGCTTATCTTTGAACATCATGTTCACCAATCTCTGGTATGTTGCACCTGCATTTTTCAAACCGAAAGGCATGGCAGTATAGCAATATATACCTGTTGGTGTCATGAAAGCAGTATCCTCCTGGTCCGAAGGCTCCATTTGAATCTGCTGAAATCCTGAGGATGTGTCCATGAACGTTAACATTTGATGTCCAGCAGTAGCATCTACCATTGCATCGATATGAGGGAGAGGAAATGGGTCTTTAGGACAAGCCTTGTTCAAGTCCGTGTAGTCTACACAGACTCTCCATTTCCCGTTTTTCTTCTGTACCACAACTACGTTTGCTAGCCATCTTGGAAACTTGACTTCTCTGATCATCCTGGACTTCAACAATCTTTCAACTTCTTATTGGATAATCGTATTCCGCTCAGGCGCAAATTTTCTTCTTTTTTGCTGAACAGGCTTGAATGATCTGTCAATTCCAAGCTTGTGGGTGATAATGTCTTTGGATATGCCTGTCATATCCTCATGCTTCCATGCAAACGTTGACATCCTGTATTTCAAAAAGTTAGTTAACTGCACTTCAATATCCTGAGGGATATTGGTTCCTACGAGCACCGAGATATCAGGATTATCTTGATCCAGTATAATTCTCTTCACATCCTGCTCTGAAGCTTCCAAGGTATCCCGGGCCCGCATCTTTAATTGCTATGCTTGATTAGGCTTGGTTGAAGATTTCATCGAGGATGAATAGCATTCTTTCGCTTCCTGCTGATCACTTTCAACCTTGACAACTCCCCAAGGGGTAGGGATCTTGATGCATTGGTGATATGTTGATGGCACAGCCTTCATATCGTGAATCCATGGTCTTCCCAGTATGATGTTATAACAGGATAAGGAGTCCATCGCACAGAAGCGTTGTATCGAGTTGACCCCTTCAACATATACTGGTAACTTTATCTCCCCTACGGTATTCCTAGCTTCTCCACTGAAACCAACGAGCACAGTGGACTTCGAAGTAATGTCCATCGGAGATACATTAATCCTTTTCAATGTTTCCATCTGAATTATATTGACAGAACTACCGTTGTCCACCAATATCCTGCGTACAAAATGGTTAGCCACATATAATGTTATTACCAAAGCATCATGGTGAGGATCCTGAACAGTATCCCTATCATCACTATCGAAAGTGATCACTTTATCAGTTGTGAGGGTAGTCATCCTGACTGGTTTGTCTCCCCTTTCACTCTTAGCTTCCTTTGCATGTCTCTTAGCCGCCGAATACGAAGTCCCACAAATGTCGGATCCTCCTGAAATAAAGTTAATTATCTTGGCATCTGCTGGGGGTGATGCTGCTCGTTCGGGATCCTTCTCAGGATCCTGCCCTTTATTCTTCTTTCTTCCCAGCAAGTCCTTCAGATACCCCTTGCTTAACAGGTAACTTATCTCTTTCCTTAGAGCAATGCAATCCTCGGTCATATGTCCGAAGTCTTCATGGAAGGCACACCATTTAGATTTATCCTTCCAATCAGCTTTCTGCTGGTTCTTTCGAGGCCACCTAGCTTTGTCCCCTAAACCCTGCATAGCATACATTAACTCAGGTATATTGACAGAAAAGCAGTATTTAGATAAGTCAGGGTATTCTTTAGGATCCTCGTCTTCAACAACATTCACTTTTTTGTTATCATTTCTGCCATATGGCTTGGAGCGATATGGCTTATATGAGGATTCTGATTTCCTGTTAGTTGATTGATAGGTTGAGGTAGAATTCATCCACTCCTGCATCTTCTTGTCATCTTCCAAACGGATATATCTCAAAGCCCTGTTACGAGCTTCGTCGAGATTCATGCAGGGATTCATTACAAGATCCTGATAAAACTGAGAAACCTTTTGTAATCCCATCTTAAAAGCTTGCACAGCTGTTGCAACATCAAGATGTGGGATATCCAAGGATTCTCGACTGAATTTGTTCACATAATCCCTCAAGGATTCCTGAGGTCCTTGAGTTATCCTGTAAAGATCACTTGTTAGTTTCTCAAAACTCCGACTACAAGAAAAATTGACTGTTAAATAAATTAACCAAATGAGCAAACGAAGTAATTGAGTGACGAGGGACGTTTAACAGCCATTTTAAGGCTGATCCTGTCAGGGTAGAACCGAATCCCTTGCATAAGCATGCTTCCTTGAGCTCCGGAGGGATAGGGTTAATTTCCATTCTTTCCCTATACTGGGCAATATGCTCTTCAGGATCCGTAGTCCCATCATACAGCTTCATGTTGGGAGTCTGAAATCTTTTTGGGATTTCAGCATCACATATAGGTTATGCAAAGCGGGATATCCTGTGGCTGTCTTGGGATACTTCCGGAATTGGCTGGACCACTCCAGGTACACTGGATATCATGTCCTTCAATTTCTGGAGCTCCCTGGTAAATGTTGACGTCATACCTGCATCCTGCAAAGAGCCATTGTTGTTAGTAGCAAGAATATTATTATTTGACACATTACCGGTCTGAGGATTTTGGCCATATCCTGAAGCATATCCTGAACTCCTCACAGCCGACATCCTGACCGAGGAGGGTATCTCAGGGGTACGATTCTGAGAATGGCTTGGGACGATATTCCCCCTGTTATCCTCAGTGTAAACTGCGGAACTGAAATTCAAAGCCCTGGGCTGTATGGGAGTGACAGTTTCTTCAGCAGGTCTACTCGAGCTAGCTTTTAAGAGTTGTATTTCTCTTAACAGCATTTGGTTAGTTTCCTGTTGCTGCCTCATTTGTTCCTGCACACTTCCAAATAAAGTTAGAATTTCATCATTAGAGGCTAAAACGGGAGCAGATCCCTGAACACTCCGAGTAGGGATAACATCTTGAGGTTGTGAAGAAAATGGCATCCTTGGAGGAGGTGGTGGAAGCACCGAACCGGTAGTAGCAGAGGTTGCAGCGGACATAGTGGAGGAGCTCATGTTTGATCTTGAGGCCATTGTAAACAATGTGGCAAAAAGTTTTAAAAATAGAAAACCGATTAACGATTTCACAAAGATTTTTAGTAAAAGTAGCACCACTTGCCCCACGGTGGGCGCCAAATTGTTTTGGTCAAAAATTACCGAAGCAATTTAGTGATCAAATTGGTTAAGTGAGGTAGTGTGCTAAAATTATGTGTGAAAAATGTGTTAACCAAATTAGTTATGAAAACAGTTTCAGGATACGGCTCAGGATATCGAGCTGTATCTACAATCAAACAATGAGCGAAAATGTAAAGGTTGACACGTGATGTACGAGGAAAGCCCTTGATCAATCTAGATCGCCGGCATAAAACCTCGGGAGCTGGCAATCGCAGCTGCCTTGTTCTTCTATTGCTTCAAATATAAGGATACAGTGCAGGATGTGGTGCGGATCAACTAGGTGTTACAATGTAATTTGATTACAAGTGGTTGTGTGTAGTGATTGTTGAAAGCTAGAAAGCAGAAGTGTTCGAGAGTGTGTGAAAGTTGCGTCGTGCCTTAATCTGATCCGCCCCCATCTATTTATAGTATAACAAATGTAACTAACTATCCTACATAACCGGGATCCAACGAATATTCCTTAGTCGAACGTTGTAGACCTGGTCTTTCGGGTTCAACGTCTCTCCTTTAACAAATACGCCCGAGTCTTGAGGAGATGGAGTTCATTTGACCGTTGGCAAGTCCCAGTCTTCAACCTGCACGTGATTAATTCGATATGCCTCAGGATATCACCCAAGATGTTAGCAATATCCCCGTCCAGTATCCTGACCACAGATAAACAATTAAAAGCAGGATATAGTTTAAGATAAGTATGCTTAGAAAATGACCCATAACACCTATACCTCGCTGTATCGGGGAATGCTGTAAGTGCCGTTCTTATAAAGGACCATGAAGGTCAGCAATATCCTGTCTATTATGTTAGTAAAAGTTTACTAGATGCTGAAACTAGATATTCTCATCTAGAGAAGTTGATATTAGCCCTAGTTATGGCATCAACAAAACTTAGACATTATTTTGAGAAGCATAGGATTCATGTTAGAACCAATTATCCTGTTAAAAATGTGCTTAGGAAACCAGAGATGTCGGGTAGGATGGCTAAATGGTCAGTAAAATTAAGTGCTTATGATTTAGTATATGAGCCTAGAAATGCCAAAAAGTCTCAGGCTTTAGCTGACTTTGTGGCTGATTTCAGTAGTGACATTCAAAACGAAGTTGATTTGGAAGTACAGCAGCTAGGAGAAAATTTAGAATGCTGGACGTTATATACTGATGGTGCATCTAACGTAAGAGGTGTAGGCTTAGGTATACTACTAAAATCGCCACAGGGGGACATATTACCCCGGGCTATTAGGTGTGAATTTCCTGCTACTAATAATGAGGCAGAATATGAGGCTTTAATTGCAGGATTAGAGTTGGCTAAAAATATGAATATCAAGAATTTGCAAGTATATGTTGACTCCTTGTTAATCACTAATCATTTTAATGGAACCTATGCAGTTAAAGGAGAGAAGTTAATCGAGTATCTCGAAATTCTCAAAAAATTAGCAGGATATTTCGATATTTTTACACTTGAACAGGTAACAAGAGAGGATAATGCTTAAACTGATGCCTTAGCAAATCTGGGATCATCTGTCAGGATACCGGAAGGAACCCAAATACCAATCTTACATATCCTATATCCTGCGACGAATCCTCAGGATAAAGAAGTAATAAGTATTAAGAATCTTGATGAGGAGTATCCTCAGGAGGATCCTAAGTCCTGGACGGCTCCAATCATGAGATATCTCAAGGAAGGACACATCCCAAAGAATGAGAATCCTAAAGCCTTTAGAATGAACGTATCACGATTCACTATTATAAATGATGTTTTGTATAAGAGATCTCTTGCAGGACCATATCCGAGGTGCTTGGAGAACCCCGAAACCAAAGAAGTACTTCAGGATATACATGAAGGGGATTGTGGCAACCATACTGGGGGCAGGTCCTTATTCTCAAAAATATTAAGGACAGGATATTATTGGCCGACGATGAGGAAAGATGCCGTAGAATATGCTCAAAGATGTGATGCATGTCAAAGACATAGTAACATATTACATCAGCCTGCTGAATCGCTGTATCCTATTGTTTCCCCTTGGCCGTTTATGAAGTGGGGTATGGATATAGTGGGAAAGCTTCCAAAGGCTCCAGGAGGAAAGGTTTTCATGTTGGCAATGACGGATTATTTCTCCAAGTGGGTTGAAGCAGAAGCATTTGTTCAAGTTAGAGATCAGGAAGTGGTATCCTTCATAAAAAGGAATATCCTGACTAGGTTTGGAGTACCAGCTGAAATAATTTGTGACAACGGATCTCAATTTATAAGTAAAAGGACTACTGACTTCTGCAAGAGTTGGGGAATCAAAATGATTACATCTACCCCGGTACATCCTCAAGCAAATGGACAAGCTGAATCCTCAAACAAGATAATTGTCAACAACTTGAAGAAGAGATTAGGGGCCAAGAAAGGAAGATGGGCAGAAGAACTACCCTTTGTTTTGTGGGCTGATAGAACGACGGTAAAAAATGCAACGGGTCAAACCCCATTTTCCTTGGTATTTGGAGCAGAAGCAGTGATCCCGACGGAAATGGTGATACCCACAGCAAGATCCAACCTCAGGAATCCTGAGCAGAATCCTGAAGTCCTATGCCAAGAGCTGGATACTATTGATGAGACAAGAGATGCAGCACGGCTAAGAATGGCGGCATATCAACAAAGGATATCCAGAGCATACAACAAGAATATAAGGACTAGAAGGTTCAAAGTTGGAGATTGGGTGTTAAGAAAAGCTTTTCAGAATACTACTATTCCTGCTGATGGAAAGCTGGCTCCAAAATGAGAAGGACCATATGAGGTTGAATCAGAATCAGGAAAAGGTGCATACCGACTCAAGAATATGGAGGGGGATATGCTACCGAGATCTTGGAATGCTATACACCTTAAACTTTATTTCAACTGAGTTTAGAATTTAATTTCTAACTCAAGATGGTATGAATTCTATCTCTTTTAAATATGTTTGATTTGATTTGTTCTTTGAAACCCAATACTGACTTAAGCATCGGAGGGGTGTTAGCCCAGCTAACACCCACCTTAGTTTAAGGATGTTTTGCAGTATATGCTTCGGGATATAGAACCAGGATACACACTCAGGATACTTCGGAAGATTAGAGGATTGGCCCCCTCTCTCACGTATAAGGGATCCTGATTCCTTCACAGGTTTAAAGGTATTCACCTTTCTTCCGAATTGGGTTTAAACACCCCGCCTGGAGCGCAAGTTATTCGGGAATAGTTCAAGGTGGCGGGACCAGTCCATGTAAAAGTGGCTGACAATTTCGTTACTATTGGCTATATCCTGAATCCTAAAGGTATATGAGGATTGATCACCCTCTCTCACGAAAGGGTATTTTCATACTCTCTAAGGTTTGAAGGTTTTCACCTTTCTAAGTCTTGGAGTTTATACACTCCCACCTGTAGCGCACGAAAATTTGGGATTTCCTCCAGGATACGAGGGATTTATCTCCAGTACATTTTTGGGTTTTACCCCTGTAACACAAAAAGTTGTCTATACAATTGGAACTGATGTCCAGAAAATTTCTAAGTATACATGCACAGGGGACATTCCTACTAAGGCAATGGTGCAAAGCTCAAAGGATAAAGCTCGGACCTAATACACTAAGTGTCTCAGACAGGGGACATATTCATTGGAAGAGTTGCAAAGGGATTGGAGATTGATACTAGGGATAGACTCAGTTCCTGGTATGATCTTTCCTTTATAAACTTTACATAAATTCTATAACCCAGGTTAAGGTTTAAGTATCCTGAAAAGGATATATCTTCATGATATATCTTTAAAATGCGTTTTTGGGATGCGTTTCAGGATATTTGATTAAAGTATTTGGAAGTGATACTAGTTTGAAATTGAAACCTTGATCAAACAAGTATTGTCAAAATGAGTTTGAGAAAGTGGACTAGCTTTTATTCTTTAAAAGTTTTCTCTAAAGTTGATTGAATTTTTAGGAGTTATATTTAACAAAAGTTTTCATAGTATATCACTGAGTATATTGATCAGGATATTTTCAAAAGATAGTTGTACAAATTTTGCAAAGCTAAAATCTACATTAAGGAATGCATGACAGAAATTAAAAGGCAACAACAAATAAGTCAAAAGAAGTTATATTATTAACATGTCAAAAGTTGTGCTTTTGGATTCACCTCAAACCGAGGCCCATCCACCAAAAGCACAATTAGTCTTTACCATACTTATGTAACGGTTAAAGGTTCTATCTCAAAACGGGACCTGTCCACCTTCAACCGTTACGACAATTAAAACAGGTTATACTAACCGATGATCAAGGGCTTCATCCTGAAACCCAGGACCCATCCACCTTTGGTCATCGTATTGTTCTAGTGCAGGAAATATAAATTGTTCAACGACGGGAAAAGTAAATTGTTTGTACAAACCACAACCATGAAATTTAAAAAAGTGGGCTCCGGCCTTGGCACGTATATCCATCATCGCCCACTTCGCCGCCTAAGGAGCGGCACCTTCTTGATCAGCAGCCTCTTTCCCAGCGTCTGCACCAGCATCAGCCTCAGGATTCTTCTCAGCATCATCATCACCAGCATTGGCCACTTCCTCTGCCGCCTTAGAAGGCTCTTCACCAGCATGCTTTGCAGGATGAGCGACGGGATGACCTCCAAGATCCTGTAGTTTCGCTTCCCAAGCCTTTACATTCCAGGAGGGGCATTCGAAGCCCAAGCTCTTGGCCTCATAAGTCATCCTTAACCTAGCTTGGAGAAGCTAGATGACAACGGATGCTTTGAGGCTGTCCCGATATGAACTCATATCCTGCTGGTATTGAAGAAGAGCGGTGTCTAGTTTGGCCTGAGCATCTTCATTGGCTTTGTGGAGGGCAGCTTGGTGTTCTTGGGTTATTGCTTTGTATTTGTCTTCATAATGTTGGGACTTGGCGGCTGCGATTGTTCCTTGTTTAGCTATAGTGGCTACAGCTTTTTCGAGCTTAATCTCCAGCATCTTGTTAAGCCCACAGGCGTCTTCGTACAAGTGCATGAGACGTTCCAGGCCCTGCAGTTAAAGATACAGGTATCGATGTAAAATAAGCAGGATAAGACTTAACATACATGTGCAGGATATCGGAAGGGAATTTTTACCTGCTTGAGGAATGAAGTGGCTTCACTAAATCCATGATTCTCGAGAGAGAATGTCTCGGAGGCGGCTGGAGAATCCATTTCCTTTCTCTTCCGGGAGCTAGAGGCCCGGGTCCTGGATGCCGGAGGAGCTTTAGGAGCGGTAGTAGTCTTTGAAGAGGTAGGCTTTGGTGTGGCAGACGACTTCGGCTTGGATTCTTGTTTAGTAGGTGCAAGGCTGGAGTAACTGTCCAACTCATCGAGTTGGAAGCCTTCAAGGTTGACGACTGGTACTGCACAAGGGAAGATATTTTTAAACTTATAATGCCTCTGAAAGACAATCGGTTTAATGGATAAAGATAATTACTGAGAATATACTTACCAGACATCTCTGAACTTGACTTTTGGCTTGAATCTGCAAGAAACAGGGAAAAGGTTCTTTCACTAGCAGGAAGTCGGTATATTTCTTTGATCTTGGACTCGGATTCCGCGCTTGGGGGTGCTAAGTCTCTGAAGTTTGCTGCATAAAACATCAGGATATAAGTTTAGGATATAGTCTAAGGATACACTTGGGGATATTCCTAAAACCCTAGATCCTACCCTTGGTTAACCATCTAATCGGCAGATCGAAACCCTTATCAATGGAATCTCTTTTCACGAAAAAGAACTTTCGCCGCCATCGGTCTTCGTTCTTGGTAGCCTTAAGAACTAAAGGGTTTTTGGAGGTGGAAAACAAAAGAAAACGGCTGTCGCCATGGGACCTCAATCGGTATGCTATGGGGAGGTCTTCAATACACAGGTCAGGGCAATGGTGAGATCTGATTTGATCCAGTACCATCAAGACTCGCCAGACCATTGGCATAGTTTGGGCATAACTAAGGCTGGTGAGGTCAAAGAAACGAGAGATAAAAGGTGGAAATGGGTACCGGAGTCCCAAAGAAAAGGGGTAGGCGAAGAAACAGACCCACTCGTTTGATGACATGCCTGATCGGATCTCTCGATCAAAAGGACGAATGACTGTTCCAGCAGGAAAGGCGCCGGAATCCTTGAGGGCAGCGATATCGGCATTATTGAAGCAACATATTTCTTTTTCTGGTTCTCGTATGAGGTTTTGACTTGTAACAACCCGCAATTTTGTGCGTTGTTACTACTCGTTATACTCGTTACGCCTAGCACCAGAGATTCGGATCATAATGTAACTATATCGTATATATCGCTATTCGATGGATAATCGCATATTTTCGCAACACATTATCACTATACTACACCAATCACAAACACTAACCCTCACGGGGGCATCGAGCGAGGACCTATTCTACCCTCCTCAGTGGCCGTGATGTGTCGAACGCAGACAATTAACGCTAACAAGGACTCTCGGGTGAGTGCTATAGCTCCAGTCGTCGTGACGATGATGACAATATGAGTGAATGGTACCCCGCTAGTCTTTGTGGCACAACACACAATAACGCTCACGATGACATCAAGAAAGGACCTATACTACCCTCCTTGATGGCCGTAAAGCGTCGCTAATAATCGCATACTCGAAACGAAAACCGATTGTTAATTATCGAAACTTTGAACTATGGATACGTAAATACGACCCCTAGTGATATATATACATATATAATAACCATATAAAGTAACCATGAAAAGCGCGTACTTCGAAAACTGGCAAAACAATCAAAAACGAAGAAAATCCCCGCGCCGGGATGGTCATCCGGATGGACAGCCTCATCCGAACGGATGGGCCATCCGAACGAACGGCCATTCGACCCAGTCGCTCCCTCCTCCTCTTTTTGCCTATAAATAGCCTGCCACACCACTGTTCAAGTGATGTGACAGCTCCTACTCGACCAGACACGCTTCAAGACCCTTTCTCCCAATTCCTCGCGATTTCGGTAAGATTTCAACCTAAAACTCGTACTTCTATGATCTACACTCAATTCTACATCATTATATCTTTCAAAACTCGATTTCTAACCGTGAAATCTGCTGATTTGAGGCGTTTTGAGGTGATGTCACCAAGAGTTCTTATGAACTTCAAGTGGTGACCTCATCCCACCATAAACGACTCAGATCTGGGTGATTTCCACATGTTTTGATAACAAATCTCACCTAATTCTATGTATTTAACCAAGGAACTGTGCGATTTTGAGTTAACCATGAGAAACCGTCAAGAACGGCCAGATATGATGGAACGGGGTGACTCCCGGCCGTTAGAACGGGTCGGAACTGATAGAATTTCAATGGTTAATGCGAGATTACACCGTCCCAACAAAACCGCATCGTATTTTCCCGAAAACACTCGAAAATAGTTGACCGGAACGTTAAACAGACGTGCAATTCGAACGAGTCACCCATATTCGAACGGATTGCAATTCGAACGAGTCAACCCATATTCGAACGAATTACAATTCGAACGAATATTCGAACGGATTGCAATTCGAACGAGTCACCCATATTCGAACGGATTACAATTCGAACGAGTCACCCATATTCGAACGGATTACAACTCGAACGAGTCACCCATATTCGAACGGATAACAACTCGAATGAATCACTCATATTCGAACGGATGACAATTCGAATGAGTCACCCATATTCGAACGGATGACAATTCGAATGAGTCACCCATATTCGAACGGATTACAATTCGAACGAGTCACCCATACTCGAGCGAATGACAATTCGAACCAAACCACAGCTACTCGATCGAATGGGAATTCGGACCAATCAACAGTTATTCGATCGAATAGCAATTCGACCCAACACGTGTCATTCGACCGGATGAGCCTATTCGAACGAATGAGCACCCTCCGACCAGATAACTAACTGTTCGATGTTATTCTCGCTTAACCGTACATCGTTTACTATATCCTTCAATGATTTAACGCAGACATACTCGTAACCGACCCTGTCAAGCTGTATTCCCGCTAAATACACATTGTGAGTATACTTGACCCCTTTTTAATCGCATTTTGGGTGTAACATACGTTTCTAGCAAATCGAACTTATCAAACGAATTATCAAATCAATCGAATTATCACTTGCGAATAACTGTTATGCATAGATATACGCGATGCTAGTTGCATATGTGCTAGGGCTTATACTCGCGACGTCCCACCATGACTAGTATAGTACTATTGCGCCCGACGGGGTCTAGTTTGCCATCGCATATTCGAGCATCGAGGACTTAGTTGGTAGTATCAGCTTTGTGAGTATATATGTCGTGTGTTACGTTCTTGCATATGGAAATTCGCTACACTTTTTATCTATTATGCTGTACTTATCAAACCTGTATACTCGCCAATACTTTTGTATTGACAAATATTTTAACGTATGTTGCAGGTTAAATCGCAGACTATATCAAATCAAGCTAGGAAGTCTAGAAACTCAACAAAAATCTAGGTTGTCGGATTTGTATTGTTCGAGAGGACAAGAAATCTGTGATAACTTATGTGATTGTATTATTTGTTAGTATGGGATAACGAATGTATTAAATATTATCGCAATATAGTTGTTATGGATTCTCTTGAACAATCTGATTCGCCTAGTGCCGCGCCCCGATTATTCCGCCATCGGTTGGGGTGTGACAGATTGGTATCAGAGCCATAACTATAGGGAATTAGGCCAGACTCGACCTAGTCCGGGTCGACGTCTTAGAAATTGACCTAGTCTATAGTCTAAGTACCAACAGGCCGACTCGTACGAACCCAGTGGGGTTTGTATCGGGCTTACTTGATACTCTCGATCGAAGTCGCTAAAAGCTACAACGTTGTGTGAACACCGCGTACTACAACTTCACACGAAGAAGCCTTTCCTAAGGCTGAAATACTACTTAGCCTTCCCTAAGGCTGACACAATACACACGTTTTCGAAGATACTCGCATAACGAAACTGAGTGATCCTGTCGAGACCAGGTGTGAAAACCAAGAACTCTCAATGAGATCGCTCACTCAGCGCATTTTTCTAGCACGAGAACCTTTCATCGAGTTAGGAGTGACATCCACATCTCGACGAAAGTCTCCATTTCGAAATCTAGTGGAACTCACGAATTTATTCGAAGAGCAGAACCACAATAGGAACGAAACTGTTAAGACAGGGGTGAAACCCGTACCTTAATAAGTCGTTCCACTCTCTATAAACTGGTTTTCAAAAGCTCTCACCAAGGACTCGACTATCACGATAACTCGAGCCACGCGATGACTAGGAAGACGAATGCCATGAGCTGCATCCCAATGGAAGCATGAAGTCCTCTAGGTCAACGCGCGTGCTCAAACTTGTTAGATATAGTTGGGTTACCTTGGGCAGTCGACGCCTAAACACCCAAGGCACTCTATCATACGAACCGCCGATCTTACAAATGGTTGGAACTTAAATTACGTTGTGTATTTTGAAACTTTACACTTAATCGATTTCTCGATTTAACGATTTTCACTCCCCACTTTATAAACGCACAATTCGCACAACCATCGCAATCCAAGACGAAACCCGAATGTTCGCAACAAAACTAATGCATAATCTATCGCATTCGCTCTCGCTCTCTCACTTCAACGCGTCCTCGCTTATTCTAAATCGACCTGTATGTGTATGATTACAAATTACAAATATATAAATACACACACACACACACACATATATATATATATATATATACGTATAAACCAACAAGTCATTGTGTGAGAACTTAGGAATTTCGTGTCTCCTATATGGCTCCTATGTGATTCGTATACTACTGTACTATCGCATCAAGTTTCGAACGCGCTCAATCGCATCGCGAAACTCAAAAATCATTATGATCGAATCTCATTCCAAGTCTCTTCCTGTCTAGATGCCTTCCAACAACTCTACCTCGAGACGAGTAGCTAGGAGAAGGGCCAAACGAAGCGCCGATAAGAGGATTGCATCACTTGTGACTAAGGAAGTGGTTAAGCTTATTCCTCAAATTGCCGCTCGAGTGCACTCTCTCAGCAACTCTCGAGCCTCGGAAGACTCCAAGACGGAAGCGCCGCAATCTGCTTTTCTTTACAAACACTTCAAAGCCTGTGACCCGATGGAGTTCACGGGTGAAGGAGGTGTGACTCAACTACTCCAGTGATTCGATTCTATCGAAGTTACCCTTCGTCAAAGCGGGTGCCCCGATAGTTTCCGTACTACTTGCGCTACCGGAGTATTTCAATCACGAGCACTCGACTGGTGGACCGCCGAATGTAACAAACGTGGGATCTCCGCAGCTTACGCTCTCTCTTGGGATGAGCTGAAAGAGCTCATGAAGAAAGAGTACTGTCCCCCTCACGAAATCCAGAAACTAGAAAACGAATTTTGGGAAATCAAGCAAACCAAAGGTGACAACGCTGGCTACACCGCAAGGTTCAAACAGCTTAGCATAATCTGCCCGAGCCAAGTCAACAGTTCAGAAAAAAGCCATTTCGAAGTACATTCGCGGCTTGCCTGAGTGTGTGGGTGATTTTTTCGAAGCTGCAAGACCTGCTACTATCGAAGAAACATACCGCTTGGCCGCAGAAATCAACAACAAACGACTCCTGGAAGGGTTTTTCTCAAAGGATCCTGTCACACAAGCTTATCAAGCGATCGACATTAATCATTCGGAGGACCCTAGCAACGAGTCTTCTGACGAATCTGCTGACGATCCTTCGGACGAATCTGCTGACGATTCCTCTGACGGATCTACCGACGATTCTTCTGATGACTCTGCCGACGGTCCTTCCAACGACTCGGTCAAGGATTCTGCAAGTGAGTCCTCCGACGAATCCTCCAACGACGACACCTCTTCGCAGGACACCGACAAACCCAGCCGCAAACGAAAGGTTTCAAGCCCGAACTCATCAACAACCGAACTGCCGCAACCGAAACCTCTTCGAACAGTTCCGGTGTTCCCAAAACGAGCTTACACTCGAGCTCATCCTCAGTGTTACTCGTGTACCTATCATCATCCAGTTGGGGCTGACTGTCGCTATTGCAATAACTGCAACCGTTACGGTCACTTCACCCGCAACTGCCGCATCGAACCGTGAACTTGAGTACAACAACAACAGCTCCAGCAAAAGCCTTCAGCATCAGACATCTAGCAAATGTAGGATAAAGTTGTAATGATACGATTATCGACGTTTATTTCTAAGTTTTGAACCTACTCTATTACTCGATGTCGCCACTATACGTAACATTAACTCTCGTTTTCGTTTTCTCTATCACACTCTAGTCGTCGCACTTAGACTAGATTCACACACATACTATATACTATATCACGAAATAATGTGTTTTACCCCCACTACACTCTTAGAACGAGGTACGATAAACGTGCAAGGAACGATTAATCACGGGTGCACACGGGATTATTTGGATCAGTGCACGGAGATCGTAGTGAATCCTAAGGTGCCATAAGCGTTTCAACAAAGTATGACACCGAAGCACGGGATTTAAGTAATAGGGGTAAAGCAAGGTGCGCTTTGCTATACTACCGAAGTTTCGTGCAGAAAGTGCCAGGTGGAGTTGAACGTTATTAGACCTATTATACTATTGTGATTATTTTCAACACACTACACTCAATCGCAAGGCGTAACAAACCGTATCATCGCAAGACTTGACGTAGGTCTGCAAACGCAGTGCAATCGCCTCATCGATGGACTCTGGGGAGTCTACCTCGCAGGGCAATTGCATCAACGCAAGACTGGTCGTAAGTCTATTGCAACGAACCCCCACCCCCCTCAAGTACATAAACGCTCACGATATTGTTGAGTGAGGACCTATTCTACCCTCCTCGATAACCGTGATGCGTCGAAACGTAATGTTAAGCTTATTCGAAACAAAACTCGACTAATCGCAATCGCTTATTATGTGTATCTCGCAATCTCCATCGCTTATCACGTGAACCTATGTCGTTTACCGCGTATCAATCTATCGCTATACCGTTAGCTGTGATATTCGTGTTAAGTTAGCACGCATGCCCTCGCTTCACGAGAGGAAGCTCATATGGTTAAAGCAAGGTGTTTTGGTCATATCAGCGGGCTTTCGCGGAAAAAGGCCATGTGGGGTCTGATATTAGTTAAACTCTGTGGTGCCAATCGATCAAAATCGAACCGCATAAATCGCGCATACCTCCATCGCTTGCAACGCAACAACTGCCGCTTATCGTAATTCGTTTATCGTCGCCGTCGTTACTAGTGTTGTGTTATGTTATTCGCTTAATCACCTAATCGCTTATCGCATATCGTGTATAGTCTACCGCTTATTCGCTCGTTGGTGTTCGTTACAGTCTGTGTGGTATTAGTATGCATGACATCGCTTCACGTGGCAAAACTAATCTGGTTAAACGAGGTGTTTCACCATGTTAGCAAACCCTCGTGGAAACATGCCATGCGAGTTCAATGTGGAATCTAATCGACATCGCGCTAATCGCTTACCGTCTACCGCTCGACGCCTGTCCAGACACGACACATAAGCGTTTCGTGTCATCAGGCTACTCGCGCACGCTGTTGTAGCTACGTTCGTAATTCAACTCGCCGGCTTCACTTATTCGATTCTATCTTATACTCGGTCTGACTTTCTATCGATTGGGCCGAGTAAGCGCAATTCCATCCATGTCGTATCGGCACACATGACACCGCCTCACGGAACGGAAGTAATATGAGCAAAACATGGTGGATACTCCGCTGGTACTTCCTATATATAAGTGTTTTAATCATATTAACGAACTTCCGTGGGAAGGTGCCAAGTGGGGCTTGATGCTAAATTATCTTTTTCCAACGGTTAAACCTGATTGTTTTTATATAAAACTTTTATTAAAACCATGGAACAAGTGAAATTCCTCACAATGTGGAGGTAACATCGAATCAGCTTAACTCCATGTCCAAGGGGAGCTTTCATGAGTCCAAATTTTTCCATAAAACCTTTTGCAATATCAAAAACAAGACTTTCTTGAGACGTTGGTTCAACATCAAGTTCAGCTTGAACCCATGCCTTAGGAGAGTTTCCGTAACCTCAGTTTTCATCTTCGAATTTCTTAAAAATATTTACGAACTAAACTTCCTTGCAACATTGGTCAACATCGACTCAGTTGACTTTATGTTAGAAGGAAAAATTTCCTAGATTTCCATCCAAAATTCCTTTTTGAATATCTAAAACGAACGCTTCTTGCAACGATGGTTAACGATCAACTCAGGTAATTCAACGTCATAAGAGACCTTTCAAGTTCTTTAAAATTTCAATAACATCGAACTAACGGATTCTTCACGACTAGAGGTATTGTGGAACGCCAACTCGTGGGATATTACTTTTGTCTTTACGACGCCTTCTCGCTTGTAAACACTACACACAAACACTTGTATTCAAATTACATTGTAACACCTAGTTGATCCGCACCACATCCTGCACTGTATCCTGATATTTGAAGTAATAGAAGAACAAGGCAGCTGCGATTGTCAGCTCCCGAAGTTTTGTGCCGGCGATCTAGATTGATCAAGGGCTTTCCTCGTACATCCTGTGTCACCCTTTACATTTTTGCTCATCGTTTGATCACAGATACAGCTCTATATCCTGAGCCGTATCCTGAAACTGTTTTTGCAAATAACTTGAATAACATATTTTCGACAAACTTTTCTAGCACACTACCTCACTTAACTAATTTGATCACTAAATTGCTTCGGTAATTTTTGACCAAAACACTTATTTTAACTTATCTCTGTTTCACCAGTTGGTTGGATCATGCTCAAAAGACGAACCATTGCTTGGATCATTGAAGATTCTAAATCTGAGTTTCTGTGAACAGCTTCATAGTGTTGGTGGTTTTTTTGAACTACCTGCACTTGAGAAGTTAATAGTTAGAAGGTGCATAAGTTTGATGGAGGTGTGTGAATAAGTGGAGCATTGTGTTGAACTTGTCCACATTGATCTGAGTTACTGCTACAAGCTTAAAAAGCTTCCAATATCCCTAGGCAAGTTACAAAAGGTTCAAACACTATTGCTAAATGGTTGTACTTTATCTGAATCTGCCATTATGGATTCATCAGATCTTAGCATAAGCTCAGAAACCTCTTCATCAGCCATTATAAGGGAGGCTATACCAAGTGATTTCAAGTTCTTTATGACTTTTTTACCAAGCTCGTTGAGAATTTTGTCACTTGCAGATAATAATTTGTCAAACAAATCATTTCCCATGGACTTCAGTTGTCTAGCCATGTTAAAAGAATTATATCTAGATGGAAATCCAATTGTTTCACTGCCCAATTGTTTGGGAACCCTTCCAAGGATTGAGAAACTTAGCATTAACCTCTGTAATGATGTGATATCAGTTGAGCATCTTCCACGTACCCTAAGAGAATTCTCCATGCTCACAGATGAAGATAATGCTAAAATTAGGAAAATTAAATTTTGATCCAGAAATGCCTCCACTCAAATTAGAAGGAAATTCTTGGTTAGCACCATATTTGCAGCTTGAAATTGAAGGCATAATCAAAATTCAACAAATGGCAGATGTTGAGGAAAAGTTATTACATAGTTTGAGCTGGAAAAAGTGAGACTTTATTAAAGGAGACTTGTTAACTCATGACATCAAGGTATCCTCTAATTAATTGTATCTTGTTGTGTGTGTTTTATGAAAGGTGATTAATGTTGTATTTATTTGGCAGATGTACTATGAATTTGGAATATTTAGCACACTTTATAATGGGAAAGGGATGCCATAGTGGATTACGTGTAGAAGTGAGGGCCTATCAATATCATTTATCATCCCATCATCTCCTAAGAAGCTTCGAGGACTGAATTTCTGTTGTGTGAATTGGCCTCCATTTACAAGTGATCATTTTCTCATGCCAATGATCAAAATTAGTAATATTACAAAAAAGAAAAGCTGGATTTATCATCGTTATTGTGAGACAACCTGGTTACGTGGAAAGGACTGCTTTAGTTGGTTAAGCCATTGGATGTTTGGGCCAAATGAGATGAAAGCTGGTGATAACATTCTAATAGAGTGTAACGATATATTGGGGTATAAAATGGAGTGTGGGGTTGGTGTTGTGTATGATGATGGTAGTATGGAAGAAGAAGAAGATGTGTTGAGTTATTACAAGTCATGGAATCACATCATTGGTGGAGACCTCTCTGCTTTTCAAACTATAACAGGAGAATACTACCTAAGTAACACACAATTTACACGGGATTCCCATTACGAATCTTATCCTCCTATCATTGGTTACAAAAGCCCCTATAAAATTTCATTTGGTAAATGTCGTCTCTCTATATAAAATTTAGCCAAGTCTTGTGTATTACTATGTTTTGTAAGATCATAGCTAAAATAAATAATGTAAAAAATTTAATCTTTTTTTTCTTTCAGAAAAGGTAGTGATGTTTAAAGCTTTTTCCACAAAGAAGTCTGAAATAGTTGGGTCTCAGGTTCATTTCAACACCTAAACCCTTCTCTCATCACATGATTGAAAACCTCACAATGCGACAAAGATTGGATTTTTATATTTTATCCATGTAGGCAAAGTGTTCACAAACACGTCCAACTGAAATGCCAACTGCTGAAGCTCCTTGCATGCCTATGTTCCCACAAGGTTTAGGTCAACAAACGTTTGATGGTCAAGCTCTTGTTCCAGGTATGAGCTCAGATGGAGGTCCAATGGGGAACTTTTACACGGCTATGGTTCCGACTGTCAGCAGGAACCGCGCCCAGGTGGAAGCCGTGCCGGTGTTCCTGGTCCGTAGAATCACCAACAACCTCTTCCTCTTATGCAACAATAGGTTTATTGTACTCTTCTCTGTCTCTGTTTTCTTGAAGGTTAAAATGAACAACTATCTTTTGAGAATAACAGATGGAGCCATATGGCCTAATGTACCCTCACCCGTCTGGTAGTTACACTGGTAATGTGTCAATGGGTTCTGTTCCATATGTTGGTGAGAATGCTGGTGGAATCTTTGCACTTACAAATGCTTCTCCAACAGAGCAACTCCACACACACGACACACACTCACATATGTATGTAAAAGTAACTTTCAGAAAGAAGAATAATTAGAACTCACTCTCATTAATTACATTCAAACAAAGGACTTAAATAGACATGCAACAAATGATATCCAATAATCCTTGAGCAGAAGAGGAAATTTAACCAAATTTTTATCCCCATCTTCTTTGATGTGCAGCCCACGGATGTCAGGAAGCAACAAAGCAGCTTCGGGGAATCAATGTTGAAGCATAAAGAGAGGATGGAGGCGGAAACCAATGCAGAGAAAAGAAGTGAATGGGGTCAAAAGATGGAGTTATGGGAGAGGGCACTCGCACAAGTTGCTAATTTAAAAGGACAAGTTGCAAATGGCAGGTAAATTACTGAAGAGGTATGGTCCCAATCCCTTGCCCACATGGCAAGGACCACACCATTTTTTCCATCCTACGTGGCGCTGACATCAACGATACCATCCAGAAGCTTCCAGAAGCTTCTGGAAAATACGAAGGTAGCACCAAAGATGCTCCATCCGACATAAAGGACAACACGTGTCACCAGTCATCAGGCGCCAAGTAGGCCTGCAGCGAATCCAGGAGCAGTCCGACAACGCTAGTACGACGTCTCCAAAATAGGCAAATGCAGGCGCGCCACGTGTACCACTACACTAACCACAGCAGAGGAGACCAAGGGGATATTCCCCTTGGTCGGATAGCTGGCGCGCATCTACAGCTGGCACCGCTGCTCCCTCCCTTCTTCACCCTCCGGCTATAAATAGGACCATTCATCATTCAGGTTGAAGCACCTTGCTCTCTATATTCTCACACTTAACACACACTGTTTATTCTCCCTCAAAACAGTACTTATTCTCACGCTGGAGCCTGGTTAAGAGGGAAACCCCCATATTCCCCTCTTAACGAGACTAACGGTGCTATTGTTTTGCAGGAACCAGGCCGTTTCACGAGTAGGAAAGGAGGTTGAACCCACAGAAGAAATAACCCCACAGATTAACCCTGGTGTTAACCTGTCTTTCATCATTGGCGCCATCCGCTTTTAGCAAAAACCACTCTCATCTCTTTTTCCTTTCAAAAAACACTCGTCAAAATGGCTGAACAAAACCACCCGGCAGATGGAGACGTTTCTTCTTTTGAACTCATTTCGGACAACGTACACGTCCAAAGAGATCAAAGGAACGAAATTATCCAAGAAAGGCCGATGAACAACGAGTTTCCTAGCATCTTTGGAAGCACATCTAGGGTTGTTACTCAAAACACAACTGGTGCTACTTTCCAAACTCCACCTAGAATCATCACCTAAACCACAAACGGAGCTACTTTCCAGCCTCCGTCGGAGGTAGTCCAACAAACACCTCCACTAGTGCAAACACAGAGCCATGGAGCTGGCCCCTCAGCTCCATCGGACCAAGCACAACTGAACTTCTCTGCACTACTAGGGCTACCCGAAGGAAAAACTCTGGCTTCCTGGTATGCCGAACAAGTGGCGTCTATAAACCTTGTTTACACACAACTCAGTGCGCAGCAAGCTCTGCTTCAGGCACAAGCCCACCAGTCAGCATTTGTCACTCCACCGCAAAGGCCTTTGAGCGCGCCCATGCCTCAACAGACCAATGCATTCAACTTACGCCCTGAATCAGTACCTCCACCGCATGTCAGAAGGCCAAGCGCGCATGACACGCGCGATACATACGGCGAGACAGAAAGCAATTATGTGAAGTATTCTCACCAACCAAAGAGGCCAATACAAAGTCGTTTATGTCCGCGCAACATAAACGACGAATTTGAAGACGACGACGAGACGAACACAGTGTTCAGCAGGCTGCCACCAGAGCATAAAGCGTACAAGCCTCGCAAGCGCGCATGTTATGACCCAAAAGCAGAGCATGATTACACTTTGAGCTATCGTCCAGACGACATGGCTGAGAATTCAAAATTCATTCGAGAAATCGCCACGGCTGCCATTGACAAAACGAAATTGCCACACAACGTGGGCAAATACAACGGGTTGACAGACCCAGACGATCACCTTCAAGTTTTTAATGGTGCTGGAGCAACAGGCGGATGGAAATTACCGACTTGGTGCCATCTCTTCGCTCAAACCTTCGTCGGCGCAGCGCGCGTCTGGTTTGACAGTTTGCCAGCAGGAAAAATCAAGTCATGGGTCGATTTCCGAGAGAAGTTCCTTGCACACTTCTCTCAGCAACAACGACACACCAGAGACCCTGCCGATTGTTTAAACATATGGCGCAGAAACCACGAGAGTGTGGAAGATTTCATTACAAGATATAACAAAGAATGTTTGGAGATCGGTGATGTGGGCGAGAAGATGATGCGCGCACACTTCATGCGGGCAGTCAAGTGCGATGATTTAATCAAGCGTGTAAAAGGCAGAGACGGAGGACCCAAAGATTGGGAAACCTTCATCGAGGCAGCCAAAACTATCGCCCAGTCCGACAGACAGTTGACCGGCGACGATCACCGTCAGCGCAGCTACAGCCATAACGACCGGCATAGTAAGAAAGGCAGAAGCCAACCATGGAAAGCATCCGGTCACAGAGAAAGAAGCCCAGTAAGAGAGGATGCGCGCCACACGATCAACCAGATAGCTCACCGGAAAGAAGTAAAACGAGAAAACAGGGAGAAACAGTGGACACCCCTCACGAAAACTCCTTCAGAAGTTTTGGCAACCGAGAACCACCAGTTCAAACCACCGTTACAAATGCGCAACAAAAGGGGCCAAGACCCGAATCTTTTCTGCGAGTTTCACAAAGACACGGGGCACTTAACTGACGATTGTTTCAGTTTAAAGCAAGAAATTGAAAGGTCCTTAAGAGACGGAAAACTCACCCATTTGATAAAGGGCGAAAAGCGCGATTACCGTCAAATACAAAGAAGAGACGAAGGACCAGATAACAAGAAACTCCGGAAGTTAGAAACCCACATGGTTCAAGGGGGTCCACGAAGGCCAAGGAAAAACTACAACAAGCGCACACAAGATGATTCATGGCGCCAGAAACAAGTCGTTTTCCCAGTCGTAAGAGGAGGCCCACGAGAAAGACGACCCATAGTCATCCCAGGCGTAATAGGGCATTACCAAACAGAATACATTTTCATCGATCCGGGGAGCACTGCGGATATCATATATGAACAGTGTTTTAATCAATTCGATCAGGAGGATAAGGCGCGCTTAGAACCAGTTGATTACCCGCTCACTGGTTTCTGCAATGAAGTCGTTTTTCCTCTAGGACAAATATCATTCCCAGTGTCGCTCTCGGACGAAAGAAACTCAAGAACAGAAGAAGTCACATTCATGGTGCTGCCAGCACATTCAAGACACGATATTCTGCTGGGGAGAGAATCCCAAGGTGACTTCAGCATGATCTGCTCTGGCCCACACTCAGCTGTGGGATTCCCAACAGAAACAGAAGTGGCCATCATATATGCAAGCAAAGAAGTATTAGCAACAGATGAGCTCAGACCTGCAAAAGCAAGTAAACCAGCGCCACGCGCGGAAGCAGAGAAATGGGTATTGAACAGGTCATACCCAGAACAAACAGTTACCTTAGGGCCTGCAATGTCCGATATAACGCGCGCCGCGCTAAAGAAACTGTTGTTCCAAAACATGGATGTGTTTGCCTGGACACCGGCAGACATGGTGGGTGTTCCACGGCACATAGCTGAACATCGATTAAAAGTCTCGGAGGACGCAAAGCCGGTAGTGCATGCCAAGCGCCATCTAGGAGATATAAAGCATGACGCCATGAAAGAGCAGGTGATAGAGCTGTTAAACGCGAGAATCATCAGAGAGGTCAGATATCAAACATGGGTAGCAAGCCCAATGATGGTCCAAAAGAACAACGGCAGCTGGAGGATGTGCGTAGATTACAAGGATCTGAACAAGGCATGTCCGCGCGACTGTTACGCCTTACCAGACATTGATGAAAAAATTGATTCGCTGGCAACATTCCGATGGAAATGTTTCCTTGATTGCTACAAAGGGTACCACCAGGTACAGATGGCCGTGCAAGACGAAGACAAAACCGCGTTCCGCACACCGACAGGGCTATACTGCTACACCAAAATGCCTTTCGGTTTAAAGAATGCGGGCGCGACTTATCAGAGGCTCATGAACGAAACTTTCCACGATGCCATCAGCAAATACATCGAGGTATATATGGACAATCTAGTCATTATGAGCAAAGAAGAGAACACCATGCTGGCAAACATCCAAAAGACGTTCGACACCTTGCGCGGAGTAAGTATCAAGCTGAACCCAGCAAAATGCTCTTTCGGCATGGAAGAGGGGAAATTCCTGGGTTTCATCGTCACGAAGGATGGCTTCAAGGTGAACCCTGATAAAATACAAGCAATTGAACGAATGCCTTCACCTTCGACGATCAAGGAGATGCAAAAATTGGCAGGACGGTTGGCAGCACTCAACCGTTTCCTGGCCAATCACGCAGCCAAATCTTTTCCGTTTATAAAGACTCTCCGAAATTGCATGAAGAAGAGCCAATTTCAGTGGACTCCGGAAGCCGAGAGCGCATTCCGCGAGATGAAAGACTGCCTCATCAAGCTGCCAACATTAACTGCACCAGTCAAGGGCGAGCCTCTGGTGCTATACTTATCAGCCTCCGACAGAGCAGTAGGAGCAGTGTTACTTGTTGATCGATAGGGTGTTCAAACGCCAGTCTATTATGTGTCGCGAACTCTGACTGACCCAGAAACCCGATACGCAATCATGGAAAAACTAGTACTCGCACTGATCCATGCATCAAGACGGCTGCGCAGGTACTTTGCCAACCACGTCATTCACGTGCTAACAAACTACAATATTGGCAACATACTCGCAAGGCCAGAGATTTCAGGGAGACTAGCAAAATGGGCGATAGAGCTCGGGGGTCATAATGTCGTGTTCAGGCCAAGACCGGCGATCAAGGGTCAAGTACTTGCAGACTTCATGACAGAGGTACCAGATGACAAAGATCGAGAATGCAAGGCGATGGAAAAAGCCGAGAAACAGCAAGTGGAAGAACCATGGTTACTATACACAGATGGCGCGTCTAACGAAGACGACGCAGGTGCTGGTCTCCGACTGGTGAGTCCTGACAAACATGAGTTCACCTACGCCATACGCCTGGATTTTAAAAGCACAAACAATGAAGCTGAATACGAAGCTTTCCTTGCTGGGTTAAGGTTGGCAATCAAAATGGGAGTACGACACATCGAAGCGCATGTGGACTCCATGTTGGTAGCAGGGCAAATCAACGGGCAATATGAAGCCAAGGGAGATACAATGGCACTTTACCTGAGTCAAGCAAAGACGCTGCTACAAACCTTCTATTCCTACAAAGTGCACCACATTAATAGAAGCGAGAATAAACCGGCAGACGCGCTGAGTAAACTCGCCTCTACAAGCTTCCAACACTTAGCAAAGGATGTACGCATAGAGCTTTTAAGCAACCCGTCAGTGCCACTGCGAGAAGTAAGCGTCGTTCAACTAGGAACAACGTCTTGGATGACTCCGATAATCGCTTACCTCAAATCTGGAATACTCCCGGAGAACAAGGCAGAAGCGAGGAAAATCCAGTACAAATCCGAACATTATCAGATGGCTGATGGGATTTTGTACAGAAAATCATACCTCGGGCCTTTGTTAAGATGTGTTGATCCCGAAGACGCAAGCTATTTGATCAGAGAAGTGCACGAGGGAATCTGTGGTATACATGCCGGACCAAGAATGGTGGTAGCAAAAGTCATGAATGAGGGGTATTACTGGCCCGGAATGCATTTGGATGCGGTCAAGGAGTTGAGGAAATGCAGTGGATGCCAAAGACATGCCCCCAAAACGATGCGCCCCAAAAATGAGTTGGTACCAGTCACCACGGCGTGGCCTTTTCAACAGTGGGGAATAGATATGGTCGGCCCTTTTCCCGAAGCCCCAGGAGCTGTAAAATTCATAATAGTCGCAGTCGACTATTTCACCAAATGGGTAGAGGTAAAGGCCCTCGCATCAACCACAGCCACTGTTGTCAAAAAATTCATTTGGGAACAAATCATATGTCGCTTTGGATTGCCCCTCAAGATCATCACTGACAATGGAACCAACTTTGCCGAAGACAATCTTCAACGGTGGTTTAAAGACTTACACATTGAGCATACCTTCTCCTCGGTCGCGCACCCGCAGGGGAATGGTCAAGTTGAAGCCGTCAACAAGAGTATTGTAGATGGAATCAAGGCAAGGCTGGGAGAAAAAAGAAGAGGTTGGGTAGACGAACTACCCAGCATCTTGTGGGCCCACAGGACGATGCCCAAAACAAGCAACGGAGAAACACCGTTTAGCTTGGTTTATGGGTCAGAGGCAGTAATACCAGCGGAGATTGGATTGCCGTCACCCCGAATGCTCTCAATGAACATGATCAACAATGAAGTAGAGAGGAGGATCGACCTTGACCTCCTAGAAGAAAGGAGAGAAATGGCGGCAATCAATGAAGCAAAGTACAAAACGAAGCTGGAAAAATATTACAACTCTAAAGTCCGAGTCTGCACCTTCAATCCGGGAGAATACGTCCTCAGAGACAACGAGGCTTCGAATGCTGAAAAACCCGGAAATTTGGCTACCAAGTGGGAAGGCCCGTATGTTATTGACACAGTACTCGGAAAGGGAGCCTACAAGCTACGCACCATCGACAACAAAGAGGTTCCACGAACTTGGAACGCTCAACAGCTAAGAAAGTGTTACCTGTAGCAAGCTTATGTAACTGCAACGGCTGAACCGCCAACACCTTTATAGTAATACAAGAAGTGTTTGGCTACTTTTTCTTTCATGCAAATTTCCTGTCATAACTGCATATATTACTTTGGGCATACACGAAAACATCAATGGCTCGACCATTAGGAAACGTTGTAGACCTCCAAGGCCTGTCACAAACAAGTGCACAGCCGGGTCAGATACACAACTAAAGCCTAACAAACGCCAAACAAATACTTCGTGCCCACATAAACACGAAAGCATCGAACACAGGGCAAACAAACATTTTCAGAACCCCCAAGGCTGAGCACAGCTGGGTCCACACAATAACCTGTAATTCGATCACTTCGTATTCACGAACCAACCTGCGCACGAAAACGACAGAATAAAACGTTGTAAAAAACACAACACAACCTGTCAGCGCCATCATTCATTCGTGACACCTGAATCAAAGTAATTATACATGCACATATTATGACGATAACAAAATTCGCATAAAAACAAACAACTATTAGCATAACAAATGTCAAAGCATAGCCAAGTATCCACAGTCATAACAAGAGGAAATTAAAATTGTTCACGAAATTGTCTAAGTACAAGAAGAACCAAGGTCATACGCGGCGCGCAGGCCGGAGTCCCTCATTCGGGATGACTGGTCCCAGCACCTCCAGCCGCACCGCCCTCATCGCCAAGAGCCTTTTTAAGCAAGGCAACCCCATCAGGTTTTCGTGCCAATTTTTTCGCAGCCTTAACCACAGCAAACTCCAAAGACGAAAACTCTTGTCTTTTTTCAGCATAGGCTGCACCACAATCCTCCTTCCATAACTCAAAGCGATGCTCCTTCTCCTTATTAACAGCCGCAGCTCTGCCCTCGATATAACCATCCTTACGCCCGCTACTGTAACCAGCTTGCCCCAACTCAAACATGTAATTGGCAAGCTCATGGGAGTTCACGATGCGATCAGCAATCTACGAGAAACACACAAATAAGAAAAACAGTTCACGAAAGTCACAAAATAAAGTAAAAGAAGTTACCAGAGGCACCGCGCGCGAGAGCAACCACTTGTAATCAGCTGACGCTTCCTCAGCAAGGACTTCAGAGGCTTTGCACTCCACGTTTTTCTCTTGGAGAAGACGTTCAGTCGTCTCATACTACCTCGCAAGCTCCTCTAGCTTAGCTATACGCTCGATGTACTCCTTCTCCTTCTTCTCAAACGCGACGCGCGCCCTTTGAGCTTCCTCAACAAGCTCTGTCTTCTCACCAGCCAAACGTACAACAGTGTCACGTTGAGTTTTCAGCTCTGCATTGGTACACTCGCACGCAGCTTCCCAATTCTTCTGCTTATCAGCGTTGATTTGCTTCTCTTGGGCGAGTTTCTCCTCTGCATCAGCTAACCTCCATACCAACCCCTTCTTCTCAGCGTTGAATTTTTCTTTCTCTTCCGCAAATAACTTCTTCTCATTTTCAAACTCGAGAGTGTCTTCCCCCATCAGCTTCCACTCACGGACAATTTCCTGTGAAGTGGACCAGAAGTTGACTCCGGCTTGAACATGCTCATCCAAAAGCTCCAACCGGCGGCGCCTCTTCTGGAACATCCTTTCAGCCGGGGGGAGATACAATGAGAAAAACTCATGACAGTTATCCAAATCATTCATCCGGGAACCCTGGGTCAGATTCCAACGGGGGGCATGCGGAAGATCATCACAAGCAGGATTCGTCGTATCAAAAGAATCAGCATGCACCTTTTCAAACTGAGGGCTGCGAACAGCACCTGAGGTTGCACCACCACCATCACCCGGTGGGCGTTTTGTATACACCGTTTGATGAGGAGTAGTTTCACTTACCTCCACTTCAACTTCAACATTCTTGCCACGGTCACCATCAACAGCACCGACCATATCACCACCGGTATTACCACCACCTTCTCCAACCTGCTCAACATTCACATCTTCCTTTTTCTTCCCGTCAGGAGTCTCATGAGGAGGAGACAACCCAAATGTCCTAGACGGCGGAGATTCCGGAGGAGTAATTTTCGAAATATCTATCTTGTGTCCAATCTTGGCTGTTTTGGCACCTGCTCCAAAACGAGCAACACATTCAGAGAAGAGAAAAGAAAACAAGCAAAAACAAACAGACAAAGGAGAAACTGAAAAAACGAATACCAGACGCCTCAAAAATCTTCTGCAACAAGTCCCCAGGTTTCTCAGCAAAAACACCCATGTCAACCTCCGATTCAGAAGGGGCAGGAGGATCCTCTTTTTGGAGCTTAATCTTCTTTGATGCAAGCATAGCAGCAGCCTGCTCATCAAGCTTTCGCTTCCTATCCTCAAACATCTTTTTCTACATTATCTCTGTTAGAGTCGCGCGGTCTTCAGGGTCCGACTCAGGTCTTTTCTCTCCAACTCCTAAACCGGGCAATGTATCAGAAACGACAACGTAATCAAGGACACGAAGAGTATGAGGTCGCTTACGAGGAGTCTCAGTGGTAGTTTCCTCAGCCTTTTTCCCCTTCCCATCAGACTTGTCAGTTTTCGCCATTCTCCTCGTCTCCAACGGGTCAGCAGTTTCGACTGGAACCTCCAAATCATCACCAACAGGCTCGTTCACCGGCTCATGCACAACCCACTGCGCCGGACCTGCACGCGCGGAACGAGAGGTTAGGTCTTCAAAAGATCTGCCAGACCCATCACTCGAGAGAACGATAACTTCCTCTCGAATGGAATCAAGTGCATCATCATCATTCTCACTATCTTCACCTAAGACAGTGTTAACGTAAGTGGTGAAACTCTCATTGCTCGGATGCAGAAAACGGCCACGGATTTGATCCAACCAGGGTCGTTTATCAGGTTTTTGTATCGCCTCAACCATTGCACCCGGGGCCTTAAGATCCAAAACGTTCAACAACGTGAAACCTACTGCATAAAAAGGCGGAGATGAAGAACAATGCAAAAAACAATACAACGTACAACATACAAAAAAAAAAGATTATGGAGCAAAACGTACACTTGCCATCATGACCATAAACCGGAACCCCCAACGGATGCTTAGGGACCCACTTCATGCTCATACCGGCACCAACCAACGCCATCTCCTCAAGCTGGATTATCGGAGTGGCTTTACGAGTCAACCTCTTATACCAATCTTGGTCAGCAAATTTTGCAACCACATCCACTTTGGGGATACCCTCACCCACAGATCTGTAGTGCATATCCACAGGAACAACACCCCGGCGAATATAAAAAAACTTTTGCTTTCAGTCGTGGAGACTCTTCAACGGCACGGAGCAAACTGGAGAAACGCCGGTACGAGCACTAAAGGAGTAAAAACCACTTGTATATGAAACGGTGTAGAAGGCATTGAACATCTCAAACGTCGGATCTAAACGGTTAGCCATACAAACGAACTCAAAGTGAGTATGTCACACCCCGATTTCCACGTGTCACCGGTGGGCCCGGTGGGGGAGTATCGTGACGTGGTTGGCAACGTAATAGTCAAACAACACAATATTATTATGCACAGCGGAAGCAAATTTAAATTATGATACAACCGAATTTAATATTGTTTATCAATGTAAAAATATCCGGAAGTTTATCCACAGTAGGATCGAAACAAAATAATATTAATGGTTCAACAGACTTCAGGCATCCTAAGATTGCGAGACTTTTTATTGATGCTTAGGAGACAATCCAGCCAATTTCATTTAGTACCTGCATTCAGTCTTTTTGGGAAAATACGTCAGTTTACACTGGTAAATACAATCAACTGACTCATTTTGGAAAATGATTAAAAATTGGTTTGGATGCACATGGCATAAACATTTTGTTTAACTTGGGAGAATTATTTAATATTATAATCTTGTGAACGAATTACATGTTACTTGTGCGTTCAGTAGCCCAGATCTTGTCCAGGTTAAAGATCAATAGACACACCACATTATAGAGTTATACACTGACAGGTGTACGCCTACACCCCGTGCTCAAGTCGTGGCCATCTCGTAAGATGATTCCAAGGATATCCGGGACATGGTCATTAACCCCCCAAAGGCTTTAAGTAATCAAGACTGTTTAAACAAGCCGATCAAATTAGTCAACTACCCACTCAACTGTGGAGATTTGATGCTCAATCAAGCGGTATGCTATATACCGTAACCCAAGCCCGTATAGGGAAAATAAGTTAAAAGTATTTACCTGAGTAAGTATTAATCACAATAAGCAAAATGCACGTAGCTTTTACTGGTCCTCCTAATATGGAACGAAGGTTTATAATAACCTATTAGAATTCTAACGGGCCTTTTATCAAGCTTAAGCTTAGACCGGCTAGTTTCAAGATACGGTTCGTACGCACGATTAAGCGAAGACCGGATAGAATGTGATTCAGACCCGACAAGTTCAGAGACTTGTTTAATATGGGTCCTTCATGCACATTCTGGATTTTGAGATAAAACCGATAAGGTTTGACCCGTTTCGGCTAATTTATGTAAACTTGTTACATAAACCGAACCGAACGCGTACTAAGCGTGACGGGTATCCGTAAGAGCCATATACAGGTTTCCTAAGTTAATATGCTTCAAATATGTTGTGACATCAGTAAGATGTCTTTTATTATGCCCTTAACGAATTTAAACACAAACTATGCCCCGTAGGGGTAGTTTGGTCATTTTAAAGGTTGTAAAAGGGTTTAAGTGTTTAACTGAGTTATAGGTCTGATGTAATCAGTAAACATACTCAAATTAATGAGTTATAACAGTAAGATAAAGCATATATGTGAAATTTATCATTTTTAACCAAACTATGCCCCGTAGGGGTATTTTGGTAATTTCACATAAGCCGAAAAGCTCAAAACTGAAGTCTGAGTTTATCAACCTTTGCTTACTGTTAAAATATTATAATTTGCCTCATATATCAGTAGGTATCAACCCGGTTATGTCCAATATAATTTTAATGCATACTTTGCGCTAAAAACGCTTAATAAGGCGATTAAAGGCCATTTCCGGGTTCGATACTTAAATCTGATATTTTTATATTTCCAGAAGGCTTAAAATAATTTATTTATAATATGTGATCAGTAGAAAAAGGTTTGGAGTTGTTTAGATAGGTAAAACTCATTTTATGGCCCGTAAGGGCAAAACCGACAATTACCGGGTTAAGCCTACGACTATGAGTTATGCTCAGCCTAAAATTTATTAAAAATATTTAAAATTCCCAAAATAATATATTACATCAGTGGGTATTAAGTTTGATACCAAAAAGTAGGCTTAACTAGGCTATACGCTAATTACGCCGTTTTATTAACATAAAGCATTAGTTTTGCGATAATGAGCATAACTCTTAATCTACAAGTCAGACTGATGTCAAACTTTGCATACAAGTTTATATATCAGTATTTAAGGTTTCTACACTTTTACATTTTCATAAATCACGTTTTAAGGTAATAAGGGCATAACGGTCAACATATGAGCAATTAACGGAAACATGCATATTAATTGGATAACTAATGAACCAAGGTGTATAATCACAGAGGGTTGTTCTAACATGTAACCTAGTCCAATTAAAGCTCTGAGGCATTTCTAAAACATGCCTAAACAGGTCAGAACTGAAAGTCAAAGTGAAAGTCAAACTATGTGACTTTCGGTTCCGAACCGGGTCTAAACAGGAAATTGTCGGGTTGAACATGTTTAGACATGTTCTTACACTTATTACCAAGTTATAACAATGATCAAACAGGTTGTATATGTTCTAGATAGCTAATCATGCATAAATTGCAATTTAAGAATCTTGTTGACTTTTTAAGTACATGTTTGACCCGACATTTGAACTAGTTAGAGTGGTGATCAGGGGAAACCCTTTTGAGGTTTTATTACCCACATAAATACCAAGCTATAACTACTTTTAATTCGAGATATGACTGAGCCATTATTGACTAATCTCGAAGTCAAACCGTAATTACGACGGTTTGACTTTTAGCTAATTAGACAAGCTAAACTCAATTAAAGAAGGACTAGCAGACTTACAAGAGTCCTATGCACGACTTATGATCAGTTGGACCTGATTGAGAGCTCCAGAATCGATCAGAATGCACTTGAATGATGTGAAGAATGTTTGTGAACTTGAAGGCCTATTTATAGTGGATTTACTCACCACATTTGATTGACAAACAAGTCTACTAGTGCCCACAACTGATCAACACTTGTTACTAGTGCCTAGGGGGTGCTTTAGGGGCCAAGAGATGTGAAAAATCGGGTAAAGGTCGCGCATAACAGCCATTGCAGACAACAGCCCATGTTTCTCGGTTCTGGGAGTCCCTCGCGTGGCGCGAGGGACCCTCGCGTGGCGCGACGGCATGCCAAAATCAGCTTTTTGATTTTCTTTGCTAATTGATCCTTGGCCCTTCAAACTCCGATTAGGCACTTGTTTCTTGCATTTTAAACCCTCAAAATTGATCTATAAAGGCTTCAAAACATATACCCACTTTGCTAAGTCCCCGGTTAACTTTATTGTTACCCGAAAAGTCCTAACTTTCAACGTTTACGCTTTAACACTTCGCACACGAATTTGATCATAACTTTCTCATACGTTAACGAAACTTTATGAAATTTTTATAGTGCATTCTAGTGAGCATAATTAATATTTACAAAGCTTCGGGTTTGTCAAAAGGTCACTCAGAGGTATAAATTAAACATGTTGACACATTTGGTCCCTGTAGTTTGCAATCTTTCACTTTTAGCTTCGTATGATCCATGATTTATTCGTTTGAAGGTATGAGCATCGTGTAGGGTTAATGTACATTATATTTATTCACAGTTGACACTTAGAATACGTATATTCACATACTTTCCATGTTTGTCAACTTTAGTCCTTCTATAATATTTCTTTCACACGTTTAAACATTTGACACGTGTCTACACATTATAGGACGTGAATTTTCGAGGTGTTACAGAGTAATACGAGGGAGCCTGATGGCATTGATCTGAGATATGTGGAGACCATAACCCCTCAGCACATCAGCAGTAAATCGAGTCATTGGGAGCCTAAAGTTGTTTTCCCAGAAGAAAGCAGCGTACAAGGTCATATACCCGGGAGGAGCGTCCATGGCGGTGGAACCAGAGATAGGATACCGAGCACCCCAATCAAGGAGAAAACCCATCTCCCTTACCAAATTCTGGAATTCCTCCTCTTTCCACCCTATTACCGCCTGATCCGGGCCAGGCAGAGTTTTACCTTTGTTCCTTCTCTTCCTCGAAGAAGGATTTGCAGACGACATTACAAGAAAACAAACAGTAATGCAGATGAACTCAAGAGAAGAAGAAGGAAAATAAAGGAGAGAGAAATCCGGAATTCAAATTTTGAATAGTGGAGAAGAAAGAGGAAACCACCATATATTTATACCCATCGCATTTAATGCGATGGGTAGTGGGGGCGTCAGGATCTGAAAAAGCAACCAATATGGGAGAGACACGTCAGAGGAGAGAGAAGGCGGCACCTCTTTTTCCGGAAGCAGGTGAACAGACACCTGACACTTCGCCGAAAAGCAACTGACGGTGACTAAAAAGGCAACTGTTCACCTGACACCAGACAATCACATCAGTCACCCCTTCCCAAGACAGAAAAAGCTTCCTCTTGAAGACAACTTTCATAAAGGGCCAAAACCCATGCGCGGTACGCCATGCGTACATTTGGCTCAACTTTTGTAAAGGGCCAAAACCCACGCGCGGCACGCCATGCGTCCATTTGGCTCAACTTTTATAAAGGGTCAAAACCCATGCGCGGTACGCCATGCGTCCATTTGGCTCAACCTTTTATAAAGGGCCAAAACCCATGCGCGGTACGCCATGCGTCCATTTGGCTCAACCTTTACCCATGCGCCATACGCCATGTGTCCAGTTGGCCCAGCTTTACCAGGTAGCCAAAGAACCATGCGCCATGCGCCATGCGTCCATTTGGCTCACTTTTTGCAAGGAGTCAAAACCCATGCGTCATGCGCCATGCGTCCATTTGGCTCACTTTTTGCAAGGAGTCAAAGCCCATGCGCCATGCGCCATGCGTCCAATTGACTCAACTTTACCAAAGAATCAAAAACCATACGCTCATCATGTGCAAACGCCTTAAGGAAACACACTACCTTCATAAGTCCAGAATCCCTCCTAGACGATCAACTCAACTAGAAGGCACACTGGACTGGGGGACTTGAAGAGGTATGGTCCCAATCCCTTGCCCACATGGCAAGGACCACACCACTTTTTCCATCCTACGTGGCGCTGACATCAACGATACCATCCAGAAGCTAAGCTTCTGGAAAATACGAAGGTAGCACCAAAGATGCTCCATCCGACATAAAGGACAACACGTGTCACCAGTCATCAGGCGCCAAGTAGGCCTGCAGCGAATCCAGGAGCAGTCCGACAACGCTAGTACGACGTCTCCAAAATAGGCAAATGCAGGCGCGCCACGTGTACCACTACACTGACCACAGCAGAGGAGACCAAGGGAATATTCCCCTTGGTCGGATAGCTGGCGCGCATCTACAGCTGGCACCGCTGCTCCCTCCCTTCTTCACCCTCCGGCTATAAATATGACCCTTCATCATTCAGGTTGAAGCACCTTGCTCTCTATATTCTCACACTTAACACACACTGTTTATTCTCCCTCAGAACAGTACTTATTCTCACGCCGGAGCCTGGTTAAGAGGGAAACCCCCATATTCCCCTCTTAACGAGACTAACGGTGCTACTGTTTTGCAGGAACCAGGCCGTTTCACGAGTAGGAAAGGAGGTTGAACCCACAGAAGAAATAATCCCACAGATTAACCCTGATGTTAACCTGTGTTTCATCAATTACTTACTTAGATGTCAGGCCATTACAATCTTTTCGAGAATTAATTTCACGCCAAAATTCTGCACATGAGGCATCAGTTAGCATTGACATAAAGACATACGTATAATAATGGCATAATATATGATATATTTGGTTTGGACATAGCAAGTGTTTTTTTTAATAAATATTACAAATAAATCCATCTTAAACAATTTCAAGACTTTAACATGGAGTAAAAGCACCCGGGCTCGTCCGTTATAGTATCACGGGAATGATGTATAACGCGTTAATGTCCACCGCCGGCAACAAGTATAACGTGTGATGAGTTCAACGAAATCGATTTTCGTTATTTGTACAACGCGTTATTCTTTTGTTTTGTGTGTGTAATTGTTGGTTGGGGGGAAATTGTTGGGTGTGGTGGTGAGTGATGACCACCCCGCCTAAAAAAGGTTGTGAGTGATGGAAAAATGGTTGATGACATGGCGGAACTTGATTGGTGCTTGTGAGTGATAGATTTTATCACTAGTGAACCACCCCGTGTCCCCTAAAAGGGTGAACTTTTCAGACATAGAGTGAGAGGGTGAACTTTTGAGAAAAACATATAAAAGGAATGTTATTTTTTATTGAGTAAATTACAAAAATCATCCTTTATGTATGCTACTTATTGCAAACTGTGTCATTTATCTTCAATATATACAAGAAACGTACTCAATGTTTGCAAACCATTGCAAGTTATGTCCTTTAACCCTAACCCAGTTATTTTTTATGGTTAAATCTAACCTAGTGTACCCCACATAAGGGTATTTTAGTCATTATACCTTAAATATTAAAATTAATAATAAAATATATATATATATATATATAGATATATTTTATAAATACCTATACATACACTCAAATAAACACCCCTCTCTCTCTCTCTCACTCACACACAACACACACACACACCAGCTCTCTCTCTCTAATTGCAAGACCACCACCACCAGAATGACCACCACCGCCGTACACCTCAGCAAACCGACCACCACCGCCATATGATTTAATTCAGGTTCCATTTACTGTACCAATCTGGAGAATTTTTGTTGTTATTATTATTGTTGTTCTGATCGTCGGATAAGATGTCGGAGATTCTGAACGGAGACGAGGATCGTGAGAGTTTGTCCCTGGTTGTTCTGGCGTTGGTGGTGGTTTTACAACCTCTTTTGGATGGGTTTTGGGTTTGATCACCAAGTGTTTGTGTAAATGCCTCACTGAATAATCTTGATCACCAGGTGTTTTTTAAAATGTTTCAGTGAAAGAATTGATGTTTTTGTTGTTACAACGAGATAGGTCATCGGGAACAGGCTTTAGGGGTTTGATTTTACCGGCGTGGAAGAGTTCGTCGGCGGCGGAGATGGAGGGGGTTGTGGGTTTCCGGTGAAATTGAATGCGAAATCGGTTTCGTGTTGTAGAAGAAGGTGGGGAAGCGGTGAGGGGAAGAAGGTGCGGTGGTGCAGGGGGTGGCCGCCGATGAGGGTGTCACGATTTGTATCTCCATGTAGCAATTGGAACTATAGATTGTAGGTAAGGAGATGGGAACGAGTGAAATTTTTTTTCTTTTATACGGATTCATGTGGGTGGTGGTTGCAGGTGGGGTGTGGTGGCAGGTGGGTGTTGGTGGTTGCAGGTGGGTGTGGTGGCAGGTGTGTGTTAGAGATGATTATTAATTTTAATATTTAAGGTATAATGATCAAAATACCTTTATGTGGGGTACACTAGGTCAGATTTAACCATAAAAAATAACTGGGTTAGTGCTAAAGGACCTAACTTGAAAGGGTTTGCAAACATCGAGTAGGTTTCTTGTATATATTAAAGATAAAGAACACGGTTTATAATAAGTAGCATACATAAAGGACGATTTTTGTAATTTACTCTTTTTTATTTAGTTAAGTTAGGTTTTCGTCACTAGTTGAGTCCAAAACCCAAACCTTCAACTATATATGTTAGTCACTATGGTTTCGGTTTTTAACCTTTTTGTCTCTAAAGCTGACGCAGTCGGACTGCGGCATTAGAAACTTTTTATTGGGGGGTCAATGTATATATATTATAATAGATATATTTTTTACTAATGTAAAGTAATAAAGTTAAAATCTAGACATTTTTTAAAATTTTAATAAATTAATAAAAGTATAAATGCATAAAAACTACAATATGTAGTTATTAAAATAATAATTTTAAAATATTATCACCAACCATTTCCGGTTTAGTGTGAGTTTCATTGGGGAACACTAAAAAAGTGGGGAACAGTGGGGAACCGACTCAAACGAACTCCGATTGAACTCATTCCAGCGGCGTTGGAACCGGCTCGTCGAACCCTAACTAGGATCTCTTAACCCTAAACCCTAAATCATAACCTCTAAACCCTAAATATATTAGGGTTGTCTTTTAGGGTTTAACTTTAGGGTTTAGCTTTAGGGTTTAGCTTTTAGGGTTTATAGTTTAGATTTTATGGTTTAATTTAGGTTTTAGCCTTATTTTTTAGCTTTAGGGTTTAGAGTTTAGGAGTTAGGATTTAGGGTTAAGAGATCCTAGTTAGGGTTCGACGAGACGGTTCCAACGTCGCTGGAATGAGTCCAATCGGAGTTCGTTTGAGTCGGTTCCCCGCTGTTCCCCACTTTTTTAGTGTTCCCCAATGAACCTTTCCCTTCCGGTTTATATGTTAAAAGAATAATAACTTCAAACATCTGACATCAGAATCCCGATGTTTACTACAAATTGCTTTTAACCACACTTAATGCTAGTAAATACCTAAAATACCCATCATCTTTTAGACTTTTACTATTAACCCATCATCATCTTTAATCACCACCAAAACTCCATTTCCAAGACTGCAACTGCAAATGCCACACATACCAATTAAAAATATTAGAAGGACCACATTTTCATCTTTATCTTCTGCTACAAATCGGTTATTGAGTTAAAATCTTAACTACAAAATTTCACTGGATTGTCGATCTCCTTATTAGGAAGCCTAGGGTGGCCGGAGAGTCAACGGACCCTCCTGACCCCCCTATAGTTCAGCCCCAGTCCAGGTTATTCTGTTAAGTGGATGCCAAATGATCACTCTATTCATCATGAATTCTTTTGAGAGAAGCAATAAATTGATAAAATTCCTCACTGTCGGCCATCTGAATCGCCAACCAAAACCCATCGCATGCCACTCCACCTTCCGATCGTAGTTTTACCAAACGTCGTCGTTAAACCTCTAACGGTCCACTGACAAACATCTCCTCCGATCAACTCTAGTCGTTCAATCACAATCAGAAACTTGAATTTTATGCGAGAAGCACCTTTATTGCGAGAACCAATGTGAACACAACAAAATAAACCCACTACACCAGCAAAAACCTAACCCTCAACCCCCCACCCCCCCAAGCTAAACGCTAAAAGCTAAACCCCCCAAAAAACTAAAAAAAACCTAACCCCCCCCCCCCCCCAACCCAAGCTAAATGCTAAAACTAAACCCCCCAAAAAACCTAAAAAAACACATTTTTTTTTAATATTTTTATGGTAAAATCGCTACTTTTAGTAGCCAAAATTTTTTTTAATAACGAAAAGTAGCGATTTTACCATAAAAATATTATTATTAATTTTTTGTGTTATTTAGATGTTTTTAGGTATTTTTGGTTGTGTTCACATTGGTTCTCGCGGTTCTCGCAATAAAGCGTAGTTCCTAACGGATCCTTCTCCTATTATATATAGGAGAAGGATCCGTTAGGAACCACCCTTTATTGCGAGAACCAGTGTGAACACAAACAGTAATACCTAAAAATATCTAAAAAACACCCAAATTTTTTTTTTTACTATTTTTTTTTGGAAAAATCGCTATATTTCGTTAATAATAATTTTTTTTTTCCGAGTAACAGTTTCTCCATGCACATGTGCATATGTATCATTTCTTTAACAAATTCCGAAATTCATTGCAAATAGTTGACAATTGCACTTTCATTTACACTACCACGTGTAATACACTACTTTTTACGTTAACAATATTAGAAATGCACATGTGCATCTATATGTATCAACATGAAATAAGGTGTTTTGGTACACTACTTTGAATACACTTTCTCTTTCATCTATCATTCCGTCCATAATACACAAACATGCACATGTGCATTTTTGTTATTTCTTTGACAAATTCCGTAATTCATTACAAATATTAGATAATTGCACTTTCATTTACACTACCATATGTCATACAATACTTTTTACATTGCCAATATTAAAAATGCACATGTGCATCTATATGTATCAACATGAAATAAGGTGTTTTGGTACACTACTTTGAATACACTTTTCCTTTCATCTATCATATCATCCATAATACACTACGATTACCTCCTACCATCCATAATACAATACCATTATCTCCTTCCATCCATGATACAATACCATTAACAATATTTTCACTTTATTACATGTATATAAACACCATTTATACCATCCGATCAACATATTACATCATAAATTGACAACTATAATCAAACCATCAACCACTAGATATAACAAACCAAAAAACATGTATATGAGCCTACTTCTCCATTCAAAATCACAAACTTTTTATACCAAAACACGTTATATCATGGTTATACCTAATGATGCACATGTGCATTTTGAATATTGGTAATGTAAAAAGTAGTGTATTACGGATGGTATTGTAAATTAAAGTGCAATTGTTTATTACTGATAACGTATTACAGAATTTGTTGAAATAATGATACATATGCACATGTGCATGGATAACTGTTACTCGAAAAAAAAAGGTTTTTTTTTTGTAACAAAATATAGAAAATTTTTTTTAAAATATAAAAACAATTTTTTTTAGTGTTTTTTTTTATTTTTTTTTATGTTCACATTGGTTCTCGCGGTTCTCGCAATAAGGGTGGTTCTCAAATGAACCTTACCCTATATATATATGTAGGTCCGGCTAGGGGAGGATCTAGTCGCCTAATCCTTGTGTACAAACACACCCGGTTGTGTGGAATCCAACCGGAGATGCAAACCGAGATAGAACACGACAAGAACACGAGAAGGAGACCGAGACTCAACGATTAACACCAATGTATTAATACTTGAAAAACAGTTACAAATCAATGTTTACAAAATAATCTTTGCAAACTCTCACTAGTTCTCTCGGGTATGTGTTCTTCCTTGTGCGCTCCTTTTCTACCGAAATCACCCTTGATTTCGGTATTTATATTTGTTCTTCACTTGTGGTTTGGGCTGGGGTTCGGCCCATGTGGGTAGTGGACCAATCATACATTTTGCTATTAATTTGATTGGCCCAAGCTTCATGCACGTACACGTACAGACTTCAACAAATATGTAAATTGTAAGCCTTAGTCAGACAAGTGACATCATCGTGACATCATCATGATGATGTGGCAGCGGGAACCGGCTCGCGGCGCTTCGTGCTTCGCGTGTCGAACTCTGGGACGCATGACGGAGGAATGTCGTGACGTCGGGCTTGAGCCGAACCTAACCGGGTCGAACCGAACCGAGTCGTGTCCACATAATATGTATCAACAAACTCCCCCTTGGACGCTACTCGTGAGGTTCAAATTCCATGTCTTCCATGTCGGAGGATCTTCAAAGTCTTCACGCATTGTAAGCATAAAGTGTATCAACAAACTCCCCTTTTTATGTAGGAAGTGTGTTGACAAACTCCCTCTTAACATAAGCTCCCCCTTGAGTTATGCTCGTGAATGACTTGATCTTCAGTACTTGAGATCCTTGTGGTGTTGATGATGGTCAGCGGCAACTCGATCATCTTTATCTTTTGAGTGCCTTTCACGTCGTGTTTTCATTCCGAAGCTTGTCATAAACCATGTTCTCCTTGCCTTTAGAATCTGCACATGCAAGAAATCTAAACGCGTAATGAGAACAACTGCTTGGAATATAGTTAGCATAAACAAACGACACACGTGTGACCATATTTCAATCAACTACCGTCTGACAGTTTGAAAGTTTAAAGGATTTATCAATTCTAGTTTTTAACTTTCAAAACTTGCAAATTTTGACCGTTTATAAAGATTTAGTCACTTTGGTTTTCAATCAGGTTTCAGGTAACGAAGACTCGAGATCCAACATCGTACGATCGAAAATAAGATAGAAATAAAATATTTTTGGCTTTTAGAAAGTTTATATTAAAACACACCTAAAATATTTTTGGAATTTTGAATATTTCAAATGTAAAGACAGAAAGCAGTAAATAAATATATACAAAGATGCAGAAACTGAAAGCATTAAATAAATATTTACAGACATTCTTTTTCCGAGTTTTGAGGGTAAGAGAATCATATCAGTGTACGGTCATGTCAAAACGCTCTTGTTGTTCTTTTTGTTAACAATTTGATAAACATCCTATAACGATTATCGGTATTGTTATCCACATAAGCTCAACTTATCATATGTAATCATGGCGAGGGGATACGTTAAGGTATGATTTATACTTACCGACCGGTGTTCATCCACATCACGACACATTCCCGTATCAAGGTATGCACGAGGATTCATCTTACTGGTGAGTATACCATTTATCATCTGTTTTAACGTATATGAAAATGTGAGAAACTCACTTATTTTGATTTGAAAACAAGCCCTGTGTGATAGAATCACTTATTGATGAGGAACTTGATTTTCATATGCATGAGGGCACAGGAGCAAGTCCGTGAACAGGTCAGTACTTTCGTACAGCAGAGAGACGAACTTGACTCCCAGATAAATGTGATATATTATCACTTATTTATTTGGACATGTGATTGTTGATCACTTATTGAGGTCGTATGTAATATGTACACGTATGTATGGTATCATGGAAGATCTAGACTTGCGTCCCCATTATTTTTCGGTAAAAGATACAACCATGATACCCAGATGATAAGCAGCATAAAGACCGAATATCTCAGAACCTCGGCAATCTATCAAACGAAATTTCGGTACTAAGACCATATGCCAATGAATGGTTCCCACCTGGTCTTCAGTCGATTTAGGTTTATATCACCCTGCACACTTTAAAATGATTGTGAGCCTACCGATACATCTTATATAGAGCTGCTTATCGCTTTTCATTTTAGGTTTAAAGAGGTTTGGACAGACCACTGATGTACTATCATTTTCTCTTTTGCCCGCCAGGAAACTCATTTTTGTTTTTCTATTGTTTTTGTGTTTTTTTTTTAATTTTTCGATGTTTTTGGATTTTCAAGTTTTGGATTTACTCCCCCTAAAATCAACAAACTAAGATAAATTTAAAACACAAAGGTATTTACAAAAATGATTTTCCGATGTTGGTTACTCTTGCTTGACCTTAATGTCGTTTACCAAAATTAATTTTAATCATATTTGATTTATCGAATTTTGGAAAAATTAGATGGCACGTCGGTAACCAGTGTGGACCATGACAACATTGATGAGTTTCATAGTGAAAGAGTCACGTGTGAGGTGATATTCGAGATCAACGTGTCTTGTCAAAGAGTGCTTATACGAGATGTTACTAAATCATAAAGCAGCTTAAATATCGACAAGAATAGGAGAGATTAGAAATTTAAAACCGTATCCTGCAACTGCTTCATGCATTGCAAGGAATCTGAGTGGTCTCCTAAGCTGGATATCCACCAAGTGTGGATTTCAAAGTCGATTTTGTAGCTACTGAGAAATCTCTTCACAGCAACAAGATCATAAACCTTCGAGTCCTGCTGGTCTTTCACATTGCACCAGCGAAGGTCTTTGTCTTTCTCTTTAAGAAGTAGTGTGCGGTTATTCAATCCATGCCAAGGCATCCGCACACCCGGTTGGTTTGTTCAACAAACACATTTTCTTCAATCACACCGTAGAGAAAAGTACCCTACACGTTCATCTTGTGGACTTTGAACTTCTTGTGGAAGAAAAATCCATGAATCTTCGAAAAGCTTCAGACGTGCTACAGGCGTGTACTTTTCATTGGAATCTTTCCTGAGGACCCGATCAAAAACCATAACAACCAATTTTGTCACATATCTCATCATGTCGAATTTTTCAACTTCATTCAACAACATTCTTTCATCAGACATTTTTGTCTTCTTTTCTCCTCTCTCCATCAAAGGCAACAATATTCCCCTTGGTTACAACAATGTTTCGGAGCCTAATGTCGCCGATCTTGTGCATGGACACTCCACTATCAACAATCCTAAGACTATCAATAGTTCCTCCTGGAACATCCTACACACTCATTCAGAGATTAGTTGGAGAGGGGGACCCAAGCCTTCACAGACTTGGGTCGTCCGTCATCATCGAGAATTGTGACATCCATTTCCCGATGATTCGGAATTGATGTAGCTCCCCCTGAAAGAATTTCTGATTTTGGTTTCCAAATCTGTTTTTGTTTTTCATTTTTAACATTTGATTTAACAGACTGCGTTTGGACAACCTCTGGTTTTAAAACCTTTTCAACTTCTTGTCGTTGTTTCTTTTTCTGTTTCATTTCCCGGTGTTTAACAAGACGAGGGTCCTGTTTTGGTGAAACAGATCTTTTATGGTAACTGTTACCATGGGGGGCATCAACCTTTGCCTTTCCTTTCGTGAGATATGGACAATTTCTGACAATGTGCCCGTACTCACCGCATTCAAAACATGATCTCCGCTCAACAAACCTCGGAGTATCATAACTGTAGGAGCTTGATGATGAACTTCGTGATCTTGAGGTACTTGGTCCTACATCACAACCGTTTGTGTGTTGTGTGTAATTGTTTTGACTGTTTCTTTTCAAAATTTTAACTTGTTTAACAAAATCTAAGTTAGATTTGTTTTCGAATGTGTCAATTTCATCCGTTCCCCTTGATTTCACAAAGTTCACCTTCTTGTCCCTTTTCTTGATCTGTTTCTTTTGACCTTGAGTCGGTGAATTACCTTTTGGTTTGGTGCGATTTTGCTGCTTTTTCACTGTTGGTAATTTCTGATTGCCACATTGTTTTCGAACTTCAACCTTTGGGATAGGAGGACACTGTGTTACCACAACGTGTGATCCTGTCTTTCCCAAAAACTTACTTGTTGAATCCTCAAAAATTTTACTAATTAAAGATTGATTAACATTCTTAATAGGAAAATCTTTGTCAGAATAGATTTTATCATCACCAACAAGAGTGTACAACAAATTCACACTCTCAGACTCTTGTGAGGAAGTAGACGTGGACTCGATCAGAACAGTCGTAGCAGGTTTTGCGGGAGGATCACATAGAATATGATTCTCGAGAGGTATGTCCTCTTCTTTGATTACCGCATCTGACTGTGCTGAGTCAGTATCATTAGATTCATCATCTGAAGAATCAGTATCCTCAACAATGATTGGAGGATCCTGATTTTGTTCAGCAGTTACAAAAGTATTTGCTGACACATTAGAATCTGATGATACTTCTTTCTTGTATCCAAGTCCAGTTGCAAATTCCTCAATGTCCAAAGGAATAGATGGTTCAAAGTGAGTTCTATACTCCTCATCAGGCATGGCATCATAATTGTTTCTCACGGGTGGTGGACATTTCTTATATCCAATGCATGTGACATCCCGTTTCTCTTTCTGAACATCAATGATGTGATCCAACACATAGCTAGAGCTCAAATAACTGTCTAACTTAAGCTGGATCGCCTCACTTTCAGTTTTAACACAAGCCATCTCTTTTTGCATTATCTCAAGACGAGTGATATACAAATTTATGTCAGTTTGTTTTCTGGAAACCATTTTTGTCAGCTCGGTTTTATCTTTCTTTAATTTTTCAATCATCGATTTAAATTCCTTTTCATGGTTTTCATAAAACATGTTGGCTTCTGTGCACTTAGAAAGATCTACTGTCAACTTTTGGTTGTGGATGAATGTCACATCATACTTGTTTTGCAAAGCCTCATGTTTGCTTTGCAAATCACACCACTTAGCATTCAACGAAACATGTTTGTCTTGCAAGTCAAACAAATTAGCTTTTAAAGCATCATGTTTGCTTTGCAACTCAGACATATTTGCCTCCAAATCAGCACATTTAATACTTAAACTAGCACAATTATCACAATCAACAACAGTAGGTTCATTGACACATACCTGACTTGATGAACTGTCGACATTAGCCATAAAGGCTGAATGGAGAGAAGAAGAAGAATAGGCAGCTTGATCCACCAATATAGATCTCCTATGATTTTTTGCTGCAGCTTCCTCCAATAGCTCATCAACATCTGCATCGACTGACGCACTTGATGTGTCATCCAAATGATCATCGCCTGAACTCGAGGATTCTTCATCTGAGCTTCTACTGTAGCCAGAACTGTCTTCGTCTTCAGAAGATTCATCACCATTGGTGGAAGATTCTCCACCACTGGCATGTTTAAGATCCTTAACAACCTCAGCAAAACAAGCGGTTACAGTAGATGGCCAATAGACTTGCTGTTGTGGAGCTGGTTGTAGAGGATTTTCATACAAGTCTGTTGTTGGAGCTGGCTTTACTGGAACTTGTATTGGATTGCCATATAAATCTGTGCTTGTGACAAACGCCGTTTTTGGTTCATTTTGAAGTTGGTTAGTAACCGATGCCCACATTTCTGCCGTAATTTTCGGTGCGGAGGATTGGACGAAGGCCAAATTTCCGTATTAGATGCGGGTGCGGGAGATTCGGCCCATGAAGGTGACAAACCCGTACTTCTATACTTTCCTTCATCTATAGACGGAGTACCCCACCAACTCGGATTCATTTTGAATGCTTAATGATGAATACCTAAACAAAACACTTGAAACAAACAATTAAACCACTAATACAAATTTTGTTGTGCAAACAGAAGCCCAACTTTTGTTATGCAAGCCCAATACTTGTGCGAATAATAAAATCTTGTGCGAGCCCCAACTTCTTGTGCGATTAAATATCTTGTTCGACCAGACTAATCTTGTGCGACTAAGTATATTGTGTGACTAATCATCTTGTGCAACTGGATGTCTTGTGCGACTCAAATCTTGTGCGAGCCAACTATCTTGTGCGTTCCGTTGACAAAATAAACACAAAACATGCAAAGTAACCTTATCTTTCTATCCTGACACACACAGACAACTTTCGGCTACACCAAGCCCAAATTACCAACCAAATGATGACTTTGTAATATTTTAATCCTTTAACAAATTCCAATGCACAAACACTTTGACTATAACTTTCCAAAGGATCAAAAAGGTTGGTTTTATGAAGAACACTTTGAAGATGAGATGAAAATATGAAGAACACCCCAGAAACTTTGCATTTTCCGGTAAACCGACAACTTTCCGAAACCCGATTTTGCCCGAAAATTCACTAAAAACCAAAGTTTAACATGTGAACATGAAGACAAGGATGGTTTTTATAAGAACTTTCAACAAAACATGAAGATTTTCAAAATTTTAAACAGAAATTTTCAAGAAAAACTAAACTTCAAAAACCCGAAACACACCCGAAAACACTCGGTTTTAACAAGGAGAAGAGCCAAGGCTCTGATACCACTTGTAGGTCCGGCTAGGGGAGGATCTAGTCGCCTAATCCTTGTGTACAAACACACCCGGTTGTGCGGAATCCAACCGGAGATGCAAACCGAGATAGAACACGACAAGAACACGAGAAGGAGACCGAGACTCAACGATTAACACCAATGTATTAATACTTGAAAAACAGTTACAAATCAATGTTTACAAAATAATCTTTGCAAACTTTCACTAGTTCTCTCGGGTATGTGTTCTTCCTTGTGCGCTCCTTTTCTACCGAAATCACCCTTGATTTCGGTATTTATATTTGTTCTTCACTTGTGGTTTGGGTTGGGGTTCGGCCCATGTGGGTAGTGGACCAATCATACATTTTGCTATTAATTTGATTGGCCCAAGCTTCATGCACGTACACGTACAGACTTCAACAAATATGTAAATTGTAACCCTTAGTCAAACAAGTGACATCATCATGACATCATCATGATGATGTCATGATGATGTGGCAGCGGGAACCGGCTCGCGGCGCTTCGTGCTTCGCGTGTCGAACTCTGGGACGCACGACGGAGGAATGTCGTGACATCGGGCTTGAGCCGAACCTAACCGGGTCGAACCGAACCGAGTCGAACCGAACCGAGTCGTGTCCACATAATATGTATCAACAATATATTATATAGGGTAGGGTTCATGCGAGAACCATATTTATTGCGAGAACCGCGAGAACCAATGTGAACACTAGAAAATACCTAAAAAAAAATCCAAAAAACACAAATTTTTTTTATTATTTTTCTAAAAAAAATCGCTATATTTCGTTACAAAAAAAAACTTTTTTTTAAGTAACAGTTATGGATGCACATGTGCATATGTATCATTTGTTGGACAAATTCCGTAATATATTACCAGTAGTAGAAAAATGCACTTTCATTTACATTACCATCTGCAATACACTACTTTTTACATTACCAATATTAAGAATGCACATGTGCATCATTATGTATAACCATGATATAACGTGTTTTGATACAAAAAAGTTTATGATTTTAAATGATGAAGTAGGCCTATATACATGTGTTTTAGTTAGTTATATATAGTGGTTGATGGTTTGATTATATTTGTCACTTTATGATGTAATATGTTGTTTGAAGGGTAAAGGGTATTGATGTACATGTAATAAAGTGAAATATTGGTAATGGTATTGTGTTATGGATGGTAGGAGACAATGGTATTGTATTACGGATGGTAGGAGGTAATGGTAGTGTATTATGGATGGTATAATAGATGAAAGGGAAAGTGTATTCATAGTGGTATACCAAAACACGTTATAACATGTTCATACATATAGGTGCACATGTGCATTTCTAGTGTTGTTAATGTTATAACAAGTTCATACGTATAGATGCACATGTGCATTTCTAATATTGTTAATGTAAAAAGTAGTGTATTATAAATGGTAGTGTAAATAAAAGTGCAATCGTTTGATATTAGTAATGTATTACTGAATTTGTTAAAGAAATGATACATATGCACATGTGCATGGATAATTGTTACTCGAATTTTTTTTTTTTTGTGACGAAATATAGCGATTTTTTTTTGTTTTTTTGACTTTTTTAGGTACTTTTTGGTTGTGTTCACACTTGGTTCTCGCGGTTCTCGCAATAAAGGGTGGTTCTAACGAATCCTTCTCCTATATATATATATACCTCACTAAAAAACCTAAAAAAAAAACTAAAAAAAACCGAACCCCCACCCCACCCCCCAAAAACCTAAAAAAACTTATCCCCACCCATCTCTCCCAAAAAAAAACCTTAAAAAAACCTAAACATTTTTTTTGGGTGGGTGAGGGGAGGGGGGGGGGGGGTTGGGGGGTTTAGGTTTTCGGTGGTGGTGGGTGTTTAGTTTTTTTTTTTTTTTTTTTTGTGTAGTGGTTTTATTTTTAGAAACCTTTGTACACTTCTTATTTTTAGAAGTATTTGTATTTGATCCTAATCCTACGTTTTGAATTAGGACTCATGTTTATTTATCTTTTTTTAAACCATGGGTAGATAAGTAATTTCATACATATTTAACCGGAATTTTAACCACGTTAGCTACTAAGAATCACCCGAGTTTAAAAATTGCGATCACTCGGACCAACTCTTTAATTATTGATGTCTCGGGACCAACTCTGCAATATCTGCAAACCAAAAAAACCAATCAGCCATTTAACTCTTGTTAAAATAGTTAATAAGCATTTTAATATAAATGATATTGAACTCAGGAAACCCATCAGGTTAATAAGCATTATTGGGTGCATAACTCTACAATATCTCTAAACCAAAAGAACCAACCAGCCATTTAACTCTTGTTAAAATAAGAAGTTTACAAAGGTTTCTAAAAATAAAACCACTACACAAAAAAAAAAAACTAAACACCCACCACCATCGAGAAAGCTTCGCAGCAGGAAGGTTCTATTGGGGTTGTTTTCGGATGGAACAACTGGGCCACCCCGAAAGCTAATTATCTATTATGGAGGGCTATGCTGGGTAAGATTGCGTCAAAGGTGGGCCTCATTCATAGGGGCATCGCTCTTGAAGACAGTTTATGTCCCAGGTGTGGTTTATTTGAGGAAAGCATAGACCACATCTTCTTAAATTGCTTATGGACCAAATGTGTTTGGTGGAACATTTTGGCCTGGGTCCGAATTAAATACTTTGATTGTGACAATCTTAGTGTTTTTATTGAGAATTTAAAAAATAACACGGGCGATAAAATTTGGAAAAAGGCTGTTCATATAATAGCCATGGCGACAGTTTGGAGAATTTGGAGGGCTAGAAACGAGAAACTTTTTTAGGGCATTTTTATTCCGATCGGTAGGATGGTAGAACAGATCAAAGAGGATTCTTTCTTATGGATCAATAATCGCGCGAAGCTCAAACCGATGAATTGGGAGAATTGGAAGAACTTTGACATCGTAGAGTTAATGTAATTCCGTTTGTTTCGATTGTTTGTTTTTTCGTTCTGTGTTTTGTTCCCAGCCGCTTGCTGGCTCTTTATATTTATATATAAAGTGGTTTGCTGTTAAAAAAAATATAAATGATCTTGAACTCACAAAACCAATCAGGTTAATAAGCATTATTGGGTGCATAGATATTAATCACATTTAGTCTAACACAACTTCCAATTAACATAGCCGACACCATCAAAAAGTGCTGCCTTTACTACATAGTCAAAACTGAAGTATTTGGGTCCCACAATGAGCAACTCCCTAGAGATACTTACGCCTTCCACCGAATCAGTCACAACCTGCGTCTAATTCCAAAACCTATTCCAGAACGAACTTTTCTGGCCTCTGACATTTGTGTCTCTTGAAGCATGTGTCTCTTGGTGTATATGGAAGACGAGGAATGATATAGTATTCAGGCAAGCGGTCCCAAACTTCACGAGAACTCTTGACGAGATAAAGTCCGGGGCATATCTATGGATTAAGAATCGATCAAAAGCGACAACATTGACATGGGAAGATTGGAGTCGGTTTAATCTAGTCGGTATGTGATGTATTGATGTAATAGAGTATTGGTTTATAATTTGGTTGGTTTGATGTAATTCGGTGTACATTTGGTGTGTAGCATCTTGCTACTATTAAAAAAATTTCTGTCGGCCGTTCAAAAAAAAAATGAGAAACGAAATCTTGCTCTCTTTTCAATCTCCACACCCAGACGGGTTTGTCTAACCCACCAGCACCTCTAAGATTAATCGACATCATCTTCATGAGTCACAGTTTGCCTCCATTTCATGAACCATCTTACTCACGTGATCTTGAAAGCCTTCCAAATGGAATCCCAATGACACCAAATTTCAAAGTTGTTCCCACATCCTTCTAACTCTACGTTACAACCCACCTCCTTCTAAGTCCTCTTTCTAAGTCTTCGTTACAATTGGGAGGGAGATTCTTATTTGAACCTAACCCTATATATATAGGGGCGGGTTTATGAGGGTTAATGAGAAAACTCATGTTTTTTAGAGAACTCGAGGAAAACATATCTAACCTTACTAAACCCTAAACTCAAATCTTAATCCCAAAAGCCTAAAAAAATAAATCATAAAAGCTAAACCATTAACTCTAAAGGCTAAAGGCTAAAAGCTAAAAACAAAATCCTAAAGTTAAATCCTAAGATCTAAAAATTAAACTCTAAACCATAAAAACTAAACCCTAGAAAAAAATTCAAAACAAATATAGTTTCTCCTAATCCTTTCTATAGATGTATATAGATGCATCTTAAGAAAACTCCTCTGTCATAAAACTGTATCTAACCATTATTAAACCCTAAAGTGTAAACTCAAATCAATAAACCCTAAGAAATAAACCCTAAACCCTAAAAGTTAAACTCTAAAAGCTAAACCCCTAAAGGCTAGCGCCTAAAATCTAAAAACTAAATGCTAAATCTAAACCCTAAAATTTAAAACTAACCTCTAAAATTAAACGCTAAACCATAATCCCTAAAAACTAAACCTTAAATAAAATTCAACACAAATATCAATCGTTTTATACAGTTTTCTAACTCACGAAGAATGAGTTTTCTCATGCTCCTTTCCCTATATGTATTGGAGTTTCCAATGAGAAGAAAATATTTTTTAAGAAAAGAAAGAACATTTTAAACCAATAAGAATGATTCATTTAATATTTGTATATAATGTTATTGTAAGGATACAAGGATAAATTTACCAAGTTATGAATTTAATGTATTCCTTGAAATTAGCTTAACTAAATTAAAGTAATAGCTCATTTTTAAAATTTACCCTTTCAACACAAACTTGATTTACAGTTAAGGATAAATTTTGATATTTTTAGAATAAAGTGTAAAATAAATGTAGTATAAATTTGAGATTTTTACATATTTCCACCTCCTAAGCAGCTTTATTACATATTTCTCCAACCCATAAATTTAATTACATATTTCCCCTTCCTAAAGAAGCCTTATTACATATTTCCCCAATCTCTAAATTTTTATTACACATTTCCCCAATCTCTAAATTTAATTACATATTTCACCTTCCTAAACCCCATATATTACATATTTATCCATTTCATTAAAAATACTCTTATAGAATTACTATTTTACCCCTAATGAGTTTATTAAATAAATAACTATAATATATTTCCTAGCTTCACCTTTGAATCCGAATATTTTCCACCAGCTCATATTAATAGTAACTATTTATTTATTTAACAGTAAAAAAGTTAGCTTTTTTCGTTTTATTTTATTTTATTTTATTTAATTGGCGTGTTTATCCTTTTGTTATTTTATTTTATTGGTTCATTAATTTTTAATAAGAGGTTGTTTTTCATTTGAATATTATCCTTTTGTTATTTATTTTATCGGTTCATTATTTTTTAATAAGAGGTTGATTTTCATTTGAATACTTTGTCATCCGAAAATGATAAGGAGCTGTTTAAGCATATTGCTTGTCGTTGGGAATTCCGAGTCTTGAGCCGAACCGTGGCCTTGTGTGTGAAGGAGCGGCTAGAAGATTAACTTAGTTTATAAGTTATTAATTAAACATTTTAGTTAATTAGTGGATTGTTATCTAAGTATCCTATACATGTTGGGTTAGGATGTGTATTAGATAAATATCATGTAATTAATTAATAGGCATCCTAGTTATAGTCTAACGCGTTTAGGTTAGCTATATATACCAATCTAATTGGCAGGGATTGTAATTTTCAAGGTTTTGAGTTAAGATTCCTTGATAATAAACATTAGGTGTTAGCCAATTACTGTTCATAACTTCCTATTAACAACTAATCTGGTACCAATTCTCTTTAATTGGTATCAGAACGGTTTAAATCGATCGATCAAGGGACCTGCGAAGATTAACAAACCTGCGAAACAAGGGGTTCTTGTTGATTGATACCTGCAACTCAGAAGCGATCAATTGTAGGTTTTGGCGAATCTGAAAAACCTCAAGTCTGATCGGACCTGCAACAGTGAAGGCAGAACCTGTGTAATAGACTGACCTGCGGACAAGGGGCTGTCGATTGAGGGGTTTTGTTTGACATCTGCAATTGGAAGCTTGCTCACCGGAATCGATATACGTCACCGGAGTTGCAACAAGAACAGAAGCGACAAAGAAGTGCGATTCAATAACAACACTGATCTGTGTGGAACCTGCGATTGGGTTTATTAAAAAACCTTGGTCAACGAAAGTGGCAGATAATTTATTATTAAATCCTTGCTTGAGTTTAGAACTGTGGGTTAGTTTTGATTAACTACAATTTTGAAAAAAAACCAACAGTGGCTTGGTGTTGGGGTTTTTACATAAAATAAGATAATTGTTTTTTTAATTATCTTAAACTACGTTTAAATTGGTACCGAAAATTAAACCAAGTATAAGTTTTTCGATTTAGATTTGACCAAGTTGGAAACAGTTTTTAACTGTTGATTGTCTTGGTTAATCGTCGATTATAGTAGGTTGGAAACGGGAAACCGTTGATTGTCCTACGGCGTTATCGACATGAATCGAAAAACATACCGATTACAACCGCGTTAAAAGGGTTGTATTAATAAAATTGATTCACCGGGGACTACTAAAACCTATAGCCGACGAAAGAAACGAACGATGGTTGTGGATGAAGGTTCGAATTCTCCGATAAAGGAAACGAATCCAGGTTCGTTTCAGTGTTTTAGTGTCCAATGTTAACTTCAACAAATTACATGATCTGGAGCATACGTATGGAGGTTATTTTTGGGATTCATGGAGTTTGGGATGTGATTGATCCGGGTTCTGATGATGCGAAGAAAAATAACGTGGCAAAGGCCCTTTTGTTTCAATCGATACCGGAGGAACAAATTTTACAAATCGGTAATTTGAAGTCAGCAAAGGAGATGTGGGAAGTAATCCAGTCAAGAAATCTCGGTGCGGAACGTGTGAAAGAAGCAAAAATTAAAACCTTAATAACTGAATTTGATGGTTTGAAGATGAGGGATACCGGAACGATTGATGAGTATGCCTCAAAGTTGTCGTCTATTGCTTCTAAGGCGGCCACACTAGGAGAAAAGATTGAAGAACAAAAATGGTCAAGAAATTCCTTACTAGTCTGCCAAGGCGTTTTATTCACATTGTGGCCTCTCTTGAACAAGTTTTGGACTTGAAAACGGTCGGGTATGAAGATGTGGTTGGTAGACTAAAAGCTTATGAAGAGAGGATCAAAGAAGAAGATAACGCACGTGACAATTCGGGTAAGTTAATGTTTTCAAAATCTGAATCTTCTTCTAGCCGTGGACGTGATTCAAGTAGGGGTCGAGGTCGAGGATCTCACTCATCACGAGGGCGTGGCTGTGGTCGGGATAACACCCAAAACTGCGATAAAAAAGAAGAATATAAGACCCGAGACAACGGAAAGCAAAAGGATAAAAAGCGTGATTTATCGGGAATAAAGTGTTACCGGTGTGACAAATATGGACACTTTGTTTCAAGATGTCCAGATCGATTCAAAAATAATGATGCGAACATGGCACAAGCTGAGGAACGAAATAATGAGGTTGATGGAACTTTTTTATGATGAAGACCGATCAAGAAACAATCTTTTTCAATGAAGAAAAGGTTTTGCCAAAGAAATTTAAAGCCGATTCTAGCGAAAAAGATGTTTGGTACCTTGATAACGGAACCAGTAACCATATGACGGGTAACCGGAGTTATTTTGCAGAGCTAAACGAGCGAATAACTGGAAGCGTGAAGTTTGGTGACGGTTCGCGTGTGACGATTAAAGGAAAAGGGTCGATTTTATTTGAAGCTAAAACCGGTGAACAGAAGCTTTTAACCGATATTTATTATATCCCAAATTTGCAGAGTAACGTGATGAGTTTGGGTCAAGCAACTGAATTTGGATGTGAAATTTGAATGAAAGATAATTTCTTAACGATGTTTGATGGTGGTGGAAAATTATTGATGCGAGTGACTCGTTCGAAAAATCGTTTGTACAAGGTGAAATTGAAAGTGGGCACTCCCGTTTGTCTTATGGCGAAAATCAATGAAGATTCGTGGTTATGGCATGCGAGACTCGGGCATGTTAGTTTCAAGACCTTGGAGAAAATCAACGGGATGGTTTTAGGAGTTCCAAAGATTCGTCATGAGAATAAGGTGTGCGAAGCGTGTATGGTTGGAAAACAAACGCGAAAACCGTTCCCAAAGAAGGCAACTTTTCGAGCATCACGAACACTTGAATTAGTCCATGGTGATTTATGTGGACCAATTTCCCCATCGACCATGAATGGTAATCGCTATATTTTAGTCTTGATTGATGATTTCTCACGATATATGTGGTCGTACTTGTTAAAGGAGAAAAGTGGATCATTGGAAACAATAAAATATTTTAAGGCGATGGCGGAAAAAAAGATCGGTAATTTGCTCAAAACCTTACGGACCGATAGAGGTGGAGAGTTTACTTCCCGGGCGTTTAATCATTTTTGTGATGAAGAGGGCGCTACGAGACACTTGACAACCCCTTATACACCACAACAAAACGGCGTGGTCGAGCGTCGGAACCAAACACTTAGGGAAATGGTTCGGAGTATTATGAAAGCAATGAAGGTTCCGAACTATTTATGGGGTGAAGCGGTCAGACATGTGTTGGTGAAGTTTTTGTGTCCGATGTTGTTCGAATAGATTAGATTACATTTTATCCTGATTATGTAATAGTTAGTGAAACGGTCAAACGAACGTGTATAGACCCACTCGTTTGAAGTGGTCAAACGAAAGGGTTATTCATTTGACCGTGTGCGTTTGCAAGTGACCTTCCACATGAAGGTGGATTTTCATGTGAAGGTGGCATGGCTATAAATACAACCCTTAGGTCATTTGCAACTTGCAAGCTTTAAGGTTTTAGATTGGGGGGGGGGGGGGATCACCACTTGGTCTCTCCCGGATGTATGCTCCTTTGGTATATTTTGGATAGCTTATTATTGTGCCGATTTGTAAAGTTATGCTGCCCAAATTTATACAAGAAAGTTGTTTATCCGTCTCTAATCTTCCGTCTTTGAACCTAATCACACACTAATCACGACTTTCAATCTGAAATACGCTCCTACAATTGGTATCAGAGCCATGGTACCCGACTTAGTGAATCTAACCATTTGCTAAGTCACATGAGCTCTTGATCAGTGTTTTTTGTGGGTTTTTGTTCAAGATGTAAAAGAGGTGTGAAAAACCTAGATCTGAAAATAAAAGCTTAACACATGGATCTAAGATGAAATAGACCATACACAAGGGTTTGGTTTCACACCAAAATTATCAAGTTTTCATCATCCTTTATCATTTTTGAGGTGTATTTGGTCAAATCTGCAGATGAACAATTCGCCATGTTCTTGAGGTGTGTGGCGGCTGTTTAGAGAAACGAGGGTTTCTTCAGATTTGGACCCAAAAGTGAACACGCGTAACATACCCACTCATGAAAAACCAAGACTGTGAAGAACCCAAGACACGAAGGACCTTAAAGACACTCATCACTCATCACACGAAAGACAGTACTTCGCCTATATGATTGTCACGAAGAACCCTTCTTCGTGACCTGGTTGTTCATTGGTATGGTCCACGAAGAACTCATATTTCGTGTGCGATTTGTGATGTTAATGTCGGCTGGTGTATGGCTCTTGTCAGCTGAAATTAATGACGGTAGATGAAGATAGCGATTGCTGGTTATGTGTACAGTGGTGGTGCATGATGGTTTCTGAGGTGAATCGTGTTTGACGGCAGGTTTAAGATGGTTTATGTCGGATGATGACGGGGGTAGCCCAAGGCTAAATAAAATGACTAATTATGTAAACGCTTAAATGGTTAAATGGTTCAAGGCTTAAAAAGCTGTGGAAGGAAAAAGCAGCACGGTAACAGTAGCCAAGTCACATCTGAAGATTACTTCACCAACCCACAGCCGCAAAGGCATTGCAGGTCTGCACGGTGCACACTATTATCCGGGGGACTAAAGCCTTCAACCCCCAAAAGGGGAAACCCTCCACTGCAAGCGAGGTTGCTAGTCAAAGCCATTCCACTTCGGGAGATGCCTTTCTCTATAAATGACACTTCATTTACTTCAGGAACACATCTGGACCAGCTCTGATTCCTCTATCTCTGGTCATTCACATCGAATGCTTGTCTCGCACAAGTCATTCCCTTTCACATCCAACACACACATTCCCTTTGCTTTCACTTCCGAATCTGAGCACAAATCAGAGAAGGATCTATAGCAAAGGATAATAACAAACTAGCAAACCTCCTTCCACGTCTCGCAAACGTGGGGGGACCCCACGACCTGCGTTAGGCAAGGTTGAACCCTTCAACCCTTCTGCCTAGCCAGTCAAGCTACCATCGTTGGTCTTGTATTTGTTGCATCAACAAGTTGGCGCCCACCGTGGGGCTACGCCACTATTTCTTCTCAAAAAGACCTAGTAGTGTAGCTCTATTCACCTAAAATCACCATGTCTGAAAGTGGATCCCCGGAAGAAGTGAATCAAATTCCAAACACTTCCACTCCGGGTAGTAGCCAAGCTTACGTGGCTATACCAACTTCTTTCTCAACTCCGGGGAGTACACCCGAGTTCCTCAACTTCAACACACCAACTCCGTCCCGATCCGGAGTTCCATCTCCTAATATCGGTGTCTCTGATGCCCCATCATGTGTTGAACTCACCCCTGAAGGGGTTGCAAACAATTTCCTTGTGCTAAGGACTCTTCTCAACCAGCACGTGAGTAAAGAAAGAGAAAAGGGAGTGAGGATTCGGTTAGACTATGACGAACCTGAGCCAACATTGTCCCCTGGACCACCTCCTCCTCTTTTTGGATCAAGAAGTGAGGCTGGTCCCAGTAACCTTTCAAACCCTCACCCCTATCTGTCCTCTATGACAAATCCTACGGTGCATCCTATCTTCTCTTCCCAACCGATTACTAGTGGTGCTCCTTTGGGACATGAGCTGACTCTTGACCAGCTCCTACAATCCCCAGTGACAAGCTATCCAGCAGCCACTACAACTACATGGGAGCAAGCTCTGTCCGTGCTCCCTTTAGCACGGAGTGCTGTTATGAGCACTCCCCTCGGGATGAACTGCTCCACTGGCCCAGGAAGCCTTCAAGGCTTCAACCCTATGCCCAACATGATGACCCAGATGATGGCCAACTTCCCGTGGCAGCACTTCATCAATCAAGTGCTCGCCACTCAAGGAAACAATGGCAATGGCAGCAATGTGGATGCAAGGACTGAAGAAGACTTGGCTAAACCGTACAAGCCAAGTAACCTTTCATGTTTCTCAAGACAAATAGCCGATTATGACTTCCAGTCAAAGATCAAAATGCCGGCCCACATCAGGACATATGATGGGACTGAAGATCCTGAGGACCATCTTCAGATCTTCACCGGTGCAGCTCGGATAGAGAAGTGGTCCAACGCGGAGTGTTGCCTAATGTTCATGCAAACTCTTGTTGGATCCGCCAGGATCTGGTTCAACGATTTACCTGCTCAAAGTGTTCGAAGCTTTGACGATCTCAGCAAAGGTTTCCTGGCCAATTTCTCTCAACAAAGACGATATGTCAAAGACGCAACAGTGATCTTTCAGATAAAGCAACGTGATGATGAAAGTCTCCGAGCTTTCATTGAACGATACAAGAAGGAAGGTCTGACTTATGTAGGGGCCGACGAGAAAATGAGAGTGGCTGGCTTCATGAATGCCATCACCTCTAAGTACCTTACAAGGGATTTCAACAAATCTCTACCCAAGACCTTAGAAGAAGCTCTTGAAAGGGCCGAAGCCCACATCCGGGGAGAGGAGGCAGTAGACATTAAGGAACAAAGAAAAAGGGGGTCCGGCTGGAGGAGCAACAGTCCAGCCAGAAAAAGAGGGAACTTCAACCCCTATGACAGGCGGCCAAAGGGTTCAGATCCTCGAAGGTCTGAAGGTCGGAACCTTTCAAGCAGGGAAAAAGGCATAAGCTTCACGCCCCTCACAAAGACCCCACAAGAAATCCTTGCAACAGAAGAAGTTAAACAAAACTTTCGGCCTCCTAGACCTCTCCCAAAAAGCAGGAAAAATGAGAACTCCACCCAATACTGCGAGTTTCATGAAGAAAAGGGTCACCACACCAATGATTGCTTCCAACTCAAGAAAAGAATAGAAGAGGCTGTTAAAACCGGAGAACTCGCTCATTTGGTAAAGGGAGTCCGGGACAAAATGGCTGAAGGAAAGGGTAAGGAAGTCAATATGGTAGATTTTGATGGAAGGGTTCCTCACAAAAGACAAAGGTTGGAAGCTTGGGAGTTTCAATGTGTCTGTTTCCCCCCTACAGAACATGACCCTCTCTCTAGCCCACTCGTGGTGGGGGCTACCATAGGAACGTTGCAAACATGCAAGGCATACATAGACACGGGTGCAGCCACTGAAATCATGTTCGAAAAGTTCTTCAACCAATTGAGCAATGAAGAACGTTCAAGGCTTCAACCTTCTGGAACCTCTATAAAAGGTATCGCTGACATACCCCTCAAGCCTTTGGGGCAACTAACACTTAATGTTCGTTTTAGTGAAGGTTCAAAAGAACGAACCCAACCACTCACCTTTGTGGTTATCAACATCCCCTCCAGCTATGATGTAATCATTGGAAGACCAGGACAGTGTGCATTTTACATGGCCGTGTCTGTTGGTCATGGCATAGTCAAATTCCCCACCGAAAGGGGCATAGCAACCCTTCAACCCTCCCAGGAAGCCTACATGGTTGAAGGTGAAAGTTCAAACAGTGAAGAAGACAGGCAAAGATTGGTCATAAACCATAAATACCCGGAACAAAGGATAAGGGTCAACCCTGACCTTTCTCAAGAGACCCTTTCATATCTTAAAAAATTGCTAACACACTACAGTGATGTATTCGCTTGGTGTCCTGAAGATATGACCGGGATCCCTCGGGGTATTGCCGAGCACGAGTTGAGAATACCACCAGGGGTCAAACCGGTGGTTCAAAAGAAAAGAAGCTTGGCACCTGAAAGAAGTCTGGCAGCCTGCCAAGAGGTTGAAAAGCTTGTGTCAGCCGGCATCCTCCGAGAAGTCAAGTACCAATCATGGGTTGCAAACCCAGTTATGGTCAAAAAACCAGACAACTCTTGGAGGATGTGCATAGACTTCAAGGATCTTAACAAAGCTTGTCCTAAGGATTGCTATCCACTACCCGAGATTGACCTCAAAGTTGACTCCCTCACTGGATACTCGTTCAAATGCTTTCTAGATGCATACAAAGGTTATCACCAAATCCTCATGAAGAAAGAAGATGAGGAGAAAACAGCTTTTCACACGGACAAAGGGATTTTTTGCTATCAAAAGATGCCTTTCGGCCTCAAAAATGCAGGAGCAACCTATCAACGGCTCGTTGACAAAACCTTCGAAAGCCAAATTGGCAAAAATATGGAAGCGTATGTCGATGACCTGGTTATCAAAAGCAAGACGGAATACCAAATGCTCGATGATATTCAAGAAACTTTCAAGAACCTCAGAAAGGTTAACATGAAGCTTAATCCAGAAAAGTGTTCATTTGGGTTCGAGGAAGGAAAATTCTTGGGCCACATTGTCGGAAAACAAAGCATCAAAGCCAACCCTAACAAAGTAAAAGCCGTCCTTGAAACCAAGCCACCAAAGACCAAGAAGGAGGTTGAAAGCTTGAATGGGAAGCTTGCAGCCTTGAAGCGTTTTACCTCCAAGTTAGCCGAAAGATCTCTGCCATTCTACAAAACGCTCAAGAACTGCTCAGATAAAAAGGATTTCAAATGGACTGAAGAAGCTGAGGAAGCTTTCAACCAGATGAAGCAACACTTGGCTTCCCTACCAGACATAGCAGCACCAAAAACCGGGGAATTAATATCGGTGTACCTCTCAATCACGGACGAGGCCATCAGTGCAGTCCTCACCATTGAGCGAGACAAGGCCCAGGTACCCGTTTATTTTTTCAGCAAAACTTTAAAATTAGCTGAAACGAAATACCCTCCCCTTGAAAAACTTGCCCTAGCTTTAGTTCAAACAGCTAGAAGGCTCCGAAGGTATTTCCAAGCACACCCCATACAAGTGGTCACCGACCAACCTATTAAGAGTGTGCTTGAAAAACCTGAAAACTCGGGCAGATTAGCCAAATGGGCCATAGAACTGGGGGAACATAACATCACCTATGTCCCAAGGAAAGCCATCAAGGCTCAAGTCTTGGCTGATTTCATTGTGGAAGTCCCAAACCAAACACTTACTGAAGTAAACACAGCCACCACTGAACCCTCCAACCCCGAAGCCTGGAAACTTTTTACCGATGGGGCTTCAAGCGTTGAAGGGTCAGGGGCTGGATTAATTTTGATTAACCCGAAAGGTTTGGAGTTCACATATGCTCTTCGATTTGATTTTCAGACCACCAATAACGAGGCTGAATACGAAGCACTAATAGCCGGCCTAAGGCTGGCCAAAGAAATGAAGGTTGAAAAGCTTGAAGTGTTCACGGATTCGTTGCTGGTCTCAAGCCAAGTAAATGATAGCTACATAGCTAAAGAGCCCAACATGAAAAAATACAGAGAAAAATCAAAGGAACTAATGAGTACCTTCCAAGCATGCAACATCAAACAGATCCCCAGATCCCAAAACAAAAAGGCCGATGCCCTAAGCAAGCTTGCATCTCTCACTTTTGCCCACCTCACAAAAAAGGTACTGGTAGAAGTGTTGAAGGAACCATCCATTAATGAATTGGAGGTTCAAGATGTGGTTACCGAAGAAGAACCAAACTGGATGACTCCCATAAGAAAGTTCCTCAAAAATGGTGAATTACCCAATGATCAAGTGGAAGCTAAAAGGGTTGAGATCAAGGCAAGACAATACATGCTGCAAGGAGAAACCCTTTACAAAAAGGGTTACCTTGCTCCCTTGCTAAGGTGTGTTGGTCCCGAGCAAAGCAAGTATTTGATCAAGGAAATTCATGAGGGAGTGTGTGGAGCTCACTTTGGAGCTAGGTCGGTAGTTGCAAAACTCATGAACCTCGGATATTTCTGGCCTTCAATGCATCGCGACACAGCTGAAGAATTGAAGAAATGTGATGCCTGCCAAATCCATGCACCAATCCCAAGAAGTCCCAAGCACGACTTAGTCCCAATAACCCCCGCTTGGCCATTTCACAAGTGGGGAATGGACATTGTTGGTCCATTTCCCCCAAGCAAAGGAGGGGTAAAATTCCTATTGGTGGCGGTGGACTATTTCACCAAGTGGCCCGAGGTCAAACCACTTGCCAAGATAACAGGAAAGCAAGTCATTGACTTCGTCTGGGAAAGCATCATTTGCCGTTATGGGTTGCCAGGAGTACTTGTTACCGACAACGGAAGACAATTTGCTGAAAAGCCTTTTAGCGTTTGGTGCAAAGAATACAAAATCGATCAGGTTTTCAGCTCAGTGGCGTATCCACAATCAAACGGGCAGGTCGAGAGAACAAATAGAAGCATAGTGGAAGGAATCAAGACAAGATTGGGAAGATATGAAAGCAACTGGCTTGAAGAATTGCCTAGTGTTCTATGGGCAATTAGAACAACGGAAAAAACAAGCCATAAGAAAACACCTTACAGCTTGGTATTTGGATCTGAAGCTGTGATCCCTGCCGAAATAGGAGTTGTAACCCAAAGAATTGTCAACATGGATCCCGAAGCAAACCAAAGAGAGACCATGTTGAATTTACAACTCCTAGAAGAAGCAAGAGATCAAGCCGCAATTCAAGAAGCCAAATACAAGCAACAGATGGAAGCTTACTACAACAAAAAGGTCAAAAACGAACGTTTCAAGCCAGGGGACTTAGTCCTAAGAAACAACGAAGCCAGCAAAAAAGAAAATCAAGGAAAGCTTGGCCCAAAGTGGGAGGGTCCATACACCATCCTTGAAGCACACAAAGGTGGATCCTACAAGCTGGCTGATTCAGAAGGCAAAAGGCTTCCAAGGCATTGGAACGGAAAAACGTTGAAAAGGTTCCATGTTTAAACGGAAAGTTTGGTTTGAATCAAAATGTATCTCAAGCAGAATTATGAATACCTTTTGTAAAAAGCAAGTATTGCTTTAATGAATGAAGTTGTTTTATCAAACTTGTCTTTCTATCCTAAAATCAGGTGGAGAACCTAGCAAAAAACTCCATGGCAAGGGCCATGTAAGGGGATGAGCTCCCAGGCCACATCGCTCAATAGGTTCAAGGGTTGAATGAGCCTATATAAGGGGTGAGTTCCTAAATCAATACAACTCCATGAGACTTATCAAGAAAAAAATAATAAAATTGTCTCATAGACGGGTATAAGCAGCCCACACCAAATGTTCACGAAGTTTTAGAAATATAGTCTACAAAGAGGCTAGAAAAACCAAAAGAAATAATGAAAAGGATAGGTGTTATCTCTTCTTGTTAAAAATGCCAAGGCTAAGTGTCTGCAGCACTGAACCCTTTTAGGTATAAAAAACATAAGGTCAACACAAACCCGACAAAGACAAAGTTACAAAAGAAAACAAACCAAATCCAAAAAAGAACAAAGGCACAAATCAAGCCTGGACGAAGAACCAACAAGCCTTCAAGGCTTCAAGCCACCAAGGCAATACCTCGAAACCTTCAAGGCTTCAACCTACTAAAAGACAGCCAAAGGCTTGAACGGTTAAAAACCAAAGAAGCACAAACATAAAACCATAATAAAGGAGAAATAGTTAAGATATCATATCATAAAAAGTACTAAAAGACTTCCAAACATAAGGCAAGTCCTAGTAGCTTGCAAACCTAATCATTGTCCAACGGCCATACAGGCCTTCAACATAACCAAAAGGAACCTTAGGGGTTCCTACCAAACCTAACATTGTTCAAGTTAACATTACAGACATAAGTTGTTTTCAGTGCTAAGAAAGCTACGAATCAAGTGTCAACACATTTAGAAACTCCAGAACCTTCGCCCTTGGCCTTCTTTGTTTTCTTCAACTTTTTAGACTTCACACCCCCATCACCACCAACCGCCGAAGCCTCCAAGCTTGCATCCTTAGGAACATCCGGCTGACCTGAAAAGGTATCATCGCTATCCCCCGAATAGGACCTCTTCCTTGAAAGAGAGCCCAAAACCTCAGCACAAACCTTCTCATTTAAGCCCTCCGGTTTCAATTCCTGCAATACAGAAAGAGGTTTACCAAAACAAGTGGAAACCTGATGGATGTAGGGGTAAGTCAGCTTCTCCATTTGCTCAACGGAGCCTTTAAAAACGTCAGAAGCCTCGGGACGAAACAAAGGTGACTTCTCCAAAGGATGACCGGATTCATGAAGTTTATACCCAGCAATGAGGCCTTGGTGTTTCCCCAGGTTAAGAAGCTTAGTGTAAACGTCACCAAGGGCAGAGTTAAACTCTTTGGAGTGCAATAGATAAGTGACCACTTGGTGAAAACCTTGCTCTATGAGCCATTGGTTATCCCCAGTAGCCTGAGCAACTGAAGCTTTCAACCCTTCTTTCTCCTTAACAAAAGCCTGCTGCTGAACAAACAAAGCTTCCCGGTCAGCCCTAAGTTTCAGCCTAGATGCCTCGAAGCTCTTTTTCAAATCATCCATCTCAATTTCATGCGTCTTTTTCATATCACTAACCTTCTTCTCCCATGCTGCTTCCTTCTCGGCAAAACCAGCTATCTCCTTCTTCATCCCAGCCATGGAGGATTTCATTTTATCCTTCTTCTTGGAGAATTCTTCATATTCCCGCATTCTCTGACGAAAACGGGCAATGCCTTGAGGAAGCATAGCAGCTAGGTTGCAGGTACTCAAAATCATTCGGGACAGCATCAAGTCATCATCCATCCCAGCAATAGTCTCGTGTACTGAGGGAGGAGCAATGTGACTCAAAACATCCTCACAAACAGCAACATCTTTGAAACTGTCATCATTCTTCACTGACCAAACAGGCACATAAATCCCTTCCGGATCCAACCCTTCAACGTTCTTGCTTGAGGACTCCTGAACAGGAGTGACAACAACCTTCTTGCTCGAACCCTTTTTACCATGAACAACCAATTCTTTATCCTTCTCCACACCCGCTTCAACACCTTGATCCTCCGAAACTTCAATATCATCACTCAAGTCCACCCTTTCAGTAGAAGTGGATTGAGGACCAGCTTTCAACAACCGACGAGAAGATCGACGGGTTGAAGATTTAGGAGCACTAGACTTAGTAAAACCCTTGGCAGTAGCAGCACTAACATAACCTGAACCCTCAAACCTTTGATCAACAGTCCTAACCACAACATTCTCACCAGGAACAGACGGAGCATCCTCAAAAACAACATCAGAAGTATCGTCGCTCTTAATAAAGTCCAAGGCAGACATGACTGCAAAAAACAACAACACATAAGTCATAGATTAAGAAAAACATAAAGAGGACAAAAAAGGAAAAGGCATACCAATTCCACTCCTCATAAGAACCGGATCCCGATCAACATTCCCCCAAATTTTACTAACCCCTAATAGAACAAGTAAGTGTTCAGGAAAGGGACGAACCCTAGAAGGGCAGTCCCGGATGGCACTAAGAAAAACAGCGTTCAATTCAGACTCAGAAGGTTCCGGAGCATTGAGAACAGCATCCGGATTCCTCCACACCATTTTGAAGGGAATGATAGTATCGGAAACCCAGAAAAAGCGGTCTTTCCAAGCCCCAAGTGTGGTAACCATTGATGTAATAAGGCAGGTATCAACCTTGGTTGTTTCAAATGTAAACCAATCGCCATTCTTCGCCAAGCGAAAAAACCGGCGAAAGAGCAAAAGGGAAGGATCATACCCTAGAGCACGACACAAAACCTCAAAATGCAAAACCCTAGCCATCCCCTTCGGATGAACTTGCCCAAAAGAAACCCTATAATACTCCAACAAGTTCAAAACAAAAAACGAAAACGGATATCGAAGGTTCGAGAACTCAAAATGACTACAATAGAGGGCAATCGAACCAGAAGGCGGTTTATCAACGGGAAGATCACAAGCAGGGGCAGTGGGGTTAAATTTCCTATCAATACCATATTCCATACAAAATAAATCTATCTCCTCTTGTGTTAACCGGGAAAAAGATTTTGCTAAATCCTTACGAGCACCCATTTTTTTGAACGGAAAATGCAAGATGAAAAGGAAACCGGAACTAACCTCAAGAAAGGAGAGAAAATGGTAGGCACTTGGAAAAGATTATGAAACAAATGGATAAAGATTGAAGATACAAAATAAATACAAGCCTAGAATAGGGGTAATAATGGCAAAACAGTAACTCCTGCGAAAACCGCCACCCTATCAACTGCCACACATCAATCAAATCAACTGTCAGTTATTTGAATTTCAAAGTTCAAAACATTAACTGCCCTCAACCTTTCAAGCCTTCAAGCAACGAACCCTCGAAACCTTCAGGCAATAAAATACGTGCATAAAAGTCAGAAGTCTTTAGCTCATCACCCAAAAACCTCTGACTTGGGGGGCTGATGACGGGGGTAGCCCAAGGCTAAATAAAATGACTAATTATGTAAACGCTTAAATGGTTAAATGGTTCAAGGCTTAAAAAGCTGTGGAAGGAAAAAGCAGCACGGTAACAGTAGCCAAGTCACATCTGAAGATTACTTCACCAACCCACAGCCGCAAAGGCATTGCAGGTCTGCACGGTGCACACTATTATCCGGGGGACTAAAGCCTTCAACCCCCAAAAGGGGAAACCCTCCACTGCAAGCGAGGTTGCTAGTAAAAGCCATTCCACTTCGGGAGATGCCTTTCTCTATAAATGACACTTCATTTACTTCAGGAACACATCTGGACCAGCTCTGATTCCTCTATCTCTGGTCATTCACATCGAATGCTTGTCTCGCACAAGTCATTCCCTTTCACATCCAACACACACATTCCCTTTGCTTTCACTTCCGAATCTGAGCACAAATCAGAGAAGGATCTATAGCAAAGGATAATAACAAACTAGCAAACCTCCTTCCACGTCTCGCAAACGTGGGGGGACCCCACGACCTGCGTTAGGCAAGGTTGAACCCTTCAACCCTTCTGCCTAGCCAGTCAAGCTACCATCGTTGGTCTTGTATTTGTTGCATCAACATCGGATGAGGGAGGTGCACGATGGTGGATGTCTGATGGCGGCTGGATAACAATGTTTATCAGCAGGAAGATGATGTTAGCGGCTGGTGAATTCTTTAAATAAAAAAAAGTTAAAATTAGGGTTGTTGACTTTTGGGTTGTATTAGATGCACTCTAATTAGGTGGGCCGTGAATGCATGATGACATTTTTTATTTGGGCCATTCACATATTTGTTGGAGCATGTTCACATGGTTTATTGGGTCCCATTGCCATATTTCAAGATATTGGTGTCCTTGCTTTTCTATGGGAATGGACGTCTACAATTAAAAAATGTCAGGCAATGACATCACTTGTTAGGCCCACTAGATTGAATTAAATTGTGATCTATATTTGTTGGTGCATTTATGTGTCTGTAACTTTGTCTTGTTTACATTGTATCTTACGGTCTTTTGTTATCGAGTCTGTAAGTTCCGTCAAGTCTACCTAGTTGGATATCTTCCTATCTTATTTAGTATGACGTTTTGTCTCTGTATTTGTAAGTATGTTAAGCATATGCTAGTGTGCATAATGTTTACATATAGTTAGTCTTGTCTTATGTCTTCTGTTGTAACTTAGTGATATGTTCTGTCCCTGTTTGATGTTTGACGAAGAGTCAATCTTCGTTAAACCTTTGCTTGGCGAACCTTAATGTTCGTTGTGGTTTATGTGTGGCGACGGTTCAATCTTCATCACACCTAAAGCTTCGTCAATCAAGGTTCGTCCCATGACAGTATATATTGCTTGGTGTGTTCAACAGTTTAGGTATGAGAGCATAGAGAAAACTACTGAGAGTTTATCGTTCAAGCATTGTGTGTATATGTTTGATGTTGTTCTCGTCCTTTTAATATAAAGTGAATCTTTGGTTATCCGTTGTGTTGCTCGCATTACTTTGTTTGGTTTGCACCGTCACATGGATTCCGCACTCGTGACTGTGTTTGTGATAAACCGGGATTAGGTTTCGCAATAGATCCTCTGAGAAAAACGGACCTACAAGTGGTATCAGAGCTTAGGCTCTTATCCTTGTTTAAAACCAAACATTGTTGTGTTTTATCAAGTTGTTTATGTATTTTTCAGAAAAAGTTCTTATTTGATATTCATATTTTCTGAAAAAGTGCTGTTATTTGCTATAAGTTTTATAAAAAAACCTTGTTACATTGCATGTCTACATGATAAAAATGGGGTTTTCTTGAAAGTTTAAGCAAATTTATTGTTTAAGAATATTCAAGTTTTTCTTAATATTCAAAGTGTTCTTCAAAGTGTTCTTAAGATATATTCATACCATTCCTGAGATTTGATCTAGATTTGTGTTTGGATAACTTGTTTGTAATTAAAATATATTTGTTTGACAAATTGGTACATGTAATGATGGTTTGATCAATCAACTTTTGTCACAACAACTTGTTTAGCTTTGAAAAATCGTCACCAACTTGTCTGTAAAATTTAATTCGTTTTGCAAAAATATCTTATCCTTTGTCAACGAAGATTCCTTAGACGAACAATCAAAGGGTCGTCAAAATTGTTTCAAACGAAGATTCACACACTCTCCATTCTTCGTCAAAGATTGTGTTAGACGAAGATTAAATACTTCGTTGTCTACTCTTCGTCACTGAGCACTTCGTCGTTCAATACTTCGTCGTCCAAACTTCGTCGTTTTTAACTGTCATTTGTTAACAGAAGCCTTGCAAAACTATCTTAACCATTTCTTTTCAAGTGTTTGATCAGGTACACTCATACATACATCAATCATGAGTACTAGTCCTTGGGATTGGAGCAGTAGCTCAAGTACTGCTCAAGATCCGACCTCTGCAACGGCGTGGATCAAGAATATGATGCCATAACAAACAATTTCTGCAAGTCAGTGGGCATGTGTAGCAAATCAAAATCAAAGTATTCAGAATTTGTTAATGAGCGAAAGTGAAACCGGTAGCAACAATCGACCGCCAAAGCTAAATCATATGAATGAATATCCATCTTGGAAATGCCGATTTCATACTTACGTTCTAGGGCAAAACACTGAGCAATGGATATGTTTCACTACACCATACAACACAGCTCTTGAAGAAGCAGGTTCAAATCCAACCACATTGGCAACTATGAATGAAGCAGACAAGAAAGCGTACGATCTTGAAAAGAAGGCATTTGCTATTTTGACGCAAGCTCTCCACAAAGACATATATCATCAATTCGCTTATTGTAATACAACAAAAGCTTTGTGGGACATCCTAGTTACAAGAGGAGAAGGGAATGCGGCGACAAGAAAGACTCGCCACGACTTGTTGAAAAAGGAGTTTGATGCATTTTTGTTTATAGAAAACAAAACCTTAAATGAAATGGCAACTCGTTTTTATCATTTGATAAGTGAAATGTTTTCTTACCAGGTTATTGCAATTCCACAGGAAATGGTGACAAAGTTTGCTGATGCTCTACCACCGAAGTGGAGCACTTTTATTGAGCTATTAAAGCATACAGGTGTCTTAGATACTATCAGTATCTATGAATTCGTTCAAAAGCTGGAGAATAAGAATGAATAAGAAATCCGGAAGGCGAAATGAATCTCAATTCCTCAGAATCCAGAAATGTACTTTGGAGGGATTAATCCTGTTGCAAGCTCTAGTCAGCAACCAAAACTTCAAACAACATTCATGTCAAATTCAAGCCCGTTTCCTCAAGTGACTAATGTAAATCCCTTTGGATTTGTACCAGAGCAACCACAACCTCAAGTTGCTCAAACTCAATTTGATCCGAGCGCCTGGTTCCCAAAACCACAAGCTGCTGTTACCCCCAACTCAACCACAATTCGTTCCAAGTGCCTGGTTTCCTAAACCCCAGGATGCTACTCCTCAACCCCGATTAGATCTAAGTACCTACTTCGGTATTCCACCAATGGCACCTCAATCTCAGCAAGCATTCTATGGTAACAACTTCACTCAACCGCAAAACCCCAATACCTCCAGATTTGATACTTCAAACCTTCCCAAAGTCAATGTAGAAGTTGCCAAGGAACACATGGAACTTCTTAGCACAATGGTCAATGCTTATTGTGGGTTGGTTGCATGTCAGATTGGAAAAATAAATCTGACCAATGAAGATTATCAACAGATTGATAGGGATGGAATGGAGTTAATGGATATCAAGTGGACTTTTGCAAGCGTGGTTAGACGAGCTAAAGACTACATGAGCAGAACTGGGAAGACTAGTTTGGAAAGCAAAAGGGATACAAAGTACGGGTTTGACAAAGACGCTGTCACGTGCTTTAACTGCGGAGAAAAGGGTTACTTCAAGCGTGAGTGCACTCGACCGAGCAGACAAACAAATCAAAACCCCTTTAGGAATCAAACAAGTACTTCCAACTAGAATCAAGCTAACCAGGAAAGAAGGATAGTAGCTGTCAACAACCAGACTAACACCGCCAACGCAAACCAATCGGGTCCTTCTAACACCAACTGTGCATTAGTTGTTCAAGCTGATGAAAGTTGTGATTGGTCCGTACAGTTTGGTAGTGGCGATCAAGGAGGAACCGCATGCTATGCTAAGATCATCAATCACATCAAGCATGTGCATAAGGAAGAATTCCCCGAAAGCGATGATAGCTCGGGTTATACTGGCAGTTCGGATGAGGAAAGCTTGTGCATTGGAGATTATTGTTCAGAATCGGATGTAAAGGAGGGAAGTGATTCTAATATTGATAGTTTGTTGATGGAAGCTGAGGAGCTAAAGTGTTAGAGATCTGTTCTAACCAATAAGGCTGATATTGCATCAAAGGAGATGGAGAAGTTCTTTTCTGACGACGGATCTTTCTCTTACCAGACTGCCTTTATGGTAAATGTCGCAGCCACTTCAAGTCAGGTAAATTCTGATACTCCTACTCCTAGAATATGTAGTAATTGTGCAGATCTTAAACATGAATATGCTAAATTGAAACTTGAATCTGAAACGATTCACGATCACAATCAGAGTTTAGTTATTGAACTATCAAAATGCAAACATGGCCTTGACTCGCAATGAAAAGGATTTCAAAACAGTCATTGAAACTTTAAAGAAAAGTGTTTCCGAATTGTCCAAAACTGTTCTCAACAAACAAACTGGTATTAATAACTACATTAATATTATTGAGGAAACAAAGAAGGAGCTAGCAATGGCTAAATGTGAGTATGAAGCGATCAAGCTCAAATTGGATAGTTATTCCAACTCCCGATATGTGCTTGATCACATCATTGAAGTTCAAAAACTAAAAGGAAACGTGAAAGGCGTTGGGTATAAGTCGTGTCCACCTGCTTTGAGACACAACTATACCAAGATGCCTGATGAGGAGGAAATGCCTCATTTTGAACCTAGTGTACCTCTTGATTATGAGGAAGTCACTATAGGATTAGGGTTCAAATCAGACAATTCCTCGGAGGGCTCATCTGAAACAAAGGAAAATTCAACATCCACGGAACAAAGTGCTCCAACTGTTGAGGACTATGAATCTTCGGATGATGAATCAGATGTGAGTGATCAGGATACATCTGTTGATGATAAGAAAGGAGTAGACATTCCTATTGAGAATTACATTCTGTGTGATCCTCCTACTCCTGCTGTGCACTCTAATATTAAACAAGAGATGGATCCTATTACTGAGACAGTGTCTACTGTTAAAAGTCATAACGTGTTGTACACTTTGGTCGGGGATAGGAAAATATATTCAAACAAAGATTTTCCAATAAAAAATGTCAATCAATCTCTGATTGATAAAGTGTTTGAAGATACTACCAGCAAGTTTTTGGAAAAAGCGATCTCGAGAATTTCTGTAACTCAGTGTGATCCTATTCCAAAAGCTGAAGTTAGGAAATAATTGAGAAACCAATGATTACCGACAAAGCAACAACCTATCACTTTTAAGGGTAAACCGAAGGAACAACGAGCTTCAAAACCTAAGGTCTCACAACCAAAGGTAGAACCAAAAGGAGCTCGCTTCAAAAAGAAAGACAATGGTATCAAATTTGTAGCATCTAAGGGTACTGACAAGGTGGAAACTTTTGAAAATAAATCAAACACCGATTTTGTTCAAAAAGTTAAAATTTTAAAACGTAATAATCAAAATAATTACACCCAACACACAAACGGGTGTGATGAAGGCACAAGTACCTCAGATTCTAAAAGTTCGACATCGGGTCGTCAAGATGGATCTCCTAAGTTTGTTGAAAGGATATCCTATTTCAAATGTGGGGAGTTTGGACATATCATCAAAAATTGTACAAACTCGCCCAAAGAAAAATTTGTTGAGAGAGCCCCTCCTAAAAAGGATCACCCTCAACGTCGTCCAGTTTCCCCAAAACAAGATAAACGTACTGTTAAAGAACAGGAAACGAAACAACGACGCAAAAATGAAAAGGTGATCGCAAGGGCTTAGAAACTGATGTAAAATCTGTTAAACGGGAACCAAGTTTATCTCAACTAATAAAACCAGAAATTTCAAAAACTGTTAATAATGCACAATCTGGTAAATGCAAAACTTGGAAACCTAAGACAGGTGAGGTTTCAGGGGGAGGCTTACAATTTCAGAACCATCAGGAAATTGAAATTACATTTCTTGATTCTCAGGGAAGACCCAAGACCACTAAGGCTTGGATCCCCAACTCCAACCAATCCTTAAATGCATTGTGCAGGGTGTTCTAGGAGGAACTATTAATAGTCATTGGATTGTTAATAGTGGAGCATCTAGGCACATGACGGGCGACTTACGACTTCTGTATGATGTGAAAAACATTAGAGGAGGTTATGTCGCGTTTGTTGGAGACAAAGGCGGATACATCACTGGAGAGGGAATGATCTCCAATGGTGTAGTGAGTTTCGATAGGATCAATTACGTGCGACAAATTGATCATAATCTTCCGAGCGTGTCGCAAATCTGTGATAAGAAGTTCACCGTGCATTTTGATGATGCCGGTTGTTATGTGCTGAAGCCCGGATTTAAAATTCCAAAAGAATGGATTCTCTTGAAGGCTCCAAGGATTAATGATCTTTATATTTTGATATGAGCCAGGCGATTACATCTTCTGCACAAGTCACTTGTTTTGTCTCAAAAGCCACAGAAAAGGAGTCAATATCTTGGCACAGACGAATGGGGCACATTCACTTAAGAAAAATGAACCATTTGGTGAAAAACAATCTTGTGAATGGTGTGCATGTGAAGAATTTTCATCTACAAGATGTATGTGTTTCGTGTCAAAAGGGAAAACAAACGAAGAAATCTCACCCAATCAAGAAGGTCAACACTGTCAGCATGCCTCTTAAACGTCTTCATATTGACCTTTTTGGACCTATGAAACACAAGACGAACTTTGGGGATGCTTATTGTCTGGTAGTTACTGATGACTATTGTTGGTGCATGCGTCTGTCGACTTCGTCTTGTATCGAGTCTTACATTAGAATTGTTAGATCAGGACGCGCTATACGAGAAATAGGGTAGGTTTTATGAGTATTTGATGTAATTTCGTTTGAACATGACATGTGACACTTTCAAACGAAATTAACATGTTAATTTCGTTTGAAGTGTCTCATGCCACTTTCAAACGAAATAGCAACAACTATAAATACCCCTTGTGTCTAGTTCATTTGTAACTTTCCGGTCAGAGCAACGAAGTGCTGCCGAAGTGTTGTCAGGTTGTAAATCGTTATCAAATCAATCATACAACAGTTTAAAGTGTAAATCTAGCTGAATTGAACTCTACACGTCTGTTTCCGCCTTTCGTGTTGAGATAAACTCTTCTGATCGACTCGTTCAGGTCTGAAAACGATCCTACAAGTGGTATCAGAGCTTAGGAGGAAGAGTTCATACCAATTCAGTTGCAAATTCTGATTTTCTACACCTTCTTTCAAAATTGAACACGTTTTCACGGTTAAAAACGTCTGATTTTCACATATCATGTGCGTAATGTTGTGTTAACAAACCCTAGAAAGTTTCAGAATCAAATTCGACTATTTGCTTGACCAATTTGACCAAAATCTGATCGAAATAATAACATTATACTAATTTCGTTTGAACTTTTGTGATAATCTCATTTGAAAACTCACTATTATTTCGTTTGAAATTGCTTTTTGTGAGTAATTTCGTTTGAAGAGACTACTGATTCTGTTTGAAACCATAATCTCGTTTGAGGATTTCGTTTGAACAATACAATTTCATTTCAACTTATAATCCCGTTTGAACGGTTTCAAACGAGATTAGACTATCCCGTTTCAGAGATGTATTCCGTTTGAAAGTGTAACAATTAGCATGAAACGTCAAACGAGGTTGTCATGACATTTGAAGTTGGGACAAGAAATCACATAATTTGTATCAGTTTGCATGTACTTTAATTGAACGACCCAATCACAACAATCAGTTTTGTTGAACAATTAAATGAAAATGTCAGAATACATGTGATCTTATTTGTGTATATCAGTACATGCGATATATTAAAGTTGTCAGCCACCTACTTTGATTAAATACACAAGTTAATTCAAAGTTTGCTTGTGTCAGACTCAAATGTTTGTCGGTCATCATGAGATTCTAAGAGATTGTTTGGCCCAAGATAAATTGATTTGAACATGTGATATAGTTGCGGCCCAATGAGATTCAAATTGGAGGTCTAATTAGATTAAATTGTGTATTCGGCCCATGTGCTTTTGGTTAAAAGTAATCCAGTACAGCCAATTAATGTTGTTGTCGGGTTAGTGGAATTTGAGGTCCAATTAAATTTGATTTGAATTGGTAATTGTTGTCGGCCCAATTATCAATCGATTAAAGAGCTGCAGCCCATGTTATTTCATATCGTGAAGGTTCAATATAAGTTGATTATGGATTGTTGAAAGCCCATGTGAAAAACTATCCGACCCATTCATTCAGTTTGCGGAATACATTAAACAAGTCCGCGAATCTTCGACACGAGTCCTAGATCGATTCAACCGTCACTCACATTCACATTTTCAGTTCGTTTAAACTAATCATTTTTTGTTCGATTGTCAGGTGTTTCACGAGGCGAATCATTTCGTTTGAAAGGTTGTTTTTGTGAATCTTATTACCGAAACATGGACGAGGATTTTTACAACTCATTCGCTACCCCGATTACTCTTGCACAGAACACGATGTTGGAGAATGAAACTAGAACGATGCAGAAACCTCCAAAACCCATGAATATCGAGGAGTATAAAAGTTGGGAAGAAAAGTTCAAAAACTGGTTACAAGCCAATTATTTGGATGCTTGGGAGAACGTTGAGATGAAATACGTTAGACCAATGAATGATGACGAAGAGCTTATTGCAATTAAAGATTTGAGTGCCGATAATAGAAAGAAATATAAAGATGAGAAAATGATGCTAAGTTTACTTCAACAAGCTGTGAAAGAAGATATCTTGGTTCTCTTGCAACATAACGGAACTTCTTATTCGATTGGGAAAGCTTTAAAATCAAAGTTTCAAGGAAGTGAGGAAATGGTTAAAAACAAAAAGTCACTATTGAAGAAAGAGTTTGATCTGTTTCGTGGTTTGAAGAATGAGAGCACAAAGCAGATTATTGAAAGATACTGCAATTTGTTGGCAAACATGAAGAGATTGAAAATATCTAAAGATAATGAGGAGTTGATTGAAAAATTATCTGATGCTTTACCATATGAAACTTGGGGTACATATCTCATGATGTTAAGGAACAAGAAAGGGTTTAAAAATTTAACTTTGAGCAAGTTCATTGAGAAATTAGAAGCCCAGGAGATGGAACAAAGGAAAGTCTCGAGAATGAAAGATTTCGATGGTGAACAAGATATTGGTCTTTACTACAAAGGTGGTGTTAGTGACAAAACCACAAACCTGTCACCTAAGGTTCAGACAACATTCAATGCAAAGAACTCATCTGAAAGTTCTTCAAAAGGATCTAACAACAACACAAGTTTTTCATCGTATCCATCTTTTGATCCGAACATCTCAACAACCAAGATTGGCAAGAAGCTTCAATGTAACATTGTTTTGAATCTGGAGAATGATGAGGATTATTCAGCAGAAATTGCCAAAAGTCATATGTCTTTGTTGGGAACTGTATTGGAATCTTATGGTAGTTTTGTTGCAGGTCGGATCGGGAATCCAATGCTTACAAAAGAGGATTACGATCAGATTGATGCTGAAGAGATGGAACTGATGGACATAAAGTGGTGTTTGGCAAGTGTGTTGAGACGAGCTGAGAAATTTAAGTAGATCACAGGAAGAGATGATTTACGTGAAGCTAATATTTCTACTTTAGGTTTTGATAAATCTAAAGTCACTTGTTTTCGTTGCAGGGAAAAAGGACACTTCAAGAGGGAGTGCAAAAACCGCGAAGCAAGTGGAGCTCAAAATCCGTTTAACACAACAATGATTACTACCGGAAGGCTATCTATCATCAAGTTGCTCAACAACAACAAGAACCGCAAGTGGCACATGGTAGAAAAGTGATTGACGAATCTTCAAAGAGAGCTTGTATGGTAAATCAGGATGACAAAGAGCCAACGGAAGGTTTCAGTTGGGACAAATATATCTCAGCTGACAACAAAGCATGCCTGATAAATCAGGATGATGACAAATTGCCTGAAGGTTTTAGCTGGGCAAATTTCAATTGGGATGATTATGATCCAAAAAAAGATTCAAATCACAAAGAGTATGTTTCTCGAGTTGAAGAGGATTGTGATGATGATACTGAATATTGGTCAAGGAAATTGGCAGCAGATTTGAAATTAATAGCAGAAAGTGATAGTGATGATGACAAAGTCAAAAAGAAAAAGAAAAAGGTCAAAACACCAGTCAGCAGTGATGATGAAGATGTTCCAGTAATTAAGAAAAAGGTGAAAGATATTCCAAAGTTCAAAGTTGATGAAGAAGTTAATGCTAAAAAGGTTCTGGTGATTTGTGAGAATTGTGAGATTTTCAAGAAGAAAAACAGTGAGTTGATTAACAACATAAACCAGTTGAAGGAATCTTACGATATTTTGAACAAGGCCATGAATCAGTACAACCAAACAAGTGAAGAACAAGCAACGGCCATGAAAACACTTCAAGGAGCTTTTATGATAAAGCAGAAAGTTGTGAACAACTACATTGAGAAGTGTGCCGTGCTAGAACAGAAACTTGAAACTCAAAGAATTGAAACTGAAAGAGTAAATCGTTTGTTGAAAAGTTACTCATGTACTTCTTATGTCATTGACAGAATTTATCCAACAGTAGAAGGTATGAAGGCATTTGAGGAAGAAGAAATTTCTGAGGCAAAGAATTCTGAAGAACATAAGGTTTCTGAAGAAAAGACTCCTGAAAAGAAGAAAGAAAAGAAGAAGGATACTAAAGAAAAGACATCTGGTAAGAAACAAGGTTTCAGTTACAACAAGTGTCCACCCCCGCTTGAAAATGGATATTCTCCGAGAAATCCAAATTCAGAAAGAGTCGAAAAGGCAACAAATTTACAGTGGGAGTCGGAGTCTACAGTTAACTTGCTAGAAAATATTGATGTCACGTTTACATCGTCTGACACTGATCATGAGTCCGAGTTAATAAAGAAAATAGTGGATCAGGTGTTAGATAAAGATGAATCCGAGGAGTCAAAGTCGGAGTCTAGTTCAGAGTCAAAGTCTGAGTCCAGCATTCCGAGTCAAACCGACAAACAGGGCAAAAGGGTTTACAACAAAGAATTTCTGTTATCAAAGTCTAATTTGAATGACGAAACATTTAAAGTTGCATATACTTTGAATGATTCTGACAAATTATATTTTGATGAGGAATTTCCAATAAGAGGTGTTAAACCTGACATGATTAAAAAGGTTTTCAAACTTACAGAAATTAATATTTCTGAAATAAAAGATGTAAATCTTAATGATAAACCTAAAAAGTACACCTCAAGAGTTCAACAAAGAGAAAACAAGAAAAAGGGTTACAGTTCTGGTTCTGGTTATCGAAAGAAGCCAAACCATAATGGTAATTTCAAAAAAAAAAAAGGTCTTGGATTTATTCCACCAGAAAATCATAAAAATGAAAAATATGTTAGAGATTTTAAATCGAAAATGATATTTGTTTCAGGTACATCTACTGAAGAGGAAAAAGAAAATCTGTTCAGAAACCAGTCGAACAAAGAATTCCTTGTGAAGAAGCAAGAAGAGATGAAGACTGCTGATCAGATAAAAGAAACGAGAACCTGTTTCCAATGCAACACTGTTGGACATATTGCCAAAGATTGTTCAAAGGCAATAAAATCAAAACAGGGAGTTTCTCGTAACTTGAAAGATAAAAAGGTTGAGTTTGAACCACCAATTGATAGAACTAAACTTTTCAAAAATTTAATTTTTGAGATTGGTGAAAGTTCAAACAAGTTTTATAAGAAAAGGGCAAAATTTGACAACCAAAAATGGGTTGTTAAAAAGTTTGATGGTAGTTCTAGCAATGATTCTGATTCGTCAAAATCAGAGGAGCTATCTTCTGGTGATGAATCTGATTCCACAAAGTCAGAGGAGCCACAGGTTGAGATTAAAAGTGAAACATCAGTGCCGACTGTGGATGATGTGAATTTTCCACCACTTCGGGCTGAAAATTTTAAAAAGAAAGTTGGAAAAGTTGAGATTTCAAATCAATTCTTCTCTGAAAAGAAAGAATTTGATATTGAAAGAGCTTTTAACTCCAAAGTCCATTACATTTTTAGAAAAATGGTTGACAGGAAGGTCAAAGGAGTGAAGGAGTTTTACGAGAAGAAGACGAAGAAAGATAAAGTTGAACCATCCCTGGTTTGTGACTGGGATGGTACATATTACGAACAGTAAGTCTCTGGACTTGCCGGAGCTCCCAGGTTGATAAGAGTGGAGCAGGAATCGGCATTCATCTTTCTTGGTTGGTAATTTTACAAGTGGTAAAGATGGTAAATCTACAGGTGATATTTTAAATTGTTATATTTTTTCAAGTGGTTATGGTTGGTGTAGTGAACATACAAGTGGTTGATGAAGGTTTTCACTTACAAGTGGTAAATCAAGAACATTAAGTTGTACTTGTTTTTCCTACAAGTGGTTAACCAAGGTCATTAGGTTGAACTTGATTGGACCATACCTACAAGTGCCCTAACCTACAAATGGTAAAATCAATCAACAAAAACTTATTTTCTGGAAAAACCATTTGATTAAAACAAACTTAAGTGTTTTGAAATCAGTGGGAAAATAGTTTGTTGTGAGAGGGAGTTCTGATTGTTTATGCCAAGTGAATGGCGATTTGAAGTGATTCGATATCAGTTGTCATTTCATTGTATAGTTTGTTTTCAAATTTCCTAAAATGTGTTTGCATTTTAGGGGGAGTAAGAAATTTTAGAAAATCCAAAAACATTTGAAAATTTGAAAAAGCCAAAAACATGATAAAATCAAAAATGAGTTTTTATGTCAAAGAAGAGGAAATGATTGTACATCAGTGGACTATCACAACATGCTAAAGAAATGGAAAGTTAACAAGTGATAAATGGTCTCACTGATGATGTGCCAGTAGGTTTTTGCACATTTAGTAGATTGTGACGAGATATAAACCTAAATTCAAACTTGCTTATATCGTGGGGAAACATCTCTCGGATATATGGGTAACCCCCGAAATCTTGTTTGAAAGGTCCCTCTTTCTGAGATACTAGGTCTTTATGCTCAGGGATATCTGGGGTATTATCCCGGGACTTCTGATAATGCGGAAGCAATGGCTAGTCCCCGGAGAATACTTTACGCTTGCTTGAAATATAGTGCCGCCCTCAGCATAAAATGATAAGACAATAAAATTGCTAATCAATGCTGTTGTAAAAAGGATCCTCTAAAGGGGACACACTAAAAGTCGAGCCATCATCTCTCTGCTGAACGGAAGTTCTGACCTGAGCTCTCACGGTTTCGCAATTTAACCCCTTACAGATATCATCTGTGGTATACTCACCTGTAAGACTGAATATTGGGATCTGGATACGGGAGTATATTCTAAGGTGGTACACGCGACTAAGTTTAAGTACTTAAGACATTAATCTCGTATCTCGAAACAGTTGAACTTTGTGTGAGAATTTAAGTGGACCAGTATACTGACAATCTAAGTGAATCGTTTAGAACTTAAAATGTTTAAAGCTTAACGGTGTTGGTGATTTGTTTCATAAACTGATATGATCCTCTTACTCAAACTCACAAAAATATTGTCTGTAAATATTTCTTTATTGCATTTCATTTCATTACATTGAAAAATCCAAAAAGAGTTTAGTGTGTTTTAGCATAAATTTTGTAAAATACAAAAAGATTTTCGACAACTGGTGTTGAAGAGCTAATTTTCAAAATTCCGAGTGCTAGACATGATGAACAGATGGTTTGGGAGAGTGTGTTGTTTTGATAAGAAGAACGATATTTCTTCAAGTGGTTCATCAAAGATTACTGTTGTAAAATCATTCTTTGATTGTATAATTCCTGCAAGTGATTCATTAGATGGTGAGATTGTTTTTACAAGTTATCATCAGAAAATTTATTTTTGGGTAGAGAATGTGCAGGATAAGAGCTAGGTGATCTTGGATAGATGATAGAGAGTCAGGTTCCGATACCTGAGGACTTTGTAATTTTAACAAGCCAGGCTGCGATCCCAGCCTATCGAAAGGGGGAGTCTGAAGACACCTAAAGGAAGAAATAGGTTGATGCTGATGATGAAAAGAGAAGAGAGGAGATTTGAGGATACTTTCAGCGCCAGATATTTCAAAAGAGTTCGAAAGGACTGATAAAGACTGAAGATGCGAAGACTCAACACTGAAGACTCGTCAACATTCGAGGGGGAGTCTGTTGGTGCATGCGTCTGTCGACTTCGTCTTGTATCGAATCTTACATTAGAATTGTTAGACCAGGACGCGTTATACGAGAAATAGGGTAGGTTTTATGAGTATTTGATGTAATTTCGTTTGAACAGGACATGTCACACTTTCAAACGAAATTAACATGTTAATTTCGTTTGAAGTGTCTCATGCCACTTTCAAACGAAATAGCAACAACTATAAATACCCCTTGTGTCTAGTTCATTTGTAACTTTCCGGTCAGAGCAACGAAGTGCTGCCGAAGTGTTGTCAGGTTGTAAATCGTTATCAAATCAATCATACAACTGTTTAAAGTGTAAATCTAGCTGAATTGAACTCTACACGTCTGTTTCCGCCTTTCATGTTGAGATAAACTCTTCTGATCGACTCGTTCAGGTCTGAAAATGATCCTACAACTATTCCAGATTTTCTTGGGTATTGTTTATGGTACACAAGAGTGAAACTCCTGAAATCCTCAAGAATCTTCTTACTTTGCTAGAAAATTTGTACACGTTGAAAGTAAAAAGGATTCAAAGCGACAATGGAACTGAGTTCAAAAACCACATAATGGATGAGTTCTGTACTTCAAAGGGCATTCTTCATGAGTACAGCTCTCGTTACACTCCTCAACAAAATGGTGTCACGGAGAGGAAGAATCGGACGATAATAGAGACTGCGAGAACGATGTTGGTAGAGTCGGAGCTTCCCGTTCAGTTCTGCGGGGGAAGCTGTGGCTACTGCTTGCTATACATTAAACAGAGTTCTTACGGTTAAAAGGCATGATAAAACTTGTTTCGAACTATTGCACAAAAGGAAACAAGATGTTTCTTACTTAGAACCTTTTGGAGGTCCATGCACTATGATTGAACCGCACGGAAAGTTTGGTGCAAAGGCTATCGAGGGATTCTTCCTTGGATATGCTACTCCGAATTTTCGTATGTGGAATTTGTCAACCAAAAAGATTGAGTTATGGGGTGAAGTAAAGGTTCAAAGGCATACTAACTCTGTAAGAGCTCCCGGTGATCCTTGGATGTTTGATTATGATGGGCTATTCGACTCCTTTAATCTGCCAACCTTTGATGAAGCAACTGCTGCTGATCAAATGTTATTTGAAAGTGATAATGCAGTTGACTCGTCTTTGGTTCGACCAATTGTTGTTAACCCTCCAGCTTCTACTTCGGTTAATAACATTGCTCAAAATGAGGAAGTTGAAGGTACCGCTGATTACAATGTGTCATCGGAAGATGATGTACATGATGCAACTGAAGGCTCCTCAGCTCCAGCTGTTCCTGTTCAAGGTACTTCTGAAGCAACTACTCATGTGCAGAATGAAGACGCTGCTGAAGGAAATGCTTCCACATCTACGTCTATACCTGGCATGGAATTGGTTGTTGATCTTAATCTTAACAATTTGAGTATTGATACTCGTGTTCCTGATGTTCCTGAAACGAGAATTCATGATACTCACTCGTAGCAGAACATTATAGGAGATGTCCAAAGTGGAGTGCAGACGCGTAATCAGCTGAGAAACAACCAGAATCTTGGTTTGTATTCAGCTATCAGAGAATCGGGACAACAAAATGATTGGTCTTTCGCGTGTTATGTTTCACAAGAAGAACCAAAATCTTGGAAAGAAGCTTTAAAGGAAAATTCTTGGGTGGAAGCGATGCAGGAAGAACTTCATCAATTCTAGAAACTGGGTGTCTGGAGACTTGTTGATAAACCCGATGATTACAAGAAAATTGGTACTCATTGGTTACACAAATGCAAAAAGGATGATCGTGAACTGGTCATTCGCAACAAGGCGAGATTAGTTGTTCAAGGCTTTCGGCAAATCGAGGGAATTGACTACAACGAGGTTTATGCACCTGTTGCACATCTGGAGGCTATTCAGATCTTTCTAGCTTATGCTTCTTTCAAAGGATTCAAAGTCTATCAGATGGACGTCAAAAGCGCATTCCTTCATAGTATCATTGAAGAAGAAGTGTATGTCGAACAACCTCCTGGTTTTGAAGATCCTATCCACCCCGATCGGGTTTGGTTGCTCAACAAAGCTCTCTATGGTTTACATCAAGCACCGAGGGCTTGGTACGCAACCTTATCTACTTATCTGTTGGAAAACGGTTTTCAACGAGGTTTTATCGACTGTACTCTTTTCATCAAGGAAACAAATAGAGATCTTCTGCTGGTATAGGTATACGTTGATGATATCATTTTTGGTTCAACTAACGATGATTTGTGCTGGCAATTCGAGCGTGTTATGCAGGAAAAATTCGAAATGAGCGCAATGGGGGAGATGAATTTCTTTTTGGGTCTACAAGTTCAACAAACTAAGTCTGGGATATTCATCCGTCAGACTAAGTATGTCGGTGACATCTTGAGCCGATTCCAGATGTCAGAAGCGACGCCCATTGGTACCCCACTTCCGACTAATCACGGGATTACTCTGGACTTGAAGGGTGAAAGTGTCAACTCTTCTTATTATCGCGCTATGATCGGATCTTTAATGTATCTCACTGCCTCGAGGCCTGATATAATGTATCCAACGTGCCTGATCGCAAGATATCAAGCCAACCCGAAGGCATCTCATCTGGCTGCTGTTAAAAGGATTTTTCACTATTTGAAGGGTTGCCCGGACATCGGTCTCTGGTACCCTAGGGATGATAGTTTTAACTTGATCGCATTTAGTGATTCTGATTTTGGTGGTTGCAAAATCGATGGCAAATCAACAACTCCAAGTTGTCAGTTCTTAGGAAATCGCCTAGTCACATGGCAATGCAAGAAGCAAACTTGTGTCGCTACATCAACTTGTGAGGCTGAATACATCGCTGCCTCAAGCTGTTGCTCTCAAGTTCTGTGGGTTCAACAACAAATGGGCGACTACGGTTTTGAATTCCTATCTACTTCTATTTTTGTTGATAATAATGCTGCCTTACAGATTACTAGAAATCCTATGCAACACTTCAAGACCAAACACATCGAAATTAAGTATCACTTCATACGTGATTGCTTTGATAAGAGACTTATCGATGTTGTTAAGGTCCACACCGATGAACAACGTGCAGACCTTTTTACAAAAGCTTTTGGTAAATCTCGTTTTGACTATCTTTTGTTGGTTAATGGCATTAAGGTGAAACAAGAGTAAAACTTCTTTCGGCTAATCGTTTTTGTAAATATTTTCTTTAAAAACTCAAAAATACAAAAATATTTTCAGTTTAAATATCTTTTCGCATTTTAGGGGGAGAAATTTCAAGAAAATACAAAAACATGTGAAAAAATAAAAAATCCAAAAATATGTCGTTTACTTTCTGTTTTTAAATTTGAAAAATTCAAAAATAATAGAAAATAAAAAATGAGTTTCTTGGATAAAAGAAGGGAAAGTGATGATATACACTGGTGTGGTCTGTCAATATGGTAAAAAACAAAAGAAAAATTGATGATAAGTAGCTCTACTAACAATGTATCGGTAGGTTCACAATCAAACTAAAATGTGCAGGATGATATAAACCTAACAGACTTCAAGTCAGGTGGGAACCATTCATTGGCATATGGTCTTAGTACCGAAATTTCGTTTGAGAGATTGCCGAGGTTCTGAGATATGCGGTCTTTATGCTGTCTTATCATCTGGGTATCATGGTTTTATCTTTTACCGAAATATATTGGAGTCGAAGTCTAGATCTTCAATGATACTATACATACGTGTACATATTGCATACGACCTCAATAAGTGATCAACAATCACATGTCCAAACAAAATAAGTGATAATATATCACAGCTTTTTTGCGGGAGTCAAGTTCGCCTCTTTGTCTATACGTTGGTACTCACCTGTTCACGAACTTGCTCCTCTGCCCTCATGCATCTGAAAATCAAGTTCCTCATCAATAAGTGATTCTATCACATAGGGCTTATTTTCAATAAAAAATAAGTGAGTTTCTCACATCTTTTATACGGTCAAACAGATGATAAGCGGTATACTCACTGGTAAGATGAACTCTCGTGTATACCTTGATACGGGAATGTGTCGTGAGTGGATGAACACCGACAAGTAAGTATAATTCATATCGTAAATCGTATCTCCTAATTATGATTACATTTGATAAGTTTGAGCTTATGTGGATAACAATACCGATAATTGTGGTAGGATACATATCTAAAGCTTTAAACAGAAATCATAAACCGTTTTGACAAAGACCGTAAGCTGGTAATGATTCTCTTACCTTGAAACTCGCAAAAAAAATTGCTTTTGTACAGTGTCTTTATGCTTATTATTGCTTCTCGTTAATTTACCGCATTTTTAAATTTTGTTTTAGTGTAATTTGTAAAGTTCGTTTTTATTAGCTAATGTTGTAACTCGAAGTTTTCTGCCGAAAAGCCCGAAACCGACTAGTTGGTGATTTCACTACTTCATAAAATGTCCTTTTGCATTTGGTAAATCAAACACAAAGCAAAATCAGTTCAATTTTGACAAAATTGTTTCAAATTCAAACATTTGTGTTTTTTTGTTGACTGGTCAACGAAGACTTCTTAAGGTCTTCGACGAACTTCCTTGGTCGACGAAGATTAAATCTTCGTCGAGATCTGAAATGGGCTAATTCACTTTGGCCCAACAACCAATCTTCATCGAGCCCAACCAATCTTCATCGCATCTCAATCTTCGTCAGGGGGTCCAGGTATAAAAGAAGGACCCTGTGCATTATTGGTTTCACTTTTTCAAAACCCACTGCTGAAAACCGTCACCGACTCAAAAACCTCTGCTTAAACTTTTGTTTACTTTAACAAATCAAAGGTACCAAAATACACCAAAATCATGATAGAATCTTGTATAACTCTCTGTTTGTATCCGATGACTATGGAACCCGTTTGAGACTTTTTTATTATATCATACTGTTATCTGCTCATGTCTTTCTTTTCTTTTTGCATATAAAAGTAGAAATGTTAGATTGCGGTAGATTGTATGTTTATATTGCTTATTATTTGTTCATGATTCTATCTGGGTTTCTAACAGAGTATACAGGATGTTGATTTTGATTTTGAAAGTGGTGTGGTAAAAAGGATGTTTAGGTTTTGGGAAAATGGTGTTTTTAAAGTGATATTTAAATACTCATGGTGTTTACATCTTAATGTTGGTCATTTGATTGTGGTTTGCTGTTTTGTTTGTTTGATTGAATCAACTGGGATTAAACATGTTTCGGCGAACAATCCTTATGACGAAACCCCTAAATTGATGACGAACCCTAATTGACGAACCTTCTTGACGAACCTTCTTGTTCGACGAAGATTCAATCTTCGTCGAGATCTTTGACCTGGGAATCTTTGTCAAGATAAGGAACAGAAGGATCCAATCTTCATCATTAAAAAGGAACTTCGTCACAAGGAGCATTCTTCGTCACTCAACACTTAGAAAAATTCCAGTTTTGTCAAATATGTAACCTTTATACAGTATGTACGTCTATACACGATTAATGTTTACAATGTACATTAAATGTGTATACATGTATGTATCCAATATGTGTTATGTATTTTTGTCTTATTGCGGGTATTTGTCAAATACAGAATGGCTCCGAAAGCACAAAAACGCAAGCCGGCCACCAAGAAAACTAACAAAACGGAAGAAGAAATCATGTCCGAACCTCGACACAATATGGTAGCGTTCTTAGATCCTGAAGGAAAGCTTGATGATTACAAGGAAATTACTCAATGGCTACGGGAATCAAGGATAAACAAAGCCGTTACATTCTCAACACCGATGTACAAGTCGTTGATTAAGGCCTCCTGGGAAACGGCTAATATCATAGAAGTCGACAGAAAGGAGCTGATTCGAGGGCAGGTTAATCAATTGAACGTAGATGTGTCTCCGAAAATTTTAAACTCTGTTTTGGAACTTCAAGATGATGCAAGCGCTCCAGATACTATTCTGATCATTGCACGCGTGGCTGTCTACTTAGAATGAAGTGCACTGGAGATATCTTTGCAGGGCAGATCAACAAAGCTGGATTGCCACTACGATACAAGTTCTTGTTGCATGTTCTTATTCAATGTATAAGCAAAAGCCATGCTGGATATGATATGGCTGGGAATGATCTCGTCGGATTGATGGTCGCGTTAGTTTTAAACAAGCCGTTCAACATTTCAAAGTTCATCTTCGCAAACATGAAAGAAAACTTAAGAAGAACACGATCTCGTACTTCAGGCAACAAATTTTGGATGTATGCAAGATTTATGCAGATGATTATGAATGTTCAACATCCAGGGCTTCCAAAGGCAGATAATGATATTCTCAAGATTGACGCTATGTTAGAACAGTCTCTACGGATATTCAAATGTTTTTCTGCAAAGAGATACGCAGAATCTGATCCTCCAAGGAATATGTTTAGAGCCTTAGCGAACACAGAGAACGTCGCTCCTGCAAATGACAAATGGCGTCACGACGAAAGTCAGTCAGATGACGAAGAACCAAAGTTGAAAAAGATGATGGAAGATAAGTTTGGTCACAAGAAGTTGGATTCTTCTGAAAGCAATAGTGACAGTGATGATGAAGGTGGTGATGGTGGAGATGCTGGTGCTACAGCAGCTAGTGCACCTGGTACTACTAGTGCATCTGCTACCGGTACAACTGGTGCTAGTTCAGCTGGAGGTAATACAGAGAGTCTTGAGTCTGACGATAATCAGCCAGAGCCAGGATATGAGTTCTATCTTGATGATCGTGGTGTAAGGCAGTTGAGAAGGATTAGACAGGAGGAGGATGCTGATTATGTTCCGTCTGATACTGAGGGTGAACATTTAAAGAAAAAGGCAGTTGCTGCTCGAAGAAAGAAAAAGAGCAGGAAGTATATTGGTGCTTCCTCTGTATAGCCACCTATGTCAGAACAAGAAGCTGTTCACGAAGCAGAAATGAATCCAAACTTTGGACTCACTGTCAAAGAAGCTGTTGCTATAATATCGTCTCCTCCAAGATCAGCTGAACCACCTCCTGTGGTTACTTCAGCTACTGAAACGCCAATTGATCCTGTGGTTACTTCAGCTACTGAAACGCAAATTGTCACTCCACAAACGGAACCTGCGTTCACAATGGCATCCACCATTCTGCAACTACATCTCAGCAGACATCAGAACACCGACAAAGAAAATTCTCTGAAATGCAGCCAGATGAAAATGTAGATTTCTTAATTTCTCAATTGCAAGCTGCTACAGGTCAGGTTAATAGGCAATCGGAGTTCATGAATGCTACAACAAGCGATGTGATAAAGCAACAGTTGTAGATGAATACGCTAAAGTCCACTGTTCAGCGTCAACAAGCTGAGATTAGACGCCAACAAGCTGAGATTGAACTACTTAAAGCTGAGAATGCACATTTGAAGGATGCTGATGAAGAAAGGGAACGTCAATTACAGCAGATGCGAGCTGCTGATAACAATTGTGGTATTGAGATGAATCATTTGAAAGAAAGAAGCTCTGTTGTTCAAAGGTTGGCCGAAGCTCTTAAAGCAAAGCATGATGATATGAAATAATGGTATAACATTCGAAATACCAAGATAACAGATGGGGTCAAGAAAATCACTGATGGTTTCGAGATCGTCAGAAAGTGTGTTAACCTTTTGTGGGCTGACCGATGCAAACAACAGGAAACCTTGAAGAAACGTGATCGTGATTCTGAAGATCCGGGTAACCCTGACCCTTCCGCAACATCTGAACAACCACCAACCACTGCATCGGCTCAAATTGTTGCTTTCGAGCCTCCACAGATTGAATCTACACAAGGAACCTCCGGTGGCGATGTAGAAGAAATACAACAGCTAGAGAGAAGCTCTTAGGTTGAAGGCTCCTTGGCTGGTACATCCTCTGTTCTTAGCTCTGCTGACTTTGCTTTACAGGTTGTACATCCTGTATCTGGAAAAATTCTGGAAGAAGGAGAGTTTGTTGCTGAACTCTCGAATGAGCAGTTGCTAGCATTGAATGAAATGAAAGCAATCGATGATGCTGATATTGACAATATTCCAAGTGAACCTGAAACTGCAGACATAGAAAATATTGAAGAGATCGTTTTTGAAGGCGAAACAAGGAAGTCGACTTATGTACGTGAAGATGGAACAGAGTTCAATCCATTTGATGAAGACTGGTTGAAAGATCATTCGGAAGATATCGACGAAAAGCTAAAGAATCGTGATTCTACAGATGATGCAACCGACTCATTCACAGAATGGAGAAAACAGTTCCTTTCTAAGGTTTCAAAGCCTACGCCTTCTAAAACTCAAGTCGATTACTTGAGTTTAAATAAAGAAAAACCTCGTGGAAGAATACTCAGTTGGATGTTCATAAAGGAAATCCACTGCATGGCGATTATACGTGAACATGGAATCCAGTATTTCAGATCGCTTTTGAGTATTCTATCTCTTTCGTTCTATGATGTGGCAACATTAACAAAATTGGAGCTGATCAATCGTTCAAAATATGAAGGAGCAACTTTGTTTGCTCGTAAGTTGAAGATAAATCAGAGGATAGGGTGGAAAGACGAGTTCTACAAACCACAATTTCTGATGTATCAGCATATAAAGTTTACTTTGGATACGTCAACCAACACGGCAAGATACAAGCTCGTTTATCAGCCGGTGAAGGTCTTGGACAAGATCCCTCTGATGCCGATGAAGCAGAACTTCCTGGAGAATATGGCATTGTGGTGCTATGACTCCGAAACCTACGAAGCAATTATTGTGTTTAAAGATCAAGAAAACTTCCGCATGTTAGATCCGACGTGGATAGTGAATATGTCTGCGGCCTACATCAACAAGTTATTTCGACATGATATCTTTTATGAAGACAAGGACGCGCACCAAGCATTATTATCTCAACGCGTCGCTTGTTTCTGTTATTACCGTGGTATTCATGCCGGAAGCACCTGGTCGGAAAAGCACTGAAGACTCAAAGATTGAAGACCAAGTAACAGACAAGGGGGAGTTTGTTGGTGCATTTATGTGTCTGTAACTTTATCTTGTTTACGTTGTATGTTATGGTCTTTTGTTATCGAGTCTGTAAGTTCCGTCAAGTCTACCTAGTTGGATATCCTCCTATCTTACTTGGTATGACGCTTTGTCTCTGTATTTGTAATGTATGTTAAGCATATGCTAGTGTGCATAATGTTTACATATAGTTAGTCTTGTCTTATGTCTTCTTTGTAACTTAGTGATATGTTCTGTCCCTGTTTGATGTTTGACGAAGAGTCAATCTTCGTCAAACCTTTGCTTGGCGAACCTTAATGTTTTTCGTGGTTTATGTGTGGCGAAGGTTCAATCTTCATCACACCTAAAGCTTCGTCAATCAAGGTTAGTCCCATGACAGTATATATTGCTTGGTGTGTTCAACAATTTAGGTATGAGAGCATAGAGAAAACTACTGAGAGTTTATCGTTCAAGCATTGTGTGTATATTTGATGTTGTTCTCGTCCTTTTAATCTAAAGTGAATCTTTGGTTATCTGTTGTGTTGCTCGCATTACTTTGTTTGGTTTGCACCGTCACGTGGATTCCACACTCGTGACCGTGTTTGTGATAAACCGGGATTAGGTTTCGTAATAGATCCTCTGTGAAAAACGGACCTACAATGTTGCAACTCTATTGGATCGTTATTATTCTTGGGACATTAATAGTATTGACAAACTTAAGTCTTGGGCCGAATTTAAAGGTTGTTACTACAAGTTAGTGGGCCAAGAATTTTAAGTATTGGGTACGAGTTCGAGAGCGCGCCAAACCAGATTGGGATGATTAGGCATGATGAAAACTACTTATTTTGAAAAATGTGGGGTAGTCACAATTACCGGTGCAGACATCAAATTTGGTGACTTGACTATTATGGGCCAAAAACGTTATATTTATTTCCGCACGAGAAATTTATTTTGTTACCGGTGTTCGTAAATGCTCGAAAGCATTTTGTTGATTGTCATATTCTCGCATTTGGTAATGATATAAGGAACCTGGAGAGCCAAGACTAGTCCTAACGAGTTCACAAAGTCGAAGAGTTATGCCTATGATGGAAGTTTTCAGATTAGGTGTTAGCAGAACTTTGGGGGGATACAAGTCGGATCCTACGGGGCCAGGGGACTTTGTTTATCAAGCAAAGAAGAAAGTAGCTTTTGTGATCTTTCGAAAAACCGAGAATATTTGAAAAATTCTGCTTTGTGGAGAGAATCTGTTCAGTGAAGTTGACGACAGTTCCGCTCCGAGGAGGGAATTTGTTAAGGTTTAGAGATTTCACCAAGGAAATGGGGGGATAAACATTTTCATATGTTTTGGAATTTCTTCGGTAAATTTCTAAACACAATCACAGGTGGTAAAATTTGTGATTTTCTGGTGAAATCAAAGGGTCTACGTGGAATGTTTTGCACAAACATATATTTGAGGATTTTAATTAATTCTCCAGCCGGCGTGAAGGGTTTTGCACGGAAACATACAGGTCTTTAAAGTCGACAGAAGTTTAAAAACGTTGTTCACTGAAGACCTGGGGAATCTTTATGAGAGCTGATAGCTCAAGGCTGGCGAGTGTAGATTCCGACTCTATCATATGCCGGTTAGTTTTTTTTTTGGATCGAAAGGATCAAAGCAATGATACCTTGTGGAGGGAGATTGCTGAAACTTAATGCGGATGAAGTCACAGTTGAGGGGGAATTTGCAGGTTTCGGTTTTGGGTTTTGGGTTTGATGTTTTCTTTGGTATTTTACAGGGATCTCAGTGTAATTCAATTCGTTGAGTTTACAAACGATGTACTTGGTCAAGCTGACATCTTGAGTAACGATGCTGAAGATCCGTAGTGCATTACGTGGTCGACTTCACAAAGGCGAAACAATGAGATCTGGATGTAGTTCAACTAAGCGTGCTAGTTGAGCTTGCAAATGATATACTAGCTCTAGCTGACTTCCTGAGTGTTGATGCTGATGATCAAAGTGCATTACTTGGTCGATTCCGCAAAGATGGTTTACAAAAGACAGTTCACCAGAAAACTCTACCAATGTAGTATGCTTTGAATTAAATAGAGTTTTTATGACAAGATCAAGACTTGATGCAGTTTTTTAAAGAATGGAACCCTTATCAAATGCCGGTTGGAGTATTGGAAGATTAGCGGAAGAGCTATCAATTTTGCCTTGCGAGGACATTGCACAACACCCAACATGGATATGCGTACTTTGAGGGGGAAATATAATACGAGAAGATTCAAGGGTTTGGTATTGCTATGAAGACTCAAGTCAAGATTCTACTTACCTTGATCTGATATCAGTCAAGGGGGGATCTGTTAACACAGGGAAGCTAACATTAACAAATACTTGACTGAAGATCGATTGTAGTTGCATTTTCAACATTCGATAGCAACGGACAAGGGGGAATTTGTTGGTGTAGTTTTTGTGTCCGATGCTGTTCGAATAGATTAGATTACATTTTATGCTGATTATGTAATAGTTAGTGAAACGATCAAACGAACGTGTATAGACCCGCTCGTTTGAAGTGGTCAAACGAAAGGGTTATTTGTTTGACCGTGTGCGTTTGCAAGTGACCTTCCACATGAAGGTGGATTTTCATGTGAAGGTGGTGTGGCTATAAATACCACCCTTAGGTCATTTGCAAGCTTTAAGGTTTTAGATTTGGGCTCCGATCACCACTTGGTCTCTCCCGGATGTATGCTCCTTTGTTATATTTTAGATAGCGTATTATTGTGCCGATTTGTAAAGTTATGCTCCCAAATTTATACAATAAAGTTGTTTATCCGTCTCTAATCTTCCGTCTTTGAACCTAATCACACACTAATCACGGCTTTTGATCCGAAATACGCTCCTACAACATGCGTGTAGGTCCCGTAATCTGAGGATCGATAACGAACCAAATCACTTGTTTATAGCAAACACGGTTACGTGTGCGGAATCCACGTAACTATGCCAAATCAAACATGTAAAACAATAACGACACGGTATAATCAATGATACACACTCGATTGATTAAACGGGATGAGAACCGATTACAAACTGATACAAACACAGTTTAACAGAATTTTGACAGAGTTTCTTTACTGTTATGCTCTCATCTAGTTTCTAAGTGAAACCAGATGTGTTTATATAGTCCCTGGGCCCAATCAGTCGACGAAACACAAGGTGTCTCGGCGAAACAGAATATGGGCCAAACATTGGGCTTGAAACAGCCCATTACACGACGAATCAAGTGTGATTCGTCATGACTGTCGGCGAAACAGACATAATGGACATTGGTCTGTTTCGTCATGATGTGTTCGACGAAACAGATCTGTTTCGTCGAGGTCTGCAACCGTTGTGGTTGTTTCTGCAAACAGACAGCAACAACAGCAACATATAAACAACTTATAATGACCATTCTACCCTTTGTATGCAACATGCATTGTTGGAATAGCATTACATATTAAACGGAGACAAACAAGTCAGACACAAGTGGATAGGAGGATATCCGACTTGGTCGACATCAAATACATACTCGATAATTAATAAAAGACCGTACAAAATACATCGTTAAACAAGACTAGTTACAGACACTAAAAATGCATCAACAAACTCCCCCTTGTCTGTTACTCGTCTTCGGTCTTCTAATCTTCCATCTCAGTGTTGTTCGGACCATGAACTGCCCGAATGTATTCCCCGGTAGTAGCAAAAACACGCTACACGCTGAAACTTCAAAGCTTGACGTGCGTCCTGATCTTCATAGAAAATATCATGACGATATAATCTGCTGATGTCAGCCTCGGACATGTTGACGATCCACATCGGATCCAACATCCGGTAATTTGCACGACCATCTCTAAACACAATCACGGCTTCATGAGTATCCGAGTCGTAGCACCATAATGCCATGTCTTCAAGAAAATCCTGCTGCATAGGCATCAATGGGATTTTATCTACGACCCTCGGAGGCTGGTACACAAGCTTGTATCTGCAAGTGTTGGTGTCAGGATCAAGAGTAAACTTGATCGGTTGATAGATGGGAAATTGTGGCTTGTATGATTCATCCTCCCAGCCCGACTTCTTGTTTACTTTAATCAGTCGCTCAAATAAAGTAGCGCCATCGTAGTTTGAACGATTGATAAGCTTAAGCCTCGTCAACGCAGCAACATCATAAAATGGCAAAGAAAGAATGCTCAGCAGTGAGTTGAAATACAGGATTCCGTATTCACGTTTGATTGCAACACAGTGAATATCTCTAACAAACATCCAGCATAGAATTCTTCCACTTGGCTTTGCCTTTTCAAATTGCAAGTAGTCAACTTGAGCTTTTTCAGGCACAGGCTTGGAGACTTTAGATAGAAATTGTTTTCGCCATTCAGAGAATGCATCTGTGGCCTTTTCAGACGCATTACGATTCCTTAAGTGCTCGTCTATGTCATCAATATTTTCCTTCATCCAATCTTCATCAAACGAAGCGAATTCAGTACCATCATTTCGAACATACGTTGATTTTGTTGCTTCGCCTTCAAACACAATCTCATCAATATCTTCAACATTAGTTGTATCAGTCTCAGTCGACATTTTATCTATCTCAGCATCATCAATTTCTCTCATAGACTGTAGAACAATCAATTGCTCCTGAGAAAGATCTTCTATTAACTCTCCTTCTTCAAGCAACTCTCCCGTAAATGGATGAATAGCTTGTAAAGCAATATCAGCACTGCTTACGACAGAAGAAGTACCTGCGATCTGTTGAACTTTTCCAGTAGAAGTTCCCTGAGATGATTCAACCACTGGTGGTTGAACTTCAACTATTTCTGAAGATGTAACTGCTGGCTGCTTCTGTGATGTACCTGAAGTGTCAGGATTCCCTTGGTCCTCAGTATCATCATCCTTTTTCTTCAGTACTTCTTGTTGTTTACAATGTTAATCCCACAGAACAGCCATCCTTCTCTCTTTCTCTTCATCAACAGCCTTCAAACGAGCATTTTCAGCTTTAAGCAACTCAATCTCAGCTTGTTGTCTCTCTATCATCGTTTGCTGTTGACCAACGGTTGACTTCAAGTTGTTAATTTCCACCGATTGTTTAAGTTGATCATGCTTTGTGAGATTAATGAAATGAGATTGCCTCTGAACACGATCAGCAGCTGCTTCAAGTGTAGAGAATAGGTATCTTATCTTTTCGTCTTCAGAAAATCCGGAAAATACCCTATGACGTTCAGAACTGATCTCCGAAGTGGTTGCTCTGATTGCAGAAGCCATAGTTCTTTGAGGAACTGCCTGAGGGGTAACAGCTGGAATTTCAGCAGCTGAAGTAACTACAGGAGTTTCTGCAGTTGATGTAACTACAGTAGGAGTTTCTTGCACAGGCTCCTGAGGTACAGATTGTACAGGCTCCTGAGGTACAGATGAAGACTCTTGAGGCACAGATTTCCGAGTATAAGTACTCAAATATCTCCTAGATTTCTTCTTTTGAATTTCAACAGCTTTCTCAGCTCTCCTTTTTGTTCTTCTTTCACCTTCAGGATCCTCTGGAACGTATGCTGGATCATCTTCAGTTCTAATCTTTCTATATCTTCTCACTCCACGTATATCGATATACATTTCGTATCCAGGCTCGACTATATGATCACTAGAGCTAGAATCAGATTCATCATCGCCACTTGCTGAAGAACTACTAGCTGATGTACCACCAGCTGCACCCTTGCTCGATGAACCAACAGCACCAGTATCACCACCATTATCACTTTCACCACTACTGTCATCACTATCACTCCCAGACTCATCTGAATCAACCGGATCAGGACCAAATTTCTCGATCCTTAGCCTTTCCAACTCAGGCTCTTCGTTGTCAGATTGGCTGTCATCATGACGCCATTTATCATTTGCTGGAGCAACATAATCAGGATTTGCTAGCGCGCCAATCAGCTTCCTTGGAGGAACGCTTTCTTTGTATCGTTTGGCAGCAAGATTCTTGATTAACCTTAAGGAGTTGAAATTCATAGCTTCGATCTTCAGAATATCATTGTCAGCCTTCGGAAGGTTCGGATGTTGAACATTCATAACCATTTGAAGAAAACACGGGTACATCCAAAACTTGTTCCCGGTTGTTCTACTTCCTGTCCTTGTCATATTTTCTTTCATGTTGCTGAAAATATACTTTGAGATGCTAAACGGTTTGTTTAACACCAAAGCAACCATGAAACCAACGAGATCATCTCCAGCCATATCATATCCAGACCGTCTATTGCTGAGACACTGAATAAGAATACGCAATAAAAACTTGTAGCGTAATGGAAGATCACCTTTGTTGATTTGTTTGACGAAAATGTCTCCTTTACACTTCATGCTTAGTAAACAGCCTCGCGTACACATAATCGGAACAGAATCTGGAGCATCCGGACTATCTTGTAATTGAAGAACTTCATTCAATATCTCCGGAGTGATAACGACATACAGATCATTCACACGACCTCTTATAATATCCTTTCCATCGATTTGGACGACGCTTGCAGAATCCCAGAAAGCTTTAATCAGTGATTTGTAGACGGGCGTCGAGAATGTAATAGCATAATTAATACGTGACTCCCTGATCCACTTCGTGATATCTTTAAATTCTGTGAGCTTGTCATCAGGATCCAGATATGCAACTTGATTATGACGCTTCTCTGACATAATCTCCTCTTCAGTTTTGTTTTCTTTCTTTATCGCCTTCTTGCGTTTTCCTTCTTTTGGTGCCTTCGGTGCCATCTGTACATGAAAATGTCCAAAATAAGTCATTTTAGATATAACATGTGTAATATACTTGTATATATACAGGTTATAGCATCAAATGATCATCAAACAAAAAATTTTAATGTTTCTGTGAACAAACAGCAGAAACAGAAAACTGCTAAGGCATGTACGACGAAACAGAAGATTAACGACGAAACAGAAGGGTGTGCGACGAAACAGAGGGTTGACCATTGACCAGTTTGATTCGTCGACGTTTTGATTCGTCGAGTCTGTTTCATTCCATTTCTGATTCGTCGTCTCTGATTCGTCGTCTGTTTCGCCGGAATTAGGGTTTATGTGATTCGTCGATTTGAGGGGTTTTTCTGTTTCGTCGTTTTGGGTTTAAAGAAGGATCAGTTTTAACAAACAAAACCATTCAATCTTATTTTTATACCCAAACCAACTGATAACACCCATAAATGATTTCCAATCAAAAACCCTTTTGAAAACAGTCGAAAACTTCAACTATCAAAAACCCCTGTTTTGTTCTATGAAACCCAAACCTAAAAACAAACATCAATCAATGTAAAATAACCTAAATCAAACAGTTCTTGATACAAATCATAACAAGCACAAGTTCAGATTAATAAAACAGCAAGTAAGATCAGTTTCCGAGGGTTTCGAACAAAAACATTCGGTTCAAAATGTTCGGAATGTGAACCGGAATGTTTTACTACCTTTGATTTTTGTAAGATTTTGATGAAAATCGGATGATTTGAGTGATTGAGAGGGTGACCGTAGGTATGGGGGTTTGAGTGTTTGAAGAAGATGAATAGTTTGATGTTTTGAAAAAGTGAACAACTGGGACCCTTATATCACCGCCTTATCTCGACGAATCAGACAAAATGACGAAACAGAAATTTGGGCCCGGCGAAACAGAGACTTGGGCTTGGACTTGGGCCAAACAAATAAGCCCACGACGAAACTGATTTGGGCTTATTGTGTTCCGTCAATGTTTTGACGAAACAGATTTGATTCGCCGATGATGGTCTGATTCGTCGACCATTGGTCTGATTCGTCGACCATTCTTTTGTTTCGCCAACATGTTTTTCAAAAACACAGAGGCATGTAAGATTTTGCAGTCAGAACAGATTATGATTAAAATGAACACATTTCCATTCTGTTTGAGTTTTCAAATGCAGGAACGTTTTTATGAAGAAGGTTTCAGGCTTCCGGTAGAAAACACCAAGCAACAACTTCGGCTTAATAAAAAACGAACTTTACACAAATATACTAAAAACAAATTTAAAGCACGGTAAACTGCAAGAAATTGCGGAAAAACTGTGAAAAACACTAAACAACTGTACAAGTGCAATCTTTTTGCGAATTTCAAGGACAAGGGATCATTCCAGCTTACGGTCTTAGTCAACATGATTTTGATTTCTGTTTACAGCTCGGGATAAGTATACTACCTCGATTATCGGTATTGTTTTCCACATAAGCTGAAACTGATCAGACGTAATCATAATTAAGAGATACGATTAACGGTAAGGATTATACTTACTGGTCGATGTAAATCCACTCACGACAAATTCCCGTATCAAGGTATGCACGAGAGTTCATCTTACCGGTGAGTATACTGTTTATCATCTGTTTGACCGTATAAAAATGTGAGAAACTCACTTATTTTGATTGAAAACAAGCCCTATGTGATAGAATCACTTATTGATGAGGAACTTGATTTTCAGATGCATGAGGGCACATGAGCAAGTCCGTGAACAGGTCAGTACTTTCGTACAGCAGAGAGACGAACTTGACTCCCGCAAAGAATCTGTGATAAATTATCACTTATTTTGTTTGGACATGTGATTGTTGATCACTTATTGAGGTCGAATGCAGTATGTACACGTATGTATAGTATCATGGAAGATCTTAGACTTCGTCTCCGTTATTTTTACGGTTTGATACAACCATGATACCCAGATGATAAGCAGCATAAAGACCGAATATTTCAGATCTCGGCAATCTCTCAAACGAGATTTCGGTACTAAGACCATATGCAATGAATGGTTCCCACCTGACTTGAAGTCTGTTAGGTTTGTATCATCCTGCACATTTTAGTCTGATTGAGAGCCCACCGATACATCGTTAGTAGAGATACTTATCATTTTTCTTTTTGTTTTTCATTTTGAGCACATTGACCGACCACACCAGTGAACATCATCATTTTCCTTTATCCAAGAAACTCATTTTTGGTTTTCTATTGTTTTTGAATTTTTGAATTTTCAAAAAATAAAGACAGAAAGTAAACGACATATTTTTGGATTTTGAAATTTTGCAATGTTTTTGTATTTTCTTGAAATTTCTCCCCCTAAAATGCTCAAAGTTTACGAAAACTAAAATCTTTTTGAATTTTCAGAGTTTATAAAGAAAATATTTACAAAAACGATCAGCCAAAGAAGTTTACTCGGGTATCACCTTAATGCCATTGACCAAAAGTAGATAATCAAAACGTGATTTATCAAAAGCTTTTGTAAACAGGTCGGCACGTTGGTGATCAGTGGGGACACGAACGACATCGATTAATCTCTTGTTAAAACAATCACGTATGAAGTGATATTTAATGTCGATGTGTTTGGTCTTGGAATGCTGCACAGGATTTCTAGTGATCTGTAAGGCAGCATTATTATCAACAAAAATATGAGTAGATAGGAATTCTAAACCGTAGTCGCGCATTTGTTGTTGTATCCAAAGAACTTGGGAGCAACAACTCGAGGCAGCAATGTATTCTGCTTCACATGTTGATGTAGCAACACACGTTTGCTTCTTGCACTGCCACGTGACCAGGCGATTTCCTAAGAACTGACATCCTGCTGTTGTCGATTTGCCATCAATTTTGCAACCACCAAAATCAGAATCACTGTATGCAATTAATTCAAAACTATCATCCTTAGGGTACCAAAGACCAAGGTCCGGGCATCCCTTCAAATAGCGAAAAATCCTTTTGATAGCTGACAGATGAGAGGCCTTCGGGTTTGCTTGATATCTTGCAAGCAGGCATGTTGGATACATTATGTCAGGCCTCGATGCGGTGAGATACATGAGAGATCCGATCATGGCGCGATAGTATGAGGAGTTGATGCTTTCACCCTTCAAATCCGGAGTAATCCCGTGATTCTGCGGAAGTGGGGTACCAATGGGCGTTGCATCTGACATTTGGAATCGGCTCAAAATGTCACCAACATATTTAGTCTGATGGATGAATATCCCAGACTCTGTTTGTTGAACTTGTAGGCCCAAGAAGAAATTCATCTCCCCCATTGCGCTCATTTCGAACTTTTCCTGCATAACACGTTCGAATTGCCTGCACAAAGATTCATTAGTAGAACCAAATATTATATCATCAACGTATACCTGCACCAGCAGAAGATCTCCATCTTGATCCTTGATAAAGAGTGTGCAATCAATAAGACCTCGTCGAAATCCATTCTCCAGAAGATAGTTGGATAAGGTTGCATACCAAGCCTTAGGTGCTTGATGTAAACCATAAAGAGCTTTGTTGAGCAACCAAACCCGATCGGGGTGAATAGGATCTTCAAAACCTGGAGGTTGTTCGACGTGCACCTCTTCTTGAACTATACCATGAAGAAAAGCACTTTTGACGTCCATCTGGTAAACTTTGAATCCTTTGAAAGAAGCATAAGCTAAGAAGATCCGAATAGCTTCCAGACGTGCAACGGGTGCATAAACTTCATTGTAGTCAATGCCTTCTATCTGGCGAAAACCCTGAACAACCAGTCTCGCCTTGTTGCGAATAACAATTCCACGGTCGTCCTTCTTGCATTTGTAAACCCATCGTGTGCCAATTTTCTTGTAATTATCCGGCTTTTCAACAAGCTTCCAAACACCAAGCTTTTGAAATTGTTGCAGTTCGTCCTGCATGGCTTCAACCCAAGAATTATCTTTTAAAGCTTCCTTCCAAGACTTTGGTTCTTCTTATGACACGTAGCACGCAAAGGACCAATCGTTTTGAAGACCAGATTCTCTAATGGCTGAATATAAACTAGCACTCCGGTTATTTCTTAGCTGATTACGTGTCTGCACACCGCTGTGGACATCTCCTATAATGTTCTGCTGTGGATGGGTATTGTGAATCCTCAATTCAGGATTTTCAGGAACACTAGTATTAATACCCAAATTGTTAAGATTAAGATCAGCAACCAACTCCGCACCGGGAATATGAGTGGAAGTGGATGCATTTCCTTCAGCAGTATCATCATTCTGCACTTGAGGTGTTTCTAAAGAAGTGCCATGAACAGGAACAACCGGGGCAGAAGTGCCTTCAGTCGCATCAAGATGTTCATCATCTTCCGATGATTCACTAGCATCTTCAAATACCTCATTTTGAACAGTATTGTTAACTGAATTAGAACCTTGTGGGTTAACAATAATTGGTCTTACCAAAGATGAGCCAGCAGCGTTGTCACTATCAAATAACATTTGAACAGCTGCAGATTCTTCATCAAAGGTAGGCAGATTAAAGGAGTCGAATATCCCATCGTAATCGAACATCCAAGGATCACCCGGAGATCTAACAGGATTTGTGTACCTTTGAACCCTTACTTCATTCCAAAGCTCAATCTTTTTGGTGGTCAGATTCCATACACGAAAATTAGGAGTTGCATATCCAAGGAAGAAACCTTCGATAGCTTTTGCGCCAAACTTTCCATCTGGGTCAATCATGGTACATGGACCGCCAAAGGGTTCAAGGAAAGATAGATCCGGTTTCCTTTTCTGTAGAAGTTCGAAACAAGTTTTGCCATGCCTCTTAACTGTAAGAACTCTATTCAATGTGTAGCATGCAGTCGACACAGCTTCTGCCCAGAATTGAACAGGAAGCTCCGACTCTACTAACATAGTTCTTGCAGTCTCAATAATCGTGCGATTCTTCCTCTCAGCGACACCGTTTTGTTGTGGAGTATAGCGAGAACTGTATTCATGAAGAATGCCTTTAGAAGTACAGAACTCATCCATCACACGGTTCTTGAATTCAGTTCCATTGTCGCTTCGGATCCTTTTCACTTTCAAAGTGTATAAATTCTCCAACATTGTGAGAAGATCCTTGAGGATTCCAGGAGTATCACTCTTGTGTGCCATGAAAGCTACCCAAGAAAATCTAGAATAATCATCAGTAACAACCCGACAATAAGCATCCCCGAAAGTTGTCTTGTGCTTCATAGGTCCAAAGAGGTCCATATGAAGACGTTAGAGAGGCATGCTAACAGAGTTGATTTTCTTCAGAGGGTGAGACTTCTTTGTTTGTTTCCCTTTCTGGCATGAAACACAGATATCTTGTAGATGAAAACTTCTCACAGGCACACCAATCACTAGGTTATTTTTCACCAAATGGTTCATTTTCCTCAAGTGAATGTGCCCCATTATTCTGTGCCAAGAAATAGACTCCTTCTCTGTGGCCTTTGAGACAAAACATGTTACTTGCGCAGATGACGTAATAGCTTGGCTCATGTCAAGAATATAAAGATCATTAATTCTTGGAGCCGATAATAGAATCCATTCTTCAGGAATCTTGAATCCAGGTTTAAGCACATAACAACCGGCATCATCAAAATGCACGGTGAACTTTTTATCGCAGATTTGCGACACACTGAGAAGATTATGATCAAGTTGACGAACATAATTAATCTTTTCAAAACATACCACACCATTTGAGATCATTCCTTCTCCGGTGATATATCCGCCTTTGTCTCCTGCGAACGCGACATAGCCTCCTCTAATATTTCTCACATCATATAGAAGCCGTAAGTCGCCCGTCATGTGCCTGGATGCCCCACTATCAACAATCCAATGACTACTGATAGTTCCTCCTGGAACACCCTGCACATTTCATCCAATGATTAGTTAAGGATGGGGACCCAAGCCATAGTGGTCTTGGGTCGTCCCTGAGCATCACGAATAGTGATCTTGATCTGTTGATGATTTTCCAAACTAACAACTCCCCCTGAACCTTCACCCTTCCTAGGTTTCCAAGTTTGTTTTTGTTTACCAGATTGAGTTTTGAAAACAGATTTTGAAACTTCTGGTTTTAAAGGTGAACTTGGTTCCCTTGGAACAGATTTGACCTTAGATTTTAAAGCCTTTTCTATTTTCTTCACATTTTGATGTCGTTGTTTCGTTTGCTGTTCTTTAACCGTTCTTTTATCATGTTTTAACGAAACAGTACGACATTGAGGGTGAATCATTTCAGGTGGTGCTTTCTCAACAAATTTATCTCTTGGAGTGTTTACACAATCTTTGATGATGTGCCCAAACTCTCCACATTTAAAACACGTTCTCCTCTCAACAAACTTAGGAGAACCAGATCGACGCTCATATGTCAAACCTGTAGAACCTGAGGTACTTGCCTTTCCATCACACCCGTTTGAATGTTGAGTGTAATTATTTTGACTGTTACGCTTTAAAATCTTGACTTTTTGTACAAAATCAGTGTTTGATTTGTTAGCAAAAATCTCAATTTTATCAGTACCCTCAGATGCCACAAATCTGACATCATTATTTTTCTTTTGATTACGAGCTCCATTTGTTTCAAACTTTGATTTAGAAACATTTGGTCTTTGAGCTCGTTGAAATGGTTGTTTACCCTTAGAAGCAAAAGGTTGTTGCTTTGTTGGGAAGTTTTGATTTCCAAATTTCTTTTTGATTTCAGCTTTAGGAATTGGATCACATTGAGTCACAATAACTCCCGGGATCGTCTTTCCCAAAAACTTACTTGTGTTATTTTCAAAAACGTTATCAATCAATGATGGATTGACATTTTTAATTGGAAAATCATTATCTGAGTAGATTTTAGAATCACCAACCAAAGTATACAACATCTTGTTACTCTTAACAGTAGACACAGGTTTCTTGTCATTTATGACAGGATTAATCACATTTTTGGCAACTTGTTGCACAACAGGAATAGGAGGATCACAAAGAATATGATTCTCAATTGGAATTTCTATTCCCTTTTTCTTATCAAGTGATTCATCCTGGTCATTTGCATCTATTTCATCATCAGATGAATCATAATCCTCAACAATTGGAAGACTTTGACTCATTGATGTTGAAGTTTCTGTTTCAACATATGAGGTTCCCAAGGAATTGTTCGGTTTGAACCCTAATCCAGCAGTAAATTCCTCATAATTAAGAGGCACACTGGGTTCAAAACGAGGCATATCCTCTTCATCAGGTGGTCGAGCATAGTTGTGTCTCAAAGGGGGCGGACATTTCTTATACCCAACACCACTCCTGTTTTTCTTCAGTTGTTGAACATCAATTATGTGATCGAGCACAAATCGGGAGTTAGAATAACTCTCCAATTTTTGCTTGATCGCATCGTGCTCGCATTTTGCAATGGCTAAATCCTTTTTGGTTTCCTCAACGAGATTTATGTACTTGTTAATACTAACTTGTTTGTGATAAACAACTTTAGTAGTTTCGGAAACACTTTTCTTCAAATTTTCAATTAAAGATTTAAAATCTTTTTCGTTTCTTGTTAAAGCCATATTTGCCTCTTTGCACTTAGCCATTTCAACAACTAAACTTTGATTGTGACCATGAATTTTGTCACTTTCAAGTTTCATTCTTTCACATTCAAGTCTCATATAATCACAGTCTCTACATATGATAAGAGTTTCAGGTGTTACCTGGCTAGAAGAGGCTGAAACATTTGCCATAAAGGCAGTTTGAAAAGAAAAAGATCCGTCTTCAGAGAAGAACTTCTCCATTTCCTTAGATGCTATCCCAGCCTTCTTGATAAGAACAGATTTCTGAGACTTCAATTCCTCTGCTTCATTCAACAAGTCATCAATAGAAGTCGCTTCTTCTTTCACATCTCCCGAAATAGAACTTTCTTCATCCGAACTCCCGGTATAACCCGAACTGTCGTCACTTTCAGAAAATTCTTCTTTATGAACGTGCTTGATGTGATTGATGATCTTTGCATAGCAAGCTGTTCCTCCTCCTTCATTATCACCTCCCCCTAATTGTAAAGACCAATTACACCCTTCATCTGTTTGAACAGTCAATGCATGAGTGTTGTTAGATGGTCCAGACTGGTCCTGGCTGGTAGTATTATTCACAGCTACTATCCCTTTTCCACGATTTTCTTGAGTGCCTTGATCTGCATTTGAAGTACTTGTCTGATTTCTGAACGGGTTCTGATTGCCTTGCTTGGCTGGTCGGGTGCACTCACGTTTGAAGTGACCCTTTTCGCCACAATTAAAACATGTAACCGCTTCTTTATCAAACCCGTACTTCGTTTCCTTCTTACTTTCCAAAGAACTTCTTCCTGTTCGACTCATGAAATCCCTTGCCCTTCTAACTGCACTTGCAAACGCCCACTTTATATCCATCAACTCCATTTCATCACGGTCGATTTGTTGATAATCTTCGTGGGTCATACTGATGTTCCCAATTTGACCTGCTACCAAACCACAGTATGCACTGACCATTGTATTAATGAGTTCCGAATGCTCCTTTGCAACTTCAATGCTAACTTTTGAGAGGTTCGAGGTATCAACTTTGATAGTATTCGTGTTTTGAGGTGGAGGATTGTTGGTATAATGTACTTGTTGTGGTGGTTGTGCTTTAGATTTGGACATCGATTGTGAAAGATAAGCACCTAAATCAAACTCTGGTTGAGTAGTAGTAACTTGAGGTTGAGGTTGAGATTTAGATTTGGACATCGATTGTGAAAGATAAGCACCTAAATCAAACTCTGGTTGAGTTGATGAGTTTGTGTTGGAAACAAACGCCGTTTGAAGCTTAGGTTGCTGAACAAAACTAGAACTAGCTGAAGGAGCAAAACCAGGCAAATACATTTCTGTATTTTGAGGAGCTCCAATCCTTTTAGCTTTCCGATTTTCCTCTTCACTCTTGTGCTCCAACTTCTGAACGAATCCATAGATAGTGACATTTTCCCCATCCAGAGCACCCGTATGTTTTAGAAGTTCAATGAAAGGACTCCACACAGGAGGTAAAGCATCAGCTAAACGTGCAATCATTTCCATATGAGATGTAGCAACCTTATAAGAACTCATTTCACTGATCAAATGATAGAAACGAGAAGTCATATCATTTAGGGTTTCATTTTCCAAAGATTGAAACGATTCAAATTCTTTCTTCAAAAGATCATGGCGTATTTTTCTAGAAGCTGCATTTCCTTCTCCTCTTGTTTCCAATGCATCCCATAAAGCTTTTGTGCTCTTACTATAAGAAAATTGATGATAGAGGTCTTTATGAAGAGCTTGTGTTAGAAAAGCAAACGCCTTCTTCTCTAATTCATAGGCTTTCTTGTCTTCTTCAAGCATATTAGAAATACCAGCGGCAGTTGATCCTGCTGCTTCTAGTTCCGGGCTACATTCAGTAGTGAAACACGTCCAAAGTTCAACGTTTTGCCCTTGAATGTATGTGTGAAAACGACCCTTCCAAGATGGATAGTCGTTCATATGATTTAGCTTTGGCGGGCGATTGTTGCTTCCCGTCTCACTTTCACTGAGCAATAGATTTTGAATGTTTTGGTTTTGATTAGAAACCATTGCCCATTGATTTGCATTTACTGCTTGTTGTTTTTGAGGCAATTGGTTCATTAAATCGGCAAGCGAAGGCTGATTTTTAGTTGGTTGTGATTCCGAACTCCAATCCCACGGACCTTTGTTACTCATATTTGGTATATGTATGATAGTACCTGCACACACACTTGAAAACACAAGGTTAGAATGGTTTTGCAACGCCTCTGTGTAAAACAGATCTGTTCTCGACGAAACAGATTTCACGAAATAGGTTTGTTTCGTCTAAATGAATGATGACGAAACAGACTTGTTTCGTTTGAAGATATTTTGACGAAATAGACTTGTTTCGTCGAAGATATTTTGACGAAATAGACTTGTTTCGTCGAAGATATTTTTGACGAAATAGACTTGTTTCGTCGAAGATATTTTTGACGAAATAGACTTGTTTCGTCGAAGATATTTTTGACGAAACACTTGTGATTCGTCGACTATTTGTTTCGTCGAAACTGAGTGTCAGACAGCTGGTTTAGATATTTAAAATATCTTACTGACTCAAAGTGACAGTTTTTCAACTCAAACCACGTTTTAAGTTACCAACTTAGTTAGAGTTCCAAAGCACTTTGTCACCAAAGTCCACTTAATGTATTATATTAGATAAACACTTTGGTTCTTGCAATTTAAAGATCAAAAGCACAACTATGATAAGAACAATATGATGATATGAAGAACACACTCAAGAACAATGAGTTTTCTGGTCACCGATAATTTTTGAAACACGAAAATGCACAAGACTTTCACTCAAAACCCGGTTTAAAGCATAAGCAATCAATCTAATAAGGTTTTTGATAAAACTCTTAGCAAATAACAATCAAACAACAGATTTTATGAATATTTTTCCAGAAATATAATTTTTCAAGAACAAATTTTCAGAAAAACACACACAAAAACTTGATAAAAACCGAACAATGTTTGATTTTAAACAAGGATTAGAGCCAAACGCTCTGATACCAATTGTAGGTCCCGTAATCTGAGGATCGATAACGAACCAAATCACTTGTTTATAGCAAACACGGTTACGTGTGCGGAATCCACGTAACTATGCCAAATCAAACATGTAAAACAATAACGACACGGTATAATCAATGATACACACTCGATTGATTAAACGGGATGAGAACTGATTACAAACTGATACAAACACAGTTTAACAGAATTTTGACAGAGTTTCTTTACTGTTATGCTCTCATCTAGTTTCTAAGTGAAACCAGATGTGTTTATATAGTCCCTGGGCCCAATCAGTCGACGAAACACAAGGTGTCTCGGCGAAACAGAATATGGGCCAAACATTGGGCTTGAAACAGCCCATTACACGACGAATCAAGTGTGATTCGTCATGACTGTCGGCGAAACAGACATAATGGACATTGGTCTGTTTCGTCATGATGTGTTCGACGAAACAGATATGTTTCGTCGAGGTCTGCAACTGTTGTGGTTGTTTCTGCAAACAGACAGCAACAACAGCAACATATAAACAACTTATAATGACCATTCTACCCTTTGTATGCAACATGCATTGTTGGAATAGCATTACATATTAAACGGAGACAAACAAGTCAGACACAAGTGGATAGGAGGATATCCGACTTGGTCGACATCAAATACATACTCGATAATTAATAAAAGACCGTACAAAATACATCGTTAAACAAGACTAGTTACAGACAATAAAAATGCATCAACAATGCGACTTATTTAATTAACCGGTCTCCTACGCGTGCATTGGTGGGAGCTACTCCGTATGAAAAATACAAAGGTAAACAACTTAATTTAGAACATGATAAAGTTTTTGGTTGTATAGCTTTTGCAAAAGTTAAAACGGATATTCAAAATCTCGATGATCGGTCCGATATTTTGATGCATCTTGGAAGCGAACCCGGGTCAAAATGGTACAGTTTATATGATCCAAGAACTCGACAAATTATGGAAAATAGAGACGTGGAATTTGATGAAACAAGGGGGTGGAAGTGGAATAAAAGTGCTGAAAATCATACCGGAAGTGAAACCGAACCGGGTTATTTTACCATTTACTGGGGTAGTGTGATTGATACTGGCTTTAGGTCGATAAATTCAAGCCCAATGATGTCAGAAACAGCTCAGAGCAGCCCAGAATCAGATCAGAACAGCCTAGAATCAGCTCAGTGCAGCCCAGAATCAGCTCAGAACAGCCCATAAACTAACCAGAACAGCCCAGAAACTAACCAGAGCAGCTCAGAAACTGTCCAGAGCAGCCAAGAAGATGAATTTCAGGTAAAGCGTTCCACTCGTCAATCTATTTTACCTATTAAATATAGCAACTACGAATTAAATACGTGCGAATTGCTTTTAATTGAAGACGAACCGGCTAATTTTGGCTAAGTAAAATTAAAGGGGGAATGGGTTAAAGCAATGCGAGAAGAAATTAATTTGATTGAACGAAACCATACATGGAAACTTGTGGATTTACCAAAAGGCATTAAACGAATAGGTTTAAAGTGGGGTTTCAAAATAAAAAAAGAGTGCAGATGGAACAATTAATAAATACAAAGCAAGATTTGTAGCAAAAGGGTACGTGCAGAGACAGGGTATTGATTTTGATGAAGTTTTTCCACCGGTTGCGCGAATCGAGACGATCCGGTTTCTTATTTCTCTTGCAGCCGTGGAGGGTTTACAAATACACCATCTAGATGTGAAAACGGCGTTTTTAAATGGTGATTTGGAGGAAGATGTTTATGTACTTCAACCGGAAGGATTCGTTAAACAGAAAGAAAGTCACAAAGTTTACAAGCTTTTCAAGGCGTTGTACGGGTTAAGACAAGCACCTCGGGCTTGGAATATTAAGCTGGATTCAATCTTGAAGGCATTAAAATTCCATCGGTGTACTAAAGAACAGACCATGTATCGAAAGATTGTGGGTAATTCTTTATTAATCTTATCCGTCTATGTTGATGACTTATTCGTTATAGGTTCAAGTTTGTCTATTATTAATGAGTTCAAGAAAGAAATGGCGAAACGCTTCGATATGTCTGATCTTGGAAAATTAAGTTATTATTTGGTTATCGAAGTTTCACAAGGCGCGAATGAAATTAAAATTAAACAGGAAGCATATGCCTGGAAGATTTTAAAGGAAGCGAGGATGCATGAGTGTAATTTGGTTCTTGTTCCAATAGACCCGAATTTAAAGTTATCAATAGCCGAAGATGAAGCCGAAGTTGAAGCAACCAATTATCGAAAAATAGTTGGGTGTTTGCGTTATTTACTTCAGACACGTCCGAATCTCACTTATTCAGTTGGCTTAGTTAGTCGGTACATGCAAAGTCCAAGACAGAGTTATGCGGTAGCTATTAAACAAATACTCCGATATTTGAAGGGAACCGCGAGCTACGGGATTACTTATCCGAGAAAAGCTAAAGGTGTGTTATGTGGCTATAGTGATAGCAGTCACAACATTGATGATAATGATGGTCGGAGTACAACGAGACACGTGTTTTATTATGGTTCTGCACCAATTATTTGGTGTTCGCAGAAACAGAGTACAGTGGCATTATCATCATGTGAAGCTGAATACATGGCAGCTAGTTCAACAGCTTGTCAGGCTATTTGGTTACGAGAATTGATAAGTGAAGTTATTGGAAGACAACCGTAGAAAGTGATGTTAAAAGTAGATAATACTTCAGCGATTGCTTTAGTAAAAAATCCGGTGATCCATAATCGAAGCAAGCATATAAAATACCGATTTCACTTTATTTGGGAGTGTGATGAAAACAACGAACTGGTCGTTGAGAATGTATCTTGCAGCGAGCAAAGAGCGGATATACTGACGAAGGCATTGGTGAAAATCAAGTTCAAGGAGATGCGGGATCTACTTGGCGTTGAAGACCTCCCGTATACGACTCAGAAATTCAAGGGGTGAATGTTGGGAGTTTCGAGTCTTGAGCCGAACCGTGGCCTTGTGCGTGAAGGAGCGGCTAGAAGATTAACTTAGTTTATAAGTTATTAATTAAATATTTTAGTTAATTAGTGGATTGTTATCTAAGTATCCTATACATGTTGGGTTAGGATGTGTATTAGATAAATATCATGTAATTAATTAATAGGCGTTCTAGTTTTAGTCTAAGGCATTTAGGTTAGCTATATTTACCAATCTAATTGGTAGGGATTGTAATTTTCAAGGTTTTGAGTTAAGTTTCCTTGATAATAAACATTGGGTGTTAGCCAATTACTGTTCATAACTTCCTGTTAACAACTAATCTGGTACCAATTCTCTTTACTTGTTTCTTTGTGGGAGAAGATAGGGATCTGACTGAAACGATATTAAAAACCTGTGATTGCCACTACGATACAAGTTCTTCCTGCACGTTCTTATTCAATGTATAAGCAAAAGCTGTGCTGGATATGATATGGCTGGGAATGATCTCGTCGGATTGATGGCCGCGTTAGTTTTAAACAAGCCGTTCAGCATTTCAAACTTCATCTTCGCAAACATGAAAGAAAACTTAAGAAGAACAGGATCTCGTACTTCAGGCAACAAATTTTGGACGTATCCGAGATTTACGCAGATGATTATAGTTGTTCAACATCCAGGGCTTCCAAAGGCAGATAACGACATTCTCAAGATTGACGCTATGTTAGAACAGTCTCTACGGATATTCAAAGGTTTTTCTGCAAAGAGATACACAGAATCTGATCCTCCAAGGAATATGTTTGGAGCCTTAGCGAACACAGAGTACGTCGCTCTTGCAAATGACAAATGGCGTCAAGACAAAAGTCAGTCAGATGACGAAGAACCAAAGTTGAAAAAGATGATGGAAGATAAGTTTGGTCACAAGAAGTTGGATTCTTCTGAAAGCAATAGTGATAGTGATGATGAAGGTGGTGATGGTGGAGATGCTGGTGCTACAGCAGCTAGTGCACCTGGTACTACTAGTGCATCTGCTACCGGTACAACTGGTGCTAGTTCAGCTGGAGGTAATACAGAGAGTCCTGAGTCTGACGATAATCAGCCAGAGCCAGGATATGAGTTCTATCTTTATGATCGTGGTGTAAGGCAATTGAGAAGGATTAGACAGGAGGAGGATGCTGATTATGTTCCGTCTGATACTGAGGGTGAACGTTTAAAGAAAAAGGCAGTTGCTGCTCGAAGAAAGAAAAAGAGCAGGAAGTGTATTGGTGCTTCCTCTGTATAGCCACCTATATCAAAACAAGAAGCTGTTCACGAAGCAGAAATGAATCCAAACTTTTGACTCACTATCTAAGAAGCTGTTGCTATAATATCGTATCCTCCAAGATCAGCTGAACCACCTCCTGTGGTTACTTCAGCTACTGAAACGCCAATTGATCCTGTGGTTACTTCAGCTATTGGAACGCAAATTGTCACTCCACAAACGGAACCTGCGCGCACAATGGCATCCACCATTCAGCAACTACATCTCAGCAGACATCAGAATGCCGACAAAGAAAATTCTCTGAAATGCAGCCAGATGAAAAGGTAGATTTCTTATTTTCTCAATTGCAAGCTGCTACTAGGGATGGGCTTTTTTTCCCAAATACCCGTACTCGTACCCGTACCGTACCCGTACCTGTACCTGTACCCGTACCGATTTTAGGTATTTGGTACATGTATCGGTACCCAGTTTTATTGATTTTGGTATTCGGTACTTTCGGTATTGGTACGGGTACGGGTAAAAACGGGTACTGGTACCAAATTCTATGTATACCTTTAAAAGTTTTTTTTGTATTATGTTTTATTTCACATTGTGGTATTTATAGTGTACTCGTATTGATTTTACCTATTGGTACCCGAATCGTATTGGTACTCGTACCAATTTTACCTATTTGGTACTCGTACTATATTGGTACTCATGTCAATTTTACCTATTTAGTACTCGTACAAGTGCTCAAAAAGTAAATAAAAACAAAATGGTACCAAGCGGGTACTGTACCGAAAATACCCGTACCGTACCTATGTATTTGGTACGGTATTTGGTACCTAGTTTTGTTCAAATTCGGTACCGGTATTTTTGGTACTGGTACGGGTATAGGTACGGGTACTGTACCAATCCCATCCCTAGCTGCTACAGGTCAGGTTAATAGGCAATTGGAGTTCATGAATGCTACAAGAAGCGATGTGATAAAGCAACAGTTGGAGATGAATATGCTAAAGTCCACTGTTCAGCGTCAACAAGCTGAGATTAGGCGCCAACAAGCTGAGATTGAACTACTTAAAGCTGAGAATGCACGTTTGAAGGATGCTGATGAAGAAAGGGAACGTCAATTACAGCAGATGCGAGCTGCTGATAACAATCGTGGTATTGAGATGAATCATTTGATAGAAAGAAGCTCTGCTGTTCAAAGGTTGGCCGAAGCTCTTAAAGCAAAGCATGATGATATGAAAGAATGGTATAACATTCGAAATACCAAGATAACAGATGGGGTTAAGAAAATCACTGATGGTTTCGAGATCGTCAGAAAGCGTGTTAACCTTTTGTGGGCTGACCGATGCAAACAACAGGAAACCTTGAAGAAATGTGATCGTGATTCTGAAGATCCGGGTAACCCTGACCCTTCCGCAACATCTGAACAACCACTAGCCACTGCATCTGCTCAAATTGTTGCTTTCGAGCCTCCACAGATTGAATCTACAGAAGGAACCTCCGGTGGGGATGTAGAAGAAATACAACAGCTAGAGAGAAGCTCTTACGTTGAAGGCTCCTTGGCTGGTACATCCTCTATTCTTAGCTCTGCTGACTTTGCTTTACAGGTTGTACATCCTGTATCTAGAGAAATTCTGGAAGAAGGAGAGTTTGTTGCTGAACTCTCGAATGAGCAGTTGCTAGCATTGAATGAAATGAAAGCAGTCGATGATGCTGATATTGATAATATTCCAAGTGAACCTGAAACTGCAGACATAGAAAATATTGAAGAAATCGTTTTTGAAGGCGAAACTAGGAAGTCGACTTATGTACGTGAAGATGGAACAGAGTTCAATCCGTTTGATGAAGACTGGTTGAAAGATCAATCGGAAGATATCGACGAAAAGCTAAAGAATCGTGATTCAACAGATGATGCAACCGACTCATTCACAGAATGGAGAAAACAGTTCCTTTCTAAGGTTTCAAAGCCTACACCTTCTGAAACTCAAGTCGATTACTTTAGTTTAAATAAAGAAAAATCTCGTGGAAGAATACTCAGTTGGATGTTCATAAAGGAAATCCACTGCATGGCGATTATACGTGAACATGGAATCCAGTATTTCAGATCGCTTTTGTGTATTCTATCTCTTCCGTTCTATGATGTGGCAACATTAACAAAGTTGGAGCTGATCAATCGTTCAAAATATGAAGGAGCAACTTTGTTTGCTCGTAAGTTGAAGATAAATTGGAGGATAGGGTGGAAAGACGAGTTATACAAACCACAATTTCTGATGTATCAGCAGATAAAGTTTTCTTTGGATACGTCAACCAACACGACAAGATACAAGCTCGTTTATCAGCTGGTGAAGGTCTTGGACAAGATCCCTCTGATGCCGATGAAGTAGAACTTCCTAGAGAATATGGCATTGTGGTGCTATTACTCCGAAACCCACGAAGCGGTTATTGTGTTTAAAGATCAAGAAAACTTCCGCATATTAGATCCGACGTGGATAGTGAATATGTCTGCGGCCGACATCAACAAGTTATTTCGACATGATATCTTTTATGAAGACAAGGACGCGTACCAAGCATTATTATTTCAACGCGTCGCTTGTTTCTGTTATTACCGTGGTATTCATGCAGGAAGCACCTCGTCGGAAAAGCACTGAAGACTCAAAGATCGAAGACCAAGTAACAGACAAGGGGGAGTTTGCTGGTGCACTTATGTGTCTGTAACTTTAACTTGTTTACGTTGTATGTTACGGTCTTTTGTTATCGAGTCTGTAAGTTCTGTCAAGTCTACCTAGTTGGATATCCTCCTATCTTACTTGGTATGACGTTTTGTCTCTGTAATTGTAATGTGTGTTAAGCATATGCTAGTGTGCATAATGTTTACATATAGTTAGTCTTGTCTTTTGTCTTCTGTTGTAACTTAGTGATATGTTCTGTCCCTGTTTGATGTTTGACGAAGAGTCAATCTTCGTCAAACCTTTGCTTGGCGAACCTTAATGTTCGTCGTGGTTTATGTGTGGCAAAGGTTCAATCTTCATCACACCTAAAGCTTCGTCAATCAAGGTTCGTCCCATGACAGTATATATTGCTTGGTGTGTTCAACAGTTTAGGTATGAGAGCATAGAGAAAACTACTGAGAGTTTATCGTTCAAGCATTGTGTGTGTATTTTTAATGTTGTTCTCGTCCTTTTAATCTACAGTGAATCTTTGGTTATCTGTTGTGTTGCTCGCATTACTTTTTTTGGTTTGCACCGTCACGTGGATTCCACACTCGTTACCGTGTTTGTGATAAACCGGGATTAGGTTTCATAATAGATCCTCTGAGAAAAACGGACCTACAATGTTGCAACTCTATTGGATCGTTATTATTCTTGGGACATTAATAGTATTGATAAACTTAAGTCTTGGGCCGAATTTAAAGGTTGTTACTACAAGTTAGTGGGCCAAGAATTTTAAGTATTGGGTACGAGTTAGAGAGCGCGCCAAACCAGATTGGGATGATGAGGCATGATGAAAACTACTTATTTTGAAAACTGTGGGGTAGTCATAGTTACCGGTGCAGACGTCAATTTTGGTGACTTGACTATTATGGGCCAAAAACGTTATATTTATTTCCGCACGAGAAATTTATTTTGTTACCGGTGTTCGTAAATGCTCGAAAGCATTTTGTTGATTGTCATATTCTCGCATTTGGTAATGATTGAAGGAACCTGGAGAGCCAAGACCGGTCCTAACAAGTTCACAAAGTCGAAGAGTTATGCCTATGATGGAAGTTTTCAGATTAGGTGTTAGCAGAACTTTGGGGGGGGGGATAAAAGTCGGATCCTACGGGGCCAGGGGACTTTGTTTATCAAGCAAAGAAGAAAGTAGCTTTTGTGATCTTTCGAAAAACCTTAAATGCCATTGATGGTCTTTTATGGCCTAGGCTAAATATAATTGATATATATATATATATATATATATATATATATATATATATATATATATATATATATTTAAATAACATTCATTAAGAATGCTCACACTATATTAGCCTGTATGGTTTAATGATACCATGGTTAGTATAGATGGGTAGGATTTTAAGAATATGCGTAAACTAAGAGACGGGAACGCGGATTAGAAAGTCAAAAGACTCGGATTATGGGCCATGACTAAAAGACGATAAGATTTTGCAAACAGAAATTTTTGTTAATTACGTTCAACTATTTTAAAGTAAACGGGTCGAACGAATTTTGACGTTCATATTGACGAAGTTTCACTCAAACAAGTCAAACGAGATTAATAAAGAATAACGCTGGAAAATGAAAGTAAGCGCAAGCTGGATAATGAAAGCGCGGAATATTAATGAACCTATGTGATAGGTCGTAAAAGAGTATAGAAAGGAAAACGCAAACCAGTGAAACTGGAGTGTTAAAAAAACAATAAGATAAAGAACCCGGGTAACGGTTCGAAAGGAAATAGAGGCGTAAACTGAATAACGATAAGAGTGGGACAAACCGACGTGTAAATGACGGAAGAAGTCATAGAGTCGGAAGAATAATTCGAAGGAAAACAAATGTAGCCTTAGACTACGGTCAAGGTCAAATGAAATACAAAAGCGAAAATAAATGATTCTAAACATAAAAAGGGCACCTTGACACCCTATTTATATATACAGTTAAAAAAATCTAAATAAATAGCCTACGAGGCTAAGAGAAAGAACCTACGGGTCATATGGGTTAAGCGTGGGAAATAGTTATAATTCCCCGCATTAAATAATAATGGGAAGGAATAGATCATCGGAAGTAGCATTCCTAAAAATGAGAGAAAGAGGTAAGCCAAAGAGGAAACGTAAACTAAAAACTTAGTCTTTAGTCAAAAGCAACATTTTAACAAAACATAAGTGGTATGAGGTGGTTTAGAAAATCTTAAAAACACATAAAGCCGATGATGACGAAATAGTATAGCCGGGTGACGGGGTATGAAGTGAAGGCGACTAATTAGTCTAGCCAGTAAAACCATTCGAAGTCAAAATAAGAATAGGAATTATGTAAAGCGCTCATCAATATAAGATTAGCGTGAAGTAAAAAATATTGAAAGACTTAGTGACCGGGTGATCAAATGACAACTCGGTCAAATAGACAACAAGGATAAGAAATACATGATAAAAGTTACAGCCCATGAGGCCATACACATGAAAGACGCGCACATTAATACAAATGATCATTATAGACCGAAAAGAAGGAAAACCTTGAAAACAAAGCTAAGTTCGTTTGGTTTAATCAACGAACTACATAAAGAAGGTTTCGGGGACGAAACCTCTTTAAGGGGGGTAGACTTGTAACACCCCGAAAACGGGTTTGGTAATTAAACCCCGTTAATACTAAAGAGCGGGTAGAATACCGTTAGCAGAAAAGATTAACACGGAATTATTAGGATTCAAATAAATAAGCCTAATAATAAATAAAAAGAGAGCAAATGACTTGAGAAGACAAAGTTCATAAGGAGCCCGAGTTAACGGGACTTAAAATAAAACGGGTTTTTAACTTCTCGAACCTACTAAGTTAGCTAGGAATAATTAACCTAGTTAAGTAATATGAATTTAAATGATAAACTATGAGTTATAGCCCTATATGATCAAAAAAATGAAACATGAAGGACTAAAATGGCAAAGTGGGCAAACATGTTTTATTAAACATAATAATGAAACACAACACGCACACTCTAAGTGTGTGTGTGTGCGCAGGAACGACCAGGAGCCATGGGGGGTTCTTTCAAAACCCTAAAACTCATAGAATCCAACCAAATCGAAGGAGAATCAAGCTAAAATTTGAGGCTTTTAATAAATTAGTGATCACCAAGCCTAGGGGATCACAAGGTATGTCAAAATTCGTTGTTTGATTCTATTTAAAATTCTGGATGAACAATTATAATTCGAAATTAGTATTGCATGAATGTTGTTTGGATGAAATAGGAACATCGTAGTGTTTAGGAGTAAACCCTAAACAAGTATATATTGAAATCATGCTTAGCTCAAGTAAATTCAGATTTTTGTTGATGCTAAATTCATGTATGAGATGTTTTTAGGGTTTTGGTTGCTAAAAAATAGTGTTATGATGTCAAGAACATGCTTAAATTGAAAGCTGAATTCAAACGGCTCTTGATCAGAATTTACAGCCGACTTGTATTGGTTGTAACCTTGATAAAACATGATAAAAACATGTGTTTCTTGAGTCTAAATTGTAATTCCAGGAAATATCTTTAAAACCCCACTGGAATCGCATTTTTTCGACGAAAATTGAGCGTTTTATGAATTTTTCCGTATCAAGGGTTCAAGCTGCGTTTTCTGGCAGAATTTGTAGCCCATTAAGAATGTCATTACTCAATTTAGGAATTGAGTTATGATATCAAATTCTTCCTGTAGAAATTTTTAAGTTATTAAAAGAATCTCCAATTGGAATTTCGTCAATCGGATAAACGAGGAATTTTTAATGAATTTTTCCATAAGTTGCAGTCAGAAGTGACGAATCTGATTGCAGCTTAGTAAATGGACTTTTACGAGTTTTTGGTAAAGAGTTAGACCTTGAAACTTTAACACAAGGTCTAACCCTCCGAGAGGTACGCCACATAAAAAAATCATAATTTTTGAAGACTTGTAAACAGGTTAAACAGGTCACCAAAAGCAGCCTATTTTCAGTGATACGAAACTTGATTGTTGATGTTATAAATTATGCCCACAATGTTCATATGTTGAAATTATGAATCAAACGCGTAATTTCCTAGTTCGACTAATTACGTGCGATGTGGGGTAATACAAATTTTAATTATGAAGTCGATTTAGCTTATATGCACATATCATATAATTAAGGGTAGTTAACTTTTGAAGAGTTAAACTAAGCATGGACGGAGTCGAATAGTAGTTTTGACATAGAAAATACGTAACGTGGAATAGTCGTGGTTATAATGACTAATCTAACCACCTTGTGAATTATGATGATAGTTTGACTCTTGACAAGCTAGATGGAGGCTTGGGAATGAAGCGGGTCAAACGGATCAAGTACGCGGAAAAAGAGCATAACCGGATGCAAGGTAAGTAAAACTTACACCCTTTTGTAGGATATACATTTATTTATAAGTTATAATCACAACAAAGGTTATAATCGAAATACGTTTTCGACACAAATTGATATGGGTCGGAACAAATCAAAAGATGAAAACCATGTTTAACGGTAAAAAGGGTTGAAACGGTATTTTGGTCATGTGATGAAATATATAAAATGAGTTTTCGAATGGCTACTTTATAAGTAAGCCTAAACGAAGTAAAAAGTGAAAACGATGATTTAGTCACGTATAAATGGATAAAAGTTGAAGTATAAAACGACACCAAGTGGCATAAGCCATGTTGAGTTAAACGTGTAAGAAACGGATTTAAGAGACACAACTAAATGGTGAGAAATCCGAAATGAATTACTTAACGAATTGGTAAATAAATACCATTTATATATAAGCGCAAAATGTTTGGTCGTTTAGACCAAACGGGTCAAATGGCAATGTTTATACCATTTGACATATAACGACTAATAAGTGTTTGTCAAGTCTTATACTCGCAGGATAAAATGGCTTGCGAATTAGCGATGCTATGAATTAGTAAATCAATGAGACAAGGTATTAAAACGGGTCAAAATGTCGACCCGAGCCAGGTACGCATAAATAAGATTATAGTTAGACGAGCGATTTTGGTCAAATATTTATCGAAAGTCCTTCGTCGTTAAATGAGGGACTAAAATTGACCAAAACGCCTTTGACGGGTAAATCGGGAAAACGACCCATATGGGTTGATTAGGAAATTGCGTTTTGATTGGGGAATCATTAAACATGAATATAAGTTACAGGCATAAACATTTGTGGATCAAATGCCTAAAATGGGCCAGTTGCGTAAAATGACTGACCGAAGGGTAAATTTGGGTTAATAAGTAGATATGCTAAATATACCACAAAAGTAGTCATGGTGGAACCTAAGCATATATTTTAGATGTGGAATAACGATGTGTGAAAAGAAAAGAGTTAGTTTAGACTAAATAGCTTAAATTCCCCAAACGGGTCAAAAGTGTTAAAAAGGGATTTCAAGCCGAGAGCTTGAAATCTGAATTTTTGAAGTAGTTTAATATCAGGTATTGACTCCATGAGATGGAGAATTAAATTTCGAACGTGTAGGAAAAAGAATCGGGTAAAACGGATCTGTAGACTAAAAGTTATGGTCCTTGAAAGTTTGATTTTTGATAAATAAACATAGCTGGCAGAAGTGCAGGTCCCAGTTGCGGACTTGCTGGAAAACGACCTCCCCCGCGCCACGCAAAGGGGAACCATGGCCCGGGCGCTACACCGCGAAAGATTAAGAGAAGTCTGTCGCGTGGCGCGACAGACGTAAATCCGGAAATTTTATTTTCTTTTCAATTGTGTGATGTTAAAAGTTGGTTATACACACTTCTAATCTACCAAAACAAACTTTTATGTTGGTTTTGGATTTAGGTGATACTAGCAAGCTTTCGGATGCCGATCAAGCAATGGACAAGAACCGAACACACGCCCGAACAAAGCTTCCGCGTTAATTCAATATGTTTCTAGTTTTAAGTGAATTATGTTAAACACTTGATATTGTATTTTGAATATTATAAACATGTAAGTACGTCAAATTAGGAAGGTTTTTGTAAAGTCGCATTTTAGCTCTAAAATGCGTGTTACATTATTAAATTTTCTGATTAATAGACATGGATGTTAAAATTTTCCAAAAAGATTAAGTGACAGGTATTGTACGTAATTGGTTGGGAGCTCAGGGCGTTAATAAGGAATCTTGCAAGCTCTAAACGTCTAAAGTCTGTTGAACAGTGTTTAATTTTTCTGTTTTAAGATCCGCCTGTGGATCCATATACAACCGTTGTGTAATACTTTATTATACTTTCGAATTGGTTTATATTATTATTACTTTAGACTTCCGCTGTGCATTGAACTATGAATATTTGACTATGATGATATCAACTACGTCACGATACTCCCCACCGGGCCCACCGGTAATACGTGGAAATATCGGGGTGTGACAGTATGATTAGTTACTTGGTCATAATTAACCAGTCAAAGCCTATGGTATTCATGTATACGAAATCAATTTACATTCACTTGGTTCGCATATAAATTATAATGATACTGTGCATTTCAAGCAGTGATTCCCGAATAGCACATAACAGTTATATAAACTCATTCAAATCCACAGTTCTCATGTATGTTTCACAACAGTACATAACAGTTAAGCGTATTACTCATGACAACCAATTCATGTTTCCTTAGTCAATATTTCTATCCTTAACAAGCAGCAATAGGGTTTCGTCAACAAATCATTCATATTATTCAAGTTCTAACCACAGTCTGTTGTGAACTATCCTCTGTAGGTGACGAAACACTAGGTTGTTCGTCGATATGTAGGTGACGAAACACTAGGTTGTTCGTCGACAGGGGTACCCTCGTCACATTAACAGTTAATCATGCACACACAGAAACCCTAACTGCCATGACCATCTAAAGTAGTACAGTTACCTTTATACAATCAGCACCATTAATTCCTAATAACAAACTTATTTCAACCCAGTCATAACAATGATTATCAGGAACACACAGAAGTTATCGATACATTCATTATTCAAACCCTGGTCACGGCCGTTTACTATTAACATACAATCTCTCTAAGAACACTCTACAATAAACCCTTCAACAGATCCACTTGCACGATTAACTTTATTAAACCCTAATGAGTATGCTAACATATTTGCCAATTAACATGAACTGCACATTCAGATTTACCACACACAACCCAAATTCGCGTTACACCACAGTTATTCCTTGTATTGGATTAAGCCAAGATCCCTCCAACAACACAATACAATTAAACATCATAACTAGGGATTCGTTTAAAAGGAATGATACTAACCGGAGATGTTAAGATCGATAAGAAGAGAAGTCTCGGGGGAGGTAGGGACTGCCGTCGATAACAGGGAGGAGAGAAAGAAAGGTCTAGGGTTTGTTAATTGTAACTTAACGTACGGTTGTGTGTGAATACAAAAAGATATAAACGAGTCATGCTGGGCTTCACTTGGGCCACAAGCCCACACGGCGAATAAGGGCCCCGACAAAGAACCATTCTTCGTCGTGATGTTGATGACGAAACACCAATGTTTCGTCGAGTACGGTTGATGACGAAAAACCATCCTTCGTCGTGTGGAGGTGATGACGAAGGTTTAATGTTCGTCGGGTGAGGTTTGTGGGATTAAGCTTATAACCTTAGACATTTCAAAAGTTTCCAACACTAACCAAACAATAACACAGTAAATCAATCATATATCAAACGTGCACAATTACAATGCAAACAAATTATGAAAACACTGGTGTGAAACAAGTATCGTGTCGAGGAAAGACCTTGAAAGTTCGGGTTGTCACATCATCCCCAACTTGAAAGAAATTTCGTCCCGAAATTTGATAAGTAGCCCAACAGCGGCGAGATGTCAAATCAGGATGACTGTGGATTTTCCTCGGGTGCCACATCATCCCCAACTTGGAGGGGAATTTTGTCCCGAAATTCATTAGTTGCACAAGGATTAGATTGTTTCTTTGGGAAAAAGTGAGGATACTTGAGCTTCATCTGATCCTCGCATTCCCACATGAATTCCGGTCCACGTCTTGAGTTCCAACGAAGTCTCACAATTGGAATTCGGCTATGCTTACGAACTTTGACTTCCCGGTCCATAATTTCTATTGGTTCTTCGATAAACTGCAACTTGTCGTCAATTTTCAGCTCTTGAAATGGTGGTACAAGTGTTTCATCGGATAAACACTTCTTCAACTGTGAAACATGGAACACATCATGAACGTTACCCAACTCAGCAGGTAACTTGAGCTTGTATGCCACCTTACCGATTCGTACCAGAATTTTGAATGGCCCGACATAACGCGGATTAAGCTTGTCGCATTTCCCAAAACGTACCACACCCTTCCAGGGTGAGACTTTTTACATAACGTGATCGCCCACAGCAAACTCCAAAGGTTTCCTACGCTTGTTAGCGTAGCTTTTCTGATGGTCGCGCGCCGCCGCCATACGATTTCTGATTTGTACTATCTTCTCAGAAATTTCGAGCACAAGCTCCGAGCCTGTGATCCCAACAGAGAGGTGATCGACATTTCCATCCGTATAAAGCCTCGAACGGAGCTGCCTGGATACTGGTATGGTAATTATTATTGTAAGAAAACTCCACCAAGGGTAAGTGTCTCTCCCAACCTTTACCAAAATCGATAACACATGCTCGCAGCATGTCTTCCAATGTCTGGATGGTTCGCTCACTCTGACCATCCGTTTGAGGGTGATAGGCAGTGCTCATGTCGAGACGCCAAATGATTTGTGCATCACTTGCCACAAATCTGATATGAAACGCGGATCTCAATCAGAAATAATGGAGGTTGGCACTCCGTGCCTGGAAACCACTTCCTTTAGATAGATAGCAGCCAGCTGCAAGAACTTGTCAGTTTCCTTGATTGCGAGGAAGCGTGAAGATTTGGTGAGATGGTCAACGATCACCCAGATGGTATCATTTCCGTTTTGAGTTCTAGGTAGCCCAGTAACAAAATCCATGGAGATTTGTTCCCATTTCCACACAAGTATTTCTGGTTGCTGAAGTAGGCCTGAGGGTTTCTGATACTCCACCTTGACCTTTGAGCAAGTCAAACATTTACTTACATAACTCACGATGTGGGCCTTCATCTTCGGCAACCAGTACAAGACCTTAAGATCCTGATACATCTTATCCGAACCCGGATGAACTGAGTATCGAGACTTGTGCGCTTCATCCATCACAAGATCTCCAAGGTTACCATACAAGGGAATCCATATTCGATCCATGAAATAGTAGATGCCGTCAGATCTCTCTACGAGTCGCTTCTCCATGCCCCGTAAATACTCAGCTTCAATGTTCCCTCTTTCAACGCTTCGATTTGGGCAGAACGGATCTGATTTGGGAGGTTTGAGTGAATAGTGAGCTGCAACGCGCGAACACGTTTGGGTTTCATTTCCTTTTGACTAAGAGCATTAGCTACGACGTTAGCCTTACCTGGATGGTACTTGATTGCACAGTCGTAGTCGTTTAAGAGTTCTACCCAGCGACGTTGTCGCATATTCAATTCCTTCTGATCGAAAATATGCTGGAGGATCCTGTGATCGGTATAAATAGTGCATTTAGTACCGTACAAGTAATGCCTCCAGATTTGAGCGCAAACACCACGGCCCCCAACTCTAAGTCGTGAGTCGTGTAATTCTTTTCATGGACCTTCAACTGTCGAGAGGCATAAGCTATAACTTTCTCGCGTTGCATCAACACGCAACCGAGACCTTAAATAGAGGCATCACAATACACTACAAAATCTTCAGTACCCTCAGGTAGGGACAAAATCGGTTCACTGCAAAGCTTTTGCTTAAAAGCTGGAAAACATCCTCCTGTTTTGTTCCCCAGGAATACACGACACCTTTCTGTGTTAGAGCGGTGAGGGGTTGAGCGATCTTTGAAAAGCCCTCAATAAACCTTCGATAGTACCCAGCGAGGCCACCTCTTCGTTAACGATGTGGCAGAGGAAGTGTACTTCTCGAATCCAGAAGTCACACTTAGAAAATTTTGCGTAAAGCTACTCCTTCCTCAAGAGCTCCAAAATAAGACGCAGGTGTCGTTCGTGGTCCTCCTTGCTCTTAGAATAGATCAGAATGTCATCGGAAAAACACAATGACAAAATCGTCGAGATATGGTTTACATACGCGGTTCATGAGATCCATGAATACCGCTGGTGCGTTAGTTAACCCGAATGGCATAACCAGGAACTCATAATGGCCATACCACGTGCGAAAAGTTGTTTTTGGAACATCCTCTTCTAAGACTCTCATCTAATGATAGCCCAATCTTAGATCAATCTTCGAGTAGAAGCTCGACCCTTGCAACTGGTCGAACAGGTCGTCTATGCGAGGTAAAGGATAACTATTCTTGACCGTCACCTTGTTGATTTCGTGATAATCAATACACATGCGAAAGGATCTGTCCTTCTTCTTTACAAACAACACCGGGGCTCCCCAAGGCGAAGAACTGGGTCGGATAAACCCTTATCCAACAGTTATTGGAGTTGATTGGACAATTCTTGCAACTCTCCAGATGCAAGATGATAAGGTGCACGAGCAATCGGAGCTGCTCCTGGTGTAAGATCAATTTGGAATTCCACCTGACGATGTGGAGGTAAACCTGGAAGTTCCTCGGGGAAAACGTCAAGAAACTCCCGTACGACTGGTAAATCTTCGATTTTCCTCTCTTCAGGTCGAATATCAGTAACAAGCGCAAGAATAGCAGGGTAGCCCTTCCGTAAACACTTCTGAGCTTTCATAGATGAAATAATGTTAACGGTTGCACCACTTTGATGACCCTGAACGGTTAACGGTTCCCCACTGGGGAGAGGTATGCGCACAATCTTCTCCCTGCAAAGTATGTCTGCTCGATGTTTTGACAACCAATCAATACCTACAAATATATCAAAGCTACCAAGAGTGATGGGAAGAAGGTCAATGTCGAACAATTGACCTAGAAGATCAAGTTTACACCCTAAAAGTACATGTGTGGCTTCTATCGACTTTCCATCAGCCAATTCCACTACATGCTTGTTTACAAGAGGCGCAGGAGTCAACCCTAGCTGACGACTGAACCCCAAGGACACATAACTCCAGTCGGCACCAGAGTCAAATAGCACAGAAGCGATAATACCATTATAGAAAATGTACCGGTCACGACGTTGCCATCGTTCCTTGCATCGCCTGCTCCAATCGTAAATGCTCTCCCGCGAGTGCCATTCCCACTGTTATTTCCATTGTTATTTCCCCCATTGTTGTTCTGGCGATTACCCCCATTGTTATTTTTGGCATTCTGATTCAATTGCGGGCAATCCTTCTTGAAATTCCCTTCACTGCCGCACTGATAGCATCCCCTCTGATTACCCCGATTCTGCTTGGGTTGTTGCCTCTGTTGCTGTTGCTGAGGTTGTTGCTGTTGTTTCTTGGGATGTGGAGCTCTACAATCTTTCGACATATGACCCACTTTGTCACACCTTTGACATGCTTGGCTACACTGGCCATAGTGGTGGAAGCGACACTTATTGCACTTCAGCTGTTTTCCTGCGTAACCGGAAGTCTGGCTGTGGTTCTGATTCTGATTAACCAAAGACGATTGACTAAAGTTGCGGCTGTTGTTATCAGGCTTCTTTTGTGATTGATTCGAGTTCGTTGCCTTATCCGCGTCATTCCACTTACGCTAGTTATCAGTGGTAGTGGTAACCGTAGCAGTAGTAGTAGTAGCAGTAACACGGGGTGGTAGCGAGCCACGCTCCACCTCCAGATCAGTAATCTTGTGAGCCAATCTGATAATCCGGGGTAGGTCTTTGAGATTTGCTGCAGTGACTAATCCCTTGACTTGTGGTGCCAATCACTTAATGTAGAGCTTGATCCTGCGAGGTGGTGGTCGGGATAAATTAGGACACATGTTTGCCAGCTCGTGAGACCGTTTCATATAGGCCTCGATCTCAGATCCTTCCATCTTCAGGTTATAGTACTCGTTTTCCAACTTTTGAATTTCATCCCGAGGGCAGTACTCCTCCCGAATCAGCTCTTTGAAATCATCCCAAGTGGCCGCGTTTGCCATCTCGACGCCCAGCATCTGCACCTGAGCATTCCACCAAGTCAAAGCACCGTCCTCCAAGGTGCCAGAAGAAAACTTCACCCTGTCCCCCTCTGGACAGTTACACATAGCAAAAACGGATTCGGCTTTCTCGAACCAATGGAGCAGTCGCACGGGACCTTCAGCTCCACTGAAAGTTTGAGGCTTGCAATCCATGAACGTTTTGAACGTACACACAGGTGGATTATTCTGGTTTTGATTCGCTTGTAGACATAAGTACGAAAGAAAATACAGCGCACGGGTAAGAATTGGGTACGCGATACAAGAATAAGGAGTATTTGGCACATATCGTACCAGCTTGATAGGCTGCCAAGGCCTCTGCCACACGTGTGTTAATTAAGTTTGTCAACTCAGCCTGAGTCATTGCAATGTAACCACGCCCAGGGCCTCGTCCGCTCATGATTCTATATATGAAGAGGGAAAAAGTTAGGAGTCGAGATAAGGTAGGAGTCAAACCCCACGATGACTTCTACAGACCGCTAGTTTTACATTAAACAACAGAGCGGAACCCCTTTCACACTCGTTAAGCCTCACTGGGACTCACATGCACCCCATGTTATTATTATGTGTGCACCCATAATAATAAGGCAATTTGCATGCTTATCTCGGTGCCTCTTAACTTGCGCTAAAAGGTTCCCCACATTCAAATAGCAAAACGAAAGGCATTACAGGATTAAGAATCACAGGAGTCGAAGGGTAGTTTCACACTATCTAGCTTCATTAAAACATGTAGCACTAGTAATCTCATCAGGGTACCTAGTATGTAGTTTCATGCAAGTCGTGTGTGTGTAACTACTAAGCAAGTAATGTATAAAGTAAATAGAGGACGAACCTTGCAATCTGGAGCTGAGTGTCATGGTCGTTTTCGATATTGTTTGGTTATAGTCTGGTTTTATGAAAACGTTTTAAAACCTAGTTCACTATAACCAGTGGCTCTGATACCAAACTGTCACCCCCCCAAAAAATACCATAAGCGGAAAGCCCCGCGAGGAGTGTGACGTACCAAGATCCAGCCACCAATCACATTGAACCATAACATAGTATTAAATAAAAGTTTCCATTTATTTCATAAAGTAAATCCAAACACAATCTAAAACAAATTTGTTCAGCGGAAGCATAATGTAAATAGTTATTTCAAGTGTTTCAAAACAAGTGTGCAATAATCATTAAACTTGTATCCAAGAGCCACGAACCATGACCACTCCAGCATTCCCAGATAGCAAGTTCCAATCCATGAACCTAAGGACCTGCAAGCATGCAGAAAAGTGTATCAGACAACGCTGGTGAGTTCACAGTTTGCTTTAACCGTTTAATACCAAGTAGTGACTTATGATATGTTATGCTGATAATAACTCGATACCGCAGACGGCCCTTTTTGCCCTTCTCCAATGCTCTATCAAACATTGGTCATGACTTAAAGTTATTAGTTCACGCCCGTCATATCCAGGTACGTCGTGATGGTGCCAAACCTAATAGCGCTATTAACTAATAACCCCGTTGCCCTACAAGCAACTAACCCGGTAGTATGATGGGACTTAAGTAATAGAAAGTGAGTGTATTATCCAACATTAACGTTTACGGAAAACCGTTGCATATCCCTTGCAAGGATATGCGTTTGTGAAATCCGCCTCACATCCCCTACAAGGATGTGGGTATTTGCAAACTGCCTCATATCCCCTACAAGGATATGGGTTACGAAAATCTGTTTACAAGTTTTTTCAGTTCGATTGTTTCCACCGGACACATGCTTGATTTGAGAGAAGTGAACTCACCTTGGTTTGCTCGGTATGATTAGTTACTTGTTCACAATTAATCAGTCAAAGCCTATGGTATTCATGTATACGAAATTAGTTTACATTCACTTGGTTCGCATATAAATTATAATGATAGTGTGCATTTCAAGCAGTGATTCCCGAATAGCATATAACAGTTATATAAACTCATTCAAATCCACAGTTCACATGTATGTTTCACAACAGTACATAACAATTAAGCGTATTACTCATGACAACCAATTCATGTTTCCTCAGTCAATATTTCTCTCCTTAACAAGCAATAATAGGGTTTCATCAACAAATCATTCATATTATTCAACTTCTAACCACAGTCTGTTGCGAACTATCCTCTGGGCGGCGAAACTTCAAATGACGAAATATCAAGGTATTTCGTCGACATATGGGTGAAGAAACATCAAGTATTTCATCGACATGACGGGTGACGAAACACTAGGTTGTTCGTCGACATGTAGGTGACGAAACACTAGGTTGTTCGTCGACAGGGGTACCTTCGTCACATTAACAATTAATTATGCACACACAGAAATCCTAACTACCATGACCATCTAAAGTAGTACAGTTACCTTTATACAATCAGCACCATTAATTCCTAATCACAAACTGATTTCAACCCAGTCATAACAATGACTATTAGGAACACACAGAAGTTATCGATACATTCGTTATTCAAACCCTGGTCACGGCCGTTTACTATTAACATACAATCTCTCTAAGAACACTCTACAACAAACCCTTCAACAGATCCACTTGCACGATTAACTTTATTGAACCCTAATGAGTATGCTAACAAATTTGCCAATTAACATGACCTGTACATTCAGATTTACCACACACAACCCTAATTCGCGTTTACGCCACAGTTATTCCTTGTATTTGATTAAGCCAAGATCCCTCCAACAACACAATACAATTAAACATCATAACTTGGGATTCGTTTAAAAGGAATGATACTAACCGGAGATGTTAAGATCGATAAGAAGAGAAGTCTCGGGGGAGGTAGGGACTATCGTCGATAACAGGGAGGAGAGAAAGAAAGGTCTAGGGTTTGTTAATTGTAACTTCACGTACGGCTGTGTGCGAATACAAAAAGATATAAACGAGTCATGCTGGGCTTCACTTTGGCCGCAAGCCCACACGGCGAATAAAGGCCCCGACGAAGAACCATTCTTCGTCGTGATGTTGATGACGATTTCATCGAGTACGGGTGATGATGAAAAGCCATCCTTAGTCGTGTGGAGGTGATGACGAAGGTTTAATGTTCGTCGGGTGAGGTTTGGGGGATTAAGCTTATAACCTTAGACATTTCAAAAGTTTCCAACACTAACCAAACAATAACACAGTAAATCAATCATATATCAAACGTGCACAATTACAATGCAAACAAATTATGAAAACACCGGTGTGAAACAAGTATCGTGTCGAGGAAAGACCTTGAAAGTTCGGGTTGTCACAAAAGTGCTAATAACTGCTATATATTTTTTGAAATGTCTATTATATTTGATCTTTAATCTTCGTAACACATGGAGAAAATGAAAATAAAAACAAAATTAGAATTAAAAATAGAACACATGTTAGGATCTTGATATATCAACATGCAATTTCAAACATCATCCCTTAACCATCTCGACTGCTTCTTCATGTTCACCTTCATCATCCACAACAAAGTAGTCATTTCCCTCAATCAGCCTGAACATGTAAAACATCACCAAACAGAACACAGGGTTGGCTATTTCATCTGCTGCAGCACACACCCACTGCTGCTCATAAGCTTGTTGGAATTGATATTATTTGCCTTAGGGTTTTGAGATTGAAAGAGAATGAATGATCTTGTTCTTGATTAGATTGGTGAATACAATATGTGATATTACAGAAAATATATATATATATATATATATATATGTTATGATATGAATATCATAATCGTCGCTACCTATATGATAATATGTTACATAAATATAAAATAATACTAAGCATATATATATTATATCTAAACTAATATCGGATCTAACTTATAACTCTCCTTCTAATACCCTCCTGTAAGTTAGATCGGCCCAACATTCATTAAATTCTTTATCCGCATAAAATCTTTTGGCTGCAGCCGCAGGGCTTTAGTAAGTATGTCAGCCGCCTGTTCTTTTGTCGAGCATAAGCGAATTTCAACTTCATCATTCTTGAGTAGATCACGTATGAAATGGTACTTTACTCGTATGTGCTTGCTCTTTCCATGGTAAACTGGATCCTTGGCTAAGCATATGGTTGACTTGTTATCACAATGAATTGTCGGTGGACAATCCATATTCATTTGAAGATCATTGAAAATCCCCTTAAACCATAAAGCTTGACACCCTGCCATTGATAAAGCAATGTATTCAGCTTCCGTTGATGACAGTGCTACCACCTTTTGCTTCTTCGATTGCCATGCTATTGCACCCAATCCCAAATGAAATACATATCCAGATGTACTCTTGCTATCATCAATATCACCTGCATAATCACTATCACTATAACCTGTCAGTTTCCCTTTGCTTCCTTTTGAGTATACTATTCCATGATTCACCGTCCCTTTCACATATCTTAGAATTCTTTTTCCTGCTTCCCAGTGGCTTTTCTTAGGTCTTTCCATGAAATGACTTATCTTACTAACAGCAAACATAATATCTGGTCTAGTGTTCGTTAAATACATTAGACATCCAACTAGACTCCTGTACAGATTCTGATCTACATCTTCTTCTGGATCTTCCTTTGTTAATCGTAGTCCATATGTACAGCAAACATAAGGTCATCTACGTATAAGCAAATTATGAATCTTGTATTCTTGTAATGTTTTATGTACAGTGTGTGTTCATACACACATTTTCCATAGCCGTGTGATATGAAATACCCATCTATCCTACTATACCATGCCCTCGGGGCTTGTTCGCCTTCTTAAGATGACATACCTTATGTTCTTCTCACTTTTTGATATATCCTTCTGGTTGTTTTGTATAAACACTCTCATTTAGTTTTCCATTCAAGAAGGCAGTCTTTACGTCCATTTGATGTAAGTGCCATCTGAAGAGGGCTGCCAGTGCAAGCACAAGTCTTACAATGTCAAATCTAATCACGGGAGCGAACACATCTTGATAATCAATTGCATATTTCTGATTATACCCTTTCGCTACTAAATGTGCTTTATACTTGCTTATATTTCCATGTTCATCGTATTTAGTTTTGAATATCCACTTCACTCCAATAGGTTTTTGATCTTTTGGAGATTCTACTAATTCCCAGGTTTCATTTTTCTTTATCGATTCGATTTCTTTATCCATGGCTTCTTTCCACTTCATGTCTTTGCATGCTTCATCGTAGGTAGTAGGATCTGCATCCGCATAAAGGACAAAAAATGCAACACTGTTGTTGTACAATGCTTGACTTCTTTCATAAAGATCATCTACTTGTGCCTTTGTAAGGGCCTGTGAGTCTTGATATATTTCTGCAACACTCCTTGTTCTTAGTTCTTAATTCTCAGATGAAGATGTATATTCTTCATCTCCTTGATCATTGACAATTACATCATTGTCTATATCATTTGTTTGGTTGCTTCCTTCAGTTGTTGTTGTAGTATTATGTCCTGGCTCCTCTCGCATGTCATCATCTATATCATTCAATTGAATGTATGGTCCCTGTTCATATGATTCATTTCCTTTCCAGACCTGATTCTCATCGAATATAACGTCTCTGCTAACAATCACCTTGTTTGTTAATGGATTGTAAAGTTTGTAAGCCTTACCATTTTCACTGTACCCAACGAAAATAGTTCTTTCTATTTTGTCATCTAATTTGCTACGTCGTTGCTTCGGAACTTGAGCATATGTTGTGCACCCGAATACTCTAAGATGTCCTATGCTTGGTTTCTTTCCACTCCATGTTTCCTCGGGGGTTATGTTTCGGATTTTCTTAGTCACTATCCGATTTAACAGATAAGTTGCACATGCAACTGCTTTGGCCCATAGATCATTGGATATGTTCATCATTTTCATCATACTCCTATTAAGTTCCATGATTGTTCTATTTTTTCGTTCAGCTACCGCATTTTGTTGGGGGTATAGCTTGTAGTAAGTTGATGGTGGATCCCATTTTCTTTGAGGAAGTCTTGAAATTCACTGCTACAATACTCACCTCCTCTATCTGTTCTTATGCACTTTACTTTATGATCCGTTTGATTTTCAGCAAATCTTTTGAATGTTTTGAAGTAACTTAATGCCTCGGACTTGAGTTTTAAGAAGTACACCCATGTTTTTCTTGAAAAATCGTCTATAAAGGTAATAAAATACCTACACCCTCCAATGGAAAGTGTCCTCATGGGTCCACAAATGTTTGAGTGAATAAGTTGCAGAGGTTTAATGGCATGCCATGTAGATAGTTTTGGGAATGGCTTTCTTGCATGTTTACCGAGCATGCACCCTTCACACAGTTTATGTTGTTGCTTCGGTAGTTTAGGTAATCCTTTGACCACCTTATTCGTTCCCATATCATATAGTGTGTCAAAATTGATATGTCCATATCTGCGATGCCACAATATGGACAGATCTTGTGTGATCATACTATATGCTCGAGTGTCATATCTTGATTGAGGTTTAATGGAAACATCTTGTTTCCTGTCATTTTAACCACGCCTATAATCTCTCCTGTTGAATCTTTGATTAAGCATTCTTGATTACTAAAATTTGCTTCATATCCCTTCTGAACTAGTTGTCCTACACTCAGTAAATTATGCTTCAATCCTTCCACGTAAAACACATTTGGGACCTTCTTCTCGGATCCTTTCACTTTAATGGCTACATCGCCACACCCCAGTACTTCGAGTTTTTTTATCCCCCGTTCTTGTTTTGGTCAAAAATTACCGAAGCAATTTAGTGATCAAATTAGTTAAGTGAGGTAGTGTGCTTGAAAAGTGTGTCGAAAATATGTTATTCAAGTTATTTGCAAAAACAGTTTCAGGATACGGCTCAGGATATAGAGCTGTATCTGTGATCAAACGATGAACAAAAATGTAAAGGGTGACACAGGATGTACGAGGAAAGCCCTTGATCAATCTAGATCGCCGGCACAAAACCTCGGGAGCTGACAATCGTAGCTGCCTTGTTCTTCTATTACTTCAAATATCAGGATACAGTGCAGGATGTGGTGCGGATCAACTAGGTGTTACAATGTAATTTGGATACAAGTGTTTGTGTGTAGTGTTTGCAGTGAGCTAGAGAGCAAAAGTGTTCGAATGTGTGTGTATGAGTTGCGTATCTTAATCTGATCCGCCCCCATCTATTTATAGTAAAAGAAGTGTAACAAACTATCCTAATAAACCGGGATCCGGCGAATATTCCCCACTCGAACGTTGTAGACCTGGTCTTTCGGGTTCAACGTCTCTCACATAACAGATACGCCCGAGTCTTGAGGAGAAGAAGTCCATCTGACCGTTAGTAACCCACAGCCTCTAACCTGCACGTGGTTAATTCGATTAACCTCAGGATATCGCCCAGGATGTTAGCAATATCCTAATGCAGTATCCTGACCACAAGCAAACAACCAAAAGCAGGATATTAGTCAAGATATGTAGGCTCAGAAAATGACCCATAACAATTGTCCCCAAATATATCTGTTGGTATACCAATCCAACGGATATATTTTAAAAATTCTAACTCGTAGATCGAGCCAATTAAGATGAAACGACGGCTGAGGTGACCTTGTGCCATTTTCAATGAAATATTTACTTTTAACCCCCCTATACTCAGCCTATAATTAGCTGAGACATTTCTATTTGTTATCATTACTCTCCAAGCCATTTTCAGGTAACTATTCTCTTCTTCATCCTCTGTTTTCTTTCCAGGGTTTCTCTTTGTTTGCTTTAATACTCTCCATGGCATCTCGGACAAGATCTCGTTCGGATGAACCAGTCCCAACCCTCGTGAGTCAAAACCTAATACGAGAACCAGAAAAAGAAATCTGCTGCTTCAATAATGCCGATATCGCTGCCCTCAAGGATTCCGGCGCCTTTCCTGATGGAACAGTCATTCGTCCTTTTGATCGAGAGATCCGATCAGACGTGTCATCAAACGAGTGGGTCTGTTTCTTCGCCTACCCCTTTTCTTTGGGACTCCGGTACCCATTTCCACCTTTTATCTCTTGTTTCTTCGACCTCACCGGCCTTAGTTATGCCCAAACTATGCCAATGGACTGGCGAGTCTTGATGGTACTGGATCAAATCAGATCTCACCATTGCCCTGACCTGTGTATTGAAGACCTCCCCATAGCATACCGATTGAGGTCCCATGGTGACAGCCGTTTTCTTTTGTTTTCCACCTCCAAAAACCCTTTAGTTCATAAGGCTACCAAGAACGAAGACCGTTGGCGGCGAAAGTTCTTTTTCGTGAAAAGAGATTCCATTGATAAGGGTTTCGATCTGCCGATTAGATGGTTAACCAAGGGTAGGATCTAGGGTTTTAGGAATATCCCCAAGTGTATCCTTAGACTATATCCTAAACTTATATCCTGATGTTTTATGCAGCAAACTTCAGAGACTTAGCACCCCCAAGCGCGGAATCCGAGTCCAAGATCAAAGAAATATACCGACTTCCTACTAGTGAAAGAACCTTTTCCCTGTCTCTTGCAGATTCAAGCCAAAAGTCAACTTCAGAGATGTCTGGTAAGTATATTCTCAGTAATTATCTTTATCCATTAAACCGATTGTCTTTCAGAGGCATTATAAGTTTAAAAATAACTTCCCTTGTGCAGTACCAGTTGTCAACCTTGAAGGCTTCCAACTCGATGACTTGGACAGTTACTCCAGCCTTGCACCTGCTAAACAAGAATCCAAGCCGAAGTCGTCTGCCACACCAAAACCTACCTCTTCAAAGACTACTACCGCTCCTAAAGCTCCTCCGGCATCCAGGACCCGGGCCTCTAGCTCCCAGAAGAGAAAGGAAATGGATTCTCCAGCCACCTCCGAGACATTCTCTCTCGAGAATCATGGATTTAGTGAAGCCACTTCATTCCTCAAGCAGGTAAAAATTCCCTTCCGATATCCTGCACATGTATGTTAATTCTTATCCTGCTTATTTTACGTCGATACCTGTATCTTTAACTGCAGGGCTTGGAACGTCTCATGCACTTGTACGAAGACGCCTGTGGGCTTAACAAGATGCTGGAGATTAAGCTCGAAAAAGCTGTAGCCACTATAGCCGATCAAGGAACAATCGCAACCACCAAGTCCCAGCATTATGAAGACAAATACAAAGCAATGACCCAAGAACACCAAGCTGCCCTCCACAAAGCCAATGAAGATGCACAAGCCAAACTAGACACCGCTCTTCTTCAATACCAGCAGGATATGAGTTCATATCGGGATAGCCTCAAAGCATCCGTTGTCATCTCGCTTCTACAAGCTAGGTTAAAGATGGCTTATGAGGCCAAGAGCTTGGGCTTCGAATGCCCCTCCTGGAATGTAAAGGCTTGGGAAGCGAAACTACAGGATCTTGGAGGTCATCCCGTCGCTCATCCTGCAAAGCATGCTGCTGAAGAGCCTTCTAAGGCGGCAGAGGAAGTGGCCAATGCTGGTGATGATGATGCTGAGAAGAATCATGAGGCTGATGCTGGTGCAGACGCTGGGAAAGAGGCTGCTGATCAAGAAGGTGCCGCTCCTTAGGCGGCGAAGTGGGCGATGATGGATATACATGCCAAGGCCGGAGCCCACTTTTTTAAATTTCATGGTTGTGGTTTGTACAAACAATTTACTTCTCCCATCGTTGAACAATTTATATTTCCTGCACTAGAACAATACGATGACCAAAGGTGGATGGGTCCTGGGTTTCAGGATGAAGCCCTTGGTCATCGGTTAGTATAACCTGTTTTAATTGTCGTAACGATTGAAGGTGGACAGGTCCCGTTTTGAGATAGAACCTTTAACCGTTACACAAGTATGGTAAAGACTAATTGTGCTTTTGGTGGATGGGCCTCGGTTTGAGGTGAATCCAAAAGCACAACTTTTGACATGTTAATAATATAACTTCTTTTGACCTATTTGTTGTTGCCTTTTAATTTCTGTCATGCATTCCTTAATGTAGATTTTAGCTTTGCAAAATTTTGTACAACTATCTTTTGAAAATATCCTGATCAATATACTCAGTGATATACTATGAAAACTTTTGTTAAATATAACTCCTAAAAATTCAATCAACTTTAGAGAAAACTTTTAAAGAATAAAAGATAGTCCACTTTCTCAAACTCATTTTGACAATACTTGTTTGATCAAGGTTTCAATTTCAAACTAGTATCACTTCCAAATACTTTAATCAAATATCCTGAAACGCATCCCAAAAACGCATTTTAAAGATATATCCTGAAGATATATCCTTTTCAGGATACTTAAACCTTAACCTGGGTTATAGAATTTATGTAAAGTTTATAAAGGAAAGATCATACCAGGAACTGAGTCTATCCCTAGTATCAATCTCCAATCCCTTTGCAACTCTTCCAATGAATATGTCCCCTGTCTGAGACACTTAGTGTATTAGGTCCGAGCTTTATCCTTTGAGCTTTGCACCATTGCCTCAGTAGGAATGTCCCCTGTGCATGTATACTTAGAAATTTTCTGGACATCAGTTCCAATTGTATAGACAACTTTTTGTGTTACAGGGGTAAAACCCAAAAATGTACTGGAGATAAATCCCTCGTATCCTGGAGGAAATCCCAAATTTTTGTGCGCTACAGGCGGGAGTGTATAAACTCCAAGACTTAGAAAGGTGAAAACCTTCAAACCTTAGAGAGTATGAAAATACCCTTTCGTGAGAGAGGGTGATCAATCCTCATATACCTTTAGGATTCAGGATATAGCCAATAGTAACGAAATTGTCAGCCACTTTTACATGGACTGGTCCCGCCACCTTGAACTATTCCCGAATAACTTGCGCTCCAGGCGGGGTGTTTAAACCCAATTCGGAAGAAAGGTGAATACCTTTAAACCTGTGAAGGAATCAGAATCCCTTATACGTGAGAGAGGGGGCCAATCCTCTAATCTTCCGAAGTATCCTGAGTGTGTATCCTGGTGCTATATCCCGAAGCATATACTGCAAAACATCCTTAAACTAAGGTGGGTGTTAGCTTGGCTAACACCCCTCCAATGCTTAAGTCAGTATTGGGTTTCAAAGAACAAATCAAATCAAACATATTTAAAAGAGATAGAATTCATACCATCTTGAGTTAGAAATTAAATTCTAAACTCAGTTGAAATAAAGTTTAAGGTGTATAGCATTCCAAGATCTTGGTAGCATATCCCCCTCCATATTCTTGAGTCGGTATGCACCTTTTCCTGATTCTGATTCAACCTCATATGGTCCTTCCCATTTTGGAGCCAGCTTTCCATCAGCAGGATTAGTAGTATTCTGAAAAGCTTTTCTTAACACCCAATCTCCAACTTTGAACATTCTAGTCCTTATATTCTTGTTGTATGCTCTGGATATCCTTTGTTGATATGCCGCCATTCTTAGCCGTGCTGCATCTCTTGTCTCATCAATAGTATCCAGCTCTTGGCATAGGACTTCAAGATTCTGCTCAGGATTCCTGAGGTTGGATCTTGCTGTGGGTATCACCATTTCCGTCGGGATCATTGCTTCTGCTCCAAATACCAAGGAAAATGGGGTTTGACCAGTTGCATTTTTTACCGTCGTTCTATCAGCCCACAAAACAAAGGGTAGTTCTTCTGCCCATCTTCCTTTCTTGGCCCCTAATCTCTTCTTCAAGTTGTTGACAATTATCTTGTTTGAGGATTCAGCTTGTCCATTTGCTTGAGGATGTAACGAGGTAGATGTAATCATTTTGATTCCCCAACTCTTGCAGAAGTTAGTAGTCCTTTTACTTATAAATTGAGATCCGTTGTCACAAATTATTTCAGCTGGTACTCCAAACCTAGTCAGGATATTCCTTTTTATGAAGGATACCACTTCCTGATCCCTAACTTGAACAAATGCTTCTGCTTCAACCCACTTGGAGAAATAATCCGTCATTGCCAACATGAAAACCTTTTCTCCCGGAGCCTTTGGAAGCTTTCCCACTATATCCATACCCCACTTCATAAACGGCCAAGGGGAAACAATAGGATACAGCGGTTCAGCAGGCTGATGTAATATGTTACTATGTCTTTGACATGCATCACATCTTCGAGCATATTCTGCGGCATCTTTCCTCATCGTCGGCCAATAATATCCTGTCCTTAATATTTTTGAGAATAAGGACCTGCCCCCAGTATGGTTACCACAATCCCCTTCATGTATATCCTGAAGTACTTCTTTGGTTTCGGGGTTCTCCGAGCACCTCAGATATGGTCCTGCAAGAGATCTCTTATACAAAACATCATTTATAATAGTGAATCATGATACCTTCATTCTAAAGGATTTAGGATTCTCATTCTTTGGGATGTGTCTTTCCTTGAGATATCTCATGATTGGAGCCGTCCAGGACTTATGATCCTCCTCAGGATACTCCTCATCAGGATTCTGAATACTTATTACTTCTTTATCCTGAGGATTCGTTGCAGGATATAGGATATGTAAGATTGGTATTTGGGTTCCTTCCGGTATCCTGACAGATGATCCCAGATTTGCTAAGGCATCAGTTTCAGCATTATCCTCTCTTGGTACCTGTTCAAGTGTAAAAATATCGAAATATCCTGCTAATTTTTTGAGAATTTCGAGATACTCGATTAACTTCTCTCCTTTAACTGCATAGGTTCCATTAAAATGATTAGTGATTAACAAGGAGTCAACATATACTTGCAAATTCTTGATATTCATATTTTTAGCCAACTCTAACCCTGCAATTAAAGCCTCATATTCTGCCTCATTATTAGTAGCAGGAAATTCACACCTAATAGCCTGGGGTAATATGTCCCCCTGTGGCGATTTTAGTAGTATACCTAAACCTACACCTCTTACGTTAGATGCACCATCAGTATATAATGTCCAGCATTCTAAATTTTCTCCTAGCTGCTGTACTTCCAAATCTACTTCGTTTTGAATGTCACTACTGAAATCAGCCACAAAGTCAGCTAGAGCCTGAGACTTTATGGCATTTCTAGGCTCATATACTAAATCATAAGCACTTAATTTTACTGACCATTTAGCCATCCTACCCGACATCTCTGGTTTCCTAAGCACATTTTTAACTGGATAATTGGTTCTAACATGAATCCTATGCGTCTCAAAATAATGTCTAAGTTTTGTTGATGCCATAACTAGGGCTAACATCAACTTCTCTAGATGAGAATATCTAGTTTCAGCATCTAGTAAACTTTTACTAACATAATAGACAGGATATTGCTGACCTTCATGGTCCTTTATAAGAACAACACTTACAGCATTCCCCGATACAGCGAGGTATAGGGATAGTGGTTCACCATTTTCAGGCTTCATCAATAGAGGTGCAGTTGAGAGATATCGCTTCAAATCCTGCAAGGCTGCTTCATGCTTTGCTTCCCATTCAAACTTCTTATTCTTCTTGAGGATATCATAGAATTCCTTGCATTTTTTCGAGGATCTTGAAATAAATCTGTTCAATGCCGCTACTCGGCCTGTTAACCGTTGAACATCCTTCATATTTGAAGGTGATTTTATATCCAGGATAGCTCTAATCTGCTCCGGGCTCGCCTCTATGCCCCTTTTCATCACCATATATCCTAGAAACTTTCCTGCCCCCACTCCGAAATGGCACTTAGCAGGATTCAGTTTCATGTTATACTGATCCAGGATATAAATGCTCCCTTGATATCCTGGAGGTGATCCACAGCCTTTTTAGATTTCACCACCATATCGTCAATATATACCTCCATGGTGTCCCCCATCTTATCTTTGAACATCATGTTCACCAATCTCTGGTATGTTGCACCTGCATTTTTCAAACCGAAAGGCATAGCAGTATAGCAATAAATACATGTCGGTGTCATGAAGGCCGTATCCTCCTGATCCGAAGGCTCCATTTGAATCTGTTGAAATCCTGAGGATGCGTCCATGAATGTTAACATCTCATGCCCGGCAGTAGCATCCACCATTACATCAATATGAGGAAGAGGAAATGGGTCTTTAGGACAAGCCTTATTCAAGTCTGTGTAATCTACACAGACTCTCCATTTCCCATTTTTCTTCTGTACTACGACTACATTTGCTAGCCATCTTGGAAACTTGACCTCCCTGATCATTTTGGACTTCAACAATCTTTCAACTTCCTCCTGGATAATTGTATTTCGTTCAGGAGCAAACTTCCTTCTCTTTTGCTGTATAGGCTTGAACGACCTGTCAATTCCAAGCTTGTGAGTAATAATGTCTTTGGATATATCTGTCATATCCTCATGCTTCCATGAAAATGTTGACATCCTGCACTTCAAAAAGTTGGTTAATTGTTCTTCAATATCCTGAGGGATGTTGGTTCCTACGAGCACCGAGATATCAGGATTATCCTGATCCAGGATAACTTTCTTCACATCCTGCTCTGAAGCCTCCAAGATATCCCGGGCCCGCATCTTTAATTGCTATGCCGGATTAGGCTTGGTTGAGGATTTCATTGAGGATGAGTAGCATTCCTTTGCCTCCTGCTGATCACTATCTACTTTGACGACCCCCCAAGGGGTATGGATCTTGATGCACTGGTGATAAGTCGAAGGCACAGCCTTCATGTCATGGATCCATGGCCTGCCTAGTATGATGTTATAGCAGGATAATGAGTCCATCACACAGAAGCGTTGTATCGAGTTGACCCCTTCAACATATACTGGTAACTTTATCTCTCCTACGGTATTTCTAGCTTCTCCACTGAAACCAACGAGCACAGTGGACTTCGAGGTAATGTCCATCGGAGATACATTCATCCTCTTCAACGTTTCCAACTGAATTATGTTGACAGAGCTACCATTGTCCACCAATATCCTGCGTACAAAATGATTAGCAACATATAATGTTATTACGAGAGCATCATGGTGAGGATCCTGGACAGTATCCCTATCATCACTATCGAAAGTGATCACTTTATCGGTTGTAAGGGTATTCATCCTAGCTGGTTTGTCTCCCCTTTCAGTCTTAGCTTCCTTTGCATGTCTCTTGGCCGCCGAATATGAAGTCCCACAAATGTCGGATCCTCCTGAAATAAAGTTAATTATTTTGGCATCTGCTCGGGGTGATGCTGCTCGTTCAGGATCCTTCTCAGGATCCTGCCCTTTATTCTTCTTTCTTCCCAGCAAATCCTTCAGATACCCTTTGCTTAACAGGTAACTTATTTCTTTCCTTAGAGCAATGCAATCCTCGGTCACATGTCCGAAGTCTTCATGGAAGGCACACCATTTGGATTTATCCTTCCAATCAGCTTTCTGTTGGTTCTTTCGAGGCCACCTAGCTTTGTCTCCTAAACCCTGCATAGCATACATTAACTCAGGTATATTAACAGAAAAGCAGAATTCAGATAAGTCAGGATATTCTTCAGGATCCTCGTCTTCAACAACATTCACTTTCTTGTTATCATTTCTACCATATGGCTTGGAGCGATATGGTTTATACGAGGATTCCGATTTCTTGTTGGTTGATTCGTAGGTTGAGGTAGAATTCATCCTCTCTTGCATCTTTTTGTCATCTTCCAAGCGGATATATCTCAAAGCCCTGTTAAGAGCTTCGTCGAGATTCCTGCAGGGATTCATTACCAGATCCTGATAAAACTGAGAATCCTTTTGTAACCCCATCTTAAAAGCCTGCACAGCTGTTGCAACATCAAGATGTGGGATATCCAAGGATTCTCGACTAAACTTGTTCACATAATCCCTCAAGGATTCCTGAGGTCCTTGAGTTATCCTGTAAAGATCACTGGTTAGTTTCTCAAACCTCCGACTGCAAGAAAATTGACTATTAAATAAATTAACCAAATGAGCAAACGAAGTAATTGAGTGAGGAGGAACATTTAATAGCCATTTTAAGGCTGATCCTGTCAAGGTAGAACCGAAACCCTTGCATAAGCATGCTTCCTTGAGATCTGGAGGGATAGGATTGATTTCCATCCTTTCCCTATACTGGGCAATATGCTCTTCAGGATCCGTAGTCCCATCATACAGTTTCATGTTGGGGGTCTGAAATCTTTTTGGGATTTCAGCATCACAGATAGGATATGCAAAGCGGGATATCCGGTGGCTGTCTTGAGATACTTCCGGAATCGGCTGGACCACTCCAGGTACACTAGATATCATGTCCTTCAATTTCTGAAGCTCCCTAGTAAATGTTGACGTCATACCTGCATCCTGCAAAGACCCATTGTTGTTAGTAGCAAGAATATTATTATTTGACACGTTACCGGTCTGAGGATTCTGTCCATATCCTGAAGCATATCCTGAGCTCCTCACAGTTGACATCCTGACCGAGGAGGGTATCTCAGGGGTATGATTCTGAGAATGGCTTGGGATGATGTTCCCCCGGTTATCCTCAGTGTAAACCGCAGAACTGAAGTTCAAAGCCCTAGGCTGTATAGGAGTGACAGTTTCTTCAGCAGGTCTACTTGGGCCGGATTTCAAGAGTTGTATTTCTCTCATCAGCATCCGATTAGTTTCCTGCTGCTGCCTCATCTGTTCTTGTACACTACCAAACAAATTCAAAATTTCATCATTAGATGCCAAAACAGGACCGGGTCCCTGGGTACTGGGAGCGGGGATAACATCCTGAGCTACATGACTTTCAGCTCCGTGTGATGAAGCTTGCATTCTTGGAGGAGGAGGTGGAAGCACCGAACCAATTGTTGCAGAGGTTGTAGCAGACATGGTTGAAGAGCTCATGTTTGATCTCGAGGCCATTGAAAACAATTTAGAAAAAAGTTTTGACAAAAGAAAACCGAATAATGATTTTACTAAATTTTTTAGCAAAAATAGCACCACTTGCCCCACGGTGGGCGCCAAATTGTTTTGGTCAAAAATTACCGAAGCAATTTAGTGATCAAATTAGTTAAGTAAGGTAGTGTGCTAGAAAAGTGTGTCGAAAATATGTTATTCAAGTTATTTGCAAAAACAGTTTCAGGATACGGCTCAGGATATAGAGCTGTATCTGTGATCAAACGATGAGCAAAAATGTAAAGGGTGACACAGGATGTACGAGGAAAGCCCTTGATTAATCTAGATCGCCGGCACAAAACCTCGGGAGCTGACAATCGCAACTGCCTTGTTCTTCTATTACTTCATATATCAGGATACAGTGCAGGATGTGGTGCGGATCAACTAGGTGTTACAATGTAATTTGGATACAAGTGTTTGTGTGTAGTGTTTGCAGTGAGCTAGAGAGCAAAAGTGTTCGAATGTGTGTGTATGAGTTGCGTGCCTTAATCTGATCCGCCCCCATCTATTTATAGTAAAAGAAGTGTAACAAACTATCCTAATAAACCGGGATCCGGCGAATATTCCCCACTCGAACGTTGTAGACCTGGTCTTTCGGGTTCAACGTCTCTCACATAACAGATATGCCCGAGTCTTGAGGAGAAGAAGTCCATCTGACCGTTAGTAACCCACAGCCTCTAACCTTCACGTGGTTAATTCGATTAACCTAAGGATATCGCCCATGATGTTAGCAATATCCTAATCCAGTATCCTGACCACAAGCAAACAACCAAAAGCAGGATATTAGTCAAGATATGTACGCTCGGAAAAGGACCCATAACAGTTCTCACTTCTTTTCTTTCGGACTCATTGAGAGTAATGAACAGGCTTTTGTCTCCTGTCATATGGTTACTGCATCCGCTGTCTAAATACCAGCAATCATTCTTTGTTACTTCTTCTAACATTGAAGATCATAAACATTGTATCATCGTTTCTTTCGTTTGCTTCATCTTCATGCTAGAGTGTATTACCAGTTTTATCACTTTCATCTTTTCTTTGATTGCAGAAAGGTGCCGTATGTCCTAGTTTTTGACAATTGTAACACCGTATCTGGCCACTAAACCTTCCTCTTCCTCTGCCTCATCCTCTTCCTGCAATTTCTGATCTATATTGTCTCGTACGCTCATAACTGTTACTCTGTACTTGAAAGGCTTGTTCCATCGGGGTGTCATCATATTGTTTTAAACGTAATTCATGTGATTGAAGAATACCGAGTAATTCTGCAGTGGACATGTTGTTTAGATCTTTGGATTCTTCGATGGCAACAACCACTGACTCATATTTCCGAGTCAGGGTTCTAAGAATTTTCTCTACGATTCGTTGTTCAGTTATATTTTCTTCATTTAGACGTAATTGATTCACTATGATTATTGTTCTATTAACGAAATACTCTATCGATTCATTTTCTTTCATTCGTAGGGCATCAAATTCACATCTTAGGGTTTGAAGTTTTACCATTTTTACTCTTTTTTCGCCTCTGTATGCCTTGTGTAAAACATTCCATGCTTCCTTGGAAGTTATACATGTAGTGATTCGTTCAAACACCATTTCACTTGCCGCCTGGAAGATGATATGCAGTGCCTTTTTGTCTCTCTTGACATTTTCTTTGTATGCATTCTGATCACTTTCTGATGCCCCAGATGCAGGTTGATTGTATCCTTCTTCCACGATAGACCACAAATCTTGTGATTCTAATAAAACTTTCATTTGTGTATGCCAGTGAAAATAGTTCTGTCCCAGTAATTTTAGAATCTGGTTTGAATTCCACCATTTGTCGACATGTTCTGTATCTTTTGTATTATGGGATCGTAAGATCACTTGAATGACTTTAACGGATATGGAATGTGGATCGGTGATGGCTCTGATACCACTTTCTTGGAATTGATATTGTTTGCCTTAGGGTTTTGAGATTGAAAGAGAATGAATGATCTTGTTCTTGATTAGAATTGGTGAATACAAAATGTGATATTACAGGATATATATATATATATATATATATATATATACATATATGTTATGATATGAATATCATAACCGTCGCTACCTATATGATAATATGTTACATAAATATAAAATAATACTAAGCATATATATATTATATCTAAACTAATATCGGATCTAACTTATAACTCTCCTTCTAATAAAGCTACAACCGTTTTAAGTACAAAAACACCAATCCTTGTGAAGGACACATAATTTATAACCAAGCGATAGAAAAGGCTTAGTGGTTTCAAATTCCTAGCAGCATTCCCATCAGTTCTCGAAAATGACCTGATCGACCACCCAATCGGGATAATGCTAGCACAGCAATAGATGATGTCCGCAAACAAAAACACTTGATTCCATGTCATCCAGTCTTTGTAAAAAGGTCCAGTTTCGTCGATCACTATGGACGCTACATAAGCTACAACCCGAAGTGTGATCACAATCATCAAAACCAATTTTTTCTTTACCATTAAGACCGGTTTCAGATACGGCCATCCAGCACCGATCAAGACGATCACAGTAAACAAAAGTACACTATTGATGAACTGAGGTATGTAAAACAAAACAAAACAATATTCCATCCATGAGGAGTACCTGTTATTAGAGAGAACTAGGTTTAAAGAAGTTCGCCGCGTTGCGGCTAATTTCTTTTGTTATTTAGTTTGTGTTTACATGTGTTTTGAAATCACTACGAGCGTGTTACGAACAGAACTGCTGACAAGAATAAAAAGAAAATGTAGAAAAAAATACTAAAAAATAACCGAAAGAAAATCAACCAAAAAAGTTGTATGTTAACGATGTTGTTCGTATGAAACCCGTGGTCAGAGATGAGCAAATTGTTCTGGGTACCTGTACCAAATTTGCCGAACCGAAAGATCTTAAGTACCAATTCGGTAGTGACTTTTGGCGTTCGTGATACCGGTTCACTACCGTTTTTTACCTTCATATACCGGTACCATAACCGGTATTTTCGATATCATTACTGATTCTGTATCGGTGAGCTCATCCCAACCACTGAAACTAAAAAAAAGAAAACATTAAAAGTTGAAGAAAATCAACAACAAAAAAAAGTTGTACGATACTGTTGTTCATACAGTAACCGTGATCAGGGATGAACAAATGGTACCGGTTAGCATCATTGAATTTCCCGAACCAAAAGATTTCCAATATCAATTCGGCACCAACTTTTGGCATTTTCTGTATTAGTACCTTTCTGTATTAGTGTCGTTTTTTACCTTCATGTACTAACACCGAACATGACCATACCGGTATTCTCGATACCAGTACCGGTTCCATACTGGTTGAACCAAGCTTATTGATGTTACAAAAAGATTATTAAAGTTAAAAAAGCAAAGAAAATAACTATTATTATAATATTAAAATAATAAAAGTATTAAAAACAACTATATATTACTATATATTAAAAAAACTATATATTATAGTAATATTAAAATCACTATTCATTTCAATTCATTTATTAATATATAGTAAAGTAATATATAGTAATAGAGAGAGTATATTATTAGATTTACTTTTATATATCATTATAATAAGGCCTGGTCTATTCGCACACGGCCTTAGTCTATTTGCACACTCGAAGCGCCCCGCTTTGGCCATAGCGGGGCGCTTTGGCCAAGGTCAACAGACAAGGACTGACTTTGTGTTGATTTTTTTTTTGAAATAGGTGAGATGTGGGTTAGTTTGGTAGTGTTTTTTGGAGGAAAAAATTGTATTTGAGTTTTATAATGGGTGGCCTTTATAATACGTTGTTTTATAATTACGTTTTTTACGTCATTATTTTTATAGAACGTATATAATATAAGTGCGTCTTTATAAACTGTTAACCTAGTTTATTTTGTTAAATTAAACGAACACGTTAAATAAATTGTACAGAAAACCATAAGAATTAAACGTAAACAATCCAAAACCAACGTGATGTAAATAGAAGATTAACTGCAATATATATATATATATATATATATATATATATATATATATATATATCAGTTTGTACATACAAAGCAAAAAGGTACAACTGACTGCATAATACATAAGAAAACACTATACAAACAAACTAAGATACTAATCCTCGTGCGGTGGGGACGGTGGGAGGGGAAGTGGAGGCAACCCAGCGCGCTCTCGTAGAGAAACGAGCGTCTCGATGATCCAGTCCTGGCATGCGGCCTGGCGTCTGAGGCGCCGGTCGAAGTCCCGAGCCACCTCACGCGCTACCGGAGGCAGGTCAGCGTAAACGTGCTGCGGGTACTGTGGCGGCTCAGGAGCTGGCTGAACTGGTGGTACCAGGATCTCCTCGATATGCTCCTCCTGAGCCGGATCCTCTAATACAGGCTGAGCCTGAGGCTGGCCCGGGAAATGATCGAGTCCCAGAGCCTGTAGCTGAGCCTGCCGAGCGGCCGCCTGCTCAGCAGGAGGGGCCAACACTCCAGGCCTCAACTCAATAACAACCGGGATGACCTCCGGCACCGGCTCCGGCTGCCAAATCAGCCCGTCTCCGCCCCTAAACCTCAGACCAACATCAAAGCGACGGGTGATCTGCATGCTAGAAACTGACGCGCGGCCCAACCTGGTAGACGGGACCGGATCGGACAGCAGCGGATCTCCCTCGGGCACGATCCCGAGCGAGCGTGCGATGGCGGTGAAGAATGAGCCAGTGTGCACCCACCCGCGGAGCTGCCGGTGGTATGCTGTGGCAAAGTAATCTGCCAGGCAGGCTGCTAGATTGCAGGGCTGGCGGCGCAGTAGGCAGTATAGAAAGAAAAGGTCACTGAGGTTGACCTTCTCCCTGCTGGCACCCCGCGGCACGATAGTTGCCGCGATAACATGCTGCAAGTATCGGAACAAGGGGTCTCTAATGGAGGTGGCCTTTTGTCAGGATCTCCCAAAGGGTCTAATGGAAATGGACCTCCAGAAACTGATAAGCGTCTGCCTGTCCATCATCGTAACCGCCTGCGTATATAAATCAGTATCAAGCTCGGCCTCTGTGTACAAACCTGTATAAACAAATAATATTAAATAAACAAATAACATTAAATAAACAAATAACATTAAATCAACAAATGATATTAAATATAAAATAATAAATAATATTATTTAAACAAACCTGTATGGACAACAAACTGCCGCACACTCATCCGAAACTCCTGACCGGCAAGACGGAATGTAACCTCGTAGACTGGAAAATCCGGGTCCTCCACGTAATCCGCCGGATGCGGCGCGTATGTAAACGTGGAAAGAAACTCCCACGTAAGCTCAGGGTACGAGTCCTCCATCGCTAACTCAAATAGGCGCGACCAAGGAGTATCTAGTCCAACTATCTCACGCGCCCGCGCGGCCTCTCCCACGGTATCCAACAGGGTCCAGTCTATCCCTACATGCTCCCCAATGGGGATGGCGCGCAACCTCGCGCATCTCCTCCTCGCCCGTGACCCCGGCGGAAACTGCAGGTACGGACATGCCGGCTCTTCCTGCTCTCCCTCATCTCCCTCAGCCTCCATATGCTCAATCTCGTCATCGGAAGAATCCATCCCTACACGTTGATAAGATAATATTAAATATAAAATAATAAACAAATAATATTATTTAAACAATTTAAATAATAAACAAATAATATTAAATATAATTTAAATAATAAACAAATAATATTATTTATAAAATTTTAAATAATAAACAAATAATATTATTTATAAAATTTTAATATTATTAAACAAATATTATTAAACAAATAATATTAAACAAATATTATTAAACAAATAATATTTAAAAAAATAAATAAACATGAACCAAAGCGCCGCGCTATGGCCTCGGCGCGGCGCTTTGGTTCTTCGCGATGAATAACAGCCCCCCCCAATCGATCCAAACGCCCAAATCAAACAAATATCAAACATTTACAGTTAACCAAAACGATTAAGGGTGTTCGATTTACCTTTTTAGCGGTCGAAAGATTGAAAACGAAGATATCCGGATCGAAGTGTATGTAATCGCACCTTTTGTGTGTGTGTTTGTGTTTTGTGTTGAAATGGGGGAGAAGCGCCTCGCTTCAGGTATAACGATGGACCGAAGCGCCCCGCTATGGCCAAAGCGGGGCGCTTCTGTTCTTATTTAAGGGCAAAGCGCTCCGCTTTGGACATAGCGGGGCGCTTTGGGCCTTTTTTAAATTTTTTAAAATTGTTTTTAATTCACAAACGCGTCGATAATAGTCTAAATTTTACATTTTTTCCATTATACATCATTTTTTATTATATATGGACTATACTGCAAGTTCCGGATCAAATCGGTTACGTGTGATGTCTTATTCTGTTATATCGTATCATTTTGGTTTGAAAGCACAAGTACTCCTGTGAGAGGTGTTATGTGTATCAGCCGCCTACCGCACATGAACATGACGTATTTTTTCATTAATTGTAGTATTATGATGTCTATGGTCATTTTGGGTCGTACAAGTGCGTATTGAATCTGATTGGGTCGTGTCGGTGACATTCGGTTTTTAACGTGATGTAACGCATATAATGAACAAACACAAACGTGATTATTATTAAACACATTTAACCTACATCGTGAACATGTGGGGTTACATTAAGGTCAGGGGCACGATACGTAAGCATTTCGTACGTGTTGATTTGATCCCTGTATAATGTATGCCAGGCTGCTGCGCGCTGTGTTCTGTGTGCTGTCCAGAGTGGGTTTAGGGGAGGCATTGGATAACAACCTCCAAGCTCTACATGTATGAAATGCCCATGGTCGACGAACACAACCGCAACCACCAGGTGAGGTTGCTCAGCTTCGTTTGGCCCGCCCAGCAGAGGGAAAATTGTACAGCTCCCACGCATGTCGAAGGTGTGAACAATCACACCGTATCGTTGGGCAATAAGAAACCCCGTGTCAGGCATCGTCATGTAATTTTCGATATCTGCTCGTCCCACCCCCTTGAAATTGATCCGTCTAAGCAGCGCATCATAATGTCCTATGTTTTCCGGATCGAAAAACTGCCTCCAAAGCGATTCGTTCGTACGTAACTCCTTTATAAGTTGTTTCCGGATCATCAAATATGAATTTTGTTTCACTCCTAACCCAACAGCCACCGATCGAAACCCACAATGACCATCTGGTTTCACGTCCTTTATTCTAACGATGTATGGATGGATCACTTCGGGAATCTGAGATGCGTAGTTGCGGATCGCTATATCCGTCTTAGGACCGAGCTTGATCATCGGGAAATCAGGGTGCAGGTTGATCGGTTTGGTATTCTTTTGTCTTCTAGAATCTTCGAGTGATATGTACGAGCTGTGACGGGGAAGATCATCTGAGGCCTCGACCCAAGTTTCTTCCGACGGAATGTACGAGCTTTTTCTAGCGGCTTCAACCTTTCTTTCTTCCTGCGTTTTCAATGTTGGGCGACCACGAGTTTTCTTCAGAACAGCAGGAGGTTTTTTGTTATTGTTCCCTGGATTGAGGATTTGCTGAAACTTTTCAAAGAAGCTCATTTTCACTTGAGGGGGTGTTGGATCGATCTTTTGTTTCAATTTTTCAAATTCCGCGTCTACATCGATATCCTCTATGTTTTTCTTTGCAGGCTTGAAGTTAAGCTTCTTCCAGAACACGTCTATGTGTGTGATCCGGAGTTGCTGACCTGTGGATGAAAACAAATTAGGTGGCAGAATCATAACGAGAAAGGTCAAAGATATTAATTACCTTTATTTTCCAACTTTTCCAAACGACAGGCACATGGCAAACCACAGCTGGTAAAAAGTTGGCAACCACAGCTTGCACCGTAGGCTCTCAACCCGTCTTCCTTACGTTTTAGTTCCCTACTCAAAAGCTCAATCGCATATATTGAAACCTTTCTGAGAATATATGCAAGCATGGGCTGCTTCTTGTGGTGCGTCATCACTTTTCGGAGGCTTGTTTCAAAGCTTGTACTAATCTCGGTGTATTGTCTATCAACAACATGATCAACATACAGTACAAGTTTATCCAGTGTGTTGCGATGACTTGGAAAATGACTTTTTAGTGTTGCATGCATGCCCTCAACCCTGTTGGTCGTAGTTTGGTGAAAGTTGATAGTTTTGTTAATCCAGCATGATACAAACTTTTCACGGTACGGATCCAACCAGGATTTCTTCAAATAATCAAAAACCTCTAAAATTAAAAAAAAAACGTAAATAGTCAGTTTTTGTTATTATATAAAATTTGAACATAATTATGTAAGAAATACCTACGTTCACGGTCATCTTCTTTCAGCTGTGCTTCAAGGTTTTCCAAGTTATACCTGTATATTTCCTCGGTCGTAGACTCGCACAATAACGAAAATGTACGTACGAATTCTTTCCATTCCTTGTCAGAGAATTTCTTCTTGCTGTTCTTATTAATATTTTGTTGAATATGGAACCGACAAAGATACTTATGCGCTTTTGGAAAAACTTGTTCACACGCGTTCATTAGCGCAAAATCCCTGTCTGTTAAAATCACGCGCGGTTCCATACATCCTACCAGCATAGACTTGATCCTCTGCAACACCCATAGGTAGTTCTCTGACTTCTCAGCGGAAATTACCGCACAAGCAGCCGTAAACGATTTGTTTGTCGACGTCATGCCTACGACCTGAACAAATGGCAGGTTGTACATGTTCGTTTTGTAGGTGGCGTCAATCATTAGCACATGCGGGAAGGCACACCACATATTGAATGATCTTTCGTGAACAAAGAAGACATCTTCAACTTCGTTTGATATCTCATTCATGCGCATGTAATAAGTGTAATTTTTTTCGAGAAGAATGCTTTCAAGTTTTTGCATCGGAGACTTACCGACATTTTTTTCGGCGTTGATCTTCTGAACAGCGTTGTGTATATCTTTCGGAATAAGCTTTCTAGCCGGATTTTTTTTTGTCAGCGTTCGCCAGATACTTTGGTTGGGAATGTCTTGCTCTGCCAGCTCCTTAACCAGTTTTGTATCCTCCGAAGAAAGCCTTCTCGCATACGCGTGACCCTCTAAGTTTTCAATAGGAGTGTGGTTATGCTTCGCCTTCGTCACCTCGATCCTCCAAACACTTCCGGATGATTCCGAAAACCCGATCATCTCGAACGGGCAGCCTATTTTCTTGCTACCCGTTTTCCTCTGTGTAGCTATACTCTTATGCTCCCCACCAAAAGTACATTGAAACCAAATCTTGTAATTCTCTCCTCTTTTATTCGACCTCTTAGTCACAATGAGGTAACCGTTGTCTTTTGCCGTGTCTTGTACCCAACGCACCAACTCTTTACGTGACGAAAAGGTCTGCGTCGTATCAAACGAAAACGTAACCGGGTAACAGCCTTCCTCGTCAACAGACACATCCCCCGGCTCACCATCGTCACCGAGGTCCGAATATACTTGATGTTCAAAGTTGTGCTCGCCACCGTAACCGAAATTCGAATAACCTTGTAAGCTCTGTTGACAACCGTAACTGTCGTTTGGACCACACTCCTGCTGTACAAAGCTGTACTCGCCACCGTAACCGAAATTCGAATAACCTTGTTGTGCGTAAGGGTCCTCCGCAGGGGTATTCAAATCCAGCGTCACCGTGTTATCACGATAATGAATGCCAGATACAACCTCTGCCTCCCTCAAGTTGGACGAGACCAGTTTCTCATACGAGTCAGAAATAGCGGTCCCCTCGTAAGAATCAGGAACAACTGTCTCGTCAGAATATTGACCGAAAATATAGTTGTTTAACCACGACATCGTTTTTTCAAGAGATGTAACTAATACAGCAAAACCGCGCGTTATTTTGAGAAGAAACACAACGGATCTGAAATGAAGGCAAAATGTATATCGAAGACAATGTGTGTGATCGAAATGTGTGTCTCACAGGTTGCTTTTAAAAGGGGAAAAGGGTGAAATTTGGGGTCGAAGCGCCGCGCTATGGCCAAAGCGCGGCGCTTAGGGTTAACGACAAAACATCATGATTAGCTTTATGTCTGTCAAACAGTGTCGAATGTTTCAAACGTCAATCGAAGCACGTATTGTCGATCGAAGCGCCGCGCTTTGGCCATAGCGCGGCGCTTTGGGGTGTGAAAATAATTTTGGGCGTGTGCAGCTAGCATGACCCTATAATAATTAGAAAGTATAATTTGATTAGAATATTTTTTTATTTATCTCCTATGCAGTCAATAGCGTGTTATAGCGGTGCTATAGCACTACTATAGCGCTTAGCGAACATACGATCTCATAACAGTTCAAATAGCGGTCCCTTATAGCAGTCCCGCAATTAGCGGTGCTAAAGGACGCTATTTGGCCACTATTCAGAAACCTGTATAGTGGTCATAGCATTGCTTTTAGCGGGTTTTGTTTATTGAAGCCCAAATGCCCATATTAATCAACTTTTGTTTGAAATAAACCCAAAACTAAAGGCCCAAACCCAAAATTAAACCTATATCGAGACCTAAAGTCTTCATTCGATGGATGCTGGTTCTTCATTAGTTAACAAAATTAAACCTAAATTGAGAAATCGTTGGATTTTCACTTCCTAAATTCTAATTCGTTGATGGTTCCTAATATTTGGCATGATATTAATTACTATGAATTTTGATATTACTATTAATATTTTCAAATATATATTTATAAATAAAAATGTATAAATTATGCATGATATAAAAATTACCGCTATATCATATAGCACACCTTGACCTCTATAAAACTACATAGTTTATCTCTATTAATTTGCTCATATAAATAGTTTATCAGTAATACATAACATCTCACACGGTTTTAATTATATACCTGTAACCTTGACATAATGTTTCTCCGCGGCAGCACAGAACAAGCTAAGCGCCTTTGTAAGAAGCAACGCACCCATTAACAAATGAACCCGATGAACACATCGTTGATTATTAAAGTACAGAAAGATCCAAAACCCTAAAAAGCACAAATAAATGAGGGAGAAAATGAAGTAAAGAGACGGGAGCTGCGTTAGCCCGACTGATAGTTAGTTGTTGGTAGCTCCATCATCAGTGTTGAACATCTCTATGCGGACGTCCATAGTGATGGGTGATTCGGGGTTGCAGTTTGCGAAGAAGAGCGAATACTCACCGGGGAACATCAGAGGGTACGATTTCTTGAAGGATAACTGAGGTGGAGGAGAGAGATGTTGGAAAGTGAAAAGAAGTGCAATGAAGTTGGAATCCACAATGCACATACCAGGGTTTTGTTGAGCTTCAAGCAAGAGTTGGATCAGAGTTTGATCCGAGGTAAGGAAGAAACCTACCATTGTGGGATCAGTTGGCCATACTGTGGAGTTGATGATGGAGATGGAGGAGACAGTGACGGTGATGTTACCGGTTTGTGTAAATCCAAACTTCTGGAAGAGGATCATAGGCCGGTTATCGGATTGGATTTTGATTGATTTGATATCCGCAGTGGACGGAGAAGCGAAAAGGAAGAGGAGGAGGAGGAGGAGAAAGGTGGTGACAATGTTCACTAAAATCCTCATTTTGAATTCTCCGGTGGCTGATGATGGTTGAGACAAAGTGGACGATGATATGCTAATTGATATTGATATATCATACATACAACATTGGCTGGGATCTATTCTATACATGTTAGTATATTCTTAACTAAATTATGGATACATACACTTATGTTTGTGTAGTTGACTTATTCATGTACACTCTGTCCTATGTTGGTAGAGTTGACTTGTAAAAATATATTTTGTCGTTGGTCTAGTTGACCTTTCAATTACAAACTTTGTTCTATTTTTTTAAAGCCAAACTATATATTATAAGGGGAAAGTGAATATGGGGCTATTACACACCTAAGCTTAGGTGTAAAACCACTTAAAACTACGTAGTATTGATTTAAAACCCTAAAAATTAAAACTATAACACACTTTTTTACTACTCTTTTAAGCTATTAATGTTTCTTATTAACAGTTCATCGATTTCAATTTCTTCCACCATAACAGTTCATCGAATTCGACATATATTTCACTTGTTACTCCAATTCCATCACAAATCATAATTTAATATTTAGTCTTTTGGGTTCTGCTCCTACAATAAAGGGTTACAAATTTTGAATACATTAGTTTTCCTTTCCTCTGAATATTGAGTTTTACTAATCATTTTGTTTGATTTGATCAGACCGAAATCAAAGACCGAAATCAAAGTAGTATTAAATAAAGAATACATTAATTTATAACAGATTAGTTTTAGCATATGTATATGGGGTTCTAAGCTCTTGGCAACGGTGACTAAGAGATTGAAAAAAATAATAACTTAAAAATATTATAGAAGAAAGGAAATATTTGATGAAAGGTAAGATATTAAAAAAGCAAAACGAAACAGGGGATGTACTGTAGGCAAGGATAAGAACCGTGAATTACTTAAAAAGAGGAGTAAAAAAGTGTGTTATAGTTTTAGTTTTTAGGGTTTTAAATCAAAACTACGTAGTTTTGAGTGGTTTCAAGCCTAAACTTAGGTGTGTAACAGCCCCATATTCACTTTCCCCATATTATAATTACAGTAGAGACGGGTCAGTAAGAAACTAGGAATCCTAAGAAAAACATACAAATCAAGTTAAGTTACACCAATGCGAGGAAAATTACATCGTTTCTCTCATGTAATATTGAGAAGTTGGGACCTATTAGTAATCCACGAAAACGACTCCTTAATGTCTTCATGTGTGACATCCACTTCATGATTTATGAGAGCTATCTATCAAAACATATAAACATATCAATTTCATTCAAATTAGCATTCAAAAATATTTCTAATCATGGTTTCTTCATCAATCACACTATTCCATGAACATACTTAAGCAGTTTGTCAATTTCATCCATACTCTTCATATCAAAATCATCCAAACCGAAAATTACAACTTACCACTTGTTAAACGAGCTTAGATGATCATGTATTAGGGCTCATGCAAGAGATTAACCATCAATATCCTTTCTAATTTGCTGAATTTTGAGTTTTTGTTCTTGAAGGTGTTCTTACCTTTCTCCCTCTCTCTAGATCACGTACAGAACACACACACACTAAAATTCTGCACTTTATTCATCTATAAACCTCAAATTTCCACTTTGCCTTAATTGGCCCTTCATGTTTGACCCATACTTAAATTTCATTAAACATCTTCATCTTTTATAAAAACTAAATGTAATCATTTAGTTATGTTATTTTCTTTCCAAAAACTTATTAGTTTTTGGTTATGTTTTATAATTTCTTACTAGGACAAACTATGAAAATTATAATAATCACGTATGCACATTTTGGGGTGTTACATCATGCCACTCCACTCTGGTAATAAGTATGTATGCCTTGTTGAACATTGTCGTTTCTAGTTTTCCAAATCTTCCACATAGTGGCAGAGCAAACCATCTTAACCGCTTTCTTCCAACCTTTCAAACCCAGCTTCCTTTCAAACCCAGCTGCCTTCCAACCTAAAGTAACAGCTCCTTAGGAGAATAAAAGGTTATCGGAAACAGGACCTTGAGCCAACCTAATTAAGCACCTACAAATACCATATCATTGTGTAGCATTTAGGAGTGATATAAATTGTTTAAAAAAACCTTGAAATTTGGTTTTCAGTTTACAGGGTCAAACCCGTCAACCTAATTATATCTATAAGAGGCAGCTTTTTTTCTTATAAAAGGGGTCACTGCCATTAGCACCGGCGATGAGCTTCAAATAAATATAGTTATGCTAGAGTTGTAAATATTAGTGGTAGCTCACGTTACGGTTTGGAGCATTTGGGTGGAGCGGAACAAGTTGATATTCAATGGTATATACCCGGCAGTATCTAGCACTTTGGAGGAAATAAAGGCTATGAGCTACTTATGGGTCAAAAATCGCGCTCAAAGGAATCGGGATTAACTCCGGAAAAATGGAAGAGTTTTGACGTTTTTGGTTAATGTAATTGTGGTCAGCTGGGTTGGTTTGTTTTGTTTTTTCATTGGTGTATCATAAATGGTGAATTATGTATATTTGGTGTAGCCGCTTGCTAATGAATAAAGTCTTTTCTTGGCCGTTCAAAAAAAAAACTAGTGGTAGCTCATTGACTCGTCACCTTTCCTAGTGGCAATGAGATTACTTTTTCATAACTCATCACCATGCCTAGTGGCAATGAGTTTGCTTTTCAGCTCTCATCCCCATTCCTAATGGGGACAGGTTTACTTTTTAGAGCCTATTACCATTCCTGGTGGTGACGAGTTTACTTTTTCATGGATCCTTTCTGACTCGTCGCTAATTCAATGGTGAAGGTTACCACACACCGACAAAAATATTGATGCTTTCTTTACATTCACTTACAACCTTATAACTCATAAACCTTGTCACCATTAGAAATGGCGGTACCCGCCTTACATAAGGAAAAAACTTAGTTCCATTGTGATTTAAAACCCTAATTCAGCCCTAGTCCAAAACAAAACAAAACTCCTTTATCTAACACTTCATAAGAGGAATTTAAATCGAAATTCTACATTATATTTCAACCTTACACAATTCAAAAAAAAAACTTTGTAAGTCCCGAATAAACCGAAATCAAGAAAACCCAACATTATGGCGGAATCAAATTTTTGTTTGTATCAAGAATATGAAGGAGTACTTTCTAATTACACATGATTATATTGATTAATTGAATAAATCGTCTGGTACAACAAGAAAAAACTCTCTCTATCTCTCTCTCTCTAACTTTCTCTTAAGGCTCTCAAAACTAGCTAGCCTCACAAATGAAGTAAAAACAACTTTAAATACTCTAGATAGCCCATGCCCCACATGGGCTTCCCATGGCCGGCCTGGCACATATGGCCTTAGGCATGGCCCAAATAGCCTTTTATCCTATATCTAACTTACGTAATCAATTCCAACTTGTAACCCATAGCGCCTCTTATGTGTTTGATACAACACTCTCAAATATTTAGGCCCTAAAATCTCCCCTTAGATTGATACTATCAAATTGCCTTGGTAATGTGAATGCAGCAACTTCTTCATCAAAGTCTATGGTTTTTGCTATGGTGTTGGTGTCGCTGAGATTCTTTACTTCTGAACTCTCAGTATTGGGTCTTTTCGCCTTCTCTTAGAGTTAGATCCGCATCTAGATCATAATAATTATTTGCTTAAACATGTGAGATGAGGATTCTCAACAGCTCTTTCCTTTTTCAATCTTTCACTTTCAAGTAGGTTCACAGATACTTCGTCATATGTATTGTCACTGTCAGATGATTGTTGTACATGTCGCCTTTGTTATGCTTCATGCTTGTTAGAAACTGACAATACTCCATTCTTCATCTACCCATGTTTCTTGATTTAAATCAAGTTATGCAAATTCCCATAATTTTGTAAGCAAACATTTATATGCAACAAAGGAGTTGGTATTGACATGAACATCGAGTACTTCCGAGTACTTGTACACAAAAATATAATTTGAATTTCTTTCAACTTTTAATGATCGTCAAATTTTCAATAATGGTCAATTCTTATTAGTTTTTTAAACTCTTTTAAGAAACAAATAAAACACTATATTTTTATATTTTTAGTTTTTATGAAAAACAAAACACTATTTTTGTATTTTTCTATTTATAATGTTTATATGAAAATAGAAACTGAACTGTGACAATTTACAATTACATTTGCAATGGGATCAAATTGTTGTAGGATAGACCGAAGAATATTTTTCATCACAAATTTACTTAGACTGGTCTATGTGATTGTTAATATGTTTGTCCATTTAAAATTTTGCTTTAAACCTTCCTTATACAATCATCAATGATTTTTTTTATCATGTTTTATGCATTACTTATGATCTAAATTGGGTCCCACACAAGTCGTAGAACATATTCAGTACATTCTATCAAGCTTGTAGTTTCCCTACCACATATTATCAAAGTATCTGCACTAGAATGTGAAATCTTATCCGGGGTTGGGTTGAGAAAAGAACATAATAGATCATATTTAGAGACGTTATAATAAACAGATCAAATGAGTTCTCAAATAATATAGGTTTAAGGGTTTTGGACACTAGAGGGTCTCTTTTGTTTTTCACATTGGCATCTTTTTGGACTCATATGGTCTCTTTTGGTGTTTTAATTGATCTAAAAGCACATTGGCTTTGAACAACAAACAAGTTGACGTGTTAAGCATCTTCAAGTCTTTGTTTCCACAAAACATAGAAGATACCGAAATGTTTTTAGATTCGATTTTAGATCCTAGAACAAAAACAGTGTGTATCGGGACATCACACAAGCAGTCAAATAGAAATTGTACTAGTTCTAAGTGATGTCCCCACTAGCATGTCACAAGAAAACTTATTTTCCAAGTCAAACAACAGAGCCTATCAACATATCACATTAGATCCTAGTTATTTTTTTCAATTTAATGCCTTACATGTGACAGTCTCACCCACAAACGAACATTTATATCATTCCCATATCAACAAACTCTTTTTGTCTTTTTATGTATATCACTTATTTCTCCTCCTAGATTTTGGGCATAAACTTTGCATAAATTACTTAAGAATGAAAACTTTATGTAAAGAAAACTATTTTTGTTCTTTTTGCATAACCATTCCATCTTTAAATTTAAAACCAATCATTTTTTAAAGTAATGTACCATATTTAATTGTACATTTCTTGCTGATCTTACCTCTCTAATATGCTTCAAAGGAAACATATCATCTACTAAAAGTTTTAAAGTTATTTATCAGAGAAATGTCACCCGTCATATCTCTAGAACAACCACTATCAACATTCCAGATATTGTTAACAGTTCATCCTTGGTTGTCCCTAAATGAACAAAGAGATTAGTTAAAAATAGATACCCAGGCCATCGTGGTCCTGGGTATTCTTGAAGCATCAATATAACACACTTCCTATAAGCACATGTCCTTATCATTTTCAAAGATTGGGGATCTACTTCTTTTTGTTTAGCATTCCAAACTTGTTTTGGTTTAACAAACGTTTTAGTTTCTTTTCCTAAAACCGTTGGTTTACTTACAACTTTTAATTTAGAAATTGATGTTTGTTGTTTATGTAAGTTCTGTTTGTTCTTAGCAGCATTCCAATCAACATCAGAAAGTTTAACCTTTGGATTCATATTCTTCATTGCCTTAGGTTTTTCAACCTTCATTGGTTTGGAATAACACTTTTCCCTTGGTGTAACCCTCTGATTTTGTGCATAATAGGGTACATAAGGACGATGTGTACAATTTCTTGCAATATGACCAACTATGCCACAATTGTAACATGTTTGCTTCTTTGCGTAAGGAGCATAACCTAAACATCCCGACCACAAAGATGATGAAGAATATGAATGATAAGATCTATCGCTTCTGGAATGATATTCACATATTCTACTTGAAGGGGTTTCAACCTTTCTGTTCTTCTGAGCATGGTTTTGCTCGAACACCTCTGGTGGTGGTGGTGGTGGTATGTATGTATTCAATTCATCTTTAAGATGATACTTAGTTGATAAACTTGTTTTCCGAACAACTTAGGTTTTGAAACCTTGTTGTCGTTCTCATCTGCCCTGCACTCTTTATTAGCTAATAATTTATATATATACTAATTTGCAAGATTGTGTTGCATTGAAACTTGTAACCTTAGCAATTATGGTTGTACCCACTTTGTTTTCATTTTTCTTTTTTTTTTCTTTAGTTTTTCTTTTACTTTGAACTCCTAAACTTTTACATCTTTTACTATTTAACCTCAACACTTCCTTATACATTTTACCTTTTACAAATATTCGTTTTATATTTTTGTCTAATCTTGCGAGCTAACAAGCCGCAATGTGCGTGTGTTTTTAAACGTTTTTACGTCTATTTTTTCTGGTTTAACGGCCACGTGGCAACGCGTGGGTCATACATCAACTTAGTTATTGTTTTCTATGTTTTATATTTCACGTGTGTGGTTTAACGTTTTTATGTCTACTTTTCTTTTCATTTGGTTTTATTTTTTCATTATTTATTTGTTTTTTATATGAGTTATTTCGATGTTAGTGATCGTTGACTGTGGTATGGCACTAGTGCTACTTGGCACTGTTTTAAGCCCCTCTGCCGCAACGCAAAGGAACTTAATACTAGTTTAAATCATATTTTGCATATTTACCATTCACTGCATGCTTAACAAAAACAATTCTAGAAACGTTTTTAACTTTAGAAGACTTAACAGTATGCTTAGGTACAACATACTTCTCAATTTTACCATTTTACAACGGTTTAGCATAAATCTTTTCTATTTTCTCACAAGCGTCTTTTGTCACACAAGCATCATTTTTCACATCATCATCATTTGCAGCTGAAGTTTTAACAACACCATTTTTATAATAATTTTTTTAAAACGTTTGGGTCAGTTTTTGTAACACCCTTACTAATGTTTAACAGTTTCTGTGTAAATAACGAGAATTTAATGTGCAATTTCGACTACACATACTTACTAGAATACGGGTTTATTAAAATATTTTACAATTTAAAAATAATATTTCATAATATGATTAAGTACATCTTTTAGAAATAACGACAAAACAAATTGCGGAAGCTTTTAACTTGATAGTGTTCGGTTCTCCGTTGAGCTTGATCGTCATCCGGCTTCCAAAGTTAGACCTGCATTTCAATACCATGAAATAGTTATTCATACAAGCTTATAATCGTGTTTAAATCAAGTCCGGATACGAAGTCGAACGAGAAACAACAAATTTCCAGCACTGTAGTCTGTCGCGGGCCGCGACAGACTTAGTTGAATCCCTCGCGGGCCACCACAACCCGTGGCGGGGCGCGACAAACTTTACCTTCTCCGTCGCAGGGCGCGACGGACTCATTTCGACAGAAAATTTCTTGGTTTGAGCTGCAGATTCCCAACTCTATAGAATCAATCTTATTATGCACAAAAACGTGCATAACTTTCAATTTATAATTCCATTTTACACGATTATTTTTCCTGCGTGATCGTTATTTGATTCTCCATCATGTGGAGCTAAAATCCGACACTCGGATAACCAATTTTCCAGATTATAAACCCTCGACTTAAATTTAATTCTTAAGCTTTTAAACAAGCTTTTGACCCGTTTCATACTTTCATCAAACCAACTAGTTTGATACACTTAATTACCATGGACATCATATATTAAATGACTCATTCCTATCACACAAAGTTCAAACCACGGGTTATTAAGAAATTATTAACCCGTTTATGTTTATGTGCTTATTTTGACCCGTTAAGGGTATTTGAGTGTTTTAAACTATGAATTGCGCTCATGCATTTCTAACATCCTATCTTCACATTGCTTATCAAGTGGCCTTCCACCCAAACTATCATTGTGGTGGATTTTATGTGTATCAATTACTTATTCCAAATTTACCCCTTTCGGAACTGTTAAATTACGACAAGGAGTCATTTTAAGGCATTTAATCCGAAAAGGGTTTATGCCTATAATTTAACACTTGACTAAGCCTTGCTTTATCATAATACTCGTTTCTAATCGACTCATAAGGACTGTATACCCTATTAAACATTCTTGGGCATTTTGGACAACCTTAGTCTCTTCTTTTACGAAGAAGGACTATCAACAATATATATATATATATATATATATATAGATTAACCGAAATCACACCTTTGCCAAAATGTTACTTATACGTACCTGGCTGGGGTCATAGAATTGACCCGTTTAAATACCTTTTTGCTTATAAACTTTCTAGTTAAAAGCAACACAAGCCATAAATTATTTCCTGTGATCACAAAACTCAACAAGCGGTCATCAGTTATTAATGTCAAATGGTATTAACACACCATTTGACTCGTTTAGTCGAAATGGTCAATTATCAACATATGATGGTATTTTAATACCATCACGCCCCTTGAACCTATCCCGGTTTACACCGTAAATTCTTATTACTTAAATGACTTTTCTTAAATTATTTGACCCGTTATAGTTCACCCCATAACGAAATATTCAAAATTCCTTATTTGTTAGTCTATGTTAGGGGTCATTTTCTTAACATATATATCCTGACCAATATCCTGCCTTTGTTTGTCTATTTGTGATCAGGATGCTGGAAGAGGATATTGCTAACATCTTGGGCGATATCCTGAGGCTTATTGAATTAACCACGTGCAGGTTAAAGGTTGAGACTTGCTAACGGTCAAGAGGACTTCTTCTCCTCAAGACTCGGACGAATTTGTTGAGGGAGAGACGTTGAGCCCGAAAGACCAGGTCTACAACGTTCGAAGTAGGAATATTCGGTGGATCCCGCAAGTTTAGGGTAGTTTGTTATTTTATCTTTACTATAAATAGATGGGGGCGGATCAGCTTAGAACACACAATTTTTCACTAACACTCTCGTACACTTTCACTTTCTAGCTCATTGCAAACACCACACTTGTATTCAAATTCAGTTGTAACACTTAGTCGATCCGCACCGCATCCTGCACTGTATCCTGATTTGTGAAGCAATAGAAGAACTAGGCTGCTGCGATTGTCAGCTCCCGAGGTTTTATGCCGGCGATCTAGATTGATCAAGGGCTTTCGTCGTACATCTCGTGTCGTTTACTTTACTTTTGCTCATTGTTTGATCTTAGATACAGCTCTATATCCTGAGCCGTATCCTGAATACTGGTTTTCTAAATAACTAAACAAGCATATTTTCAACACTCATTTCTAGCACACTACCTCACTAAACTAATTTGATCACTTAATTACTTCGGTAATTTTTGACCAAAACAGTCTACACCCGACTAGTTTTCCGTTTTACCCTTTTTACCATAATTTATGGTTTCTTACCATTTTACTTATTCCGACTTGCAAAGTATCATGCCGGAACATCATATTTCAAAATTTAACATAATTCCTAATCAATACTGACAAGTAAGTGTATTGTAATTAAAGGGGTGTAAACTTAACTTACCTTGCATCCGATTATGCTCTTTTTTTCGCGTACTAGACCCGTTTGACCCGTTTCTTTCCCAAGCCTCCACCTAGCTTGTCAAGCGTCAAACTATCATCATAATTCACAAGGTGTTAGATTAGTCATTAACAAATAAGACTATTCCACCTTACGTATTTTCTATGTCGAAATCGCTATTCGACTTCGTCATTGATTAGTTTAACTTTCTACTAATTAACTACCTCTAATCATATGATATATGATATGTGAAATATGATTAGAATCCGTATGATCACATATCGCCCCTAATTAGTCAAATTAGGAAATTACGCATTTCGTTCATAATTTTGGCATACGAACATTCGTTTAGGCATTTTAACAAACACCTTGCGGGCAATATTTTTATACAACTTTTATTTAGTTCCTTATCAACTTTCAACCAAGTTTAAATCATCAATTTCAAACCCTTATGCCTAGCATTCATGATCAACATCAAAACTTGCTTTACACATCAGTTTTACACTATTTCTACATCAAAATTTCATGTGTTCATCACCTAGTGATAATACCCATTTAACACATATATGGGTAATTAACAATTTCCTAGTTTTCAACATTAATACATCAAGTTTTTCAACTAGGATTTGTTCCTAAACATGTTGATCAGTTCTGTTTAAACATTATGGAAAACACGAATAACATACCTGTTACAGCAGACAGGCCAGCAGAGAATCCAGACAGAGATGCAGCCATTGAGTTCGACATACTTGTCAGGATGATCTGGTTCCTCCTTAGGGTGTAAAGTTATGATGGTGATGAACCGAAACAAGGGAGGTTTCGGTTAGGGAGAGAGAGCCGATTTGATGTTATGAGGGTTGGTAAATTGTTTAACTTGTGTAACCCTTAAAATCTCTAATAATCTCCTTATATATACACCCAAGAGGAAACCCAATTAGTTAATAAGGGTAATATGGTCCATCAACAATTACCAACTAATTATTAATATGTTATTAATATATTTTGATCTATATAATATAAATGATTATAATGGCTACAAGATTAAATATTATAACAATAATATATTTAATCTCACATTCTCCCACTTAGCCGAGTAATCATTTATCATGGGTATTAGATGAGACTGGCCAGGAGTTAACACTCATTTTAGCCTTAAACCAAGAACTATAGCAGAGAAATACAGCCTTTGAATCATTATTTGACTCAGGACCCCCATTAGTCATACTATAGCCTCAATTTAAAACCTAATAGTTATGATCAAAATACACATAAGCCCTTTAGCGTCTGATTTGTATTTATATTTGTCTATATGTCATTACACCGGCAGAACATATGTTAGAGACATACAAAAATCAAACTGAGGAAAATTTATTAATTAAAACATAAGCTAGTACAATATGCCATTAAATAAGGTCTTTAGTAAGTCCCATATTCGATACATGTTCTACGAAAACTTTAGGTGGGAGACCTTTAGTCATAGGATCCACAAGCATATCTTTAGTACTAATATACTCAATACAAAGATTATTTTCCTCAACTCGTTCACGTACGAACAAATATTTTGTATCGAGATATAAACCAGCTCCAGTCGAACTGTTACTGTTCGAGAAACTAACGGCCGCTGAGTTATCACAGTAAAGCTTCAATGGTCTAGAAATGGAATTTACGATTTTGAGTCCAGTAATCTGATTGCTAAGCAACATTCCATGACAGGTTGCGTTGTAAACAGCAATGTATTCTGCCATCATTGTGGAAGTTGTAGTTAACTGTTGTTTATGACTCTTCCATGAGATAGGTCCGCCTGCTAACATAAAGATGTAGCCCGAAGAGGATTTCTTGTCATCTTTGCATTTGGCAAAGTCAGAATCAGAATAACCTACCACTGCTAAGTGATCACTTCTTCTATAAGTCAGTTTATAGTCTTTTGTCCCTTGCAGATATCTAAGGACCTTCTTAGCTGCTTTCCAGTGATCTAGGCCAGGATTAGTCTGATAACGGCCTAGCATTCCAGCAATATAAGCGATATCTGGGCGAGTACAGACTTGAGCATACATCAGACTCCCGACTACTGACGCGTAAGGTATCTGGCTCATTTGCTCCTTTTCAACCTCTATTGTCGGACACTAGAATGAACCGAAAACATCTCCCTTAACTACTGGAGCGACTGAGGGTTTGCATTGTTGCATGTTGTAACGTGTAAGCACACGATCTATGTAAGTCTTCTGTGACAATCCTAAGATCCCTTTGTGTCTATCTCGGTGAATTTCGATGCCAATGACGTAAGAAGTCACGGCCCCCGACCCGGTTTAACCCGTTTCAGGAGACGCGGGACAGAAATCCCGTGGTATTTATTTAATTGAGTTTAACAGCGGAAGTTTATCATCAGGATCTTTTTAAAGCTTAAAATTTTCCCAATTATTTTATTTCACAATTCGGGATAAAACCCCGGTAATTTACAATACTATAATTTCACAGAGAAATCTTTATTTTACAAAACATATTTCTTTATTTTATAATGAGCCACTTTCTTAAGCTTGCAGTGCTCCACAGCACCTTTCCTGAATCACAATAGATCACCTGAAACATGTTTGAAAAAGGTTTTGTCAGCGGGAAATACTGAGTGAATCATTCTATTTAAAAAAACTACCTGTTTGTTATAAGTTACAGTATTAAGGGTGATTACATTGTTTCTATATCAACCAACTACCCACAGTATTTGTCACTCGACTTATTTCTGTGACTGTGGTCAGATCACCCATTGGCTAACTCGTTGTCCAATGGTGACGGGAACAAGTAATGTATACAATACCCCACATACCGGCTGTAATTTGGTGACTACAAAGACTTAATCCCTGTAATTATAACTTTGAAAATAAACTTGCTTTTGAAAGTAATTTGATAAAAAGAGAATGACTCACATTGCAGATATAACACGGACAGAATCTAGTCTACTGATTAGCCTTGTTTACCGAATTTAAATAACAATGCACACAAAACTGGGTTAGTAATCAATACAGCATTTACGATAACTCATGAGATTAAACCCTCACAACGAATGACAAAGTGCGATACTTAAACATCCATCGAATTAACGACGAATGACAAAGCATAACCCTAATGTGGGCAGCACTTAAACATCCATTGGATATTTTAATCGATCGGAAAATGAATCGTAATAGCGATCGAGTTATTACCCTGTTTTGCGGCAGCGTTTAGTGATTCGTGTGTGTTTATAGTAATCTACGTATATCTCAGCGTATATTTGTAATTTGATCGTCGAACAAACAACATAATGCAAGTGCCAGGCCCTTCTATTTATACCCAAAATTTGCACCTCCCGCTAGTCACGGAAGAATCCGCGGTACGTGCTGCGTATCGCCTGGGGTGTCAAAGTAGACTAGGCCTGCTTCGTCACCTATCTAGCCCTGATGAGTCGACGTTGCATGAAATTTCATTTTTGACAGCGTTTTATGTAGATAGTTATAACTAGGGTTTACCCCCCTGAGTTTTAGGGGCCCTAATCCTGATTCCTAATGTTCTGAAAATTTTAGGGTTTATGCAAAATCACTTGGGTTTCTTAATTAGGGTTTCCTATTGAATAAAATAATATAATAAATATGACTTTTGATGAGAGTTGTTACATTCTCCCTACCTTAATAAAAATCTCGTCCTCGAGATTTACTAGAATAAATAAGGATACTTTCGCTTCATTTCTGATTCCAGCTCCCAAGTGTATTCAACTCCTCTCTTTGAATCCCACTTAATTTTAACTAGCACTAATCGTTTGTGCTTGAGAAATTTCACCTTTCGATCTTCTATCTGAAGAGGTTTTTCAACAAATTTTAACTTTTCGTTTACCTCTATATCTTGAAGAGGTACTACCAAAGATTCGTTTGATAGATATTTCTTGAGGTTGGATACATGAAATACATCATGTACTCCAGCTAACTCTTCTGGTAGTTGTAAACGATAAGCAACTGGTCCTATACGTTGGATCACTGGAAATGGTCCTACGTATCTGGGACTTAGCTTTCCTTTCTTACCCAATCTAACAACTCCTTTCCAAGGAGAAACTTTCAACAATACTCTGTCTCCAACTTGGAATTCTAACGGCTTGCATCTATTGTCTGCATAACTCTTCTGGCGATCTCGAGCCGTCTTCAGCCTTTCCTTGATTTGAGTAATCTTGTCGGTCGTCTCTTGCACTATTTCAGGACCTGACAATTGACTTTCTCCTATTTCTGCCCAACATACTGGAGTTCTGCACTTTCTTCCATACAATGCTTCAAATGGGGCAGTTTCAATACTTGAATGATAACTATTGTTATAGGAGAATTCAATTAAAGGTAAATGATCATCCCAGTTTCCACCAAAATCTATTACACATGCTCGGAGCATGTCTTCTAGAGTTTAGATTGTCCTTTCACTTTGACCGTCTGTTTGGGGATGATATGCAGTGCTTAGGTTTAGTCGAGTTCTCATTGCTTTCTGGAAACTTGTCCAGAAATGAGAAGTAAAACGACTATCCCTATCTGAAACAATGGAGAGTGGAACTCCATGTAAGGATACAACTTCATCTACATACAACTTTGCCAATCTTTCCATGCTAAAGGTTTCTTTCATAGGTAGAAAGTGAGCTGATTTGGTTAATCGATCTACAATTACCCAAATCGCATCATTACCTTTTCTGGTTTTGGGCAACTTAGTAACAAAATCCATTGTTATGAGTTCCCATTTCCATACTGGCATTTCTAATTGTTGTAGTAGACCTGAAGGTTTCTAATGTTCTGCCTTAACTTGTGAACAAGTAAGACACTTTGAAACATATTTAGCTATATCCTTCTTCATGCCTATCCACCAGAAATTATTTCTTAAATCTTGGTACATCTTATTGTTTCCAGGGTGTATGGTATACCTAGATTTATGAGCTTCTTCTAAAATCTTATTTCTTAATTCTCCCTGCTTCGGTACCCAAATCCTTTTCTTATGGAATCTCCAAATTCCATCAGCTCCTTGTTCTAATTCTTTTATTCTTCCTTTCATTCCTTCAGCATCTTCTTTGATTGCTGTTTCCTGAACATTCTTTATTTGTTCCATTAAATCTAACTGTAGATTTAATCTGAGAGCACGAACCCATCTTTGTTTCTCATGATACTTACGACTTAAGGCATCTGCAACTACATTTGCCTTTCCCTCGTGATATTGAATATCACAGTCGTAGTCACTTAGAATTTCCATCCATCTTCTTTGCCTCATGTTTAACTCTTTTTGCCCAAATATATATCTTAAACTTTTATGATCTGTATAGATAGTAAATTTACTTCCGTACAGATAATGCCTCCAAATCTTAAGGGCAAAAATTACGGCTCCTAATTCTAAATCATGAGTCGTATAATTTTCTTCGTGCTTTTTCAATTGTCTTGAAGCATACGCAATTACTTTCTTGCGTTGTATTAGCACACATCCTAATCCTAGTTTTGAAGCATCACAGTAAACTTCAAAATCTTCAGTCCCTTCTGGTAAAGCTAGGATTGGAGCATTTGTTAATTTCTGCTTCAATATTCTAAAGGCTTCTTCTTGCTTAGGTCCCCATTCAAACTTAATGGCTTTACATGTTAGCTTAGTTAATGGTACAGCTATTTTGGAAAAATCCTTAATAAACCGTCTATAATATCCAGCTAAACCTATAAAACTTCTAATTTCCATTGCGGTTTGCGGAACCTTCCAATTGGTAATTGCCTATATCTTAGCAGGATCTACATGAATACCTTCGTGATTCACCATGTGTCCTAAGAATTGCACTTCCTTTAGCCAAAATTCACACTTCGAGAATTTGGCATAAAGCTTTTCTTTTCTTAACAAAGTTAAGAGTGCATGCAAGTGCTGACAATGTCCGTCCTGACTTTTTGAATAAATAAGTATATCGTCTATGAAGACAATTACAAATTTATCCAAATACGGTTTACAGATCCTATTCATCATGTCCATGAATGCTGCAGGTGCATTCGTTAACCCAAAGGGCATTACTGTAAACTCGTAATGATCACCATACCTAGTTCTGAAAGCAGTTTTAGGTATGTCTTCCTCTTGTACTTTCAATTGATGATATCCGGAGTGTAAATCGATCTTAGAGAAATATCTAGCTCCCTGGAGTTGATCAAATAGATCATCAATCCTAGGTAATGGGTATCGATTCTTAATTGTAACCTTATTCAATTCTCTATAATCAATACACATTTTCATCGAACCATCCTTTTTCTTTACAAACAACACTGGTGCTCCCCAAGGGGATGAACTAGGTTGTATGAATCTTTTACTTAGTAATTCATCTAATTGTGTTTTTAATTCTAACATTTCGGTAGGAGCTAACCGATAAGGTGCCTTAGCTATCGGTGTAGTTCCAGGAATTAGATGAATCCTAAATTCTACTTCCCTATCTGGTGGTAATCCTGGTAACTCTTCTGGAAATATATCTGAGTATTCTGAGACTACAGGAATTTCCTTAAGTTCTTTTCCCTTAGTATTAATGATTATTGAAATCATATATACTATGCCTTGCTTTCGTTCATAACTAGCAATTTTCATTACTGATATGAACTTCATGGGTTTACGTGGCTTATCTCCTGTAATCACGATTACTTCTCCGGTTGGTGCTTGAATTTCTATGGTTGGCTATTAACCAATCCATTCCTAACACAACATCGAATTCAGCTAATTTCATAGGTAACAGATTTGCAGAAAATTTATGACCTGAAAGTTCTATTTCTACTTTTTGCAAAACCTGATCTATTTTAACTGAATTCCCATCTGCGGTTTCGACTGTAAAAATCTGCCTAATGTTGGTTAAAGGTAACTTAAGAGCTTGACAGAATAAAGTATTTATAAAACTTTGGTTTGCACCAGAGTCAAATAATACTTTTGCATATACGTTGTGAACTAAGAACGTACCAGCTATCACATCTGGAATGAGTTCTGCTTCTTGAGTGGTCAGCTGGAATGCTCTGACATTCTTCTTAGTAGCTCCGTCGGTCGCCTTGGTTTTGTTGTCTGCAGGTTTGACCAATTTAGGACATTCTGGCTTAAAATGTCCTGTTTCTCCACAGTTATAGCAAATTCTGGTTTTCTTCCTGCAGTCTTCTTCACGATGTCCTATGGCTTTGCAAAAGTTGCAGATTACATTACATCTTCCACAATGTTTCTTTTTTCAATTTCTGCAAAATGGCAAAGTTGAAGATTGCCCTGTTCCTCTTCTTTTGAAGCTGTTATTATTACCCACACGAAATCCTTGGGTAATTTTCTGAGCCAGTTCCTTTTTCCTGTTTTCATCTCTTGTGCGTACCAGTTCATCAGTTAGGGTGTTGGCTAGTTCCACTGCATCGTCAATAGTGCGAGGTCTTGCAGCTTTAACGATATTGTGGATTTCACTAATTAATCCCCAAATATAGCGAGAAATGAGTACCGGTTCTGGCGAAGCCAGTGTTGGTACCACTCTAGCATATTCGAAGAATGTCGAAGTATATCCTCGACAGTCCACATTAACCATCCGATGGTTTAGGAACTTATTTGCCATTTGATCTTTTTCATACTCGGGACATAATTTTCTTTCTATAAGATTCTTAAATTCTACCCAGTTCATGGCATATGCCTCAATCCTTCTTTTAGCTTGTAACACAGTGTTCCACCATTCTAGCGCCCCTTCTTTAAAAAGATTTGACGCATACATAACTTGATCTTCCTCAGCACATTTACTTATAGCAATTACTGCCTCAGTTTTCTCTAACCAACGTAGTGCTGCAATAGCCCCTTCGTTACCTGCAAACTCAGCTGGTTTACAGGCAAGGAATTCTTTGTAAGTGCAACCGGGTGTTGCAGCTTTCATTTTCTTGAAAATTGGGGCTTGCAGATCATTATTGTTATTAACATGATTTCCGCCTCCGTTTATACTATTACTAAAGTTGTCGCCTTGAGTACGTTTACTAGGAATAATTGATTGAGTTTTAACAGGTTTCTGGACAGCAGCAACAATTGCTGGAATAGCATTGGCTATTCCTTGTGCAACGATATCCTCTATATCTTGCCTATTTAACAATTGTTCTTCCTGAATTTGCTCAGATTGATTTACTTCATTTACTGGTTCATTACCAATATTTGCCATCTAATAATTAATTTATAAATAAATAATTAGTATAAAATAAGAAATAATCCAATGTCACAATTAATTGCACGTAATCACGTAAACAAATAGACAAACAAAATTATAAATTTTCTAAAATTTCCATTTGTTTATAGATTCTATCATGCTTCTATATACAACTGTTTTATTGGTTATTTCACACATACTGACTAGTATTACTGTTATTATACAAATACAGACTCATGACCCACTTCTCTCTCGTCATTTGTTTTCCTAAAAACGAAGCTCCCTTTCATCATATTTCCAGGCAATTTGTCCTCCTATCTCCCGGATTCTATTTCCCGCATCCATTAACTCTTCACCAAAATGGCGAAGTTCAGCCATATTCTCGTTACTCATCGGGGGATTTGGTAGGGGTTCTGGATCGAATTGCGGAAGAAAGGAATAAGGACTGTTGATAATGTTTTGGAATTGCCAATCATTTGTCCACCATTCATCCATTCCTAAAGGTTGGGTATGGATTATGGGTTCTGAAATTGCTGGTTCAAGATTTATAGGGATTTGGGTTTCAATAGGACGAGTAAAAACATTTGTATTGACAGGCTGAATAGTATCACAGCTTGCCAATATAAAATCTATTTCCTCCTGAAATGTCATTTCCTGGTTTCGTTTAGAGCTTTCTCCAATTTCCATCTGAGTTTGTCTAGTACCTTTTCCAACCTCCGTTTCTATTTCCTTAGAGTATTCCTCAAATTGTATTCCCATTTGCCTAGATTCTTCCCTGACTTCAGTCTCCAATTCCGGCTGTCTAGAACTTTCCCCGGTTTCAATTTCTTTTCCTTTTTCTAAGGGATTATTTATTTTAGGAAGTCTCTTAGCTGGCTTTTTCCTACTTATACGACTTCCCCACACGTATCTCCTTCTTTTCTTTGGTTTTGGCTTTTCCAAAGGTGGAACGTTGAATTCTATAGGTTGTTCCACATCAGGAAAGTACCCAGTAAATTCTTTAGAAACTTCTATGTTTACGGGGTAAAGGTTGAGATTCTCTAGGGCTCCAGATAACTAATTCATGCTGTTTAAAATAAATTAAAAATTTTATAACAACTTTCAAAATAACCTTCACATATTATTGCATACCATATGACTACAAAACAACTGAAATTTAAAACACACTATGTTTTATTGTAAATTTATTTATTTACTGGATGGATTTTCTAGCTTGTGGATGGTATGGTTTGCTAAAACTGAAACAAATTATTTAAAAATCTGCATTTACTGCTACTGTAGCTAACATATAAAGATCTGCCCATTTTTCGTCTAACTTGTCTTCCCATGGTGATTTACTGGTTAATTCTTGGGTTTCCTTTTTAACTTTCTTTTCTCGGGATTTCCTTAATTTCTCCTGACTTTTTCTAATAATTAAACTTCTTTTATCAGGAGAAAGTGGTTCCTCGTATTGGGCTTTTCAAACGAATATTCCTTCTTCAGGAGTTTGAGATGAACTTCCCTTTTCATTTGATGACCTATCTAATTTAAGATAGATATCTGAAAGCTTTTGCTTACCCATACTGTAACTAACAAATAATCAGTTAATAAAACACATAATCACATAATAGTAATCAGGAAAAATTAAGTATTTCTAAATACTTAATTAGCTTAACTCAGTGGCTCTGATACCGCCTTTTTTCTGTCACGGCCCCCGACCCGGTTTAACCCGTTTCAGGAGCCACGGGACAGAAATCCCGTGGTATTTATTTAATTGAGTTTAACAGCGGAAGTTTATCATCAGGATCTTTTTAAAGCTTAAAATTTTCCCAATTATTTTATTTCACAATTCGGGATAAAACCCCGGTAATTTACAATACTATAATTTCACAGAGAAATCTTTATTTTACAAAACATATTTCTTTATTTTATAATGAGCCACTTTCTTAAGCTTGCAGTGCTCCACAGCACCTTTCCTGAATCACAATAGATCACCTGAAACATGTTTGAAAAAGGTTTTGTCAGCGGGAAATACTGAGTGAATCATTCTATTTAAAAAAACTACCTGTTTGTTATAAGTTACAGTATTAAGGGTGATTAAATTGTTTCTATATCAACCAACTACCCACAGTATTTGTCACTCGACTTATTTCTGTGAGTGTGGTCAGATCACCCATTGGCTAACTCGTTGTCCAATGGTGACGGGAACAAGTAATGTATACAATACCCCACATACCGGCTGTAATTTGGTGACTTCAAAGACTTAATCCCTGTAATTATAACTTTGAAAATAAACTTGCTTTTGAAAGTAATTTGATAAAAAGATAATGACTCACATTGCAGATATAACACGGACATAATCTAGTCTACTGATTAGCCTTGTTAACCTAATTTAAATAACAATGCACACAAAACTGGGTTAGTAATCAATACAACATTTACGATAACTCACGAGATTAAACCCTCACAACGAATAACAAAGTGCGATACTTAAACATCCATCGAATTAACGACGAATGACAAAGCATAACCCTAATGTGGGCAGCACTTAAACATCCATTGGATATTTTAATCGATCGGAAAATGAATCGTAATAGCGATCGAGTTATTACCCTGTTTTGCGGCAGCGTTTAGTGATTTGTGTGTGTTTATAGTAATCTACGTATATCTCAGCGTATATTTGTAATTTGATCGTCGAACGAACAACAGAATGCAAGTGCCAGGCCCTTCTATTTATACCCAAAATTTGCACCTACCGCTAGTCGCGGAAGAATCCACGGTACGTGCCGTGTATTGCCTGGGGTGTCAAAGTAGACTAGGCCTGCTTCGTCACCTATCTAGCCCTGATGAGTCGACGTTGCATGAAATTTCATTTTTGACATCGTTTTATGTAGATAATTATAACTAGGGTTTACCCCCCTGAGTTTTAGGGGCCCTAATCCTGATTCCTAATGTTCTGAAAATTTTAGGGTTATGCAAAATCACTTGGGTTTCTTAATTAGGGTTTCCTATTGAATAAAATAATATAATAAATATGACTTTTGATGAGAGTTGTTACATAAGAAGCATCTCCGAGATCCTTCATGTCGAAGTTATGCGAGAGTAATCGCTTCGACTCATGCAACATGTCTAAACTATTACTTGCCAATAGAATATCATCTACGTAAAGGACAAGTATAGTAAAGTTACTCCCACTCATTTTGAGGTAGTTGCATTGATCCACTTGATTCTTCATAAAACCTTGCCTCTTCATGACTTCATCAAACTTGAGGTACCATTGATGTGATGCTTGTTTTAACCCGTTAATGGATTTCTTCAACTTACAGACTAGATGCTCCTGACCTTCAGGTTTAAAGCCTTCAGGTTGTTTCATGTAAACATCTTCGTCTAAGTCTCCGTTAAGGAAAACAGTTTTGACGTCCATCTGATACAGCTCTAAATCAAAATGAGCTACTAGGGCCATAACGATCCTTAATGAATCTTTACGAGAGACAGGTGAAAACATCTCTTGATAATCAATTCCCTCTTTCTGAGTGTAGCCTTTTGCAACCAATCTCGCTTTGTAGCGTTCAACGTTCCCATTCAGTTCTAGTTTTGTTTTGAACACCCATTTACATCCTACAAGTTTTACACCGTTGGGTAATTCTACCAAATCCCAAACGTCATTTTTCTTCATGGATTCAAGCTCATCAATCATTGCTTTGTTCCATTCAGAAGACTGATCACTGCTAATGGCTTCATTATAAGAGGTAGGATCATTGAGCTTTCCAGCATCCATTTTAGTCAGGTAGGTAACATAATCATCCCAATTAGTAGGCCGTCTTTGCCTAGATGACCTCCTGAGTTGATTATCGGGTTCAGCGTTGTCTTGGTTTTGAGCGTTTGATGTGCCTTCGTTATGAGGTATAATGGGTTCTAATTGTGGAGATGAAATTGTTGCAGTAGCTTCAGGTGCAGTTGTTGCATCGGGTACAAGAGGAGTAAACGGAGTAATGGTAAGCGACGAGTCTCTCCCCCCCCCCCCCCCCGCGTCTTGTACTTCTTGCAATTCTTCGTAAGGGTTAGTACTGCTCCCACTGACCTTGAAATCCTCCAGGAACGCAGCACGCTTGGTTTCAACAATATGGGTGACATGGGAAGGATAATAGAAACGATAACCATTTGAATGATCAGGATACCCGATAAAGAAACAGGTGACTGTTTTAGGGTCAAGTTTCCTTAGGAAAGGATTATAGAGTTTTGCTTCAGCAATGCAGCCCCATACTTTCATATATTTAAGACTCGGTTTCCTTCTTGTCCAAAGTTCATAAGGAGTTTTAGGGACAGACTTAGAAGGAACTCTATTGAGTTTATGAACAGCTGCTTTTAACGCTTCAGTCCAGAGGAATAATGGTAAATTAGTGTTGGCTAACATACTACGCACCATGTTCATAAGGGTACGATTTCTTCGTTCAGCAACACCGTTCTGCTGAGGTGTACCAGGCATGGTGTATTGGTTCACAATCCCCCGTCCCTTACAAAACTCATAAAATGGACCAGGAGCTTGACCCACATCTGATCTCACAACTTTAATCTGACGATCTAATTGCTTTTCAACTTCAGCTTTATAATCTTTAAAAGTTGTAAGAGATTCAGACTTTTCCTTAATAAGATACAAGTACATGTAACGAGAATAATCATCAATGAAAGTGATAAATGAAGTATGTCCTGTTATGCCAGCGATTTGGTAAGGACCACTAATGTCAGTGTGAATGAGTTCTAATAAATTAGAACTCCTAGTGGCACCTTTCTTATTCGCTGATGTCATTTTGCCTTTAAGACATTTGACACATGTTCCAAAATCAGTGAAATCGAGAGGAGGTAAGACTTCATCCTTTACGAGACGATTTAATCGTTCTCTTGAGATGTGGCCTAAACGTTGATGCCACAACATGGATGAAGTCTCTAAGTCTCGTTTCTTTTCCATCTTTGTGAGTGATTCATTAATATTATATGACAACAAAGATTTGGAAAAATTATCATCTAGTTCTAATCTATAGAGACCACCATCCAGAATGCCAGTACCATAAACAACGGAATCATAGAGAATAGAGAGTTTGCGATGACCATGAGAAATGACAAAACCGTCCATGTCTAACTTTGATCCTGATACACGGTTCCGAGTTACCTCAGGAACATATAAGGTATCATAAAGTTTAATACATAAACCAGTTTTCAAAAATAATTGTAATGTTCCTATGGCCTTCACTAATAATTCCCGATCATCCCCAACTTTAAGTGTTCTTTGGTTTCTTCCCAGCTTCCGGATTGAAAGGAATCCATGAGTAGAGTTAGTTACATGAACCATAGAACCAGAATCAAACCACGAAGAATTAGCAGGAACATTTAAATTAAATGACTCAAGTATCATGAAAAAATCGTTTCCTTTCTTAGCCAGCCACCCCTTGAAGTCAGGACATTCCTTTTGCTTATGTCCTGTTTTCTTACAGAACTTGCAATAGGGTTTGCCTAAGGAGCTCTTAGAGCTGGAAGGTGCACTTGTATTAGGATTTGGCTTTTGGACTTTGGAAACATCATTTCTCTGATAGTTATTCTTCCTCTTCTTAGAATTGGAGGTGGTGAAGTTAGCAACATCAGTGGTGCGATCCATCTTCATACGCTCTTCCTCCTGTACGCACATAGCGACCAGCTCACTCATCGTCAATTTGTCCTTCTGAGTGTTGTAATTGATCTTGAATGCTTCATAGGACGAAGGAAGCGAAGTGATGATGAAGTGAACAAGAAAACCATCACTGATTTCCATCTCTAGCCCTTTCAACTTATTGGCCATGTCATGCATCATCATGATGTGTTCGCGAATGCCGCTCCTCCCATTATACTTAGTCATCACCAGCTTGAGGATAAGAGTGCTAACGTGTGCTTTTGATGTTCCTTTGAATTGAGCCTCCACAGAAGCCAGATAGGTTTTAGCATCCTCAGAATCAGGAATAGCTCCTCTAATTGCATTATGAATGGACTGCTTCATGAACATGAGAGGCATGCGGTTACACCTAGTCCATTTTTCATGAACTATCTGCTCAGCAGCAGTACTTTGAGTAGTAAGGTCCGCTGGCTTATTCTCTCTTAAAGCATAATCGAAGTCTAGCAATCCTAGTGTAAGCATGAGGGCATCCTTCCATTCAGCAATGTTATCACTAGTCAAATGTGGAATCCCGCAATTGGGTGCTGATAGTGGAAATAAGATGAGCAAGTTATGATACTAAGAAATAAGTCCTAATGTGATCTAAGGGCATGTTATACTAAGGTAGGCATAAATAATGACCATTTTAATTATGAAGCTGTGATATTGTCTATTACTAACATCAAAATAATAGACATAGTTAAAAAATTCTATTTAAACGAAGACGAATCAGCTTTGGCCAGAAGTGTAATCATTTAAGTATGTGTGCAAAGTAATCATGACAAATCAGCTTTGGCCGGAAATGAGACAATCACTTTAGTTATGCACTTGGCAAGCATGCTAAACATAAATGAATTAAATCAACTTTGGCCAGAATTAAGACATTTCACGTTTGTAATGCATAGTCAACATAGCTTTTATAATACTTGAACAATAAATAGATGTATTAAATCAGCTTTGGCCAGAAATGATACATCAGAAGCTCATTCAAGTTAAGCTATTTTGGTTTTGTAAAAAATTATCTGATTCTGTTTAGTTAATTAAGTGTTAACAAAACCAAGTATTTAATAGCAAACCACCTGTTAGCGCTCCGCGGTCAGTTCGCTGGGGGGTGCAGGGGGACAGCGTGCCCCCGAACAGGGTTCGGGGCGGAGCCCCGAGCTGAAATTTAGTTCACATCAAACAGCCTAAGGTAATGCGGTTTCGAGTGAGGTCTCGAGTCAGGTCTCGAGTTAGGTCTCGACTGAGTTATGAGATCTCGAGTCAGTTATGAGGTCTCGAGTCGCAACCTTTGTCTCGAGTCGGAACCATAGTCTCGACTACTATATTTTATGAGATCTCGATTCATAATGAGATCTCGAGTCGCAACCACGGTCTCGAGTTGTGAAGATTGAAGCCCTTAGTCGAAATCTCAGTGGTCTCGATTTGTGACTTTATGGTCTCGAGTCGAGACCTTTGTCTCGAGTTGTAAACATTTGATAACCCTTATGATTTCGAGTCGAGACTTTGTGGTCTCGAGTCGAGATCTGATGGTCTCGAGTCACTGTTAACAACTGTTTTGTGATGATAACTGAAAGCTCGAAATTTGAGGGATTGTGGGATAGTGTTTCATGTTTTATTGCTGATCTAAACTTATCAAAAGATTTCGAAAATAATAACTGAAAATCTGTTAACAGTTTTTGAAAATTTTAATAGATAAAATTCAGATCAAAATAGTAAAAACATCTACTAATCCAAATTATATTCCAAAACTTAAGGAATTTTCGAGTTTTCTTAGAACAATATGATGAACCCTAAAAAATTAAAACATAATTCTGGGATCCGAAACCTTAATTTTAAGACTTTTATTAACAGATTTCGGATATTAATTTACCCATATTAGTTTCGGGTGACATGATTAATCACCCCTTTCTTGAAAACACCGATTTCGGTACAATAAAATCGAAAACCAGCCGTGATATATTAAGGCTTTAAAATTTCTGTTTTCCAGATTTTGATCCCAGAATAATGGATACGAAAACAGAACTGATTTATCAACATATGCTCTGATACCACATGTTGCTGTTTTCTGTTTAAACATTATGGAAAACATGAATAACATACCTGTTACAGCAGACAGGCCAGCAGAGAATCCAGTCAGAGATGCAGCCATTGAGTTCGACATACTTGTCAGGATGATCTGGTTCCTCCTTAGGGTGTAAAGTTATGATGGTGATGAACCGAAACAAGGGAGGTTTCGGTTCGGGAGAGAGAGCCGATTTGATGTTATGAGGGTTGGTAAATTGTTTAACTTGTGTAACCCTTAAACTCTCTAATAATCTCCTTATATATACACCCAAGAGGAAACCCAATTAGTTAATAAGGGTAATATGGTCCATCAACAATTACCAACTAATTATTAATAGGTTATTAATATATTTTGATCTATATAATATAAATGATTATAATGGCTACAAGATTAAATATTATAACAATAATATATTTAATCTCACAAAACAATCATACTTCTCTAATTCGGCTATAGCCTCTACGATTCTTACATAAATCGCATCTTATAATGTTAATCAAAATTTCACAACTTCATAAATGTCAAAGATTCAACATACCTTACGATCCCCTTGACTTGGTGATCGTTTATTCATGTTCATGCATCGATTTATGGCCTGAATTTAGCTTCAATTTGTAGATTCTTGAAAAACTAGGGTTGGCTCCCTTCCCTTCTTCTCCTGGTCGCTCACACGAACACACACTGTGTGTGTGTTTCTCTTTTTTTTGTTATTTATTTAGTTAACTTTCAAGTTAACCCTTTTGGCCCCTCACGTTTAGTTTTGTTTCGAAAGAAACTATAATTCATTATTCATCACTTAATCACATATTACTAACTAGGTTAATTATTTCTAGTTAACTCAATGGGTTCGGGAAGTCATAACCCGTTTTATTTTATCTCCCGTTAACTCGGGCCTTCTATATACTTTGTTTTCTCGAAGTATTTATCCTCCTTTTAATTAATATCAAGTTTATTTATTTAAATCCTAATATTTACCGGTTAATTTTTTTACCACTAACGGTATTTTACCCGTCGTCACTATTAACGTGGTTTGATTACCAAACCCGTTTTTCAACCGGTGTAATACACGGGGTTATAACCTAGTATACATATATAGGGTCAGGATTTAGAGAAAACGGTGAAAAGTGTGAGAACGGTGAGAACGCTCAGTGGCGGACCCAAGAATTTTTCCATGGGGGTGCGGAACATTTTTAAAAATTTTAGGCCCCAAGGTATATAAATAAAAAATCGGTTCGTATCGGGTCGGGTCGAGCCGGGTCATGTAAAACAAAAGAACTTAATTTATATAATCATCAAAAACACGTCAAAACTTGTTACAAACATAATTATAACGTCGTCCTACGGGATTTCATTTTTTGAAATCTATCCAAAACATCATCTAAACCTACTTTCTTATGCAACTCTTTCTCTATATAACATATACAACATTCACTTATATTCTCATCGCCAATCCGATTATGCAAGTATCCACATCAACGAATCCGGAAGACGTATCAACTTTCCTCTTGAGAAATCGCGCCATAACGTTCCTGCTCATTGTTCATATCGGCTATCACAAACAAATTGATTTATAAGTTCATGGCTCCATAACATATTACATAATGTATCAACTATTCAAGGCCTAAATATCATAATGTAAATCACCCTAAAAATCATCTAAACAACATATACATCATAAAAAAAAAAAAGCCAAACGTTCTTCACTAAAAAAAAGCCAAACATACTGTGGTATGCGGCTATAAAAAAGGCAAAATATCATCACTAACAAAATATAACTCACCATAACATAATGAAAACAAAACGAAGCACATGTCTACTATGGTTAGTATGCGGCTATAATAGGCTGCAGGAGGTGGATAATATCAACCAAAAATCATCAAAGAAACTTACCCGTGGCTGATTACGGTGGTATGCGGCTGCTGACTGTTCACTGTTGTCGTTGTTGATGTTCTGATCGTTGGTGTGCAAGAACGATAAAGAGAGCAGGATAGAATATGTAAGGGTTTTGGGCTTGTTTATTTTATTTTAGTTTGAAATATTGTTGATTTGTTGGGTTTGTTTATTTGGCTAAGACTTAGTAGTGGGCTAGTTTGAAATATTGTTGATTTGTTGGGTTTGTTTATTGGGCTAAGACTTACTAGTGGGCTAGTTAAATGTATTGGGTATTTGGGTTTAGTTTAGGTATTAAAAGTAATATAATTTAGGTAGTATTTTTTTATAAAAATAGGAGTTTAGTAAAGAATATTTTTAAAATATAAACTGATAACACTTTTTACCTAAGGGGTGCGGACGAAAAATTCCAAGAGGTGCGGACGGAAAATTCCATGGGGTGCGGACGAAAAATCCCAAGGGGTGCGGATGGGATTTTCGACGGAATTTAGCACTAAAATTTTTTTTTCTCGGGGGTGCGCCCGCCCACCTTGGGATGGGAATAGGTCCGCCCTTGAGAACGCTTATGGGTCGCCCGATCAAAACAATCCATGGACTAGATTGCGCGGTGGCGTTTTCGTAAATAACATCAATTTTATTATGTGGGACGCGCTTCATTAAGGGTAAAAAGGTCTTTTACCGCTTATATTCAAAACGCCATCAAATGATAAAATGCCATTAAAAAAAACAAAACGCCATTAAAAACAAAACGCCAAAAATTAGTGATAAAACGCGTTGGATATTACAGGAAGATGAAACAACACAGTAACTGAATTTCAGTTATTAACATTTATTAGAAGAAATTTCCTCCTAAATTACGCGCCAAAAACATCATTATATAAACGAGGTAAAACATAGCTTCTATAATCACTTCAATCTATCCAATTCTGCAAAAAACATTTTTAACCAAAAACGCCAACTTAACCAAAACGCCAAAAATGGCAACAATCGTTTCTTGGAGATACACTCTGGGAATCAGGCGATACATCCTCCGTTTTGACAACAGAAGGAGGGTGTATGTTAAGACCGTAAGGGCAATTATGAAGATGGAAGAAAAGATACAGAGGGCAATCTTATCCCTTGGCATCGCTCTAGACAACGAATGCCATGAAACACATATGCTTATGAAAGCATTAACCAGAAAATTTGGACCAATCAAAGCAGATGTGAAGCCGTACCCTGTCATGACATCGTGGCGTTTTGATGATGAAACAGACATGGTGACCGTTACATACGACAGCGGAGAGCGGGAAGTCTACTGGCTAGAAAACATCATGACAAAGCAGTGTCTTGGTTTCATGGAAGAATTGCATAACGCCACTTGTACCAACACAGAAATAGACTCAAAATTGGAGTTAATGCAAGACATGTTCAAGTGGAGGCTTCAGAATCTTCAGGAACAAGAAGCTGATGAAGGTGAAGGTGATGACATGGATGAAGATCCAGATGAAGACTCCGAGGAGGAAGAAGATGACGCAAGTGATGGTTACTTTTCAGATAAAGTACCTTCTGACGAAGGCTTTTAATTTTTTTTCCTCTTTTTTTCTTCTTCTGTGTAATCTCCTTTTTTTAAGATAATTAAATGATATATTTCTCTCTTTATTAGTAAAACGCCAAAATAAAATACTAAAAATGGTTATTCCTTACAAAACGCCAAAAATAACAAAAAATATTTTTCCTGCTTAATATTTTATTTACTCCGTTATTGTATTTTGTCATCTTGGTCTGCATAACGCCATTTAAAAAAACGCCAAACTTAGAAGATGGGACGTCTATCACCTGTAAAACTGATAAAAGCTGATCAACACAGTAAATACAAAAATAGTAACTGAAAAGACAGTTACTTTATTACTATCATTTATTACAATAAAAAAATCCCGCCTAAACTACGCGCCAAAAAACTCCTATAAGAGAGGGGTCTATACACAATGAAATTGATCACACCCAGCAAACGCAAACGCCATATCCTCTAGAAACCACTCACTTTAAAACGCCACAGATGGCAAAGCTTTCACTGAAATGGATTCTTCTTCTAGGGGGTTATCTCAATAATATTTTGCTGAATGAGATGGACAAATATTCAAGAAAAAGAGACTGGTGACAGTGATATGCCATCATGTGAGCTTTGTTCTTGATGAATATCGGCATGGGATAAAGGGATCAACACAAGTGTAAAATGCTATTTTGGATTCCATTATTATAAATAGCATCAAGAAACAGTTGATCTTCAATGATATGCCACCAAACAAAAATATCACACCAAAACACAGGATGCCACTAAGTAGTTTCTTCTGAAAAAGACGGGGTTTATGTAGGAAAGTTGGCATCTAGCTAAAGTATTCAAAAAAGGTTCAAAACGCCAAAACAAATTCAAGAAGTTAGAGGCTGATGACAGCGAAGATTCGGAAGAGAAATTAGATTACCATTTTATATTATTTTTATTTTCATTTTATATTGTTTTGATATCAAGTTATATGTTGTTTTGTTATCTAATTCTCTATAAATAAAATACATTATTATATAAAACGCCAAAAACTACAAACACCAAAACGCTAGTAGTATGAAAACTGTGAGAACGGGTGCTGGCAAAGCACCTTATAAAATGTATTAAACGCCAAAAAATTCACTAAACGCCAAAAAAATTGTTCTTATTGTAATCTTATGCAAATATTAATGACTCGTAGTGAATTATTATACAAAACAACACAAAACGGCAAAAAAATTGACCAGAAAACGCTATAACGCCAAAAAAAATTATCTATGTGACACAAAACAATTAATTCAACGCCAAAAAGTTTAATAAATACAATTAACGCCAAAAAAACTTAGACGCCAGAAAATATTTTACCGCGTTGGGAAAATAAAAGAAGAATAAAAAAACAAAAAAACCCCTCCGCCCTTGATGTGCGATAAAGTGTTATATATATTAGGTGTATATTTTAAGCCCTTTTTAACACTTATTTTAGCCAAGTTTTAAATTTATAAAACACGATATTTCACTAACACTAAACACACATATGGGCAAGTGCACCCATCGTTGAGTGTAATATAGCGTTGGTTAGATACTGAGGTCGTCCAAGGACATAAGAGCTTTTAGTACCGGTTTATCCTCAACGTCTAATCAAAATAAAAGTTTAGAAAAATGTTTTAAGCTAAGAAAAATAAAAACTAACTAAAATGCTGAAAATAAAAATAAAATAAAAACAGATAGACAAGATGAATCACTTGGTTCCGACTCGTATCTAGTATAACCTTTGATTATTTCCGCACTTTTGCACATAATTAAGAGATTATCTTAGTTATTGTAGTAGGCCCCTCTTTTGAAGGTGACGTTACCCTCACCCCAGTAGTTTGAGTCAGCAAGGATACAATCCTAAAAGGGTGGATTATTGGAAGATAATGAATTAAGTTATTAATGCAGTATTGTGGTAGGCCCCGCTTTTGGCGGTGACGTTACCCTCGGCTAAGTAGTCTGAGTCAGCAGGGATACAGTCCTAAATAGCCGGGTTATAGTATTAATAGTAGTTAACTTATGAGGGGGTCAAAGAGTTTGGACCCCCGCCATCCAATACCGTGAAGCATTGAAGGAGGTCCTACCAAATTTGACCCAGGTCCATTGCAGGACCTCTAAACGTTGAACAATGGCAAGACCTTTACCAAACCGTTCCCTTAACCCCCGACCAGGTAGCCAACATACCTCCATATAGACCGTGGAGATATGAATGGTGAAAATCCTTTATTTTATATAGACAGTAAAATAATGCCAAGACACCACGGACAAATGATAAGGAAAGATCACCTTCAACATAAGTAACTAGTTATTAAAGTCATTAATACAAAACCAAATAAAAAGTGCAAAAGATTAGAAATAAAAAGTATTATACTAGACACTTTGTCTTCACCAAGTGATGTAAGAGACTTAGGCAAACATGGCCTTGATTGTCAAGAACTCTTACGATCAATCTTGGATCCCGAGACGACTCACACACTCTACGATGGACAATGGATGATGGTGGTGGATGATGGTGTTGTGATGGTGGTGGGTGGTGGATGAAGTGTGAGAGAGGTGGTGTGCCAAGGGATGAGATGAAATGAATCCAAGCACTCCTATTTATAGGCTGAACAGAGAGCTGGGCACGGCCCCGTGTCCGCTGGGCACGGCCCCGTGCCTGTCTGACACTCTCTCTCCTCATTAATTGTAATTCGCAATAACAATAAATGCGCCTGCTGTACTTTCGACACGCCCCCGTGTCCGCTGGGCACGGCCCGTGGTGGGCAATAGAAGCTTCTATAGGTTTGTCTTTTCTGCTGCTTCTTGGGCACGGTCCCGTGCTGGCTGAGCACGGGCCGTGTTCAGCCTTCTGTCTTCTCTATTTTGCTTTGGAAGGTGCCGTTGAGGGGTCGGGCAGTCCACTAGTGTTCCTTTCCTTGTATTTATGTTGGAATTAGCTGTCTTTTTGCTTCTTTTATGTTTTTGAGCTCATTTAATCCTGAAAATACAAAAGGAAGACAAAAACACTCTTTTTCCAATATTAGTACTTAAAAAGGGTTGGTTTTATGCCTTATTTGATGTAATTTATATGTTGCATTTTACACACATCAAATACCCCCACACTTGAACTTTTGCTTGCCCTCAAGCAAAACTCTTTAATATGTGGCTTACACTCCCAAATGGAATAGGTAGAAGAGAAGGTTTTTGGGCTTGTCGTAGAGTGTCGGGATATCCAAGATCTTTTTGGGTTTTATTTTTATTTATTTACACTCCTATTCGTAATGATTTATTTACAACTTTTCATAGGAGAAATTACTTATTTGGGCATAACATGCCTTTTTAAAATTCCATTTATATACAAGTTAACATACCTCATGGGAGAAATCACTCACACTCGGCCGAAGGTGTATTTTTAGTGAATCACTCGAGAGCGGCATGAAACTTATTCCTACCATAGGCTTGCCAAGCAATCAATCATCCTCCTTTTTAACTTTTATACCTTTGTAAATATCAAGAGGACTTTGTGGGTTAAGGGTTAGGCTTGGGTTAAAGGTAGGTGGTTGGGATAGTGGTTAGTAGAAAAATGGCGAAAAGCGTAACAAGTGTCGGTTTTCGTAAGACTTTCTATTTTTATTTTGATGAAGCTTTTATTCAAACAAAGTTATTTTTGATGAACTTGTTTGTTTATTTTCTTTTTGCTTCATCATCAACAATTTTTTTTTTTTTTCATATGAAAAACCGAACTTGTTACTAAAACAAAGGGTTAAAAATGAAAAAGGTTTTGGTGGGTAAAAGGGTTTTTGGTTTGGGTGATGAAATGAAAAGGTTTAGGCTCAAAGGGGTTAACTAGGGGGATTTTTGGGTAGGTGGTAAAAGAAAAAGAAAAATAATGGTGTAGAAATAAAAATGGTTAGTCCTAATGCCTCCATCATTTACTTACTCGGGTTTAAGTTGATAAGGACCGGGAATGTATCGTCATGGCAAGTTCTAGAGTCGTAAGAACCAAGCGGTTATTCACACAAGAAACGAAAAATGAGCATTTAGTCTAAAGATGTAAATTTGTATGCTCAATAAAGGCTCAAAACTCACTTTTGTGGGAATGGGTTTTTATGTGATCAAGTATATATAATCAAATTTTAACTAAGTTTGCCACGCCTTTTCATAATTTTCTTATGTTGGTTCTTTTTATCACTACGCTATTGGTTGTAAATTTGTAAAAATATAATCTTTTTGAGAACTTGAATTTCCCGAATTAACCTAGACAAGTAAAAAAAATGAAATTTTTGAAAAAAATTTGGGGTGATTAGCGGTTCCAATAGAGTTTTGTGTAAGGCTTGTATTTAGGACTTGCAAAATTCAAGGTTTTAGCATCCCCCCCACACTTAAATTACACATTGTCCTCAATGTGTCCCAAAAATAAATTTTTAGGTTGATTAGATGTGTAAAATAGTGTTAAAAAGCAAAAAAATTCTGTTACTGGGCGCTGAACACGGCCCCGTGTTGTCCGGGCACGGCCCCGTGTTCAAGTGCCAGTAACAAAATTAAAATAAGAGAAACAGAAGTCTGGACACGGGGGCGTGTTGGGTGAACACGGCCCGTGTCCAGTTACCTGAACTGGGCGTTTTTCTGCAGGTGGTTCAGCACGGGGCCGTGTTGGTTGGGCACGGCCCGTGTTGAACCTTCTGGACTGGAGAGAATTGTCGGGTTGCCTTGTTCTTGTGCAGGAATTCATTTTTCTCGTTCCCTTTTTCATCCTTTACCACCAAACCATCCAAACCTTAAAACCATCATTTCATTTCATCATAGAGAGAACTTACATAGTCCTAAATTAAACTAGAAAAAAAAAACTTAACTAAATAGGTCAGGAGGTACACGAGGTTATCATAGAGAGTTCTACTATTCTAAGAAAATTTCGAGAATAGTTTCCCGATATAGTAGGACTTTTAGCCGAAGGATTTCTTCCCTAAATGTTGTTTAAAGCCATTCTTCGATCTCCCTAGGAAGAAAGAATGCGGCTTCATTTTCTTCCGCAACTGGTGGCTGAGGAGGAACATTCACCGGGACTCCTTGCACCACTCTTCGCGGAGGCTCTTGGTGCATGGCGTACCATTCGGCTGGAATGACAACTTCGGGTACCATGTTCCACGCCCTTTGGGTTATTATAGGTACCAAAGGCGGGGAGGCGAGAAGGTTCAACCTCTGGTGCAAGAGGTTTACTTCATGGAGACAGCCCTCCAGCCCTACTGTAAGATGGTTGATACGGTCGACCAATGCTTCTTCCACTCCCGTCATTTCATCAATAGCCTCCCTTAGAGCGTAAACATAGTTTACAAGAGAGTCTTCTGCTGTTGAAGATCTCCTCCCTTGTCGGTTACTTTTTGAAGATGATCCGCTTGTTCTGCTTGCCATTTTCTGTGAAGGAAACCGAAGAAAGCTAAATTTTTACAAAACAGAGCCCTGGACACGGCCCCGTGCTCGTTGAGCACGGCCCCGTGTCCATTTATCTGCAGGATTTTTGGCTAAAGAATCTTGGAGTTTTAAATTATTTTCATGATTTTTATCTGGGTTTTAAGCTCAGATAATTTAAAACAAAGTTATACAACTAACTTTAAACAAGAATCTTTAGCAAATAATCTTACAAACTTCACATAGAGGGTTGGAATCAAGGGATTTCCAAGCTTCCATGGAGGAAATTTTGAAAAATTTTGAAAGAGGAGGAAATGAATAAAAGTGGAAGGGACAAGAGAGTCCTTTGGAACCTTCTTTTAGCACTTACCTAGGATGGTATGAGTGAAAATCCCAGGGATCTCTGTCAATTGAAGTGGTCAAAATGAGCAGGAATCAGGCTGCATTTAAAGAAAACGACAGCGCACTGGGCACGGCCCCGTGTTGACTGGACACGGCCCCGTGTTCAGAGGAAATCCTGACACATTTTGTTCGTATTCTGACCAAATCAGCAGAGAATCTTTGGTGAGCACGGGGGCGTGTTCACCTGGACACGGCCCCGTGGCTGGAGGCTGTTTTATGGAGTTTTGCTACTTCAAGGATCTCGTCGAAATCGGGTGGTTCCTTACTGGTTGGAACAACCCCAAAGTGCCTAAGATACCTTAATTGTCCTAGACTAAGGCGAGAACGCAAGAGGTTGTCGGTGAGGGTAATTCCTATTTTCATTCTAGGTGGACAAGTCCAACCCTTTTCCGGGCTCTCGTTAAAGAAGGTGTATGCCGAATCACTTAGGTCTATGTATGCACCGAACGAAGTCGATGGGGAGTCCTTCACGGCACAATCGACACAGGGACGACTATCGTCCAAGTCTTTGCTAGGTACGAAGGTGTTTTCGGGAGCAACGAGTTTGTCGGAATGCGGTTCCAACGTTTCTTCATGGTTATTGTCTTGGGTTGGATCAATAAAATCCTTCCTAAGCTCTTTTAACCAATTCAGAATTAGCTTTTCTAGTTGAAATAACTCATCAAGGAGCATTTCCCCTAGAATATCTGGCTGGGCGCATTCGAGGGAGAAATAGTGCTTATTTTTACTTTCGCCCCTCTTAAGGTTGTAAGAAGTTGGTGGGTCCATGTAGTGGGGCCTATAATTTGGAAAGTAGCATTTTACTTCTTCATGTTTGCCACCACATAATTGACACCACGTACCGTAAGAGTGCCGAAAGTAAAAACAATTACTATCACTCATGTTTATGTCAGAAATTACCAACCGCTGGGATCTTACGGTTCTGTTTTCAGTAACTGAAACTTGGGCACGGGGGCGTGTTGAGTGGGCACGGCCCCGTGTTCAGCTTACTGTCTGACGTAAAACAGGATTGCCAGTTCCAATGATTGAGCACGGGGGCGTGTTCAGCGGGCACGGCCCGTGCTGAGCTCTGCAGAAGCTGAAAAACTAAGAAAAATCCTAAAAAAATAAAAAGAAAAATAAAAGAAGATTAGGCCGTTGATTCCTAACTTTCTTAAAATCCTTGTGTCCCCGGCAGCGGCGCCAAAAACTTGATGTGCGATAAAGTGTTATATATATTAGGTGTATATTTTAAGCCCTTTTTAACACTTATTTTAGCCAAGTTTTAAATTTATAAAACACGATATTTCACTAACACTAAACACACATATGGGCAAGTGCACCCATCGTTGAGTGTAATATAGCGTTGGTAAGATACCGAGGTCGTCCAAGGACATAAGAGCTTTTAGTACCGGTTTATCCTCAACGTCTAATCAAAATAAAAGTTTAGAAAAATGTTTTAAGCTAAGAAAAATAAAAACTAACTAAAATGCTGAAAATAAAACTAAAATAAAAACAGATAGACAAGATGAATCACTTGGTTCCGACTCGTATCTAGTATAACCTTTGATTATTTCCGCACTTTTGCACATAATTAAGATATTATCTTAGTTATTGTAGTAGGCCCCTCTTTTGAAGGTGACGTTACCCTCACCCCAGTAGTTTGAGTCAGCAAGGATACAATCCTAAAAGGGTGGATTATTGGAAGATAATGAATTAAGTTATTAATGCAGTATTGTGGTAGGCCCCGCTTTTGGCGGTGACGTTACCCTCGGCTAAGTAGTCTGAGTCAGCAGGGATACAGTCCTAAATAGCCGGGTTATAGTATTAATAGTAGTTAACTTATGAGGGGGTCAAAGAGTTTGGACCCCCGCCATCCAATACCATGAAGCATTGAAGGAGGTCCTACTAAATTTGACCCAGGTCCATTGCAGGACCTCTAAACGCTGAACAATGGCAAGACCTTTACCAAACCGTTCCCTTAACCCCCGACCAGGTAGCCAACATACCTCCATATAGACCGTGGAGATATGAATGGTGAAAATCCTTTATTTTATATAGACAGTAAAATAATGCCAAGACACCACGGACAAACGATAAGGAAAGATCACCTTCAACATAAGTAACTAGTTATTAAAGTCATTAATACAAAACCAAATAAAAAGTGCAAAAGATTAGAAATAAAAAGTATTATACTAGACACTTTGTCTTCACCAAGTGATGTAAGAGACTTAGGCAAACATGGCCTTGATTTTCAAGAACTCTTACGATCAATCTTGGATCCCGAGACGACTCACACACTCTACGATGGACAATGGATGATGGTGGTGGATGATGGTGTTGTGATGGTGGTGGGTGGTGGATGAAGTGTGAGAGAGGTGGTGTGCCAAGGGATGAGATGAAATGAATCCAAGCACTCCTATTTATAGGCTGAACAGAAAGCTGGGCACGGCCCCGTGTCTGTTGGGCATGGCCCCGTGCCTGTCTGACACTCTCTCTCCTCATTAATTGTAATTCGCAATTACAATAAATGCGCCTGCTGTACTTTCGACACGCCCCCGTGTCCGCTGGGCACGGCCCGTGGTTGGCAATAGAAGCTTCTATAGGTTTGTCTTTTCTGCTGCTTCTTGGGCACGGCTCCGTGCTGGCTGAGCACGGGCCGTGTTCAGCCTTCTGTCTTCTCTATTTTGCTTTGGAAGGTGCCGTTGAGGGGTCGGGCAGTCCACTAGTGTTCCTTTCCTTGTATTTATGTTGGAATTAGCTGTCTTTTTGCTTCGTTTGTGTTTTTGAGCTCATTTAAACCTGAAAATACAAAAGGAAGACAAAAACACTCTTTTTCCAATATTAGTACTTAAAAAGGGTTAGTTTTATGCCTTATTTGATGTAATTTATATGTTGCATTTTACACACATCAAATACGCCCACACTTGAACTTTTGCTTGTCCTCAAGCAAAACTCTTTAATATGTGGCTTACACTCCCAAATGGAATAGGTAGAAGAGAAGGTTTTTGGGCTTGTCGTAGAGTGTCGGGATATCCAAGATCTTTTTGGGTTTTATTTTTATTTATTTACACTCCTATTCGTAATGATTTATTTAGAACTTTTCATAGGAGAAATTACTTATTTGGGCATAACATGCCTTTTTAAAATTCCATTTATATACAAGTTCACATACCTCACGGGAGAAATCACTCACACTCGGCCGAAGGTGTATTTTTAGTGAATCACTCGAGAGCGGCATGGAACTTATTCCTACCATAGGCTTGCCAAGCAATCAATCCTCCTCCTTTTTAACTTTTATACCTTTGTAAATATCAAGAGGACTTTGTGGGTTAAGGGTTAGGCTTGGGTTAAAGGTAGGTGGTTGGGATAGTGGTTAGTAGAAAAATGGCGAAAAGTGTAACAAGTGTCGGTTTTCGTAAGACTTTCTATTTTTATTTTGATGAAGCTTTTATTCAAACAAAGCTATTTTTGATGAACTTGTTTGTTTATTTTCTTTTTGCTTCATCTTCAACATTTTTTTTTTCATACGAAAAACCGAACTTGTTACTAAAACAAAGGGTTAAAAATCAAAAAGGTTTTGGTGGGTAAAAGGGTTTTTGATTTGGGTGATGAAATGAAAAGGTTTAGGCTCAAAGGGGTTAACTAGGGGGATTTTTGGGTAGGTGGTAAAAGAAAAATAAAATAATGGTGTAGAAATATAAGGGTTAGTCCTAATGCCTCCATCATTTACTTACTCGGGTTTAAGTTGATAAGGACCGGGAATGTATCGTCATGGCAAGTTCTAGAGTCGTAAGAACCAAGCGGCTATTCACACAAGAAACGAAAAATGAGCATTTAGTCTAAAGATGTAAATTTGTATGCTCAATAAAGACTCAAAACTCACTTTTGTGAGAATGGGTTTTTATGTGATCAAGTATATATAATCAAATTTTAACTAAGTTTGCCACGCCTTTTCATAATTTTCTTATGTTGGTTCTTTTTATCACTACGCTATTGGTTGTAAATTTGTAAAAATATAACCTTTTTGAGAACTTGAATTTCCCGAATTAACCTAGACAAGTAAAAAAAATGAAATTTTTGAAAAAAATTTGGGGTGATTAGCGGTTCCAATAGAGTTTTGTGTAAGGCTTGTATTTAGGACTTGCAAAATTCAAGGTTTTAGCATCCCCCCCCCACACTTAAATTACACATTGTCCTCAATGTGTCCCAAAAATAAATTTTTAGGTTGATTAGATGTGTAAAATAGTGTTAAAAAGCAAAAATTTTCTGTTACTGGGCGCTGAACACGGCCCCGTGTTGTCCGGGCACGGCCCCGTGTTCAAGTGCCAGTAACAAAATTAAAATAAGAGAAACAGAAGTCTGGACACGGGGGCGTGTTGGGTGAACACGGCCCGTGTCCAGTTACCTGAACTGGGCGTTTTTCTGCAGGTGGTTCAGAACGGGGCCGTGTTGGTTGGGCACGGCCCGTGTTGAACCTTCTGGACTGGAGAGAATTGTCGGGTTGCCTTGTTCTTGTGCAGGAATTCATTTTTCTCGTTCCCTTTTTCATCCTTTACCACCAAACCATCCAAACCTTAAAACCATCATTTCATTTCATCATAGAGAGAACTTACATAGTCCTAAATTAAACTAGAAAAAAAAACTTAACTAAATAGGTCAGGAGGTACACGAGGTTATCATAGAGAGTTCTACTATTCTAAGAAAATTTCGAGAATAGTTTCCCGATATAGTAGGACTTTTAGCCGAAGGATTTCTTCCCTAAATGTTGTTTAAAGCCATTCTTCGATCTCCCAAGGAAGAATGAATGCGGCTTTATTTTATTCCGCAACTGGTGGCTGAGGAGGAACATTCACCGGGACTCCTTGCACCACTCTTCGCGGAGGCTCTTGGTGCATGGCGTACCATTCGGCTGGAATGACAACTTCGGGTACCATGTTCCACGCCCTTTGGGTTATTATATGTACCAAAGGCGGGGAGGCGAGAAGGTTCAACCTCTGGTGCAAGAGGTTTACTTCATGGAGACAGCCCTCCAGCCATACTGTAAGATGGTTGATACGGTCGACCAATGCTTCTTCCACTCCCGTCATTTCATCAATAGCCTCCCTTAGAGCGTAAACATAGTTTACAAGAGAGTCTTCTGCTGTTGAAGATCTCCTCCCTTGTCGGTTACTTCTTGAAGATGATCTGCTTGTTCTGCTTGCCATTTTCTGTGAAGGAAACCGAAGAAAGCTAAATTTTTACAAAACAGAGCCCTGGACACGGCCCCGTGCTCGTTGAGCACGGCCCCGTGTCCATTTATCTACAGGATTTTTGGCTAAAGAATCTTGGAGTTTTAAATTATTTTCATGATTTTTATCTGGGTTTTAAGCTCAGATAATTTAAAACAAAGTTATACAACTAACTTTAAACAAGAATCTTTAGCAAATAATCTTACAAACTTCACATAGAGGGTTGGAATCAAGGGATTTCCAAGCTTCCATGGAGGAAATTTTGAAAAAGGAGGAAATGAATAAAAGTGGAAGGGCCAAGAGAGTCCTTTGGAACGTTCTTTTAGCACTTACCTAGGATGGTATGAGTGAAAATCCCAGGGATCTCTGTCAATTGAAGTGGTCAAAATGAGCAGGAATCAAGCTGCATTTAAAGAAAACGACAGCGCACTGGGCACGGCCCCGTGTTGACTGGACACGGCCCCGTGTTCAGAGGAAATCCTGACACATTTTGTCCGTATTCTGACCAAATCAGCAGAGAATCTTTGGTGAGCACGGGGGCGTGTTCACCTGGACACGGCCCCGTGGCTGGAGGCTGTTTTATGGAGTTTTGCTACTTCAAGGATCTCGTCGAAATCGGGTGGTTCCTTACTGGTTGGAACAACCCCAAAGTGCCTAAGATACCTTAATTGTCCTAGACTAAGGCGAGAATGCAAGAGGTTGTCGGTGAGGGTAATTCCTATTTTCATTCTAGGTGGACAAGTCCAACCCTTTTCCGGGCTCTCGTTAAAGAAGGTGTATGCCGAATCACTTAGGTCTATGTATGCACCGAACGAAGTCGATGGGGAGTCCTTCACGGCACAATCGACACAGGGACGACTATCGTCCAAGTCTTTGCTAGGTACGAAGGTGTTTTCGGGAGCAACGAGGTTGTCGGAATGCGGTTCCAACGTTTCTTCATGGTTATTGTCTTGGGTTGGATCAATAAAATCCTTCCTAAGCTCTTTTAACCAATTCAGAATTAGCTTTTCTAGTTGAAATAACTCATCAAGGAGCATTTCCCCTAGAATATCTGGCTGGGCGCATTCGAGGGAGAAATAGTGCTTATTTTTACTTTCGTGTAACACCTCGAAAATTCACGTCCTATAATGTGTTGACACGTGTCATTAAGTAAACGTGTGAAAGAAACATTATGGAAGGACTAAAGTTGACAAACGTGGAAAGTATGTGATTATACGTATTCTAAGTGTCAACTGTGAATAAATACATTGTACATTAACCCTACACAATGCTCATACCTTCAAACGAATAAATCATGGATCATACGAAGCTAAAAGTGAGAGATTACAAACTGCAGGGGTTAAATGTGTCAACATGTTAAAGATATACCTCTGAGTGACCTTTTGACAAACCCAAAGCTTTGTAAATGTAAATTATGCTCACTAGAATGCATGATTAAAATTTCATAAAGTTTCGTTATCGTATGAGAAAGTTATGATCAAATTCGTGTACGAGGGGTTAAAGTGCAAACGTTGAAAGTTAAGACTTTTCGGGTTAACCGGAAGTGTTCAGGGACTTGGCAAAGTGAGTATAAGTCCTAAAGCCCTTGTGGGTAAATATAGGGGGGCCAAAATGCTAGAAATAACCCTAGTTGCCCCTTCGTAAAGCCAAAGGTCAAGCTGCAAAACATTTAAAATGAAAATTCTGGCTTTTGAAGGCTTGCGCATCGTAGCAAAGATAGCCCTACGATGCGCAAGGGTCTGCCCAGAACTAAAAAACAGGCTGTTGCCTGTTTTACGCGATTTTGACCCATTTGGCCGGTTATTCTCACTCATGGACGACCCCTAGGCACCTCCTAACATCTAGGACCAGGTGTTTATCAGTTGTGGTGTATGCTAGACCTTGTTGTCAAAGATTTATGGTGTATGGAACCATTATAAATAGCCCTTCAAGTGCAACATTCATTCACACACCTTCATTTGCATGATTGATCATTCCTGGAGCTCTCAAGCAGGTCCAACTGATCTAAAGTCGTGCATAGGACTCTTGTAAGTCTACTAGTCCTTCTTTATTTGAGTTTAGCTTGTTTAATTAGCTAAAAGTCAAACCGTCGTAAATACGGTTTGACTTCGAGATTAGTCAATAATGACTCAGTCTTATCTCGAATTAAAAGTAGTTTTAGAATGGTATTTATGTGGGTAATAAAACCCCAAAAGGGTTTCCCCTGATCACCATCCTAAACAGGTCAAATGTCGGGTCAAACCTTTACTTAAAAAGTCAACATATTGCTTAAAATGTCATTTATGCATAATTAGCTATCTAGAACATTTGTAACCTGTTTGAATATTGTTATAACTTAGAAATAAGTGTAAGAACATGTCCCAACATGTTCAACCCGACTATTTCCTGTTTAGACCCGGTTCGGAACCGAAAGTCACATAGTTTGACTTTTCGGTTGACTTTCAGTTCTGACCCGTTTGGGCATATTTTAGAAATGCCTCAGAGCTTAAATTGGATTAGGAGACATGTTAGAACAACCCTCTGTGATCATACATCTCGGATCGCTAGTTATCCAATTAATATGCAACTTTCCGTTAATTGCTCATACGTTGACCGTTATGCCCTTATCACCTTAAAACGTGATTTATGAAAATGTAAAAGTATAGAAACCTTAAATATTGATATATAAACTTGTATGCAAAATTTGACATCAGTTTGACTTGTAGATTAAGAGTTATGCTCATTAGCGTAATTACGGTGCTTTATGTTTATAAAATGGCGTAATTAGTGTATAGCCTAATTAAACATACTTTTTGTTATCAAACGAATTACCCACTGATATGATATATTATTTTGGGAATTTTAAAGATTTTTAATTAATTTTAGGCTGAGCATAACTCATAGTCGTAGGCTTAATTCGGTAATGGTCGGTTTTGCCTTACTGGCCATAAAATGAGTTTTACTTATCTAAACGACTCCAAACCTTTTGCTACTGATCACATATGTTAAATAAATTATTTTAAGCCTTCTGGAAATATAAAAATATCAGATTTAAGTATGAAACCCGGAAATGGCCTTTAATCGCCATAATTAGCGTTTTTAACACATAGTGTGTCTTAGAAACATATTAGACATACCCGGGTTGATACCTACTGATATATAAGGCAAATTATGATGTTTTAACAGTAAGCAAAGGTTAATAGACTCAGACTTTGTTTTTGAGCTTTACGGCTTATGTGAAATTACCAAAATACCCCTACAGGGCATAGTTTGGTTAAATATGATAAATTTCACATATATGCCTTAGCCTACTGATATAACACATCAAAATGAATATGTTTGCTGTTTACATCAGACCTGTAACTCAGTTGAACATATAAACGCTTTTACAAACTTTAAAATGACCAAACTACCCCTACGGGGCATAGTTTGTGTTTAAATTAGTTCGGGGCATAACGAAAGACATCCTACTGATGTCACAACATATTTGGAGCATATTAACTTAGGAAACCTGTATATGGCTCTTACGGATACCCGTAACGCATATTACGCGTTCGGCTCGGTTTATGTAACAAGTTTACATAAATTAGCCGAAACGGGTCAAACCTTATCGGTTTTATCTCAAAATCCAGAATGTGAATAATGAACCCATATTAAACAAGTCTTCAAACTTGTCGGGTCAGAATCACATTCTATCCGGTCTTCGCTTAATCGTGCGTACGAACCGTATCTTCGAAACTAGCCGGTCTAAGCTTAAGCATAATTAAAGACCCGCTAGGATCCTAATAGGTTATATTTAAAAACCTTCGTTCCAGATTAGGAGCCCAGTAAAAGCTATCTGTACTTGCTGATTTGATATACGGCTGGGATTGAAATTATATTTAGCTCAGGTAAATACTTTTAACTTATTTTCCCTATACGGGCTTGGGTTACGGTACATAGCGTACCGCTTGATCGGGCATCAAATCTTCCACGCTTAGTGGTTAATTGAATAATTTGATCGGCTCGTTTTAAACAGATGTGTTTACTTTACAGCCTTTGGGGGGTTAATGACCATGTCCCGGATATCCTCGGCATTATCTTACGAGATTGCCACGACCTGAGCACGGGGTGTAGGCGTACACCCGTGTATAACTCACGTACAGTGGTGTGTCTATTGATCTTTAACCCGGATACGTCCGGGCTACTGAACGCATAAGTAACATGTAAATCGTTCTCAAGATTATTATATTATCAAAATAATTCTCCCAAGTTAAAAAGATTAATTTTGCCTCTGTGCATTTTAATCAATGTGTCAAGATATTTTGTGCCACGTGCATTCAAAACAATTTACAAACTCTTTTTCCAAAATGAGTCAGTTGAATGTATTTACCAGTGTAAACTGACGTATTTTCCAAAAAGGCTAAATGCAGGTACTATACGAACTTGGCTGGATAATTCTCCTTAGCATCAATAGAAGTCTCGCAAGCTTAAGATGCCTAAAAGTCTGTTGAACTATTGTTCCATTTTATGTACGATCCTTCTGTGGATAAACTTCCGAATATTGTGACATTGATATTACAATAATAAATTCGGTTGTAATATATTTACAATTGCTTCCGCTGTGCTTAATAATATTGTGTTGTTTGACTATTATGTTGCCAACCATGACGTCACGATACTCCCCACCGGGCCCACCGGTGACACGTGGAAATCGGGGTGTGACAGGTTGGTATCAGAGCCAACACTGAGTGAATTAAACACTAGCCTTAGTGTTTAATCTCAGTTACACAACTGCACATATCTAAACCTTCTGAGTCTAGACTTAACTTAGGAATATTCTCAATCCTAATCTTGAAATTTTACTTCCCAATTTTTTATTGGATACGTCGCCAAGTGAAGAAGCTGTAAGAAGAATTCTCCACATCTGGAGCTTTGGAATGCTGAGCTTCGTACCGCGACCAAGATGAAACGTGCGACCAAGGAGAAAGCCTTCAAGAATTGAATGAAGAAGAAACTCCTTTGCTGAAGATCGTTTCCTCAATAGTCCTTATAAGGACATATTTACCTTTTCAGTCCCTTCGAGGACGACATTATTCCTTTTAAGTCCCGCTTAGGGCAACTTTATACTTTTATTTTTATATAATGGAATGATTAAGTTTAAACTTTCATTCTAAATAAGAAATATTAAATAAATAGAAAAATAATATTTCCTTTTTGCAAGATCTATCATTATAATAAAATGGCAAAATCTAAATGGGCAAGACCTAGCTTCGGGTCATATTAAGACCGGCCAAGATGGCAGTTCCGCAATTTAGATTCAGATCCATATTTACACCTCAATTTAAAAATTGTTCTGCGTTAATTATAAATTAAGAATCTTAAGTGTGAAACCTAGCCTCGGGTCAATTATAAGACCGGGCCAAGATGGTAAGACCTGTTAAAAAGATTCAAATCATTAATTAAGAATCTTAAATGTGAAACCTAGCCTTGGGTCAATTATAAGACCGGGCCAAGATGGTAAGACCTGTTTAAAAAGATTCAATTCCCTGTTAACATCTTAAAACATGTTAACACTCCTGGCAGATGTGATTCAATTAAAATCACACACGTCATTTTTATAGGATCCTTCAAAAAAAAAAAAAAAAAATTCCTAACCCAGTTTAATGATCCCTGAATCCTGGGTTTATGTCGTCAATTAAGATGATCATATTTTAAACCATACGTGGTAATATAGTGCCTACGGGCCTTGCTCATTTCTACATGAGCCAAAATACAGTGGTAGCTATGACTCCCTGTCAGATAAAGGTAATGAACTAGGTTCAAACCTCAAATGCTTTGATTCCCTGAAATCCTAGCATATAATTTATAATTGTCTACGTGACTAGGCCTATTGTGCCAATATACTTTCATGCTTTGATTCTCTGAAATCATAGCTTATAAATGATATATGTCCTTGTGACTAGGCCTTTTGTGCTATAAAATAAAACTATTATTATTGCTTTGATTCTCTGAAATCATAAGCTTATAATTTATAAAAGTCCATGTGACCAGGCCATTGGGTGCCACTAATAAAACTGTTAATGTTTTATAATTAGGATAAATTATAATAAAAAAAAAATCCTAAATAAATATGATTAATAAATTAACCATATATGGTCTCTGCTTACCATGGTTAATGAATTTCCCTAAGGGGTAATCCAGTAATAAACATCTCTTAAAAGGGAAGTGCCTACGGGCTATAGTTAATGTCCCCTGAGACTAAAAACAGTGGTAGCCTACAGCTCCCTGTCAAGAAAAGGTAATGAACTTTGATTCAAACCTTAAGGCCACGATTATCTGAAATCATGGCTTATAAATTTAACTTGTCGACGCGACAAGGCCATTGGTGCTATTATTAACTTATGAATTAGGATTCATGATAAAAATCCTGGATAAAATAAATATCCTTCCTTTTCTGTCAGTATGCAATTGAAGGAAATCTTAAAGGTGAAACCTAGCCTACGCGGCCAAGATGGTGAAACCTACTCAAGGGATGCAAATCCTTGTTAACACCTAGGAATGTGTTAGCACCCCTGACAAATGTGATACGAGAAAATCACAACAGTCATCCTTATATTGGATTCTTCCAATTCTCAAATCTAGCCTAGTGATCTAAGAATCATGGCTTATATCATCCTATAAGATGATCATAATATAAACATCCGTTAGTAATGAAGTGCCTACGGGCTAAACTTGTTGTCCGTTAAGACAACGACAGTGATGGTCTTTGACCTCCTGTCTGAAATATTGGACTATGTCCAAACATAATAGTCTATATGATCAATGCGATCATGACTAATGTCATCTAATACGATGATAATATTATTTAACATCCTCTAGTGATGTTTTGCCTACGGGCTATAATATATTGTCCATTTGAGACATTGACGTTGTTATCGTTATGATTCCCTGTCCAAGGTGGTGAGCTATGCTCAAGCCTAATAGTTCATATGATCAATACGATCAAGACAAAAATCATCAATACGATGATTAAAATTTTTTTTTTACATCCGTAATGATGTTTTACCTAAGGGCTATAATTAGATCGTCCAACTGAGACAAGGCAATTGTAAAGCTTTTGTGATTCTTTGCCAAAGGGGTGAGCTATACTCAATTCCCATAGTCTATACTATCAGTGCGATCCTGACTAGTATCCGCAGTATGCTGATCATAATATTAACATCCCTCGTGATGAAATGCCTACGGGCTATACTTTATTCTAGAGTCGGTAAGACAAAGATAGTAGTGATCTTTATGATCCCCTGTTCAAAATGGTGTGATTATACCCAAACCTAATAGTCAACATGATCGATGTGATCATGTCTAATATCGTTGGACACGATGGTTATAAATAAACATCCATTAGTGATGTTGATTGGCATATTTTTCTGCCAAAAGAATCGTCTTTCAAGACGATGACAGTTGTAGTCTATGACTCCCTGTCCAAAGGTGAAGAACCACGTTCAAACCTAGAAGCCCCAATCTATTAAGATTGCAGGCTTATAAATTAAGGTCCTTGATGATAGACCATCGAGTCATGTTTTAAAGTCATTCATGACAAGCCTATGTGCTATAAATTGTCATTCGAGACAGGCTAACATATTAAAATGTTAACATTCCTGGAAACATGCCTTTGTGCCAAATTTGATAAATGTCCTTATGACAAGGCCGTTTGTGCCATATCTAAATGACAGTTACGACAAGGCCTTTGTGCCGTATAATCATTTATGTCCTTCGTGACTAGGCTTTATGCCATATCTTTCTACGTCCATCGAGACAGGCTTCTAGGCCATATGTGCATACATATAATAAAGGTCTTGTAAGGCAAGCCTTTTGAGCTATTTATAATCGTCCTTGTGACAAAGACAGTTGTGACATTATGGTCCCCTGTCAAGCAGGTATTGGACTCGCTCCAAACTTTGCATGCCATTGATGGTCCCGTTGTGACCTAGGCTAAATATAATGGAATTACGTTCAAAATAACATTCGCTATGAATGTTCAGAACGGAATAGCCCATACGGATTACGAATGCCGTGGCTAAAATAAGTCAGGTCATCAGGATGATGACTAATAATTGTTAAATCTTGGTGATTAGTACCAAGTTACGAGTATCGAAAACTCGGAAGAGGTAGACGACCGTCGCAATACTATTAATGCGACGAAAGTTAATAAAACTGCAAACGTAAACCTCAAATATTGATGGAGTTAATCTCCAAGCTGTGGTTGACGCAGCAGTTGGAGAGATCATGGGAAAAGGTCATGAGACAATCAAAGGGGCCGAATACTTCTCGCTCTAAATCTCATTCGAAACCATGTTTAAATTTCTCATGAGGAGAGCTATGTTCACACTTCAAAAATGAAGGATGAACCAAAGAAGGAGGATAACTCCTAGAAATCGGAGAAGGAGAGCAAATACAAGCGTAATAAAGAGCAACGAAAGTTCAGTAAGAAGCCTGTATACCTCAGAGACTGATTCGGCATTAGTAGATGGATGTTTTAATATCCATTAGGAAAATTTTTTTTTCCGATGTCCTAATTCCGTTAAAATATAAGGACTCAATATAATGATAAAAGTCGATTGGTTGCCTCGAAAAACCAATCCCATATCGTGGGTAATAAGAAGCAATTAATTACCAAGACTCCTTATGAGACAACCCTCGTAATTACACGTCTCCGTGCGATTAATTAATAGTGAACAAAAAAAAAAAAAAATGGTGGAACTGGCCGTCCCCGGAATCGAACCTGGGTCTAGGCCGGCCGCAACCTTTCGCGCGCCTAGCCAACTGTGCTAGGTGCCTAGTGTTGTGAAACTTCCATTATTAATTAAATTTAAGCACTTGTACAATAGACTTCCTTATCATTTATCAATGATAATTTCTGCTAAGTGTCCTGTTTTTAATACAGGCAATAATAAATCTTCATGAACCATAAACTTAGCAAAAAAAAAAAAAAAAAAAAAATAATAATTTTTTTTTACATCCACAAGGTATAGCTACCAAAGAAACCGTAGTAACCGATTCTTCTAGTATCGGCAAGGAATCCTTCCGAAAAAATCTAAGAGTACTCTTTCTTCGCATAGAGTACGACAACATATGTTATTTTAATTATTTTCTCATTGTTTTCTATCGCCTGCGAATGCCAAACTATGTTTGATTAAAGTGTCATATGAGGATTGGTGTATCCTAGTGTGTCCCATAGATTATTTCCATGTCTGATCAGCATGGAGGTTTAATACATGGAACCCCTGAGATGTCCCAATGGTCATATTGTACTAAAGTCGACTAGTAGTATTCAAAGAAGATATCCAAAAAATGGAAATTTTTTTTTTTAATGTTCCCGATTAAGGAATTCGTGAACTTATAACATAAAGGTGTCACTAATTTGACACGAACAATGATGGATGAACTGGAGCCTGAGATATGGAAAATCTCTATAGCCTCCTTGTATCTTAATTATCTTCTCAAAAGTTTCCCCTGCTTACCTCCTGGAAGACAGGTAGAACTAAGATTAACATCCCGCTGTGGACTGGAGTATTGTGAAAACTCCATATTGATTTTGGAATAATCGAAACCTTGATTAAGTAGGTTTTAAAACATAGGCACATAAAGCCTGACTCAATATTCTGAGGGTTTTATGTTATTAAATAAGAAAGACGGTTCATATTGCATATGCATACATGCCGCAACCCTAATAAAGCAACAATTTAGAATTTGCCATCAGCTACCCAGGATCTAAGGGCAAACTATTGGCGGATAGGCTTGAAGAAGTCTGTGGCCACCTATGTAGCTAAATGCTCGACTTGTACGCAAGTCAAAGTTGGGCATCAGAAACCGTCAGGTTTGCTACAACAGCTTGAACTTCCTACGTGGAAGTGGGAAATGGTAACTATGGATTTTATTACCAAATTACCCGAGACGAGGAAAGGAAATGATGCGATATGGGTTATAGTTGACCGACTGACTAAACCAGCTCATTTCTTACCCATCAAGGAGACCTATAGCTCCGATATGTTAGCCCAATTATACATTGAAAAGATTGTAGCCTACATGGCATACCTGTGGCTATTATCTCTGATAGAGATACTAGGTACAAGTTGCATTTTTGGAAGATTTTCCAACAATCTTTAGGCACACGTTTGAATTTTAGTACGACTTACCATTCTCAGACTGACGGTCAGAGTGAGTGTACTATTCAAACATTTGAAGACATGCTACGTGCATGTGCGATTGATTTGGGTGGTAGTTGGGATAAGAGCCTACCATTAATCGAATTCTCCTACAACAATAGCTACCATACCAGCATTAAGGTTGCGCCTTTTGGAGGCATTATACGGTAGAAAGTGTAGATCGCCTAACTGTTGGGCGGAAATTGGAGATGTCCAGTTATCAGGACCAGAGATAGTGTTCGAAACAACGGACAAGATTGTCCAGATTCGTGACCGTCTCAAAGCTGCCCGGGATAGGCAGAAGAGTTACGCTGATCTAAAGCGTAAAGCTTTTCACTTTGAAATAGGTGACAAAGTATTGCTTAAAGCATCACCCTGGAAGAGGGTGATGCGGGTTGGTAAGAAAGGCAAACTAAGCCCGAGATACATAGGACCTTTCGAGGTTATCGAACGAGTCGGGTCAGTTGCCTATAAGTTAAACTTACCTGAAGAGCTCAGAGGAATACACAATGTGTTCCACATCTGCAATCTGAAGAAGTGCTTCGCCGATGAATCACTGGTTATACCACATACAGATGTGCATATAGATGAGAGCAAGAAGTTTGTAGAGAAACCTTTGTCGATTTAGGATCGACAGGTAAGAAAGCTTCGAAGGAAGCATATACCTTTTGTAAAGGTAAAATGGGATGCCTTTAGAAGATTCGAATTCACGTGGGAGGTTGAATCCACGATGAAAGAAAAGTACCCTTACTTATTTCAGTAAATCTCGGGTCGAGATTTATTTTAAGGGGGTGAGGATGTAACACCTCGAAAATTCACGTCCTATAATGTGTTGACACGTGTCATTAAGTAAACGTGTGAAAGAAACATTATGGAAGGACTAAAGTTGACAAACGTGGAAAGTATGTGATTATACGTATTCTAAGTGTCAACTGTGAATAAATACATTGTACATTAACCCTACACAATGCTCATACCTTCAAACGAATAAATCATGGATCATACGAAGCTAAAAGTGAGAGATTACAAACTGCAGGGGTTAAATGTGTCAACATGTTAAAGATATACCTCTGAGTGACCTTTTGACAAACCCAAAGCTTTGTAAATGTAAATTATGCTCACTAGAATGCATGATTAAAATTTCATAAAGTTTCGTTATCGTATGAGAAAGTTATGATCAAATTCGTGTACGAGGGGTTAAAGTGCAAACGTTGAAAGTTAAGACTTTTCGGGTTAACCGGAAGTGTTCAGGGACTTGGCAAAGTGAGTATAAGTCCTAAAGCCCTTGTGGGTAAATATAGGGGGGCCAAAATGCTAGAAATAACCCTAGTTGCCCCTTCGTAAAGCCAAAGGTCAAGCTGCAAAACATTTAAAATGAAAATTCTGGCTTTTGAAGGCTTGCGCATCGTAGCAAAGATAGCCCTACGATGCGCAAGGGTCTGCCCAGAACTAAAAAACAGGCTGTTGCCTGTTTTACGCGATTTTGACCCATTTGGCCGGTTATTCTCACTCATGGACGACCCCTAGGCACCTCCTAACATCTAGGACCAGGTGTTTATCAGTTGTGGTGTATGCTAGACCTTGTTGTCAAAGATTTATGGTGTATGGAACCATTATAAATAGCCCTTCAAGTGCAACATTCATTCACACACCTTCATTTGCATGATTGATCATTCCTGGAGCTCTCAAGCAGGTCCAACTGATCTAAAGTCGTGCATAGGACTCTTGTAAGTCTACTAGTCCTTCTTTATTTGAGTTTAGCTTGTTTAATTAGCTAAAAGTCAAACCGTCGTAAATACGGTTTGACTTCGAGATTAGTCAATAATGACTCAGTCTTATCTCGAATTAAAAGTAGTTTTAGAATGGTATTTATGTGGGTAATAAAACCCCAAAAGGGTTTCCCCTGATCACCATCCTAAACAGGTCAAATGTCGGGTCAAACCTTTACTTAAAAAGTCAACATATTGCTTAAAATGTCATTTATGCATAATTAGCTATCTAGAACATTTGTAACCTGTTTGAATATTGTTATAACTTAGAAATAAGTGTAAGAACATGTCCCAACATGTTCAACCCGACTATTTCCTGTTTAGACCCGGTTCGGAACCGAAAGTCACATAGTTTGACTTTTCGGTTGACTTTCAGTTCTGACCCGTTTGGGCATATTTTAGAAATGCCTCAGAGCTTAAATTGGATTAGGAGACATGTTAGAACAACCCTCTGTGATCATACATCTCGGATCGCTAGTTATCCAATTAATATGCAACTTTCCGTTAATTGCTCATACGTTGACCGTTATGCCCTTATCACCTTAAAACGTGATTTATGAAAATGTAAAAGTATAGAAACCTTAAATATTGATATATAAACTTGTATGCAAAATTTGACATCAGTTTGACTTGTAGATTAAGAGTTATGCTCATTAGCGTAATTACGGTGCTTTATGTTTATAAAATGGCGTAATTAGTGTATAGCCTAATTAAACATACTTTTTGTTATCAAACGAATTACCCACTGATATGATATATTATTTTGGGAATTTTAAAGATTTTTAATTAATTTTAGGCTGAGCATAACTCATAGTCGTAGGCTTAATTCGGTAATGGTCGGTTTTGCCTTACTGGCCATAAAATGAGTTTTACTTATCTAAACGACTCCAAACCTTTTGCTACTGATCACATATGTTAAATAAATTATTTTAAGCCTTCTGGAAATATAAAAATATCAGATTTAAGTATGAAACCCGGAAATGGCCTTTAATCGCCATAATTAGCGTTTTTAACACATAGTGTGTCTTAGAAACATATTAGACATACCCGGGTTGATACCTACTGATATATAAGGCAAATTATGATGTTTTAACAGTAAGCAAAGGTTAATAGACTCAGACTTTGTTTTTGAGCTTTGCGGCTTATGTGAAATTACCAAAATACCCCTACGGGGCATAGTTTGGTTAAATATGATAAATTTCACATATATGCCTTAGCCTACTGATATAACACATCAAAATGAATATGTTTGCTGTTTACATCAGACCTGTAACTCAGTTGAACATATAAACGCTTTTACAAACTTTAAAATGACCAAACTACCCCTACGGGGCATAGTTTGTGTTTAAATTAGTTCGGGGCATAACGAAAGACATCCTACTGATGTCACAACATATTTGGAGCATATTAACTTAGGAAACCTGTATATGGCTCTTACGGATACCCGTAACGCATATTACGCGTTCGGCTCGGTTTATGTAACAAGTTTACATAAATTAGCCGAAACGGGTCAAACCTTATCGGTTTTATCTCAAAATCCAGAATGTGAATAATGAACCCATATTAAACAAGTCTTCAAACTTGTCGGGTCAGAATCACATTCTATCCGGTCTTCGCTTAATCGTGCGTACGAACCGTATCTTCGAAACTAGCCGGTCTAAGCTTAAGCATAATTAAAGACCCGCTAGGATCCTAATAGGTTATATTTAAAAACCTTCGTTCCAGATTAGGAGCCCAGTAAAAGCTATCTGTACTTGCTGATTTGATATACGGCTGGGATTGAAATTATATTTAGCTCAGGTAAATACTTTTAACTTATTTTCCCTATACGGGCTTGGGTTACGGTACATAGCGTACCGCTTGATCGGGCATCAAATCTTCCACGCTTAGTGGTTAATTGAATAATTTGATCGGCTCGTTTTAAACAGATGTGTTTACTTTACAGCCTTTGGGGGGTTAATGACCATGTCCCGGATATCCTCGGCATTATCTTACGAGATTGCCACGACCTGAGCACGGGGTGTAGGCGTACACCCGTGTATAACTCACGTACAGTGGTGTGTCTATTGATCTTTAACCCGGATACGTCCGGGCTACTGAACGCATAAGTAACATGTAAATCGTTCTCAAGATTATTATATTATCAAAATAATTCTCCCAAGTTAAAAAGATTAATTTTTCCTCTGTGCATTTTAATCAATGTGTCAAGATATTTTGTGCCACGTGCATTCAAAACAATTTACAAACTCTTTTTCCAAAATGAGTCAGTTGAATGTATTTACCAGTGTAAACTGACGTATTTTCCAAAAAGGCTAAATGCAGGTACTATACGAACTTGGCTGGATAATTCTCCTTAGCATCAATAGAAGTCTCGCAAGCTTAAGATGCCTAAAAGTCTGTTGAACTATTGTTCCATTTTATGTACGATCCTTCTGTGGATAAACTTCCGAATATTGTGACATTGATATTACAATAATAAATTCGGTTGTAATATATTTACAATTGCTTCCGCTGTGCTTAATAATATTGTGTTGTTTGACTATTATGTTGCCAACCATGACGTCACGATACTCCCCACCGGGCCCACCGGTGACACGTGGAAATCGGGGTGTGACATTTCGCCCCTCTTAAGGTTGTAAGAAGTTGGTGGGTCCATGTAGTGGGGCCTATAATTTAGAAAGTAGCATTTTACTTCTTCATGTTTGCCACCACATAATTGACACCACGTACCGTAAGAGTGCCGAAAGTAAAAACCATTACTATCACTCATGTTTATGTCAGAAATTACCAACCGCTGGGATCTTACGGTTCTGTTTTCAGTAACTGAAACTTGGGCACGGGGGCGTGTTGAGTGGGCACGGCCCCGTGTTCAGCTTACTGTCTGACGTAAAACAGGATTGCCAGTTCCAATGATTGAGCACGGGGGCGTGTTCAGCGGGCACGGCCCGTGCTGAGCTCTGCAGAAGCTGAAAAACTAAGAAAAATCCTAAAAAAATAAAAAGAAAAATAAAAGAAGATTAGGCCGTTGATTCCTAACTTTCTTAAAATCCTTGTGTCCCCAGCAGCGGCGCCAAAAACTTGATGTGCGATAAAGTGTTATATATATTAGGTGTATATTTTAAGCCCTTTTTAACACTTATTTTAGCCAAGTTTTAAATTTATAAAACACGATATTTCACTAACACTAAACACACATATGGGCAAATGCACCCATCGTTGAGTGTAATATAGTGTTGGTAAGATACCGAGGTCGTCCAAGGAAACAAGAGCTTTTAGTACCGGTTTATCCTCAACGTCTAATCAAAATAAAAGTTTAGAAAAATGTTTTAAGCTAAGAAAAATAAAAACTAACTAAAATGCTGAAAATAAAAATAAAATAAAAACAGATAGACAAGATGAATCACTTGGTTCCGACTCGTATCTAGTATAACCTTTGATTATTTCCGCACTTTTGCACATAATTAAGAGATTATCTTAGTTATTGTAGTAGGCCCCTCTTTTGAAGGTGACGTTACCCTCACCCCAGTAGTTTGAGTCAGCAAGGATACAATCCTAAAAGGGTGGATTATTGGAAGATAATGAATTAAGTTATTAATGCAGTATTGTGGTAGGCCCCGCTTTTGGCGGTGACGTTACCCTCGGCTAAGTAGTCTGAGTCAGCAGGGATACAGTCCTAAACAGCCGGGTTATAGTATTAATAGTAGTTAACTTATGAGGGGGTCAAAGAGTTTGGACCCCCGCCATCCAATACCGTGAAACATTGAAGGAGGTCCTACTAAATTTGACCCAGGTCAATTGCAGGACCTCTAAACGCTGAACAATGGCAAGACCTTTAACAAACCGTTCCCTTAACCCCCGACCAGGTAGCCAACATACCTCCATATAGACCGTGGAGATATGAATGGTGAAAATCCTTTATTTTATATAGACAGTAAAATAATGCCAAGACACCACGGACAAACGATAAGGAAAGATCACCTTCAACATAAGTAACTAGTTATTAAAGTCATTAATACAAAACCAAATAAAAAGTGCAAAAGATTAGAAATAAAAAGTATTATACTAGACACTTTGTCTTCACCAAGTGATGTAAGAGACTTAGGCAAACATGGCCTTGATTGTCAAGAACTCTTACGATCAATCTTGGATCCCGAGACGACTCACACACTCTACGATGGACAATGGATGATGGTGGTGGATGATGGTGTTGTGATGGTGGTGGGTGGTGGATGAAGTGTGAGAGAGGTGGTGTGCCAAGGGATGAGATGAAATGAATCCAAGCACTCCTATTTATAGGCTGAACAGAGAGCTGGGCACGGCCCCGTGTCCGCTGGGCACGGCCCCGTGCCTGTCTGACACTGTCTCTCCTCATTAATTGTAATTCGCAATTACAATAAATGCGCCTGCTGTACTTTCGACACGCCCCCGTGTCCGCTGGGCACGGCCCGTGGTGGGCAATAGAAGCTTCTATAGGTTTGTCTTTTCTGCTGCTTCTTGGGCACGGCCCCGTGCTGGCTGAGCACGGGCCGTGTTCAGCCTTTTGTCTTCTCTATTTTGCTTTGGAAGGTGCCGTTGAGGGGTCGGGCTGTCCACTAGTGTTCCTTTCCTTGTATTTATGTTGGAATTAGCTGTCTTTTTGCTTCTTTTGTGTTTTTGAGCTCATTTAATCCTGAAAATACAAAAGGAAGACAAAAACACTCTTTTTTCCAATATTAGTACTTAAAAAGGGTTAGTTTTATGCCTTATTTGATGTAATTTATATTTTGCATTTTACACACATCACCCTTCTCTACGTCGCGTGACACGTGTTGGACCAGGATGCGTTCTCACCGTTCTCACCCTTTTGAGCGTTTTCTCCTGATCTCGTTTCTACACACACAAATATATATATATATATATATATATATATATATATATATATATAGGGAGGGGATAACGTACATTAAGTGTTATCGTACATCACATACGCGAAGCAGGGAACCGTCGGATCCGGCCCTAATCACGCATGGGACACAAAAATAACGCATGGGATCATTTTTGTAAGATAATCACGCATTGGATCCTAATTACGCTAGTTCATTTGATGAAACCTTGTTGATAATCACGCATGGACCCTAATTACGCTAGTTCTATTTTGGTGTCGTACGTTAATGTAGGTTAAGGGTTTTTGTACATTATACTTTCTCTCTCTCTCTCTCTCTCTCTATATATATATATATATATATATATATATATAGGGAGAGGATCATGAGAAAACTAGATATAAATGAGAAAACCAAAAAACTAACCAAAAAAGCACTAAAAAGGAGGGGGGAGACTTTTAATGAAGGAGGGTGAGACTTTTAATGAAGGAGGGGTAAAATTGGAAAAAAAATATATAACTTTTCAAACATTTCCCATTTCTCCATACGTTATCATTTTAAAACAAAAATGGCACCATAAGATCACAAATTTTTGTATCTTTCATTCAAGTATATTCGAGCATATTTTTTATGACGTAAAAAAAGGTTTATGGCGTCGTCTTGTTTTCAATACTATTATTATAGTAGTGCACATGTGCAATATAACATGTACTACAATTGCATTACATGCTTAAAATTAGCTTTTTGAGTCTAGTTTAGCTTTTAGGGTTAGATTTTTTGAGGGTTTAGGATTAGGATTAGGTTTTTGGTTGTGGGGGGGAGGGGGGTTTAGGTTTTTGGGGGGTGGGGGAGGGGGGTTTAGGTTTTTTTATTGCATTACATGCTTAAAATTAGCTTTTTGAGTCTAGTTTAGCTTTTAGGGTTAGGCTTTTGGTGGGAGGGTGAATTTAGGTTTTTTTTGGGGGGGGGGGGGGGGGGGGTGGGGGGGTGGGGGGTTTAGGTTTTTGGGGGGTGTCGGTGGGGGGTGGGTTAAGTGGTTTAAGCTTTACGTATTAGTGCACATTTGCAGTACAACCAAAAAAAAAAATTTTTTTTTTTTTTTGAATTTTTCTTTTCATACATAAAAAGTAGCGATTTTTTAAAAAAAAAATTGTAAAAAAAAAAAAAAAAAAATTTGTTATGTTTTTAGGTTTTTTTTAGGCTTTTTTGGTTAGTTTTTTTGTTTTCTCATTTAAACTAGTTTTCTCATGATCCATCCCCTATATATATCTATATATATATATATATATATACACACACATTTAAAGATACCAAAATAACTTAAAGTTGAAGGATTTTTTTTTCATAAATGGTTATTTATACATGGCCACCTTAAATCACAGGTGGATGCTTTCTTGAACATCTTTCATGGTACATTGCCATGGCGGTTTCTTGGCATCTTACACTTCAGAACTAACTTATACATGACATATGTTTTAAGACCAAGATGCCGCTCCTATGGCAAGCCTTTTGCGAAAGATGTTTAAGAAAGTACCCCAAGTGAAGCGGGTCAAGGGTCCATACCCCTTTTCGAAAAAAATAAAAAATAAAAAATCGAAGTACAAGTATATATGTATCACACAGTTTGCAAATTGCAACTTCAAAGCTCAAATTCTTCATCCCTTAGCCATCTTGGCTGCTTCTTCATCCTTAAGGACAATGTACTAGCTCGCTTTTCTCAGCTGGCCTGAACAAGTAACACATCACCAAATACAACACAAGGCTGGCTACTTCCTCTGCTACCCTAGACACCCATTGGTACTCATAAGTTGTAATGTCCATAAGTGCAATAACACCAACTCTTGCGAAAAAAAAAAACAGAAAACCAAGCGAAAGAACCGAACAAATAGAGTCAAATTTCTACGAGATTTCTCATCAGTCTTAGAATGCTCCGTCAACAACCTAATCGACCACCCAACGGGTAAGATGATAACACTATAACTGATGGTGTCCGACCACATATACACTTCTCTCCAAGTCATCCAGTCTTTATTATAAGGGCCGGTTTCATCCATCATCATGGAAGCTACATTAGCCAAAACCTTAAGTGTGATCACGATCATCAAAACTATCTTTTCCCTTGCATGCAACACCGGTTTCAAATAAGGCAATCCGGCCCCAATCAAGACGATCAGAATGAACAAAAGTACACTACTGATGAACTGAAATATCCAAAACAAAACATTCCACCCATGAGGAGTACCAGTAACCTTCACATAATGGTTATCCTCGGCTGCACAAAACAAGCGAAGCATTTGCATAGTAAGCGACACACCCATTAACAAATGCACCCGGTGAACACATGGTTGATTATTAAAGCACAGAGAAAATGAAGTAAAGAGACGGGAGCTGCGTTAGCCCGGCTGATAGATAGTCTTTGGTAGCTCCATCATCAATGTTGTACATCTCTGTGTGGACGTCCATGGTGACGAGCGATCGGGTGTTGCAGTTGGCATAGAAGAGCGCGTACTCATTAGAGAAGGTCACAGAGTATGATTTGTGAAAGGAAGACTGAGGATGAGAGATATCTCGGAGAGTGAACAGGTAAGAGACTAAGTGGGTATCCCAGACGCAGAAATTGGGGTTTCGTTGACCTGCAAACACAAGTTCGATCAGTGTTTCATCCGAGAGAAGGAAGAAACCAATGACTGAAGGATCATATAGGGATGCCACTGGATCACTGACCGACAAGTTGGAGATCGATATGGAGAGGTTACCATAACGTGTGAATCCGAACTTCCCCATGAGGATCACAGATCGGTTATCGGATTGGATCTTGATAGATTTGATCGCCGCGGTGGACGGATCAATGAAAAGAAAGAGGAGAAGAACGGAGATGACAGTTGTCCCGAAAACCTTCATTCTTAAACCTGCTGGTGGTTGATAATGGTTAAGACAAAGTGGACGATGATATGCTATTCGATATATACAAGATTAGCTGGGATCTATACGTGTTGGTCAAGTTTATGGACGTTATTTGGAATAATTGACTTATGTATGTATACTCTGTCGTCATGTTCGTCTAGTTGTCTTATGGAAATAATAAGTAGTCGTTATTTTGGTATAGTTGACTTACGTTTGTCTAGTTGACTTTTCAATTGTATACTTTGTCATTAGTTGGCTTATTATTATTTTTATCATTATTATTGTAAGACAACTTTTTTAATCCTTATGTGAAATTTGAAACCAATACTCCTTAATATTTTTTGTTTCCAAGAGTGAAGGGGTTGAAGGGAGGGCGTCGAGCGATATGTAGCTGTCACGTCAGTAGAGAGAGCAAGCCCAAAAAATACACGGGGTGAAAGAGGGCGTCTAAAAAAACTAACCAATCAAAAATAAAATAAAACCAAACTCCACAACCAACCACCAACCTTCATGTTATTAGCTAAATATATTATAATGAAATATACTCTGTATCTTTGTATTTATTGGTGATTAGAGAGATAGTTAGAAAGGTTAATCTATACCATAATTGTAGGCCCACCTCACTTATATTAAGGAGGCTATGCATGTACAGTTCAACTCATTCGAAAATACACAGCACTCTTTTTCATATTCATTCATGTGAGTGGTAGGTGGTGGGTTTACGAATGAGGTTGGGTGGTTATCGGTCATGGTTTGAGGTGGGTTGGGTGGCTGTTGTGGAGGGCCGGGTAGGCTAGTGGTAGCTACGGGTTGATCTGATAAGGGTTGTGGAAATGGGGTTGTGGTGTTAATAGTAGGGGGAGAGTGGGTAGGGCCGTGAGTGGGAGGGGTTTGAAAGTTAAAGGTGTCAGTGGGTATGGGTGGGTCATCTAGAAAGCTATAGGTAGTAGGTTGTTGGCTGTGAGCGTAAGGAAATGAGGCTTCATCAAAATCCACATGACGGGATATGTGGATGCGACCGGTTGATGGATCAAAGCAACGGTATCCCCGAAAATTGTCGGGATAACCGAGAAAGATGCAACGAATAGATATGGGGTGATGGAAATTGGGGTTTGGTTGAACATTAGGTGGGGGAGAGTGGGTAGGGCCGTGAGTGGGAGGGGTTTGAAAGTTAAAGGTGTCAGTGGGTATGGGTGGGTCATCTAGAAAGCTATAGGTAGTAGGTTGTTGGCTGTGAGCGTAAGGAAATGAGGCTTCATCAAAATCCACATGACGGGATATGTGGATGCGACCGGTTGATGGATCAAAGCAACGGTATCCCCGAAAATTGTCGGGATAACCGAGAAAGATGCAACGAATAGATATGGGGTGATGGAAATTGGGGTTTGGTTGAACATTAGGTGGGGGAGAGTGGGTAGGGCCGTGAGTGGGAGGGGTTTGAAAGTTAAAGGTGTCAGTGGGTATGGGTGGGTCATCTAGAAAGCTATAGGTAGTAGGTTGTTGGGTGTGAGCGTAAGGAAATGAGGCTTCATCAAAATCCACATGACGGGATATGTGGATGCGACCGGTTGATGGATCAAATCAACGGTATCCCCGAAAATTGTCGGGATAACCGAGAAAGATGCAACGAATAGACCGAGCATGAAGCTTGTGTGTAACAACCCTCGGTAAAACCAATACCCTTATAAATATTTATTACACCCTATTATATGTTAGAATGTCCCAATACGTCTTATATTACACCCCGTATGCGAAAACCGAGCCGTATTATGTTATAGTTTATAAAAATAAAATAAAAACCTGAATTTAGAACTGAGGCGGGCCGCGTAAGATCCCACCTCAAGTTCATGCGGGCCGCGCGGACTCATAACATGCGATCGCACCAGAGGCCGACACGTGTAGACATCGTGGCGGACCTACTAGCTGACCCAGCTAAGCTACTGCGTTGACTCATGTTGACGCGGGCCGCGTACATGTTCCTTGTCTTTGACGCGGGCCGCGTGGAAACCCAATTACACAAGTATAAATAGCAGGCATCAGTTTTCAATTTCCGTCGTTCATTTCTTTCTCTCAATCTCGAATTCTCTGATATTTGGCATAATATTTTGGGTATTATACCCCTAATTAGCGTGGTTCTGCTCCGTTGTAAGTATTATAACTCCGGTTTCAAAATAGTTACGCTGCCCGATTGATTTAGGGTTCCGTAACAACTGTCGTGGTTCTGCCCGACGTAGTTGTTGGAATGCCGTCTCGGGGAGGGTATTATTAATAATTTCAAAGGGTTATGATACTAACCAATGTACATTTGTATAAATTATAGATTATATCTAGGAAACCCTTACGAAAAGCCTAAGGCAGCAATGTGAGTTTATCCTCTTTTTGTTAATGTTTTTGGAATAATTTACAAAACCTTAATTGTTTTACAATGTAATTAAGCAGTGATTGAGTCTTTGTAGTCTTCAATTACTGTCCGGTATGTTGGGGTTTTGTATACAAAATTTGTACTACTTGCGAGTAGTAAGTCGAGATGACAATACGTTACCATTGGACAATGAGTTAGCCAATGGGTAATATGACCCACAAGTCAGGATTGATAGTACCAAATGGAGTAATTGTGTAGACATAAACATTGTAATCGTCCTCGATACTGTTTAATTTGATAAAATGTTTCTTGATTAAACTGGGATTCACTCACCAGTATTTCCCGCTGACAAAATATTTTTAAAACATGTTTCAGGTAACACAATGTGAAAGCCAACTGGGATAAAGCCAGCTCGAGAGCACTGACGGCTTGGAAAATAAGTGGCTATAAAAGTTATCTAAAACAAGATGTTTTAAATTCAATAAAATAGGGTTTTGTCCCTATAAGTATATTGTAATAAGAAACTTGGGTTTTGCCCATGTTATTATTAATATGAAATATGGTGGTTTTACTCTGATAAACATTTCCTAACTACGGTCCTGATGTAAATTCCGCTGCGAGACTAAACAAACTGATACAACCGAACTCTGAGTTCACGGCCGCCCGTTCCCGGGACAGATAAGGGATCGGGGGTTGTGACAGAAGGTGGTATTAGAGCCTAGCCACTGGTCTGAGCCAAAGAAGTGTTCTGCTGACACTTGAAATTATAAAATTTTGTGTTAGGAAATAAATTATGGAGATACATGCATAACTGTATTTAATTGTTATGTGTTATTTGATTATTTGTTAATTTTCAGTATGAGTGATCAAGGACCATCAGACGTAAATCGTCAGTTGTCTGAATCACCTAGGAATGTGGGTACATCATCACAGCCTGCCCTTTCAGGGTATACTGCTGATCAGGAAGATGGAATATTTGCTTTTAGAGCTCAATCTGAAGAACCATTCCCTACTAAGAAACGAGGATGGTTCAGTAAAGAAGTTTTTGCTCGTAGGAAGAGAATGAGAAAATTGCAACAGCAAAGAACTTTAGCAGCTATTAAGCGAGAGACAGATGCCCATACTCAAGATATGCTTAATAGAAGATTAGCAAATTTTCATATCTTAGCTACGACTGCTGCTGACCCAAGTCTGGAACAACTAGTAGCCCCACAACCACAAAACCCAGAACACCCTATGGAGATAGAAAACCAGGAAAATCAGGTGGAGATGCATGATTTTAACCCAGAAGAAATCCATCGGGTACCTGCACCAAACCCCCAAGACCCGAATTACGACCCCTGGTGGGACGATAATAGGGACTTTGTGCAACGTTACCCTGTTCAGGATTATCCACCCATATAGAACATAGAAGTTTACCCAGGTATGGACCCTTTAGATCCCTATTACCAAAATGACTATATTAGGGAAATTTTAGAGGATCATTACTAATTTCAGGAATTGTCACCCCCATATCAGGAACCCGTACCCCAGATTCCAAACCCAGTCCGAGAACCTGCACCCCCAATGAGTGCAGAAAACGTTCAAGAACTTAGGACTTTTGGGGAGGAAATTTTAGAAAGCAGTGAGAGGATGCGTCAGGTGGGAGAGCGTCTCGTATGGAAATACGATAAGCGCAATATGGATTTTTGGATAAATCCATATCCGTGAATGTTTGAATGGAGGAAATAGTAGTAATAATAATATAATAAAATAAAAGATGTGTGTATGGATGCATATTATTATTTTATTTCTGTTGGTATTGTAATTTTATTTCTGTACTAGTGTGTAATAGACACATAAGTATATGAAAAGAGTAAAAGTAGCAATGATCTACGTTTTTTACTAGATTGCGTATAGTGTGAGTAACTATATTATTTGTAATATTAATATGGGATAAATGTTTAAAATTCAGATGGCCGACCAAGGAAATCAAGTCAATTTGGATAATAACCCGGAAATCCAGAATGATAATATTCAGAATGACGATAATCTGAATAATGAGAACCCAAACAACAATAACAATGGAAACCAAGTGGATAATAGTGCTATCCAACATATAGTGGCACAGGGAATTATAGATGCTATGCCATTTATACTTCAAACTGTTAAGGATGCTGATAATAAAAGTAAACATAGCAGTAAGCGACCAAGTGAACCAAAAAACAGTGTGAACAATGGACTGGTACTTCAAATGCCTATTCCCAAAAGAAGAAGAACCATGCCTTATGGTTGTTCTTATAAAGAATTCTGGTCTTGTAAACCAATGGAATTCTCGGGCAATGAAGGGGCCATTGCAACCTTACGCTGGATAGAAAAGACTGAGGCAGTCTTAAGGATAAGTAAGTGTGCTGAAGAAGATAGAATACTGTTTGCTTCTAATCTGTTTAAGAATGCAGCACTAGAATGGTGGAACACTATCCTCCAGACTAGAGGAAGTGATAGAACTTACAATATGACATGGGAAGAATTTAAGGACAAGGTAGAAAGAAAATTCTGCCCACCCAATGAGAAAGAACAGATAGCAAACAAATTCCTAAATCTTAGGATGACTGGTGTGGATAGTAAGGGATACACTAAGATATTCTTTGAATATGCTAGGATAGTGCCAACTCTTGCTTCACCAGAACCAGTGTTAATCTCCCGTTATATCTGGGGATTAATTGGAGAGATTAGACATGTAGTCAAGGCAGCTAGACCTCAAACTATAGAAGAAGCTGTAGAACTAGCAAATACCTTGACAGATGAATTAGTTCGTACCCGAGAAGAAGATCAAAGGAGGAACCTAACACAGAAGCTCACTCAAGAATTTCGTTCTGGAAATTTTACTCGTGGGAAAAATATAGGTTCTACCTCTACACTATACTGTAGAAATTGCAAAAGAAAGCATTCAGGAAGATGCTCCATATACTGTAATTTTTGCAAAATATCGGGACACAAGGAAGAAGACTGCAGGAAGAAAAACAGCAGGATATGCTACAACTGCGGAGAACAAGGTCACATCAAGCCAAACTGCCCAAAATTAGCTCCAGCTCCAGATAACAAGAATACTAAAAATGCTAGAGCATTTGTTCTGACTGCAGAAGAAGCTAAGATGATCCCAGACGTCATAGCTGGTACGTTTTTAGTTAATGATGTTTTTGCTAAAGTATTATTTGACTCTGGTGCAAACCAAAGTTTTATTAATACATCGTTTTGCAAAATTTTAAATCAGTCATTAACTAAACTACCATTAGAATGCGTAGTAGAGACAGCTAATGGAGAAACTGTTAGAATTTCTGAAATCTTGCAGGGAGCAAGCATAGAAATTTTAAATCAGAAATTTATAGCAAATCTATATCCCATGAATCTGGTAGGATTTGATGTTGTTTTAGGAATGGATTGGTTAATAGCCAATAAAGCCAGTATTTTATGTGATCAAAACTTAATCCAAGTAAATTCACCAAAAGGTAAAACGATCACAATTAAAGGAGATAAGTCTTCTAAATCCAATAAATTCATTTCTGTGATGAAAACTACAAGTTGTATGAGAAAAGGTTCTATAGTGTATTTGATTTCTATAATCACTAACACTAAAGAAAAAGAACTAAAAGATATTCCAGTAGTATCTCAGTTTTCAGATGTCTTTCCAGAAGAATTACTAGGACTACCTCCGGATAGAGAAGTTGAATTCAGGATTCATCTAATACCAGGAACATCACCGATTGCCAAAGCACCTTACCGTTTGGCACCTGCTGAAATGCAAGAATTAAAGAAACAATTAGATGAATTGTTGGAAAAAGGATTTATACAACCGAGTTCGTCGCCATGGGGAGCGCCGATATTGTTTGTTAAAAAGAAGGACGGATCAATGCGTATGTGCATTGACTACCGTGAATTAAACAAGATCACGATTAAGAATCGGTACCCATTACCGAGAATCGATGATCTGTTTGATCAACTGCAAGGAGCTCGATTTTTCTCTAAAATCGATTTAAGATCAGGATATCATCAATTAAAGGTACAGGAAGAGGACATTCATAAGACCGCATTTAGAACAAGGTATGGTCATTATGAATTTACTGTCATGCCATTTGGTTTAACCAATGCCCCAGCTGCATTTATGGACATGATGAACCGAATATGTAAGTCATATTTGGATAAATTCATAATTGTTTTCATAGATGATATTCTAATTTATTCTAAGAATAAAGAGGATCATGCAAAACATTTGAACGCACTTTTAAGTTTGTTAAGAAAGGAAAAGCTTTATGCTAAGTTTTCAAAGTGTGAATTTTGGTTGAACAAATACAATTCCTTGGACACCTAGTCAATCATGAAGGAATTCATGTAGATCCAACCAAAATCGAGGCAATTACGAAATGGAAAACCCCTGAGTCACCAACCGAGGTTAGAAGTTTCTTAGGATTGGCAGGTTATTATAGAAGATTTATTAAAGATTTCTCTAGAATAGTCATTCCTTTAACTAAGTTAACATGTAAATCTGTTAAGTTTGAATGGGGAATAAAACAAGAAGAAGCCTTTAGAATTCTTAAGCAAAGATTGACTCATACACCCATACTAGCATTACCAGAAGGAAATGAAGAATTTGTAGTCTATTGTGATGCTTCTAGATTAGGTTATGGATGTGTGTTGATGCAACGTCAAAAGGTTATAGCTTATGCATCTAGGCAACTTAAGAATCATGAAGAGAATTATTCAACCCATGATTTAGAATTAGGAGCTATAATTTTTGCTCTTAAAATATGGAGACATTACCTTTATGGTAGTAAGTTTACTATATTCACTAATCATAAGAGTTTAAGGTATGTTTTCGGACAGAAGGAGTTGAATATGAGGCAAAGACGCTGGATGGAATTTCTTAGTGACTATGATTGTAATATCCAGTATCATGAAGGAAAAGCAAATGTAGTGGCAGATGCTTTAAGTCGAAAGTATCATGAAAAGCCAAAAAGGGTACGTTCTCTTAAATTAAATCTGCAAGTAGATTTAAATGATCAAATAAGAGAAGCACAAGAATCAGTAATCAAGGAAGATACTGAAAAATTAAAAGGTATGCTAAAAGAATTGGAACAAGGAACAGATGGAATTTGGAGATTTCATAAAAAGATAATGTGGATACCTAAATTAGGAAACCTGCGTAATCGTATATTAGAAGAAGCCCATAAGTCTAAATATACGATGCATCCAGGAAGTGATAAAATGTACCAGGATTTAAGGAAAAATTTCTGGTGGATAGGAATGAAGAAGGACATAGCAACCTATGTTTCTAAATGTTTAACTTGCTCACAAGTTAAAGCTGAACATCAGAAACCCTCAGGTTTGTTTCAGCAATTAGAAATGCCGGTGTGGAAATGGGAATTAATAACAATGGATTTTGTTACTAAATTACCCAAAACTAGGAAAGGAAATGATACAATCTGGGTGATTGTAGATAGATTAACTAAGTCAGCGCATTTTCTACCAATGAAGGAAACAATTAGTATGGAACAATTATCTAAATTGTATGTAAATGAAATTGTTTATTTACATGGCATTCCTTTATCAATTGTTTCTGACAGAGATAGTCGATTTACATCTCACTTTTGGTCAAGTTTCCAAAAGGCAATGGGAACCAAGTTAAAGCTAAGTACAGCTTATCACCCACAAACAGATGGACAAAGTTAAAGAACAATTAAGACAATGGAAGATATGCTTAGAGCTTGTGTAATTGACTTTGGAGGTAATTGGGACGAACACTTACCTTTGATAGAATTTTCTTATAATAATAGTTATCACACAAGTATCAATGTTGCACCATTCGAAGCACTTTATGGACGAAAGTGTCGAACCCCAGTATGTTGGGCAGAAATTGGGGAACAGCAACTATCTGGACCTGAGATAGTGCAGGAAACAACTGATAAGATTATTCAAGTCAAGGAATGACTAAAAGCAGCACGTGACCGACAAAAGAGTTATGCTGACAACCGATGCAAACCCTTAGAATTTCAAGTAGGAGATAAAGTATTGCTAAAGGTCTCTCCTTGGAAAGGAGTGGTAAGATTTATCAAACGGGGAAAGCTAAGTCCCAGGTATGTTGGACCTTTCAAAATTATTAGAAGAATAGGACCTGTAGCCTATCAGCTACAACTGCCAGAGGAAATGGCAGGAATACATGATGTGTTTCATGTATCTAATCTTAAAAAGTGTTTAGCTGATGAATCACTGATAGTGCCTCTTAAGGATATAGAGGTAAATGAACAACTCAAGTTTGTAGAAAGACCTCTACAGATTGAAGACAGGAAAGTCAAGAATCTCAAACACAAGAGATTAGTTCTAGTCAAAGTGAAGTGGGACTCCAAAAGAGGACCTGAGTACACATGGGAACTCAAGTCAGAAATGAAAAGAAAATATCCGAATTTGTTTCAGTAGATCTCGAGGACGAGCTCTAAAACAAGGTGGGGAGAATGTAACAACCCTCGGTAAAACCAACACCCTTATAAATATTTATTACACCCTATTATATGTTAGAATGTCCCAATACGTCTAATATTACACCCCAAATATGAAAACCGAGCCGTATTATGTTATAGTTTATAAAAATAAAATAAAAACCTGAATTTAGAACTGAGGCGGGCCGCGTAAGATCCCACCTCAAGTTCATGCGGGCCGCGCGGACTCATAACACGCGATCGCACCAGAGGCCGACACGTGTAGACATCGTGGCGGACCTACTAGCTGACCCAGCTAAGCTACTGCGTTGACTCATGTTGACGCGGACCACGTACATGTTCCTTGTCTTTGACGCGGGCCGCGTGGAAACCCAATTACACAAGTATAAATAGCAGGCATCAGTTTTCAATTTCCGTCATTCATTTCTTTCTCTCAATCTCGAACTCTCTGATATTTGGCATAATATTTTGGGTATTATACCCCTAATTAGCGTGGTTCTGCTCCGTTGTAAGTATTATAACCCCGGTTTCAAAATAGTTACGATGCCCGATTGATTTAGGGTTCCGTAACAACTGTCGTGGTTCTGCCCGACATAGTTGTTGGAATGCCGTCTCGGGGAGGGTATTATTAATAATTTCAAAGGGTTATGATACTAACCAATGTACATTTGTATAAATTATAGATTATATCCAGGAAACCCTTACGAAAAACCTAAGACAGCAATGTGAGTTTATCCTCTTTTTGTTAATGTTTTTGGAATAATTTACAAAACCTTAATTGTTTTACAATGTAATTAAGCAGTGATTGAGTCTTTGTAGTCTTCAATTACTGTCCGGTATGTTGGGGTTTTGTATACAAAATTTGTACTACTTGCGAGTAGTAAGTCGAGATAACAATACGTTACCATTGGACAATGAGTTAGCCAATGGGTAATATGACCCACAAGTCAGGATTGATAGTACCAAATAGAGTAATTGTGTAGACATAAACATTGTAATCGTCCTCGATACTGTTTAATTTGATAAAATGTTTCTTGATTAAACTGGGATTCACTCACCAGTATTTCCCGCTGACAAAATATTTTTAAAACATGTTTCAGGTAACACAATGTGAAAGCCAACTGGGATAAAGCCAGCTCGAGAGCACTGACGGCTTGGAAAATAAGTGGCTATAAAAGTTATCTAAAACAAGATGTTTTAAATTCAATAAAATAGGGTTTTGTCCCTATAAGTATATTGTAATAAGAAACTTGGGTTTTGCCCATGTTATTATTAATATGAAATATGGTGGTTTTACTCTGATAAACATTTCCTAACTACGGTCCTGATGTAAATTCCGCTGCGAGACTAAACAAACTGATACCACCGAACTCTGTGATCACGTCCGCCCGGTCTCGGGGAACAGGGATCGGGGGTTGTGACATTGTGCGGTTGGGTGGCGGATGTGTTTGGATAACATTCACAACCAAAGACACGTAAATGGTCATATGTGGGGTGTCGATGACACAAAGCATAGCAAGGTGTATTAAAGTTGAGTCGTTTACATGGAGTGATGTTGTGTAGGTAGGTGACGGTGTGAAGCGTTTCGACCCAAAATGAATGCTTATTTGTTATGTTTACACATGGAATGCTGTCTACCTGCCTTAGCAATGATAGTACTATTTGTTTGGACTCAGCACCTGTTTACTCAGGGGTTGTTAATGACAATTTGTTACATGGCTCACAGTGGTGAGTGTGTATTACGAACTGCCTTGGGCAGTCAACCCGCAGTCATTGGTATCGATAGATTCATGTCGATAACTAACACGCATCATTTTACACTGTGTACGTGCTGGTTATGCGCAACGATTTCGAACTCTATTATATCTACTAAACTTGTATGCTCACCTTTACACTATGTGTATTGACTTTTACTTTAATGTGTGTGACAGGTGCTTAGGATGCTTATATGCTTAGCTTGCTATGAAATCGAGGCTAGGAAAGGTCTAGAAACAAATAAACAATTGTCTGTATTTTGAAATCTGAGTTGTCGGAACAGAACAAATTGACTAGATCTTGTCTGTAATAATTATGATATCTTTTATGACATGGTATGGGACATGTTGCTTTAAATAATTGGTAATTATAGTTGTTATGGAAACTTCTGGACAATCTGTTTCGCTCAGTGCCGCGCCCCGATGATTCCACCATCGGTTGGGGTGTGACACGATTGAAGATTGAGAGAGAGATAGAGGGTAAAGGAATTGAAGGATGAGAGATGAGAGAGAATGAGAAAGAAAACGTATAAAAGAAGTTCTCCAATCCTGGCCTATGAGGAATGCCACTTGTCCAATTATTTGACATATGCTACGTCATTGCCTATGTGGCTGCTTAGTTGCCTTCAACCATTGGGTGATATGTGTCCCCCAATGGTTTGCTTTATTAGAGATATAGATTAAGTTGATGATGATTACTATTTAATAACTTATTAATGCTAAGTTGATGATGATTACTATTTAATAACTTATACAAGTTAACTAATAAACTAAGTTAGTTTGTTCTTTCAGCGAAATAAATGCTCGAGTTTTCTATTCAAATGCGGAGCAAAGAGAAGCGATAGTTGTTGTAGAGGGGCGTGCAGTTGATGAAAGAGTGAAAAAGAATCGAACTAAAAATTAAGGTATTAATTGGTATTTGAACTTTCCATTTTTCTTTGTGTTGCTTATTAAAATACATTACAGGTGATGGTCTACAGGTCTGCAATGGAATCGATAACAACTTTGTGGTTATACATCAGAAAGGGATCGATCTTCCATCGTTGGATCTTCTTGCTAGGGCAAGGGTAGCTGATACTAGATCAAAAGGAGAAATATGTAGCGATTGGTTTTGGCTTGTGTGATTCATTACAAAAGTGCAGTTCCAACATATTTGAAGTTTCGATTTGGATGTTTTATTATGAGCAACATAGGAGATTTGTTATAATTTTCAAATTCCATAAATGGTTACATTTTTAAATTCTTCTAGTAGGTATAAATAGATATAAAGTAAATAAATGGCAAAATGGTGACACCATGATAAAAAAAAAACGGTAGAAAAGTGGTGTAAAAAAGTGGTAGCAAACACGCGGAAATGGTAGCAAAATGGTGACAAAAAGCGGTAGCAAAATGGTGGAAAAAACGGTAGCAAAACGGTGGCAATTAAACGGTAACAAAACGGTAGCAAAAAACAAAGCGGTAGCAAATAGGTGGCAATAGGGCAATTGCTACATGTGTTTTTTCTACCGAAATTTTGGTGGCAAAACGGTAGCAAAAGGGATTTTGCCACCGCCGTTTTGCGATCGAAAATGTGGTAGCAAAAACCCTATTTTCTTGTAGTGAGGGTTATGGGGCTTACAGATTCTCTAAGATAGCAATCTACATCGAGTAAAGATAGATAAATAAACTTAATCTAATCACATACAAAACAAACTAACTTTGTAAACTATAAACTTATGGTTTATTATTGTCAGTAACCAGGGTAGCTTAGCCATCAGTATTTAACAGCTCTGTGCGGAAGTCCATGGTGACACGCGATCCCGGGTCGCAGTTAGCGAAGAAGAGCGAGTACTCACTAGGGTACATCACAGGGAACGAACGGTTGAACGACCACTTAGGAGAGAGATCTCGGAACGTGAAAAGAAGTAAGGTGAACTTGGAACGTAGTATGCAGAAATTAGGGTTTTGTTGGAATTCAAGCAGGACTTCGGGCATCGATTCTTCCGAGAGAAGGAATACGCCTTGGCGAGAGAGATCAGGCGGCGATAACGTGGAGGTGACCGACACGGATGAGGCTGCTACGGTGATATAAGCTCTATGTGTGAGCCCGAACTTCTGCAAGAGGATCATCGGTCGGTTATCGGATTGGATTTTGATCGATTTGATATCCGCAGTAGATGGAGCAGTAAGAAGGAAGAAGAGGAGGAGAACACCGGTGACATGTTTCGAAAATTCTCATTTTACGTTGGATGGAAATTCCGACATACGATTGATTAGCTTAGACTTAAATAGATATGTGAGTGGAATCTGAACCGTTGGATCAAATGGTTAAGACGGAATGGACTAGGTAACTTATGGCTAGGTAACTTATGGCTTATCGATGTAGAGTTTGTCTGTGTTTAAATATTTTATGGGTTTGTGAATTTTGGTTTAGATTTGGAGGCTCAATCCGCCAATCTACTTTACATATTGGGAAAAAAGTTAATTAAATATATGTTAAAATTGCTTTTAAATAATCTTTCAAACACTTAAAAACACGCCATGTTAGCTACACACCATTACTTGAGGTGGTGGCTTTTGCTCCCAAGGGAGCACTATAGGTTGAGATACGAGTTAAGGGTCTGTACCCAAATTTTGGTGTCAAATTGTAAGTACAACTATTGTCAAATTAGGTAACGTGAAAAATGTTATAAGTTAAAATAAATACTCCGTATTTGTTTTTATCACAAGTCTAATGTTAGTTAAGTTATAAACTGATCGTCCAAACTAGGGGTGAGCATTTTTAACTACCCGACCCGACCCTAGAACTACCTGACCTGAGAATCGAGACTGCTGTATAATCATACCCGATTTAATACCCTAAATCATGGGGTTGGTTCCGGTTATTTAACAGTCCGGGTATATCAGTCCGGAGTAGAATACCCAACCCGACTCTTTATTAAATCATTTCCCACAGTAGTGGAAGGCAACTGTTCCTTCAAGCAATGTACGATCATCAGCAATGTACTAGCCCTATTCAAACGTTGAATCTTTTACAATGGCTAAAAAGTTGAAAAGGTTTCTTAAACTCCTTCGACTTCTTAAAATGGGTGAAACATTACGCATCTAACCATTAGATGTTAATCCGAGATATTATCTGATTATTATAATACTTCAATATGATGATTGATGATGATTAGATTAAAAGCTCAAAATAAGATTACCATGAAGAACATGATAGACAATGATCACTACTGTGGTTCTAGAAACCAAGGGTCAAACCAAACTAAGTTGTATTTAGTTTGTATTGTACAAACTTCTGGTCAAATGAATAATGAAGCACAAAACAAGCAGCCAAGCCAAGCAATTGAATGAAGATTCAATACTGAAGAACCAAAGAATTGAGTTAAGGCCCGAGCCTGTAATTTAGGGTTTGAATCTTGTGAGAGAACGAGAGACTCGCCCTGCAAAACAGAAAACCGTTAGGCTCGCCGCAGAGATGGGAGGGCCCCTCTGCGACCACCCTCCGGCGTGAGGATAAGTATTGGTAGAGAGAGAAAATAAGGACGAAGGTTCAGAAAATCGTACTTGGCCTTGTACTTGATGGGGTATTTATAATGGTCAACTGAGATGACGTCATTCGTCCAGACGCACTTGAACGGAGGTTCGTCTTCGGAGTTGTGGGGGAACGGACATATCTGAGATGTCCGTTCTAGTGGGATCATGTCCGGCTCCGGTTCATCCCAAGGGATCATGTCCGGCTCCGGATATGTATCTTCAAGTCCCCCAGTTTGTTAAGTTCCGTAAGGGACTTAATAAAATGTATGCATAAACTATTTATCCTGAATGACGTGTCGTCTTTGGAATGGCTCTGGTCGAATGACGTGGCGCGATCTGAATGGTGCCAACACGACGCGGGTGATATAAGTGATTTGGCTGTCAGTCACCTACATGTGACGATTAAGAATCCCGGTGTTGGGAATCGTGGGTGTCAACTGAAGCGACAACTTGATTTGACACCCCTAAACCGACTTACTTTTTTCTATAAAAGCCGGTTTTACCTTTTCACTTTTACCTCTTTTCTCTCTTTTTCTTCTCTCAACTGTTATCCCCTTTTGCTTTCTTATCTTCGTCTACTTTAAAGAAAGGTGCGTTCCTTCTATATTATGGCTCCGAGTAAAGACAATATGTCGGCAAGTGTGAGCATTCTTACCCAACGTCAGTTGGATAAGTTTGTTCGAGAATATAGGATCCCTTTGGATCTTCACCCGGTCCTTCCTTCAAAGGACGAAACCGTTTACCCCTTCCGTCAAGGGAAGTTTCCCTTTTACACTCGCGTCTGTAATTTCGCGAATTATAGGGTTCCATTCTCACGCTTTTTGATTAGGGTTCTCCAGTTTTTAGAGTTCATATCAGTCAAGTTAACCCGTTCGGTCTAAGCCGTGTGAGTCATTTTGAAATTTCCTGTCGGGCCCAAGAACGGAAACCGGACTTGAATGTCTTCCGGTACTTCTATGAATTTATTACCGCCGGGGATAGGTATACGTTTGCCCATCGGAAAGGTATACCTCCCCCTTCCTCCGACGAACAGTCCAGCTTGAAAAACTGGAAAGATAATTTTTTCTAGTTGGACGATCGTTGCCTTCCGGAGGATAAGAGGTGGCGTTTTAAGGACCAGTCAATGTCCTTCGATCTGGGCGAGGACTTCGTCTTCGACCTGGAACTAGCCCGTGCCCTGATTGATCACAAGTCCCCTATCCGGCCCCTTCATGAACATTTTCTTTTACTGGGTCGACTCTGTTTTTCTTGGGGGTAAGGGGATAGGGATTGGCCGGTTATTCGCAGAAAGCATGATCGTAAGTTCCGGCCCTTTACCTCCCCTTCGACACTTTCTTTCTGCTATTTTACTAACTTGTTTTTTTTATTTTGATAATGTAGGTGCCATAATGTCTCTTAGAGATGCTCTGATGGTCCCTAGCTTTGACGTTCTTGATTTTGATTTTGAAGATCAAGGCGAAGATGAAGTACCTCTTATGAAGCAAGTGGCTCCTTCGGCTCAAGAGATCCGGCCTGTAATTCCTCAAAACACATCTGAACAAGCCGCTGTGGAAGCCACTTCTTCCATCCCCCAGAACACATCTGAACAAGCCGCTGTAGAAGCTACTTCCTCCATTCCAACGCCTTCTAATGGTGCTGCTGGTTCCTCCGGATCCTAGGCTGGTAAGAAATCAATCCTTGACGATGTGGACAGTGATCCGGAGGTTCGCAGTTTGGATGAAGCCCTTCAGTACCGTCTTTCTTCTGCTTCTTTGAAAAGCAAGGGTATTATGCATGAGGTAGATCAGCAAGCTCTTGTTCGGAAGAGGAAAACTGAATCTGTACAGATCCGTTCTTCTGATCCTCTTCCGATGCCGAGGACGAAGAAGATTAAGAACGATTCCTCACACACGGGGGTGACGTGATGTTTGAGCTGGATTAGCACCTTACCGGCGGTAAGTTTTCTAGGGAAGAAGCCGCACGGGCTCGATCTGAACCGACCCCTACCTTTTCTGGTGGTTTTCTTCCCACTAGTGAAATGGAGAGTATGGAGACGGAGATCCCGGAAACTACGGGCAAGGAGAAGGAAAAAACTCATGGCGAGCTGAAAGTGGTGACTTTTTCAGGTACGATGTTGGACTCGTCTTTGGGTCCGGACCGTTTGATTGATGACGAGGAAGACCAAGTGTCTTCTCTTCCTTCATCTTGGTTCGAACCTGAGTTGATGTTCTTTTTTCGTTATGCAGATGCATTCTCGGATGATATGGAGATCGACCCGTCGACGGCTGAGGAGAAGTTTATTCCGGATTGGGATATCCGAAATAAAGATTCGGTGATGGATGAACTTGTTGCCAGAACTTTTCTCTTTAATATCAATACTCCGTTGGACCATGCCAGGAACCGAAAATTGAAAAACCAAGATCTAGGTGCCATGGTTCTGACTAATCAAGCTCAGTCGAACATCTTTGTGACGGAGCTTTACCGGAGGTGGGTCGAAGTGGAGTCAGTGAGGGAAAATTTGGAAAAAGAGACCCGCTCTCTGAAACGCAAGATTCGGGGGACTCCGGATATGGAGAAAAGGATTATACAGCTCACTCAAGATCTCCAGGCCCAACAAGAGAAGGTTAAGGCTTTGATTACTCCGAATCAGTCATCCCAAGCAGCTGCTGCCTCTGCGGCGAAGGATCGCAATAGGATTTCTACAGAATTAAAAAATTTCTCCGAATCGATGAAAAAGAAAGACGAGGAGCATAAAACGGTTTTGGCAAAGATGGAAGAGTCTTTTAATAACGCTCGTAAGGCTTATGCGAGCATGATGGCTGGTACGTACTTTATTTAATTAATTTCTTTTTAATTTATCATTTCTTTCTAACACTTTGGTCAGAGCGGGATACGCTTAAATCAGGAGAAGCTGACTTGAAGGCTCAGATCGAGGAGATGAGAGGGTACGGGGAAGAGATTAAGGCGGAGAATGCAGCTTTACAGGCTAAAGTGGAGGATCTTCAAGCAACTAAAACTTGGATGCTTTCGGAGGGGGCCAGACTTCTTGCTAAGAATATTTATAAGGGCCCGGAGATGACCGCTTCCGTGGCCGCTGTTAATAATGCGATGAGCTCCGTAGGTGTCAACTCCGGTCTTCATAACGGCTATCTTCATGCCTTAAAGAAAAAGACTCCTTACGCTGAAGTTCCGATGCTGAACCGTAATGCCACAGAGGAGCTAGATGCGGCAGTTGCCTGCTTTGACTCTCTTATCTTTCCGGTAGTGGAGGATCTTCCGAAGCTTGTCAATGAACCACTTTCTAAAATCAAGGAGGCCTCTTCTTTGCAAGCGGCGGATCCCCGAAAGAATGAGGTGGACATGCCCGGCTTCTTGGGGTATGCACCTTGGGAAAAACTTTTAGTTTGTTTATCTTTTTTAGAAGGTGGACATGTCCGGTAATTTGGGACATGCACCTTGTTTTGATTCGGGGTGAATGTAATGATGTTCTTACCGTATTTGACAATTATCCTTTTATGTAAATGGTTTTGTAACTTCCGGCTGTATCAGTCCGGCTAATTTTGATGTAATCACTTTTTTGTGCATGCGTCTATGCTTTCTGTGCTTACGTTTCTCTTTTATAGAACGTTCTTTTTTAGAGTACAGATCCGATTTGTTTTGTTCTTAGGATAATTTTTAAATGAAGGAAAGAATACGAACGATGCCAGTTCGCCCTTATCTTTTAGGGTTAGTATCCCTGATTCGGCCGATGATCACTTATGTGTTGCAACTTTGTTAATGATAGAAATTTTAAGTATTCTATTTAATCTACCCGGAGTATGCTTCTCCGGTTAACACGTGGTAAAAACATTTAAAATAATCTACGGGTAAAACCCTCCGCAGTTCTTGGAAATATAAGATTTGTTTTGTGCGGGTAAAACCATCCGCATTACAAGGAAAGTAAAGATGACGGAGGTCGTTGCCTCCGTATTACAAATTTATTTTGAAACATCAGGAAGTTGTTCAAAGAAAACATTTCTTGAGGTGTGCTCCATTCCAGGTACGAGGGACGAGGGTTCCGTCCATCCTGTTGAGTGTATAAGCACCATCTTTTCCAGCGGTCTTAATTTGATAAGGACCTTCCCACTTCAGAGCCATTTTTCCCGTACCCCCGGCCAAACTTTCCTCGTTGTTTCGCATGACATAATCTCCAACCTTGAACCAGACCTCCTTCACTTTTGAGTTGTAATGTTTTTCCAACTCTTTCTTGTACTTTGCTTCCCGGATGGCCGCTAGTTCTCTCCTTTCTTCGGCCAAGTCGAGGTTCAGGCGGAGTTCTTGCTCGTTCACTTCTTGACTCTGCTGCATGCGAGGGGTAGGTACGCCCACTTCGGCGGGGATGACTGCCTCCGTACTGTACGTTAAACTGAAATGAGTTTCCCTCGTGCTTGTTTTTGGCATCGTCCTGTGGGCTCATAGGACGTGCGGAAGTTCATCTGCCCAAGAAAAGCCTTCTTTCCCCAGAAGCTCTTTTATGCCCTCCACAATACTGCGGTTGGCTCTTTCTACCTGCCCATTGGCCTGGGGATGGGCTACCGTGGCAAAATTTTGTTCAATGTGCATTCTTTCACACCAGGTTTTGAATGGTTTTTCTGCGAACAGCTTCCCATTGTCACTGACTATACAGAGCGGCATTCCGTATCTGCATACTATGTTTTACCAAAGGAATCTCAGCACTTGATCCCCAGTGATAGTTCGGAGAGGTTTGGCCTCAATCCACTTTGTAAAGTAGTCGATGGCTACTAACAAGAACCTCACTCCTCCGGTGGAAACAGGGAAAGGACCGACGATGTCAATCCCCCACTTCTGAAATGGCCATGCCGAAGTTACAGGGACGAGATTGTTTTTAGCTCGGTGACTGATGGGAGCGTGCCGCTGACAATCTTCACATGCTTGCAATTCGTTGACAGCGCTTTGATGCATGCCCGGCCAGAAATATCCGGCATTCATGGCTTTGGCTACGACCATCCTCGGTCCGGAGTGGATGCCGCATATCCCCCAATGAATTTCTCTTATGACATAGCTGGCCTCTTCTGGAGTCAGGCATTTTAGGAGCGAACCTAAAAAGCTCTTTCGATGGAGTTTTCCATCGTGAACCTGATATTGCAATGCTTTCACCCTTAGCTTCCGAGCTTGAGCTTTTTCCTCTGGGAGTGTGCCATCTTTCAAATAGTCTAAGATCGGGGTCATCCATGATTTCTCCTGTACGAAGATTCACATAACGGACTCCGTATGTTGGATGGCCGGGGCTTGCAAAGTTTCGACCAACACTTCTTTGGATAAGTGACAAAATGCTACGGACGGAAGCTTGCTTAGAGCATCCGCCTTTTTGTTCTTACTCCGTGGTATGTGAACTATTTTGCAAGAGTCGAACGAGGGTACTGTTGACTTGACTTAGATACCGGATCATGTTTTCTTCCCGTGCCTCATACTCTCCGCTAACCTGGTTGGCGACTAGCAATGAATCAACATGAGCCAGTACGGAGGTTGCACCAGCCTTGGCTGCGGTTTGGAGTCCTGCGAGGAGGGCCTCATATTCTGCTTCATTGTTTGAAGTTTTAAACTCAAAGCGCAGAGCATAAGTATACTCTATTCCTTCCGGATCTATCAAAATTAAACCCGCTCCCGATCCTTCTTTACTGGAGGCTCCGTCCGTGTACAAGTTCCATACCCTCGGAAGGGTGGACTTTTCTTTGGTGCTTTCCCCGGTTGGTACCTCCGTAAGAAAATCTGCCACAGCCTGACCTTTTACCGAGCCTCTCGTTCGGTAGGTAATATCGAAAGCGCTGAGTTCAATTGCCCATTTGGTAAGACGTCAGGAAACCTCTGGCTTTCTGAGAATTTGCTGAATCTAGAGGTCAGTCTGTACTTCTATATTGAAAGCCTGAAAATACCTTCGGAGACGTCTGGATGCATGTACTAACGCAAGCGCCAATTTCTCAATCACCGGGTACCGAGTTTCATAATCTTTTAGGATGCGACCTACGTAGAAGACCGGTATTTGTGCTTGGTTCCGGTGCACCACAAGTACTGTACTGATGGCGAAGTGTGAAGCGGAGAGATAAACAGTGACGGTTTCTCCGGTGATTGGAGCGGTCAGAGTGGGTAAAGATCCAAGACAAACTTTCAATTCCTGGAATGCTGAATCAGCCTCTGCTGTCCACTCTATCTGACCTTTTCCAGTTCGTTTTTTCAATATATTCATGAAGGGAATAGTTCGGTCGGCCGCTTTTGAGATGAAGCGATGGAGGGCTACCAACTTACCATTCAGTGATTGAATTTCCTTGACCGTTTTAGGAGGTTGCATGGAGATTACCACTTTGATCTTATCCGGGTGTGCCTGGATTCCGGATTGAGTTATCCATACGCCCAGAAACTTCCCTTCTTCTAAACCGAAAGAACATTTTTTGGGATTAAGCTTGAGGTTGACACTCCGAAGCCTAGTAAAGGTTTCAAGTATGTCATCGATCATGTTATCTTCGGCTTGACTTTTGATGACCAAATCGTCCACGTAAATCTCTAGGTTCCTTCCGATCTGATCTTTGAACACCTTGTCCATCAACCTCTGGTACGTTGCTCTGGCGTTTTTTAATCCGAACGGCATTTTGGTATAACAGAAGAGACCTTCATTTGTTACGAACGCCGTTTTATCCTCGTCTTCCAAAGCCATCTGTATTTGGTGGTAACCTTTATATGTGTCCAAAAAGCATTTGAGGCGAAAGCTGGAAAGGGAATCAATCTTTAAATCAATCTCCGGCAGAGGGTAACAATCCTTCGGACATGCATTGTTCAGATCCGAAAAATCGACGCACATTCTCCAAGTTTTGTCTTTCTTCGTTACCATCACCGGGTTGGAAACCCATGTTTGATACCGCACTTCCCTGATAATTCCAGCGCTTAGCAGTTTCTGTACATCCTCGGAGATGGCTTTGTGACGAGATGGAGCCATATTTCTTTTTCTTTGAGCGACTGGCTTTGCCGAATGTTATACTTTCAACTTGTGTTAGACCAAACACCGAGGAACTCCGACCATGTCAGAAGTTTGCCATGCAAATACATCAAGCGAACTAGACAGAAGCTTCCATAGCAGTTTTTTGGTACGTTCGGGGAGCTGAGCCCCGACGGTGATTTTTTGCTCCGGAAAATGTGGATGTATAGCCCACTCCTCTGTATGGAGGGCCAGAGGTTGCACATTACTCCTCTGTTCGGGGAGCTGAGCCCCGACGGTGATTTTTCACTTCTTTTACCAAATGTGACAGTTTACCGGACCGTACTGCTTTTTCTATTTCTTGCTTTAGGGACTAGCAATCGTCCGTATTATGACCTCGTGCATGATGGTAATCACAATATTTCTTGGAGTTCTTGTCACCTGGATTTCGGAGTTTGGGTAGGGTGGGGAAGTTTGCTCCTTCGGCACTGAGGATTTCACTAGGAGTTTTGGAGAGATCCGATAGATTGTAAAATCTTGATCCGGAACTCCTTCCCCGTTGAGGCCTATCATTTCTGCTGTATGGGTGTGATCGTCCCCTACTTCCGGACGGAGTTTTATCAAATACGGACCCACCATTTTTCTTCCATGAAGACATTTTATGATCTGACTCCGGTGCTGGATTACATGCGTTTTTTTCCCGGGCGAAAGCTCTGGCTCGCTCCATGAGTACTTCCATCGTCTTTGGGAGATTTTCGTGCAACTTTTCGACCAACTGGTTATTCCGGACACCATGACAGAATCCGGAGATTCTTAATTGATCCACGACCCCACTGATCTGCATACTTTCTCGATTGAATCGGTCAATGAAACTATCCAAGGATTCCCCGTCTTTCCTCCGGATGTTGTGAACTTCGGTGATTTCTTTGGAGTAGTGCCTTTGTTGGCTGAAGTTCTGGAGGAATAACCTTCAGAATTCTTCAAAATCGTTGATCTCTCCTTCGTTCAACGCATCAAACCACAACCGTGCAGCCCCAGTTAAAGTTTGTGCAAACATGAAACACCATGCCGGCATCGGTCACTGTTCCACACGTGCAGCCCCGTCGAAGTCAAACATGTGGTCGTCCGGATCAGTCATACCATCATATTTCTTTACTGTGGTTGGCATTTTGAGCTTCGGAGGGAGCTTGGTGTGTGTGATGCGGGCGCTGAACTTGGATTTAGCAGTCATGGAAACCGGATGATATGGCTTGGTGAGTTCCGGATCGTTAACTACTTCCATTTGTGTTTCATTTCGTATTGTCATTGCTGGAGATGGTCCGGATGAACCCTGCACATAGCCATTATAAGTTTCCGAAGTAACAACTGTGGAGAAAGTATGAGAGGTGAATTTTGTAGGACCCGTAGTCCTTACCGGAGTTTCATCATGAAAGAGCCTGGTTCGTAAACCGAGGATCTGTTCATCTCTAGCCTGTTGAGCTTTTAATCTTCGTAGAAGACTTGCATTTTTGGAAAGAAATTCCGCATCGAATTTTGATGCTTGCGAAGTGGGAATTAGTATGAATGGCAAAGTTGTTCCTGGTCCCGAGCTTAAAGGAGCTGAGACTGCGGAAACAGTGCTTGCTGGTGCTGTAGTTTGCGTACTAACAGCCATGGATCCCAGATTCACAGAACCTGAGGCCGCCATAGGTCAGTTCGTTGCTCAAGAAATTCACCGAAGTGAAGGACTGTGAGCTATGAGATCGGATGGCACCAATTGAAGAACCAAAGAATCGAGTTAAGGCCTGAGCCTGTAATCGAGGGTTTGGATCTTGTGAGAGAACGGGAGACTCGCCCTGCAAAACAGAAAACCGTTAGGCTCGCCGCAGAGATGGGAGGGCCCCTCTGCGACCACCCTCCGGCGTGAGGATAAGTATTGGTAGAGAGAGAAAGTAGAGAGAGAAAATAAGGACGAAGGTTCAGAAAATAGTACTTGGCCTTGTACTTGATTGGGTATTTATAATGGTCAACTGAGATGATGTCATTCGTCCAGACGCACTTGAACGGAGGTTCGTCTTCGGAGTTGTGGGGGAACGGACATATCTGAGATGTCCGTTCTAGTGGGATCATGTCCGGCTCCGGTTCATCCCAAGGGATCATGTCCGGCTCCGGATATGTATCTTCAAATACATTCAATTGTAAGTCAAAAAGGAATTCGAAATAATGAGTCAGAGAATATGCCAACCTACATGTTAAGTAGGTTAACAAATTAATTGAGATATTCACTAATGGGCCAAAGCCCCATCGATGAAATTATATCATACATTATTACCTTGTTATTTTGGTTCCTTGGGTCCAGTCGGGTTTCATTGCTTTTTTGGACCGGAATCGACCCGACCCGAAAACATATGTGAAAAACAGGAACCGACATACTGACCTACATGATACATTACGGGTCGGGTTATTTATAGGATCGGTTCTCGGTTCTTTTCGAGTCGACCCTAAATATGCTCACCCCTAGGTCGGTAAAAAAATGAGGCCTCCAAATCTACAACCCATGGATCTGCGGTTGGGTTTAACGATTTGGAATAGCTTGGAACTTGGAACGGCCGTTTACGTTTATTATCTATATATTTTTTCCATTAACATGTCTAGTATATGTATTATAATCATTAATCATACTAAACATACGATTGAAAATAAAAGTGTTCAAACCGTCGAACCGCTAATTAAACTGAATAAAAGAGCTCCATGGTTACATATGCATTTGGAACGTATTTTGCCTTCTTGATTTTTTTTAATCTATGTAACATACTTTAAATTAGGAGTCATGTTTAACACCTTTAAATTTAAGATTCAGTTGTAGGCTTGTATTGTAGATTCAATTTGTCTTTGAAGAAGTTTTGTTTAAAATCTCTGTTTGAACTTATAGTTACGTTAGTGCCAGTTGCTCTTTGTTGGTTTTGTTTAAAATCTTTAATTGAAAGGCATCCATTGTGAGTCACTTTAATTGAAAGGCTTTCATAGTGAGTTATTGATTGTTAAGGCATGTTAAAAGAATGCGCTTGCCCAAGAAAGTCAGTATTATTGTGTGTAGGTTGTTTGTATTAGAGAATTTATAAGAATATGTTATATGTGTAGGTTGTTTGTCTTAAAGAATTGAGTTAAATGCTTGGTTGGTCCCTGTGGTTTGCAAAAATTGCAGACTTGGTCCCAATGGTTTACTAATTACACGCGTGGTCCCTGTGGTTTTCAAAAATGCACTCGGTTGGTCCCCAGCCCTAACTTCAGTTAAATTTCTCAGTTAAGTCCATGTTAAATGACCAAAATACCCTTGTTTATTAACAAAACCCACTGCATCATCTTCATCACCATCATCATCTTCATCACCTTCATCATCTGCATCATCTTCATCACCATCATCATCTTCATCACAAACCCACACCATCATCATCTTCATCGGCCAGAGCCAAAAGATGTCAACGAAGGATTTAACTCATAAATAAATAAAAACCACATGACAGTTCCAATAAAAAATTCAGCCTAAATCAATTGAATGACAGTTCCAAGACTCAATTCCGTGAATAAATAAAAGCAATTTCGTTGAATAGAATGAGGCTCAGATCTGTAAAAAAAACAATCGGTACAGGCAATTAGAAACTCATCATCATCGCCCCTTTTATTCACTCACCGATTCACTCAGACAATTAGAAACTCATCATTCAGATTTGGTACAGACAATTAGAAATAATCGGTACAGACACTTAGAGGCTCAGACAATTAGAAACTCATCATCATCATCGCCCCTTTTATTCACTCACCGATTCACTCAGACAATTAGAAACAATCGGTACAGACAATTAGAGGCTCAGATCTGCCAACACTTGGTATATCTCAACCACCGATTCACTCAGACAATTAGAAACTCATCATCATCGCCTCTCTCTGCTCCCTTTTCTCTGATCCCGCCGCCGCACACGGCGGCTATCTTGGTTTTCGAGGGGTATGGGGTGCGGCTTCACCTGCTCACCGAGAGAGACAAGGCATAGAGAGATGAAGGGGATGCAGGGTGAGTTAGGGTTTCTCCATAGAAAAGCAGAGAAATGATGGAGAAGATGATGTGCGTGATTATAAAGATGATGCAGATTATAAAGAGAGTTAATAAGCAAGGGTATTTTGGTCATTTAACATGGACTTAACTGAGAAATTTAACTGATGTTAGGGCTAGGGACCAACCGAGTGCATTTTTGAAAACCACAGGGATCACGCGTGTAATTAGTAAACCATTGGGACCAAGTCTGCAATTTTTGAAAACCACAGGGACCAACCAAGCATTTAACTCTAAAGAATTTATAAGAATATTCTTCCAACCAGTGGCGGATCCTGCCCGTTGAACGTGTCAGGGCCGAAAGACACGAGCACTAAAAAAAGCCCGGGCAAGCACGGGCCAAACATAGTATATATAAAAAATTTCGATCGAAATGCGGAAAATTAGCACGGAATTGAGTCTTGGAACTGTCATTCAATTGATTTAGGCTGAATTTTTTATTGGAACTGTCATGTGGTTTTTATTTATTTATGAGTTAAATCCTTCGTTGACATCTTTTGGCTCTGGCCGATGAAGATGATGATGGTGTGGGTTTGTGATGAAGATGATGATGGTGATGAAGATGATGCAGATGATGAAGGTGATGAAGATGATGATGGTGATGAAGATGATGCAGTGGGTTTTGTTAATAAGCAAGGGTATTTTGGTCATTTAACATGGACTTAACTGAGAAATTTAACTGATGTTAGGGCTAGGGACCAACCGAGTGCATTTTTGAAAACCACAGGGATCACGCGTGTAATTAGTAAACCATTGGGACCAAGTCTGCAATTTTTGAAAACCACAGGGACCAACCAAGCATTTAACTCTAAAGAATTTATAAGAATATTCTTCCAACCAGTGGCGGATCCTGCCCGTTGAACGTGTCAGGGCCGAAAGACACGAGCACTAAAAAAAGCCCGGGCAAGCACGGGCCAAACATAGTATATATAAAAAATTTCGGCCGAAAATTTTGCCCGGGCCGTGGCCTGCCACAGCCCTTCTAAGAACCGCCCGTGCTTCCAACCAAGAAATTTAGTTGCATATTTATAAAAACATTCAAACCGTTGTATAAAACTGGAATTTTCTCTATAAGAGTATCAAAATTCTAAAATTTATTTTAAAATTGTTTTAGTTCCAGAAAGTTGTGATTTATAAAACTTTTCCATGGATGTTTGGACATTGTTGTTTGATATCTGAACATTCGTGTTTAATATTTCAATCATTTAATGCACCATTCTTTAAATTCCCAGCTCTATGCGCAATTTAATGAAAAATGAAACGAAGTGAGATGATATATACATATACATATATACATTTAAAGATACCAAAATAACTTAAAGTTCAAGGATTTTTTTTTCTTAAATGGTTATACATGACCACCTTAAATCACAGGTGGACGCTTTCTTGAACATCTTTCACGGTACATTGCCATGGCGGTTTCTTGGCATCTTACACTTCAGAACTAACTTATACATGACATATGTTTTAAGACCAAGATGCCGCTCCTATGGCAAGCCCTTTGCGAAAGATGTTTAAGAAAGTACCCCAACTGAAGCGGGTCAAGGGTCCATACCCCTTTTCGAAAAAAATTAAAAATAAAAAATCGAAGTACAAGTATATATGTATCACACAGTTTGCAAATTGCAACTTCAAAGCTCAAATTCTTCATCCCTTGGCCATCTTGGCTGGTTCTTCATCGTTAAGAACGATGTACTAGCTCGCTTTTCTCAGCTGGCCTGAACAAGTAACACATTACCAAATATAACACAAGGCTGGCTACTTCCTCTACTGCCCTAGACACCCATGAATTGGTACTCATAAGTTGTAATGTCCATAAGTGCAATAACACCAACTCTTGCGAAAAAAAAAATAACAGAAAACCAAGCGAAAGAACCGAACAAATAGAGTCAAATTTCTACGAGATTTCTCATCAGTCTTAGAATGCTCCGTCAACAACCTAATCGACCACCCAATGGGTAAGATGATAATAACACTAAAACTGATGGTGTCCGACCACATATACACTTCTCTCCAAGTCATCCAGTGTCTATTATAAGGGCCGGTTTCATCCATCATCATCGAAGCTACATTAGCCAAAACCTTAACTGTGATCACGATCATCAAAACTATCTTTTCACTTGCATGCAACACCGGTTTCAAATAAGGCAATCCGGCCCCAATCAAGACGATCAGAGTGAACAAAAGTACACTATTGATGAACTGAAATATCCAAAACAAAACATTCCACCCTTGAGGAGTACCAGTAACCTTCACATAATGGTTATCCTCGGCTGCACAAAACAAGCTAAGCATTTGCATAGTAAGCGACACACCCATTAACAAATGCACCCGATGAACACATCGTTGATTATTAAAGCACAAAGAGATCCAAAACCCTAAAAAGCACAGATACATGAGGGAGAAAATGAAGTAAAGAGACGGGAGCTGCGTTAGACCGGCTGATAGATAGTCTTTAGTAGCTCCATCATCAATGTTGTACATCTCTGTGTGGACGTCCATGGTGACGAGCGATCGGGTGTTGCAGTTGGCATAGAAGAGCGCGTACTCATCAGAGAAGGTCATAGAGTATGATTTGTGAAAGGAAGACCGAGGATCAGAGATATCTCGGAGAGTGAACAGGTAAGAGACTAAGTGAGTATTCCAGACGCAGAAATTGGGGTTTCGTTGACCTTGAAACACAAGTTCGATCAGTGTTTCATCCGAGAGAAGGAAGAAACCAATGACTGAAGGATCATAAAGGGATGCCACTGGATCACTGACCGACAAGTTGGAGATCGATATGGAGAGGTTACCATAACGTGTGAATCCGAACTTACCCAAGAGGAACACAGATCGGTTATCGGATTGGATCTTGATAGATTTGATCGCCGCGGTGGACGGATCAATGAAAAGAAAGAGGAGAAGAACGGAGATGACAGTTGTCCCGAAAACCTTCATTCTTAAACCTGCTGGTGGTTGATGATGGTTAAGACAAAGTGGACGATGATATGCTAATCGATATATACAAGATTAGCTGGGATCTATACGTGTTGGTCAAGTTTATGGACGTTATTTTGGAATAATTGACTTATGTATACTCTGTCGTCATGTTCGTCTAGTTGACTTATGGAAATAATACTTGGTCGTTATTTTGGTATAGTTGACTTACGTTTGTCTAGTTGACTTTTCAATTGTATACTTTGTCATTAGTTGGCTTATTATTATTTTTATCATTATTATTGTAAGACAACTTTTTTAATCCTTATATGAAATTTGAAACCAATACTTCTTAATATTTTTTTTGTTTCTAAGAGTGAAGGGGTTGAAGGGAAGGCGTCGTGCAACATGTAGCTGTCACGTCAGTAGAGGGAACAAGCCCAAAAAATGCACGGGGTGAAAGAGGGCGTCTAAAAAAACTAACCAATCAAAAATAAAATAAACCCAAACTCCACAACCAACCACCAACCTTCATGTTACCACAAAACATCCCCCAACGTGATAGTTTGTTCTTTTTTTTTTTGAAAGGTAAATTTCATTCCCAGAAGAACGACGACCCAAAACGGGCCGCCAGGACAAGACACTATTACATATTTACAAACGAAATCCAATCCCTCCACTCTAAACCTTTAAATCTCGATCTATTCGAAAACCAGAAAAAACTTAAGGCCTTAACTTCACTAATAATGCTATTGATACTAACCGAACCATTTGAGAATTTGACATTGTTCCTAGCCCGCCAAATAATCCAGCATGTAATCAAGATGATACCGTGAACCGCCACCTTTTTTTTCTCCGGTAATCCGCTATCGATGTGATACGAGAAGAGATCACGAATCGAAAATGCGAAAATACTAGGAATATTGCACCAGTTGCTGATACCGTGCCAAACATTCGAAGCAATCGAACACCCAATGAATAAATGATCGGCCGTTTCGTCATCAGAGTGACAAAGAGGGCATACACAATCGATGATACCTATGTTCCTTCTCCTTAAAGCAATCGCAGTGGCCACTTTATCCATCTCCAATCTCCAAGCGTGTATGTTAATTTTAGCCGGAACCCATGAGCACCAATCCAAAACGAAGCTATCGACTTGCGTTTGATTCCCGTACAGCTGGTACTTTACCGATTTAACTGAGAAAAGACCATCCGCTGCTGCAGACCACTTCCATCGATCCTTAACAGCTGAAAGATTAACGTTATCGAGCATTCTTTTTAACTGATGAAGCCTGGAAACAAGAACCGGATCCACCAGTTCATTAATCCAGCTCCATGCATAACGATCCCCATTACTTGACATATTAATCCTGTTAGCTACTGAAACTCTTTTCACAGCTTCTATACTATAAAGTTCAGGGAATACCAGCTTAAGAGGTTCATCTAAGATCCAAACATCATGCCAGAAAGCCACTTCCTCGCCGTTACCGATTGACCCTCTCAAGAAATGCCCGAGCGGACGACCTTCCACCTTAGACTTAACGAGATTTTTGGCAATATTATTCCAAACTCCGGAGAGACTTTTTTTATACGGGATATTTTCCCATCCCAACCCACTTGAATGAAGCGCATTAATAACTTTTTTCCAAAGATTGTTATCTTCCGTCTTGAATCTCCAACCCCATTTAGAGAGCAAAGACTTATTTATCACTTCTAACTTGCTTAAACCCAATCCACCGATTTTTTTAGGACGCGAAACCTTCTCCCAAGCGACCCAATGCATCTTTTTTTCATCCCCGGATCCGCCCCATAAAAACTTCTTAATCATGGCCTCTAATTCCGAGATGACTTTTTTAGGAGCCATATAAAGAGAAAAATAATATGATGGGAGACTTTCCATAACCGACTTGATTAACACCACTCTTCCTCCAATAGAAAGGAGATGAGACTTCCATTTAGCTAGACGAGCACGAAAACTTTCAATAACCGGGTGCCAATTTAAGGCCCTATTCATGTTCGCTCCAACTTTAAGACCGAGATATTTGAAAGGAAGACTATCATGCCTACATCCAACAACATTTGCCAACTCCCCTAATTCCCCCGAATCCACTCCGATTCCATACAAATAAGATTTGTCGATATTTATTTTGAGACCAGAGCAAAGAAAAAAGCAACGAAGAATTCTCACAACGTTTACTAATTCACCTCTAGACCATTCTCCCATGACAATTGCATCATCCCCGTATAAGAGATGAGCGATATTCGGCCCGTTATTAGGAGTCGGAATCCCTTTAATAACCCCTTTGTTCTTAGCATTATTCAACATAAAAGAGAGCGCCTCCATTACAACCAAAAAAAGAAAAGGAGATAAAGGATCACCTTGTCTCATTCCTTTTTCACATCCGAAAGTAAAGGTGGGTGAACCGTTGACCAACACCGAGGAGCTAGCCGACTTTAGAACACCCATGATCCACGAACACCATTTATTGTGGAAGCCCATCTGGTTAAGAATGTTCACGACGAAATTCCAATTCACATTATCGTATGCCTTGTCAAAATCAATTTTAAGAATGAAAGCCTTGTCTTTTTTCTTTCTAATCCACGAGCTTAGCTCATTCACAATAAGGGGCCATCCAAAATGTATCTTCCTTTCAAAAAAGCCGACTGATTCTCCGATATAACCCCATCAAGAACTAACCTCAACCGATTAGCTAACACTTTAGAAATAGTCTTACTAATAACACCCACCAAGTTTATAGGTCTATAATTCGCAAGAGAGACTGGATCTTTAACTTTAGGCACTAGAGCAATGAACGACGCTCCACTACCTAAGGAAATCTCTCCAGTATTGTAGAACCGATCAAAAATTCTCCGAAAATCATCCTTGAATAAGTTCCAAAAGTGCTTAATAAATCTAAAATTCATCCCGTCGGGACCTGGGGCTTTCTCGTCACCACAACTGAATACTGCCTCTTTAATTTCTTGCTCCAAAAACGGTTCAATCAAAATATTACGATCTAACTCCGAAATCTTCATAATGCTAGAACAGTCCAACTCCGGACGAATAGGATAATTATCTCTAAATTTGTCGCGGAAAAAAGAGAGAACTTGCCTCTTAATCAGCTTCGGTTTAGAACACCACTCACCGTCAATGTTAAGCCCGTGAATCGAGTTTGAAGCTTTCCTACTATTAATCATGGCATGGAAGAATTTAGAGTTCTCGTCGCCGTCTAACGCCCACCTCACCCGGGATCTTTGTTTAAGGTCCGAATTTTTTTCTAAAGTCCGAATCCTTCACAATTTTTCTGTTCTCCGCCATAATCCATTCTTCATCTTCAGACAAATCCCTACTTTCCATTTCTTTTTCCAGCTCTTCTAATTCAGTCAAGGCCAAATTTAAATTCTCTTTCTCTTTTGACAAGAATTCGTCTCTCCACACTTTTAGCCGAGCTCTGATGTGAGCGAATTTAGAAGTAAGGCTGAAGTCCGGAGGGTCAAAGGACGCGAAACTCTCGGATGCCTCAACAACAGCTTCTTCGTACCCCGGTTGACCGATCCAAGAACTAAACACCCGAAACGGGCGCGGACCGAACTTGAGATCAACAACTTCCAAAATAATAGGACAGTGGTCCGAATACCTGCCTGGAAGCACCCGCACACAAGAGTGAGGCCAACCGTTAAAGAATTCTGAACAAACCAAGAACCGGTCCAATTTACTAAGTTTCTTTCCGTTATCTCTAATACACGTGAATTTCCGGCCTTTCATAGGAAATTCAAACAATCCACTATCAAAAATAAATTTGTTGAAGTTCTCTGCACACACAGCTTTGAACTTCGACCGTTTCCTTTCCTCCACTGAGCGAACAGCATTGAAATCACCCGCTAGCACCCATTTACCATCCAAAGACTCAATCTGACTAGAGATCTCCTCCCAAAGCTGTCGTTTGGCCACTACACTTTGAGGCGCGTAAACATTCATGAGATTCAAAGAAAACCCGCTGCCAACTAGAGACCCTCTAACAACAAGGAAACTCCTGTTTTGAATGATGTCTTCGGCTTTAAAAAATTTTGGGTCCCATAACCAAATCAACCCACCAGACGAACCCACTGAAGGCACAAAAGAGAACTCAAAATTGTTGTTCCCCAAGAAACCCACCAGATCAGACATTGAAACCGACTCCGCTTTAGATTCTTGAAGAGCAACAGCCCCGATTTTGTTATAAATCCTTAAGTCTTTAACCCAATTCACTTTAACACCCCCACTCAAACCTCTAATGTTTAAAGACAAGATATTCATTGATGAACAGCGTACTTACCTTCGCCCCTATCGCCTCGGTGATAAGATCGTTGTGATTAATTAAGTCTACTCCAATGAGATTCCCAATTAAACGAGTGGCTTCGGCCTCGACCGATACCTGACCTTCGAAGGTATCAGCAATAGCTTCCGCATCCTCTTCCACTGCCTGAGAGACCTCAATATCCTGTGGTTCGACTTCATGGTTGAAACCAAACTTCATTTTGCTCTTGCTCCCTAATAGTCTCAGCTATGAACTCCTGCCTTGTCTCCATATTCTCATCCGTACTTTTGTTTTGGTCAAAGCAAATGTTCTTATCTCTAGGGTCAATATTCAAATCGAACTCAAACACCCCACAATCTCTGGGCCTCTTTCTTGGTCTTTCCTCCGAAGCTGGACTGCTAATCCTTCCTTGTCTCTGGGCTTTAGACTTGGGCCTCCTATACCCATGTCTCTTGTTGGGCCTCCCATGTGGATCAGACGAATTAAAATAGATAATATCCTTTTTTAGAGCAGAATTACTTTTATTTTTATTTAAATCCTGGGTCCCAATAGGATGTAGAGGCGGCTCCGAATTAACTGTCAGAGGAACATTTAAACCATTCCCCATAAAAGAACCGTCTGTCATTATAGGAATGTTCGGTTCCCCACGTGATTCCTTGGGAGTCTCCTTCGACCTTCCAGATTCCAATCCCGCCGTTTGGTTAACCAACTCCGTCTCCAGATGCCTATTGGGGTTCTGGACCTTGCCGGAACATGACTTCTCCGGCGATATCGTCTCGTCCGTAAAGTTCACCGGCCCGACTGAATCTGGGAACCAGTCACTCAGTTCTTCTTCGATCCAGACACGGTACTGCTTATCCATCCACTTCAGCGTAGCATGATTATGAATTCTCGTGCCGTCTCCGACGAGAAGCCCGATCCAACTAACCGAAAGGTCCCGGTCGTTAACCTCCAGCTGAGAACCATAAATAACCTTACCGAAATGTTCCGCGATATTGTTAAGGACATCATTCTCCGCTAAGTGAATTGGGACTCCGAGAATTCTAACCCAAGCGAGACGTTCGAATGGGAGAGATTGGCAGTTCCACACGTCCAGGCTGGAGAACCAATCCATCCAGACGTTATGGTCCAACAGGAAACTGTTGCAGACATCTACATCCTCGAACTTAATAAGCATAGATAGGCCACCCAAATAGCTTAGAGAAGCCCCCTTAATTCTGCTTTCCGACATCAGTATATTCAAACTCCTCAATGTCTTAAGGTCCTTACATCTACCAATTAAAGCAGAACCAATGAGTTCATTGAAGGCTGAAGTCTCATCCGATAGTTCAATACAACAGCTTGTTTCCGGGACCAAATCAACAACGGGAACATAAGGCCTATTAACGTTGGTTCAGCTGCGGGGCATGGATCCTTAATAAACAACTCGCTGAACAACTTACCATTCCCTTGATGGATGAAAGCATTACCATGAGTCTTCATATCTTGAATAGGACGTCGAGAATCGTTGCCATCCTTAGCATTATTTCCAGACCGCTTTCTGCTGATTCCTTCATTCTCCTTAGCGAATCTCGCTAAGTTTGCGACAAGTTTGAATCCTCCCATCTTAGTACCATTAAGTGCTCGTTCCATTTCCATGACATCAGAAACGTTCTTAAATTTCACGAAACCAAATCTTCTTCCATCCTTGTCTCTCTTCCAAGCGATGTACACCCCCGACACTTCTCCGAAAACCTTGACGAAATCGGCCACATCCCAAGTATTGCAACCGAACGGAAGGTTGGCAATGTAGAATTTGGTGATAACCCCATCGCGATTCTTGTTGTTAGCTGTTCCTTTGTTCTTGTAATTCTTCCTCGCCGGAACGTCGTTCCATCTCTCTCCTTCGTCCCCCACGTCCATATGTGAAGAACGCGATCCAAGAATAGTGTAAGGGGCGAATGGATGAGAACTAATCTAATTAGGATGAACGGACAATTCTAGATAGCTCCAACGAACATATCGATATGTCCCTGCATGCTAATCAGAGTTATTTCTGCATCGTCGAGCAGCCTCACCGCTATCTTAGAGAGAGAAAGAGAGAGAGCTGGGGAGCGTTTAAAACCTATATACGCATGTCTTGATGTTTCAAGTTATGGATTTTTAAGTGAATGATGGTCCTGAAAATTCCGTGTCCCATATGCAAGTAACAGGGGCTCTCAAAATATAAACATGAATAACTAATATATATAAGTAATTGGTTGTGTCTCATGTTACAATTACAAGAACTCAATATTTGTTTTACCACTTCTCTTATTACACTTGTTCAGTCATAATTTATCTCTCAAAATATCGTTTTATAATTCCAAATTTTATTACTAACTAATTATATTTCCTTTATTCAACAACTCTAATAAACTAGTTTCTAACCTACTGTATATATAAACAAAATTGTAGTGTAAGAAAATAATTATAATAGCAATAAACAAAACGAAATTATTGCAGGAAAACAAAACGCACGACACGCCTAGGGCCTTTCATTTTAATTACAGTCGAGGCGCGAGGCAAGAATTGAAATTTGGATACACGAGAAGTTTCGCTAGGCCGGTACTGATTGACATGGCTTTTCATTAAGTTTCGTTAGCTAATCTCCTCTTAAATATCTCCTCTTAAGGGTTGAGTTATTCTACCAAGGGGTATAAGAGCATTCACATACATTCCATCAAATTCTCTGTGTGCGGTTTTTATAATATAAAGAATATAAAAAGTGTTTGTGAGTGGAGGAGAGAAAATGTTACTGTTCATCTGTATATTTGGGGGGACACTGTTTAACCCCTATAATTTTTTAATATATTTTAAAAGTGGTTGTGAGTAGAGGAGAAAGAAAAAGTAATGATAAAGGTATAAAAAAATATTATTTAATTGAAAAGGAGAGAGAAAATTTAGTGTTTTTTAGTGTAATTTAGGGTGAAAATAAGGTGAAATAGATGTGAATGCTCTAAAAATAAGAAGTGTAAGAAGCCACTATAGATATACAAATGTCCCAAAAGAAATCAAATGGGAAGGGTAATTTTGTCGAAGAGAATAAAAAGATTATGTACATGCAAGTCACATGCTATTTCCCCCCTACTTTTTAAACGTCCATAACTTTTTTATATGATATTTGTTTTAAAAAAAATTATACCATAAAATCGAGCGTCTTTTTATCTTTAATATGAGTACCATATTGTTATATTTAGAAAAAGAATTCGAAACCCCAGTTGCGTATTACACAATTGACATAATGTAAAACACAATGAGAAAACTCAGTTGTGTATTACACAATGAGTCTCAAGCTAAAAATACAATGGAAAGTAGACCAAAAACACAATGGAAAGTAGACCAAAAACACAATCGATAAAAACAGATAAAAGACACGATGGACATAACGTAAAACACAATGAGTATCAAACTAAAAACACAGTGGAAAGTAGACTATAAACACAATCAATAACAACAGATAAAAGACACAATGGACATAACTTAAAACACAATGAGTATCAAACTAAAACACAATGTAAAGTAGACTAAAAACACAATTGATGACGACAAATAAAAGACACAATTAGTGAGAGCAAATAAAAAACACAATGGACAATAGAATAAAACACAATGGACAAGAGACTAATACATAATGAACAACAGATTAAAACATAATGGATAGCAGAATAAACACAATTACCAGAACCTATAATACAATGTACAGAATACCCAAATATAACAGCATCTTCATTGTGTCATATATTGTGTTATAAGTTCTGACAAAATGCAATGAACAGAATCCAAATTAACACTGTGTTATAAGTTTTGATAATAACACAATGTATAGAAACCTTAGTAAAAATTGTAAGGACCAAAACCCAATAAAAAGACACAATGGTCACAACCTTTAACACAGTACAAAGAAAACCCAATAACACAAATACATAACATGCAAAAAAAAGTTGTGGTTTCAGGTTGCTCTCGCCACCAAACCACATGGATGCAAATTGCACTTTGCTCTATTTTATTCATCATTTGATTTTTTTTCTAATAAATTGTGTCTATCTTTATTTTTTGAGTTAATTGTAATTTGTCTCCCTATGCTTTGAGTCACTTTTTAATTTGCCTCACACTTACAAACACCTTTTGTACAGCACACCCGTATTGTCCATTCATTGCAATTTGCAACCCTATCGTCAGTTTGACCGTTTGACTGAGGGCAATATGGTAATCTCACCATCTTTTCTTCCCCATTTAATTTTAATCACCACCCACTGATAACTAGGGGTGTGCAAAAAACCGAATTAACCGACAAAACCGAACCGAAAAAACCAAACCAAATAAAAAACCGGTGGGTCGGTTAATGGTTTTTTTGAAAACCGAAAGTAGCGGGTCAGTTATGGTTATCATTTTTTCCATACCCACCATAACCGAACCGACATGTAATAAATCTTTGTAGGATTTATGACTTTTCACCATATTTTTAATATTTGATGTTTTTGGCTAAAGATTTTTTTTACTTATGGGGTTTTCATATCATTTTGTGGTTTTGGTTGAATATTTATTTGAATTTATGGAATGTATCATATCACTTTATTTGAATATTCGATAATAATTGGTATTAATATTATAGATTATATGTATTATTTAATACTATGTAATATACTAATATACACAAATATGCAATAACAATTTATTCCATGTAAAAAAATTAAACTATTTTTAGCTAAGCTAAATACACGGTTAACAACCCATATATAACTGACCCGCTATAACCATCAAAACCGTATAAGCATAACCACCATAACCGATCGGTTATGGTTATGATTATCCAATAACAGACATCGCAGTTATGGTTATGGTTTTTGGTCAAAACCGACCCAAACCGACCCATACACACCCCTACCGATAACCACCACCGCCATCACTACCACCACCCACCGGTAACCACCACCGCTATCACTACCACCTATTTTCCAAAACTAGAATGACCAAAAACACTGGCTAAAACTTAGCTCTCACTCTCAACATCCGGCCAATAATTTTAGAATTAGCCACTTTCTAGATTGAAAAACAAAATTTCATCAATAATATCAGGTAAACTAAGCAATTTAATAGAGATCGTTCAACCGTACGTAATCATAATCTAATACAAACATATCTGCACAACAAGAATATTTAAAACATATCAGAAATCAAACAAACAGTAAGCAACACCATAATGAACGGAAACTTGTCGAATTCCCGCCATAACGAGCGAATTTCACAATATTTGGATATTAAAGTGCTAAAAACTGCTTTGTATATTTTTAGAAATGTCTATTATATTTGATCTTTAATCTCCGTAACACATAGAGAGAATGAAAAAAAAACAAAATTAGAATTAAAAATAGAACACATGTTAGGATCTTGATATATCAACATGCAATTTCAAATATCATCCCTTAACCATCTCGACTGCTTCTTCATGTTCACCTTCATCATCCACAACAAAGTAGTCATTTCCCTCAACCGGCCTGAACATGTAAAACATCACCAAACAGAACACAAGGCTGACTATTTCATCTGCTGCAACACACACCCACTGCTGCTCATAAGCTACAGCCGTTTTAAGTACAAAAACACCAATCCTTGTGAAGGACACGTAATTTATAACCAAGCGATAAAAAAGGCTTAGTGGTTTCAAATTCCTAGCAGTATTCCCATCAGTTCTCGAAAATGACCTGATCGACCACCCAATCGGGATAATGATAGCACAGCAACAGATGATGTCGGCAAACAAAAACACTTGATTCCATGTCATCCAGTCTTTGTAAAAAGGCCCTGTTTCGTCTATCACTATGGACGCTACATTAGCCAAAACCCGAAGTGTGATCACAATCATCAAAAACAACTCATAACAGTTCAAATAGCAGTCCCTTATAGCAGTTCCACAATTAGCGGTGCAAAAGGACGCTATTTGACCACTATTCAGAAACCCGTATAGCGGTCATAACATTTCTTTTAGCGGGTTTTGTTTATTGAAGCCCAAATGCCCATATAAATCAACTTTTGTTTGAAATAAACCCAAAACTAAATGCCCAAACCCAAAATTAAACCTAAATCGAGACCTAAAGTCTTCATTCGATGGATGCTGGTTCTTCATCAGTCAACAAAATTAAACCTAAATTGAGAAATCATTGGATTTCCACTTCCTAAATTCTAATTCGTTGGTGGTTCCTAATATTTTGCATGATATTAATTACTATGAATTTTGATATTACTATTAATATTTTTAAATATATATTTATATATAAAAATGTATAAATTATGCATGATATAAAAATTACCGCTATATCATATAGCACAGCTTGACCGCTATAACTACATAGTTTATCTCTATTAATTTGCTCGTATAAATAGTTTATCAGGAATACATAATATCTCACATGGTTTTCGTTATATACATGTAACCTTGACATAATGTTTCTCCGCGGTGGCAGAGAACAAGCTAAGCGCCTTTGTAACAAGCAACACACCCATTAACAAATGAACCCGATGAACACATCGTTGATTATTAAAGCATAGAAAGATCCAAAACCCTAAAAAGCACAAATAAATGAGGGAGAAAATGAAGTAAAGAGATGGGAGCTGCGTTAGCCCGACTGATAGATAGTTGTTAGTAGCTCCATCATCAGTGTTGAACATCTCTATGCGGACGTCCATAGTAACGGGTGATTCGGGGTTGCAGTTTGCGAAGAAGAGCGAATACTCACCGGGGAACATCAGAGGGTACGATTTGTTGAACGAAGACTGAGGTGGAGGAGAGAGATGTTGGAAAGTGAAAAGAAGTGTAATGAAGTTGGAATCCACAATGCATATACCAGGGTTTAGTTGAACTGCAAGCAGGAGTTGGATCAGAGTTTGATCTGAGGTAAGGAAGAAACCTACCATCGTGGGATCAGTTGGCCATACTATAGAGTTGATGATGGACACAGGGGAGACAGTGACGGTGATGTTACCGGTTTGTGAGAATCCAAACTTCTGGAAGAGGATCATAGGCCGGTTATCGGATTGGATTTTGATTGATTTGATATCCGTAGTGGACGGAGAAGCGAAAAGGAAGAGGAGGAGGAGAAAGGTGGTGACAATGTTCACTAAAATCCTCACTTTGAATTCTCCGGTGGCTGATGATGGTTGAGACAAAGTGGGCGATGATATGCTCATTGAGATTGATATATCATACATACAACATTGGCTGGGATCTATTTTCAACATATACAAACCATATGCCAGGGAGGGAATAGTATCAACCTGCAATTGGTTTAAATAGACGGCTGTCCCTCCTCCATTGGACCAACCATTTTATTATTTTACACATACTTTAAAATTGTTAGATTATTCGGGTTTGCAGATCAGTAGTTGAAGATACGGTGTAGGTTGACCGAATTATGTGTGTGACCGAGTAAATTGGAGAGGTCATGGTGCACGTTTGACAATTTCTTTGGATCTGCTTGTTGGAGATAGAATATACCATCTAGTTGTACGGTTCTTTAGGTTAAATTAGTTTTTTATTATTGTTTTCTTTATTCACACGTGCATTGTAATATGGCTATATATTGTCCCATGTTTATTGAATAAGATACACCCTTTTCATTCAAAATAACCTTCTGTCCATTACATACATAATTGTGAGTGTGTATTTTGGGGCATGACCAACATTTGGTATCAGAGCCTAGAGCTCGAGAAGATCGGAGGAAGCCTCCACCGCCGACGGGTGTGTCGGTTGGTGGAGGGCAGGAGTGAAAGAAGGTGACGAAGGTTCGAGACGACAGGTGGCTGTTTTCGGATCGTTTAACAACAGAAGACGGACACGTTAAGGTGTTTCGGTTGGCCGTTGATGTGTTAGACATACCGGTTAAGACGACGGGGGTGACCGGTGATAGACACTTGTTTTTCGTGGCTGTTAGTGGTGATGAAAGGAGGAAGAAGGAGCAACTGGTATATATATGGTGACAACAGCAGAATGTTTTGCGGAAGCCTTGATCGGATTGTTCATGATAAGAGGAAACCGGCGTAGTGCGTGAAAAGCAGGCAGAATGGATCCGTCAAAGCAGGTGCCTTTGGATTCGTCTCGTTTGGCAAGGTGAGAAAACGGAAGAAGCGGGTGGCTTGTTTTCTTTGTCGGTGGAGAGCCTCTTGAACAAGGGTGATTGGAAAAAGGTGTGGTTAGAGAAAAAAAATAACACGGGGTGACATTATGGCGTTGGAGTTCAATCGGGTGGCTTTGGATGTGACCGGGGAGAGGTCGTTGATCCGTGATAAGTCGTGATGTTAGTGAACGGTTCCAACGGGATGCCATGTGACATGTTACAAGCGTGGTCGGTTTGATTCGGGTTGAACCGAGACTTTGGACGTGATCGAGGTGAAGATCGGGTGTCCATTAAATGTCATAGTGGTTCGAAACCGAGGTGATTCGATGCTGTGGTGAAGGGGTAAACAAACACCGATTAAGGGGGTGATTGTTGGATTATTCGGGTTTGTTTACGGGTCACGGGTCGGTGCGTTATCGGGTCACGGTTAAAATGGTTAATTGTTTACGGGTGACGCGAGTCGCGGGTCACATGTTGCAACTCGGGTAAGTTGGTTGCAGATCAGTAGTTGAAGATACGGTGTAGGTTGACCGAATTATGTGTGTGACCGAGTAAATTGGAGAGGTCATGGTGCACGTTTGACAATTTCTTTGGATCTGCATGTTGGAGATAGAATATACCATCTAGTTGTACGGTTCTTTAGGTTAAATTAGTTTTTTATTATTGTTTTCTTTATTCACACGTGCATTGTAATATGGCTATATATTGTCCCATGTTTATTGAATAAGACACACCCTTTTCATTCAAAATAACCTTCTGTCCATTACATACATAATTGTGAGTGTGTATTTTGGGGCCTGACCAACAAAAATTACGTTTTTTCTTGGAATAGTGTTTATCTGCCATTGGTTCAAATGGACGGCCAGCAATACCCATTGGACCAACCAGTATATCCACTTTAAAATTACGTTTTTGCCCCCAGTTAAAAAATACGGTTTTGCCTCAACTTCAAAATATATTTACCCTTTTGCCCCGAGCTAAAATATACGATTTCTCCCTCGGTAAAAAAAATTACGCTTTTACACTCAGCCAAAATTATGTTTTCGCCCCAGTTCAAAATAAAATTTTGTTTTTCCGCCCGACTCGAAATTACGATTTTACACCGGTTTATTATTTTATACTTACTTTAAAATTACGGTTTCGCCCACAGTTTAAAATTACGTATTTGCCCCCAGTTCAAAATAAATTTATGCTTTTGCCCCCAGCTAAAATTTACGAATTTCCCCTCGGTTCTAAATTAAGATATCACCCTCAATTCAAATTACGTTGTTGCCCCCGGTGCAAAATAAAAAATATGGTTTTCCTACCTAAAAATTAGGATTTTACCCTCCGGAAAAAAAATGATTTTCCCCCAGGTAAATATAAAAATATGACTTTGCCCCAACTAAAAATCGTGTCAAAAAGCTGCCTAACACTCTTTTTACTTTTTATTTCTATCAAAGCAATATTACAGTTTTTTTAATTGGTTAAGAATTGTTCATCCACCGCCCCGCAACGCGACCTGGGCATCCCCTAGTTCTATACATGTTAGTATATTCTTGATTAAATTATGGATGGGGAATTCTATTCCCACACCTCATTATCTATTTGCACACCCTGGATTTTTAATACGCATCGTATAGCGTTATACGATGCGTATTGAAAAAGTTAAAAAAAACATTGCAGACTGACAGGTGCAGGTGTTGTCTGGCGGTTGGCATCATACGCATCGTATAGGCCTATACGATGCGTATTGGCACCCTGAATTTTTGAAGTTTATTTTTTGTGTGTTGTGTTGGGATTTTGGTGTTTTGGGTTTGTTATTAGTGTTTATTATTAGTTATTTTTATTTTAATAAGTTTTAAAATCTTTATTATTTTTATATCGTTAAGTATCGTATTATTTTTATATCGTACCGTATCACATTTTTAACTTAATATTGTATTATCGATTGTACGTAACCAAGCATACCAATCTAAACAGTTAAAATAAAAATCACAAATACAAATAAACTGTAACTGCAAATTTAATTACATAATAAGTTTGTACATACACAGGCAATTGTTCAAAATACGTAAACCGTCAAAATACAACAAAAGTACAATGATCCTAAAGCTATGGATCCTGAGTGGTGCCTGAGGGCCCCGCCCCCGCAGTGCCTGAGGTCCCCGCCCCCTGATCACCTCCATGAGAAGACGCTCCATACGGCCGTGAGCGGCCCCCATCCGCGCCTGCATCCGGTCCTCCAACTCAGCCAACGCATGTGCCACAGGTGGATCGGGCTCGTCGTTGAATACGTGTTGGGGGTACTGAGGCACCCCATACGGCTGCGCCTGCTATGCCGGAGCACCTAACGGAAATGGAGGTGGCGGGGGAGATGGTGGTGGCTCAACGTGGTGACCATCGTCGTCAACGGAGTCATCGCCGTTGTCGCCCTCTGCGGCATCACCATCTGCCGGCTGACCCTCACCCTGTGCCGGCTCCGAAAGCAACTCCGGTAGCATGTCTGGGAGAGCAACGAGGGCGAAGACATGCCCGTTCCCTCCTATAAGTCGTAGACCGAGCCCTGGGAAGTCAAGCATCATGTGCATGCCGATCAGGGTAGCACGGGTCAACAAGCTCGGCTCCACCACGCCCTCATCCGAGAATAACTGGTCCTGCTGGGGAACAAGGCCCAAGGAGACGGCGATACGTGTGAAGTACTCCCCCCCGTACAACACAGACTTGTCCTGCCTGTGGAACGCCGTCAGGAACCACTGGGCTAGGTAGTACATGTAAAAGAGATCCCCCTGAGTGCACCACTCGCGACTCTTCTCGCGTGGTGCTATAGATGTGGCAATAAGCTTGTGCAGGTAGCGGTAGAGGGGATCGGTGATAAAGGAAGCCCTCTGCTTCGACGGCGTGCCGAATCGACGCATGCTGATCACCTGCCAGAACCTTATCAGAGTCGTATGGGGGGCCATCCATATGCCGTCGGTGTAGATGGGGGTGTCTAACTCCTCCACCCTGTAAAGGCCGGAGTGCTCGGCAAGCTGTCTGAGTGACATCAAATGCCACTGCCCCGCTAGACGAAAGTTGACCTCTATCCAAGGGTCGTCCTCGTCGTCATCCTCCTCCAGACGGTCTGCAGGCCTGAGAGCGTAGTCGAAACTCGACAAAAACTCGCACGCCATGACCCTGTAGGACGGCGTGTATGGAATATCGAACAACCTGTCACACAGTGTGGTTAGTATGCATTTCGTATACAAAACAAAGAGAAAACAATAACAAATAGTATACCTCGACCATGGAGTATCATGTCCGATGAACTCTCGGGCTCTCGCCGCCTCCGCGACCTCTTCTAGAGCTCCCCAATCGAGGGCACAGTGGCCGCCTATCTCCATACGACGAAACTTTTCACATCTGTGATAAGCCACGCTCTCCTCCTCAAACCTCAGATAATCATTCTCCAACAGGGGATCCTCTCCAGGGTCAGCGCCACGCCCGCGCCCACGTCCAGCGCCACGGTCGGGCCCACGACCCCGTACACGTCCACGCCCACCAGGCACTGCCATCGCGATCAACGCCCCCGCCGCTCCATGTGCGCGGCCACGTCCACCTCCACCGCCACCGCCACCTCGACCGCCACCGCCACCTCGACCTCCACCTCCACTGCCACCTCCCCGTCCTCTCCCTCTACCCATAGCAACTTCCATGTCTGAATGATTAAACAATTTTAATCCATTTTTTTTTTCAAAATATAACAATTTTTATTTAATTTAAAAAAAATATATATAACACCGCCACCTCCCCAGACGACCCCGACTATATATTATAACTATTATCTATCTACGACGTATTAGGTTTCGAGTCTCGTTACGGACCTACGCGCGATACGGACGTTTCGACTAAAAAATAAAAAAAGTATATATTTACGACGTCTTAGGTTTCGACGCTCGAAATGGACCTAATCGCGTTACGGACGACCCGAACGGTATATTATAACTATTATTTATCTACGACGTATTAGGTTTCGAGGCTCGTTACGGACCTACGCGCGATACGGACGTTTCGACTAAAAAATAAAAAAAAACAATATATTTACGACGTATTAGGCTTCGACGCTAGAAATGGACCAAATCGCGTTACGGACGACCAAAACGGTATATTATAACTATTATATATCTACGACGTATTAGGTTTCGAGGCTCGTTACGGACCTACGTGCGATACGGACGTTTCGACTAAAAAATAAAAAAAAACAATATATTTACGACGTATTAGGTTTCGACGCTCGAAATGGAACTATTCACGTTACGGACGACCTGAACGGTATATTATAGGTATTATCTATCTATGACGTATTAGGTTTCGAGGCTCGTTACGGACCAACGCGCGATACGTACGTTTCGACTAAAAAATAAAAAAAACAATATATTAACGACGTATTAGGTTTTGACGCTCAAAATGGACCTAATCGCGTTACGGACGACCCGAACGGTATATTATAACTATTATCTATCTACGACGTATTAGGTTTCGAGGCTCGTTACGGACCTACGCGCGATACGGACGTTTCGACTAAAAAATAAAAAAAAAAACAATATATTAACGACGTATTAGGTTTCGACGCCCGAAATGGAACTAATCGCGTTACGAACGACCCGAACGGTATATTATAAGTATTATCTATCTACGAGGTATTAGGTTTCGAGGCTCGTTACGGACCAACGCGCGATACGGACGTTTCGACTAAAAAAAAAACAATATATTTACGACGTATTAGGTTTCGACGCTCGAAATGGACCTAATCGAGTTACGGACGACCCAAGCGGTATATTATAACTATTATCTATCTACGACGTCTTAGGTTTCGACGCTCGTTACCGACCTACGCGCGATACAAACAGTTCAAATGTTCTTGAAAAAACACTGAAATTATGAACTGATACGATGCGTATAGGCTGATACGTATCGTATCATACGTTCTTGAATAAAACCCTGAAATTATGAATCGACACGTATCGTATAGGTCGATACGCATCATATCGATTCAAAAGTTCTTGAAAAAAATTGAAATTTTGAATCCATACGTATTGTATAGGTCGATAAGTATTGTATCGATTCAAAAGTTCATGAAAAATCCCCAAAAAACCCCAGTTTCAACCCAAAAATCACACTAAACCTACGGCTAAAATGCAAAATTGAAAACGTTAAAATGATGAGGGTTTGGAGATGAATACCGTACTAGTCTTCGATCTTGAAATCTCGACCGTATAACGACCGAATGTATACCACCGTATGTGTGTGTGTTTGGGTGTATTTTGAGTTTTGTTTGTTTTTTGGATCGTATCAACCCCCTGTGTTTTAAGGGGTTATATGTAACACCCCAAAATAGTTAATAGTTAAAATACCAAATATTAAAAGGAAAGAAGTTAGTTTGATGTGCATTAGTCTAACAAGATAAACTAAAGGGGCAGATTTTGTATAAATGGCCAAACTTGATTTTAATAAAAATAAAACAAGTCAAACACACATACACATCAGTGTGTGTGCGCGTGGGAGTGACCAGGAGGGGGAAGAACACCCAAATCCTTATTTCATCAAATTGATCAAATTGAAGGGTGAATTGGGCTTGAAATTACTGCATGAATCAAGAATCTTGATCACTCACACTTGTCTGACACTAGGTAAGTTACAATTACAATTTTGGTGATGTTTGATTCTTGAGTGGAATTTGATTAATTGAAGTTCTGGAATAATTGGGTGATGATATGAAATCAGAAAGTGTGATTAACGTGTGGAATTATAAAACCCTAACTGAAATCATGAAAATTGATGGATAAATTTTGTGTTAGGAATTGTCTTGTGCCATATATTGAAGTGGGTTTTCATCTAGAATGAAAAGCCCCAAGTTTTGTGTATGAATTATGTGAATAATAATCTAGGGTTGTTGAACTAGCATGTTAATATGGAAGTAATAAGTAAGTAAGTTTGAATAAGATGGAATCCTTGGATTTACCAAGGTTTAAACGAATGAAAATGGCTAATTAGAAGATATGCACATAAAGTGCTTGACAAAACGCCTAAAAGATGTTGATGGACAATAATTGTGGTGTTTGGCTAAATAAACAAGCTTTAGTTATGAGCCGAGAGGTTCTAATGATAATCAGCTTGTGCATTTTAGGCAACACGGTTGAGGCGTCGGGAAGTCAAGCCGGTGCGGATACTCGTTTGAAGGGAAAGATTTCAGGTATGTGGCTAACGCTTCGTTATTATCGTTAATTAGTCTTCATTATCGATGTTTGTTGGCAATATAGAATATGAGATTGAAGTGGTTTGGTTTGCTTGAATGATGGACTTCATGACGGCAAACCAAACGGGTTATTAAGGGTGAGTACAAACCGGGTAACGGGAGTACCTTATCCGTAGACTATAAGCCCGGGTGTCGGGTGATAATGTATTAAACACGCAAACCGGTAATGGGAGCGTGAAAGTAGAACGTAAAGAACCCGAAGATGGGTTGCCTTGAGATATTGGTAATATCCCGTTCGTAAGATTCGGGAAGAATGAACTTTAAGGGGTAAAGTTGGTGAAAATGTGGAATAAAAATCCACAAGTTTGACTATGCATCAAATGATGCATATTCGTCACGTTTCTTGTTAGGAAAATGTTAATAAATTGAAGGCAAGAAATTATAAGTCTAACTAGTAATTTTGGAATGTCCCGTATTGTGTTTTGATGCAAATAAAGTGCGAAACTGGAACAAACGGGACAAATCAGCAAAGTATGAAGAATGTGTAGTAGCTACCGTAAGTTACGGTAGCTACCGTAACTTACGTTAGAGAGTAAATTGTTACGGCAGTTTTCTACTGCCTTACGGTAAACCTGTGTTGCCCAGGGGCTACCGTAACTTACGGTAGCTACCGTAAGTTACGGTAGAGTCCAGTCACCTTTGTTGACTTTTGCATATCTTAGTTAATTGAATCCGTTTTCGAGCATAGTTTCGATTATACTAATTTCTAAGGATTTTAATATACTTATGTTTGTTAATATTTCCAGCTTTTAGGTAATACGAGTACACGGATGAAGGTCAAGTCAATGCTTCCAAACCGAACACATTCAAGATCTTATTCCGCATCTTTTGTCTTAATTAGATACTCATAAAACTTATGTAATAGAAGGAATACTTATGTATCCTAATGTTGTTTTGAATGTTCGTTAAACTCGTAAGTACTAAGCTAAGGATAATATCAATGTTTTGGTTTTTAAGTTATAATGAATATTCTTATCTTGTCGGTAAGAATATATATATTTATAAAAGTAGAGTGTTACATTATATCGTTTTCTCATTCTATACGAATCGTATAGATCTATACGATGGGTAGTAAATTACCAATATACCCCTGTTTTTAGATAAATCCAGGGGATAATACGCATAGTATAGATCTATACAATGCGTGTTTAAGTGTAATATGATACAACTTTGGCCTATACGATCATATATGCCATATTTTGAAAATTTGGTTTTTCGTGTTTTCCTCGGTTCGACGCGTATACGAGTCGTTTTTTTGACAAACTTTCGCATATTTTGTCGTTTTATGATGTATGACTTCAACATACGTCGTTTCGGTGACGTTCGGTTGCGTGCGAATATCGTATTTGACGATTACGAGCTGTTTTGTTTGAAGTCCACTTGTACTCCAGAGTGCCGTGTTATATGTATACGCTCGTGGAAATATCATTAGTCGCGTATTTTAGAGCATTATAGCATATTTTAAGGTATTTTAACATATTTTCATGTATCTTTGGGTATTTTAAGGTATTTTAGCGCATTTTAGCTTATTTTAGCATATTTAATTGTACTTTGAGGTATTTTACCGTATTTTCGAACATTTTAGCGTACTTTAGAGCATTATATCGTATTTTAAGGTATTTTAAAATATTTTCTTGTATCTTAGGGTATTTTAAGGTATTTTAGCGCATTTTAACATATTTTAGCGTATTTAATTGTACTTTGACGTATTTTACCGTATTTTCGAACATTTTAGCGTACTTTAGAGCATTATATCGTATTTTAAGGTATTTTAACATATTTTCTTGTATCTTAGGGTACTTTAATGTATTTTAGCGCATTTTAGCGTATTTTAGCGTACTTAATTGTACTTTGACGTATTTTACCATATTTTCAAACATTTTAGCGTACTATAGAGCATTATATCGTATTTTAAGGTATTTTAACATATTTTCTTGTATCTTAGGGTATTTTAAGGTATTTTAGCGCATTTTAGCGTATTTTACCGTATTTAACCGTATTTAATTGTACTTTGACGTATTTTACCGTATTTTCGAACATTTTAGCATACTTTAGAGCATTATATCGTATTTTAAGGTATTTTAACATATTTTCTTGTATCTTAGGGTATTTTAAGGTATTTTAGCGCATTTTAGCGTATTTTAGCGTATTTAATTGTACTTTGACGTATTTTACCGTATTTTCGAACATTTTAGCGTACTTTAGAGCATTATATCGTATTTTAAGGAATTTTAACATATTTTCTTGTATCCTAGGGTATTTTAAGGTATTTTAGCGCATTTTAGCGTATTTTACCGTATTTAATTGTACTTTGACGTATTTTACCATATTTTCGAACATTTTAGCGTACTTTAGAGGATTATATCGTATTTTAAGGTATTTTAACATATTTTCTTGAATCTCAGGGTATTTTAAGGTATTTTAGCGTATTTTACCGTTTTTAGCGTATTTAATTGTACTTTGACGTATTTTAACATATTTTCGAACATTCTAGCGTCCTTTAGAGCATTATATCGTATTTTAATGTATTTTAACATATTTTCTTGTATCTTAGGGTATTCTAAGGTATTTTAGCGCATTTTAGCGTATTTTACCGTATTTTAGCGTATTTAATTGTACTTTGACGTATTTTACCGTATTTTCGAACATTTTAGCGTACTTTAGAGCTTTATATCAATAGTGAAGTACCAGGGGACTACGACCAACAAGTACAGAGAATAGAGCATTATAGCGCATTTTCAAATATTTTACCGTATTTTCGCATTACAAATTAATCACTATAATGCATTGATTTGGCAATAAACAAATGGAATACATTATACAAATAAATTATTCTTTAAAATTACAAATCAATCAATAACAAGCAATGTAGGGTCAATGTTAGGCTTCATTAGCATATCATACCACGCTATCCGTTCCGTGTAGTTTTTCCGTCCAATGTAAAGCTTCTTGGCGCGCGCGTCTACTCCACGTATGGTTCGGTGGCGGCATTGGATAGTCCCCTTCAAGTCTGACGTGGATGAAATGACTACTATTAACAAATAACAGTGAAACGAACTGATGGGGGTCACGTGCGTACTCTGGATCATATAAGGGAAATACAGTAGAACAACCTTGGATGTCTAATATGTGAACAATCACACCAAACCTATTGGAAAGAAGGAGTGCTGCTTGAGGCATCTCCATCCAATGTTCACTGGGTGCCATTCCAACCCCGGTAAAATCTATTCTCTGTACTTGTTGGTCGTAGTCCCCTGGTACTTCAATATCGAAGATGTACTTCCACATTTCTTTGTTCGGACCCATCAGCTCTTCAAGTAGTTGGTTTCGAATATACCCAAAGTAATCTTGTTCAAACCCTAAACCCACAGACGCCGCCCGAAACCCACAATGTCCATCCGGCCTGACATCTTTTATTCTTGAAATGTAGGGGCGGAACACTTTTGGAATTTGTTTTTGGTATCTGTGCGCATATTCAATCATTCCCTCATCAGTGATTAACGGAAAGGCATTGCCCTTGCCAGGCTCTTCTTCACGTGAAGATGTTGAACGACCGCGTCGATTTAACGACCTTTTAGACTTTAGAGACATTGCAGACGTAGACGGTATTAGGGAATCTTGCGATGGTACATAAGAGCTATGTCGAGGAGGGTCACACCTACTTTGTTGTCTGGGAGGCCCAACTGAGCTATCTCTAGAAGCTTGCTCTTTTCTTTGTTGTTGGACCTTGGAAGTTGGCCGCCCGCGAGTGTTTTCTTGTACGACATGCAGTTTTTTGTCGCTCATATATGGGTTTACCACCGCCATGATCTTCGATAAGACGCTTTTCCTCACTTGCGGGGGTTGGGTAGACAATTTTTGTTTCATATATTCTAATTATTTGTCTACATCAACATCTTCCTCATCAAAATTTGATGGGTTCAGGTCAAGTTTTCTCCAGAAAATGTCTATATCTTCGAGCTGAATGACGCAGTCTACAAAACAAAACAAAAAGAGCATTAGACAATCATATTAAATTAAGACAACAAAACATTTTTTATAAGTCTATAAGTACCTGTATTCTGCAATCTCTCCGGGAGACAGGCACATAACAACCCGGCACCCGAGTACAACTAGCAGCCACATGTTGATCCGAATGACCGCAACATGTCTATTCTCCGTGTTAGCTCGTTTTCCAATAGGTTAAGAGCATGGATGGAAACTTCAAGAAGTAGGTTGCAAAACATAGGAATCTGAAGGTGGCTGTTCATTCTCTTGGTGCGGCTTTATTCCAAGGATTTCTTTATTTGCGCATATTGCTTTAGTACCAAGGTGTCCACCTTTTTTCACAAGCGATTCCAGACTGCATCTCGGTGTAGTAAGCTGTTTCTTTAATGCAGCATGTGCGCCTTCAGCTCTGTTTGTTGTAGTTTGGAAGAATGTCAGGGTTTGATTGGTCCATGCAGATACGAACAATTGTCTTGAGGTGCTTAACCAGTTATTCCATAGGTAATCAAAAACATCTGAAAAAAATAAACATATTCAAATTATATATCAATTTGTTTGAATGTATTTACTTAGAGAGAACATATATGTACGTTGTTGATTGACAAGGTGTCTCTGAAGGTTGAGGACGTTATATTTGTATAACTCTTCGGTAGCGGAATTACACACTGTTTTCCACTGATTTATAAAGGCATCCCAATCTTGCCCATTAAACGAACCCTTGCAGTGCTTCACAATATTTTGTAAGATGTGGAACCTGCAGAGATATATGTGTGCGCCAGGGAATATTTTTCTACACGCAAGCCTGGTCCCTGTCCGTTAGAATTACACACGGATCCATGCACTCGTGCAGCATAGACCTGACCCTCTCTAAGACCCAGACGTACGTTGCCTCCTGCTCGTTTGAAAGAAATGCATGCGCAACACAGAAGGTGTGGTTTGTCGACGTCATACCCACAACTTGTAAAAATGGAAGATTGTACATGTTAGTCTTGTAGGTAGCGTCGATCATAAGCAAATGCGGGAATGCCCTCCACATTTCAAAGGACCTATCGTGACAGAAAAATACATGCTGAACGACGTTGGTGGAAGGTTCCGCCTGTATGTAATAGGTCATCTTTTTTTCCTGGAGGATTTGTTCTAGTCGCTGCATGGGAGACGGTTTTTTCTCGAACTTCACGGCCCTAATCTTTTGGCGAGCGTTGTGTATGTCTTTCGGAACACATTTGTTCTCAGGGTTCTGTTCGGTTACGGCCTTCCAGATTGTATGGGGCTGTATATCTTGATCTGTCAGCTCTTGCACCAGCCTAAACTCATTAGGAGTAAGCCTCCTGGCATACGCGTAACCCTCCAGATGTTCAGCAGGGCCATGGTTGTGCGCCTCGTTAAAATTTTTGTTCAGATAATCTATCCGCCAGGCCCGACGACTCTGGTCGAGACGACCTATCACCATAAAAGGGCACGCGCATTTTTTGCTGCTGGTTTTCCTAACCGCGGCCTTACTCTCATGCTCGCCACTACGACAACATTGGAGCCACACCCGGTTATCCTTGGACCATCTGGTAACAATTATGTATCCGTTGGCTAAACCCCTTCGTTTTACCCAACTTTCCAAATCATCGCGGGATAAAAAATCCTAAAAATATAACAAGTAATTTAAAAAAATATAACAATTTTGAATGTACTATTTTAAAAATTCTTAAAAAACATAACAATTTTAATTAATTTTATAAAAACATAACATTTTAATTAATTTTATAAAAATATACCATTTTTTAATTAATTTTTTATCCTATTTACAAAATATAACAATTTTGAATGTATTTTTTCTTTACAATTTTTTTATTATTGTGTAAATTATTATTGTTTTTATTGCGAGGAACGTGCGAATTGTGCATCGGTTTTGAAATGAACAGGGTAACAAGTATTAAAACACATAGAAATTGAGATAAAGTAAAAGAGAGGCTTGATAAAACATCGGATTGTTTCGAGTTTAGAAACTTCGACTATTCCAAAGTGAATCGAAAGTCCTTTCAAATTAGGGAAACGTGCTTTGGCCTATAGGTAAAATACTCTCGTCGAGAAGCGATTAACGGTACTTTACCCTTCCAGTTACTACACGTCCCTAATCGATTGAAAATTGAAACTTTGGCTGGATTGAAAATCGAGGAATGGGACTAGTCGACAAGATGCGGGTTTCACCCCCTAACTTGAAGATTTCGTACCATAAGTGTGGTTGGTATTCGTCGGGTCAAGAAAGTTAATTCCGACACTTTGACGAGGGTCCACTAGAGTTTGAATTGGAAACTTACCGTCAAGATGTGGATCTCACTCCTAACTTGATGGTGTAATTTCAGGCAAAATTGAATAAGCGGACTGAGAGTCATTCACCAAATTATGGGTTTCACGCCTATTTTGGTGAAATCATCTCGTTTGTATAATACGAGTGTCTTCAACTCTTCAACGAATATTTTAATTAATATTTAAAAAAATATTTTAATTTATTTTTTTATAATATTTAAAAAAATATAACAGGTTTAATTAATTTTATAAAAATATTTCATATAACTTTTCTTAATTAATTTTTATCCTATGTGAAAAATATAACAATTTTAATGTATTTTGTATTAACAATTGTATAATAATTTAACAGAAAAAAAAATATAACATTTAACAAAATATATATCGTTCGTACCTGATCAGTTTTGTACGAAACATCAGGGTAAGTGGGTGTCTCGTCACCCAATGACTCTTAGACGTAAGAAGGGTGACTAAGGTCTCCTTGTACTCCCGAGGGACCACTAACGAAAACGTTATTGCCATATTCTTCCTGACTGTACGAGGGAACGTAACCGGGTTCATAAAACGGAGACCTATAACCTTGATCATGGCTACACGCGTTCAAATCTGGTAGCAACGGTTGGCGGGGTATAGCAGACTAAAAAAGCAACGGGTAAAAGTTAATGGTAAGTTTAACGCCGAATAGAAAAAAGTAAATACATATACTTACCTCGTTGAGGTCTGGCAACGATGATTCATTATGACGGGGACGATAGCCGGACACGACCTCGTACGCGTGATCATCATTTCCACCCAAATCGTAAGAATCAAGGACATTAGACCCCGCCTAATACAAACGGTGTGCTAAGTATTTCATAAACAAAAAAAAACAAAATAAGTTAAAAAATGATATACCACACTGCTATCTGAAATAAACGTGCCCGTGTCCGCCTCAGACGGCTAACCGAAAACATAGTTGTACCAAGACATGTTTGTTAGTGAATGTGAATATATAACGAAGACGATATATATATCGTCTTCTTCGTCGTTTAAATAGGGGAAGAAGAATTCAAATTCAGAAAAGAATACGAGTCGTATAGCCCTATACGATGCGTATAGGGCTTACGTCAATCACTTTACGTCACTCAACAGTGACAGAAAGCTGGTCATCCTTTTAAAAAAAGTAATACGCATCGTATAGGCCTATACGATGCGTATTAATTTAACCCCCATGAGACAGTGTCAGCCTTTGACTGACACAGAATTAATTAACCAACTCAATACGCGTCGTATAGCGCTATACGATGCGTATTGAGGGTGTCGATTTAATATGCTAAGGTGTGCCAATAATACGACCCTTATGGATACATACACCTATGTTTGTGTAGTTGACTTATTCATGTACACTCTCTCCTATGTTGGTCGAGTTGACTTGTAAAAATATATTTTGTCGTTGTTCTAGTTGACCTTTCAATTACAAACTTTGTTGTTAGATCTGAAAATTTACATGTAAGAGAATATAGGTAACTTTTATTTTGGGTGTAGATATTTGCACATCAAAATGCTTATTTTCACATTAAATCCTAGTCTTATATACATCGCGTATAGGTCTATACGCGGCGTAGGGGTGTGCAAAAAACCGAATTAACCGAACCATAACCGAACTAACCGATGAAACCGAACCGAAAAACCGAACCAAATAAAAAACCGGTGGGTTGGTTAATGGTTTTTTTGAAAACCAAAAGTAGAGGGTCGGTTATGGTTATCAATGTTTCAATACCTGCCATAACCGAACCGAACCGACATGTAATAAATCTTTGTATGATTTATGATTTTTCACCATTTTTTTAATATTTGATGCTTTTTATTAAAGTTTTTTAGTATTTACGGGTTATTTCATATCGTTTTGCGGTTTTGCTTGAATTTTATTTGAATTTATGGAATATTTCACATTACTTTATTTGAATATTCGGATATGTATAATACTACGTAATATACTAATATACAAAAATATCAAATAACAATTTATTCCATCTTAAAAAAATAAAGCTATTTTAGCTAGGTTAAATACATGGTTAACCACCCACAACCGACCCGCTATAACCATCAAAACCAATTAACCATAACCACCATAACCGATCGGTTATGGTTATGGTTATCCATTAACTGACATAGCGGTTATGAATATGGTTTTAGGCCAAAACCGACCCACACACACCCCTAACGCGGCGTATAGCCACCTTTTTCAATTTTCAAAAGAATCTCTGATATGATGTGCAAATTTGTCCATTTATATACGTCGCGTATAGGCCTATACGCAGCGTATATAAAGGGTGGTTTTTTTAAGAAACATTGTTATACATTATTTATCATTTTAGCAAACTTTTATAATAAGTATTTTTTTTTAAATCGATAAATAAAAAACATTGTTAAGTATTCTATCGTGTAGTATAATATATGTCTCGTATAGGCATATGGATGTAGTATTGTATCATACAGTGTAGTATAAATCTCGTATAACCCTATACGTGTAGTATAATATTGTATCATATCGTATCGTATTGTATAGTATAGTGAAGTAAAAACATTGTTAAGTATTCTATCGTATAGTATAATATAGGTCTAATATAGGTCTATGGATGTAGTATCGTATCATATAGTGCAGTATAAATCTCATCTAGGCCCATACGTGTAATACAATATTGTGTCCTATCGTATAGTATCGTATAGTGTAGTATAAGTCATGTATAGGCATATATGTGTAGTATCGTCTCGTATACGCCTATAGGTGTAGTATCGTATCGTATCATATGGTGTAGTATAAGTCCTGTATAGGTCCCGTATAGGCTTATAGGCCTTGTATATGCCTATGGATATAGTATAGGTACCACGTAGGCCTATAGATATAGTATAAGTCTCGTATAGGACTATATGTGTAGTTTAGGTCCTGTATAGGCTTATAGGTCTCGTATATGTGTAGTTTAGGTCCCGTATAGGCCTATACTATACTATACTATACTATACTATACTATACTATACTATACTATACTATACTATACTATACTATACTATACTATACTATACTATACTATACTATACTATACTATACTATACTATACTATACTATACTATACTATACTATACTATACTATACTATACTATACTATACTATACTGTAGGTCCACCCGGAGGATCGAGTAACCTCTATTCCCTATTTTCCGACAAACCCGAGAGTGCGGAATCCAAACGGGTAAGTTAAACCAAGTTACGAACACGTAAGACACAAGATTCAACGATTAACACTCAATGTATTAATGCTAGAAAACGGTTACAATACGGTGTTTACAAATGGTCTCTGTAAACTCTCAGTGTGTGTGTTACAATGTGTTCGCTCTCAAATCTATTCAGACTTGCTTAACTGTGTTTTGTCTGATGTCTGTGTATATATACTGAAACACATCGACGAAATCAGGTTCAACGACGAACTCCAAAGGACTTCGACGAAATCCATATCCTTGACGAAATCACACTTGTCTTTGACGAAATCAAGTGATTTCGTCACTTTGATGTTTTCGTCCTTATGCTGTTTTCGTCACATGCTGTTTTGGATCAATTCTCATATGAAGCCCAAACAAATCATAAAGAGTTTCGGCCCAAGAGTGGATTGATTCAGCCCAAGTGCAAGTTGATTGGCCCAAAGGAAGTGGATTGGTCCAAAATACATGTACATGCACGTACATGAATTCTCTAATATGCAGATTGTGAGGATTAGTCAACAAGTGACATCATCATGACATCATCATGTGGCAGCGGGAAACGGCTCGCGGCGCTTCGTGCTTCGCGTGTCGAACTCTGGGGCGCACGACGGAGGAATGTCGCTACGTCGGGCTTGAGCCGGACCTAACCGAGTCGACCCAAACCGAATCGAACCGAGTCAAGTCGCGTCCACATAGAGTGTATCAACAAACTCCCCCTTGGATGCTACTCGTGATGGTTCGTTCTTCACATTGTCGGATCTTTAAAAAGGACTTCACGTGTCGCAACTAGGGAGTGTATCAACAAACTCCCCCTTGAATGATGCTCGTGAATCTTTTGAACTTCAAAACTTTAGATCCTTGTGGTGTTGATGAGTGAACAACTGCAACCCGATCATCTTGATCTTCTGATTGCATCAACGTCGTGTCTTCACTTTACGGCTTGTCATCTGACACGTTCTCTTCGCCTTTAGCTGATTCTGATGTCGCATCTGCACATACAAGAAAGCTAAACACGTAATGAGAACAACCATTTAGAATATAGACAAATTAAACAAACGACACATATGAGATCAAATCTCAATCAAACACCGACCGACAACAGTTTGAAAGTTTAGAAAATGATCAATTTTAATCCCTTACTTTCAAAAACTTGTTAACTTCGATTGTTTATGAAGGTGCAATTGTTTTCCGGCTTACAATCAGGATTTTGGGTAGGATAGACTCGAGTTCCAACACCGGTCAATCAAAAATAAACTAGAAGCAAAATCTTTTTGGCTTTTATAAAGTTTAAATTAAAACACACCTAAAATCTTTTTGGAATTTTTCATTTTTCAAATGTAAAGACGGAAAGCAATAAATAAATATATACAAAGACGCAGAAACTGAAAGCAGTAAACAAATATTTACAGACATTCTTTTTGCGAGTTTCGAGGGTAAGAGAATCATATCAGTGAACGGTTATGCCAAAATGCTCTTGTTGTTCAATTAGTTCACATTTAGATAAGCATCCTATAACAATTATCGGTATTGTTGTCCACATAAACTCAACTTATCAGATGTAATCATGGCGAGGGGATACATTAAGGTATGATTTATACTTACCGACCGGTGTTCATCCACACACGACACATTCCCGTATCAAGGTATGCACTAGAGTTCATCTTACCGGTGAGTATACTGTTTATCATCTGTTTGACCGTATATGAAAATGTGAGAAACTCACTTATTTTGATTTGAAAACAAGCCCTATGTGATAGAATCACTTATTGATGAGGAACTTGATTTTCGATGCATGAGGGCACAGGAGCAAGTCCGTGAACAGGTCAGTACTTTCGTACAACAGAGAGACGAACTTGAATCCCGGATAAATGTGATATATTATCACTTGTTTTATGGGACATGTGATTGTTAATCACTTATTGAGGTCGAATGCAATATGTACACGTATGTATAGTATCATGGAAGATCTAGACTTCGTCTCCGTTATTTTTCGGATTGATACAACCATGATACCCAGATGATAAGACTGCATAAAGACCGAATATCTCAGAACCTCAGCAATCTCTCAAATGAAATTTCGGTACGAAGACCATATGCCAATGTGTGGTTCCCACCTGGTCTTCAGTCGATTAAGGTTTATATCGCCCTGCACACTTTAAAATGACTGTGAGCCTACCGATACATCTTATATAGAGCTGCTTATCGTTTTTCATTTTCAAGTTCAGTTCAAAAAGGTTTCGACAGACCACTGATTTACTATCATTTTCTCTTTTTCTTGCCAGGAAACTCATTTTTGTTTTTCTATTGTTTTTTCGTTTTGAAATTTTTCGATGTTTTTGAATTTTCAAATTTGGATTTACTCCCCCTAAAATCAACAAGCTAAGAAAAATTTTAAAAGACACAAAGATATTTACAAAAAAGATTTCCCGATGTCGGTTAACTCATGTTTTATCTCAATGTCATTTACCAAAAATAAGTTAATCAGAAATGATTTATCGAATTTTGGAAAAAAATCAGTTGACATGTCGGTAAGCGGTGCGGACAATGACAACATTGACGAGTTTCATAGTGAAACAATCACGTGTGAGGTGATATTCGAGTTCAACGTGTCAGGCCAAAGAGTGCTGTACGAGAGAATAATAATTCATAAAGCAGCTTAAATATCGACAACTAAAGGAGAGATTAGAAATTTAAAACCGTATCCTGCAACTGTTGCATGCATTGCCAGGAATCTGAGTGCTCTCCCAAACTGGATATCCACCAGGTGTGGATTTCAAGGTCGATTTTGCAGCTACTGAGAAATCTCTTCATAGCAACAAGATCATAAACCTTTGGGTCCGGCTGGTCTTCCACATTGCACCAGCGAAGGTCTTTGTCTTTCTCTTGAGAAGTAGTGTGCGGTTGTTCAATCCATGCCAAGGCATCCGCACACCCAGTTGGTTTGTTCAACAAACACATTTTCTTCAATTACATCGCGAAGAAATGTACACTGCACGTTCATCTTGTTGAGTTTGAACATCAGACGTGCTGAAGGTGCGTACATTTTGATTGAATCTATCCTGGGGACCCGATTAAAGCCTTTAACAATCAAACTTTTGAAAGATTTTTCATTTTGTCGAAGCTTTTCAATTTCTTTCTACAGACAATTCTGTCTTCTTTTCTTTTTCTCTCCACCAAAGGCAACAATTTCTTTTGTCGCCGATCTTGTGCATGGACACTCCACTATTAACAATCCGATGACTATCGATAGTTCCTCCTGGAACATCCTGCACACTCAGTCAGAGATTAGTTGGAGAGGGGGACCCAAGCCTTAATAGACTTGGGTTCATCATCGAGGATTGTGACTTCGATTTCCTGATGATTCGGAATGGATTGAGCTTCCCCTGAAACAGTTACCGATTTTGGTTTCCAAATTTGTTTTTGTTTTTCATTTTTAATATCTAACTTAACAGACTTTGTTTGGACAACCTCCGGTTTTAACGCCTTTTCAACTTCTTTGACGTTTTGACGTCGTTGTTTTGTTTCTTGTTCTTTAACAGTGTGTTTATCATGTTTTGGAGAAACAAGACGACGTTGTGAGTGACCTTGTTCAGAGGGGGCTCTTTCAACAAAATTTGGTTTGGGCGAGTTTGTGCAGTCTTTAATGATGTGTCCAAACTTCCCACATTTGAAACAAGTTCTCCTTTCAACAAACTTAGGAGAACCGGTTCGACTTTCACGTGTTGAACCTGTAGACCCAGAGGTACTTGTTCCTTTATCACACCCATTTATGTGTTGGGTGTAATTGTTTTGAGTGTTACGTTTTAAAATCTTGACTTGTTGGACAAAATCGGTGTTTGATTTGTTTTCAAAAGTCTCAATTTTATCAGTACCATTGGATGCTACAAATTTAACATCATTCTTTTTCTTCTTGAAACGAGCTCCTTTGGTCTCAACCTTCGGTTGTGAACCTTTAGAATTTTGAGCTCGATGCTGTTGATGTTTACCCTTAAAAGCGATAGGTTGTTGCTTCGTTGGTGATTTTTTATTTCCAAATTTTCTTCTAACTTTAGCTTTTGGAATCGGATCACACTGAGTTACTGAAACTCTCGGGATCCCCTTTTCCAAAAACTTACTGGTAGTATCTTCAAACACTTTATCAATCAAAGATTGATTGACATTTTTAATTGGAAAAGTTGTGTTTGAATAAATTTTATCATCACCAACTAAAGTGTACAACACGTTATTACTCTTAACGGTAGACACAGATTTCTTGTCATTCTTGACAGGATCTATTACTTGTTTGGCAACTGGTTGAACAGCAGGAGTAGGAGGATCACAAAGAATATGATTCTCAATTGGAATTTCTACTCCTTTCATCTTGTCAAGTGATTTATCCTGATCACGCATATCTTATTCTGGTTCATCATCAGACGACTCATAGTCCTCAATGATTGGAGGGCTTTGTTTCGTAGATGTTGAAGTTTCTGTTTGCTCAGATGATGTACTTGAAGAACTGTCCGATTTGAACCCTAGGCCAGTAGTAACTTCCTCATAATCAAGAGGCACACTGGGTTCAAAACGAGGCATATCCTCTTCATCGGGCATTCTGGTATAGTTGTGTCTCAAAGGGGGTGAACACGACTTATACCCAACTCCTTTCACGTTCCCTTTTAGCTTTTGAACGTCTATGATGTGATCAAGCACATATCGGGAGTTAGAATAACTATCCAATTTGAGCTTAATCGCATCATGCTCGCATTTGGCAACGGCTAGCTCCTTTTTGGTTTCCTCAATGATATTAATGTAGTTATTAATACCAATTTGTTTGTTGAAAACAGTTTTTGTTAATTCGAAAACACTTTTCTTTAAAGTTTCAATTACAGATTTAAAATCCTTTTCATTTCGAGCTAAAGCCAGGTTTCCCTCTTTGCACTTAGACAGCTCAATCACTAAATTTTGATTATGACTGTGAACCTTTTCAGATTCCTCTTTCAATTCTGCACAAGCATTACAAACACTAGGAGTAGGAGGATCAGAATTTACCTGACTTGTCGAGGCCGAGACATTTGCCATATAGGCAGTCTGATAAGAAAAAGATCCATCTTCAGAATGATAATCTCCTGCATTCGAGCTTTCTTCATCTGAACTCCCGCTATAACCCGAGCTGTCGTCACTTTCAGAAAATTCTTCCTTGAGAACATGCTTGATGTGATTGATGATCTTCGCATAACATGCACTTCCTCCTCCCAACGGTACGGACCAATCACATCCTTCATCAGCTTGAACGGTTAATGCTCGATTGGTGTTTGATGGTCCAGACTGGTTCTGATTGTTGTTCACTGCTACTATCCTTCTTTCAAGATTGTCTTGATTTGCATTAGAAGTACTCGTCTGATTTCTGAACGGATTCTGATTGCCTTGTTTGCTTGGTAGGGTGCACTCACGTTTGAAGTGACCCTTTTCGCCACAATTGTAACATGTAACCGCATCTTTATTGAACCCGTACTTCGTATCATTTTTGCCTTCCAACGAAGTTCTTCCAGTTCGAGTCATGAAATCATTTGCCCTTCTAACAGCACTTGCAGACGCCCACTTGATATCCATTTACTCCATTTCATCACGGTCTATCTGCTGATAATCTTCATTGGTCATATTGATGTTTCCAATTTGACCTGCTACCAATCCACAATATGAACTGAACATTGTGTTGAGAAGTTCCAAATGTTCCTTTGCAACTTCTACACTGACTTTTGAAAGATTGGAAGTATCAACTCTGACAGTGTTGGTGTTTTGGGGTAAAGGATTGTTGGTATAATGTTCTTGTTGTTGTTGTGGTTGGGCTTGGGCTTGAGGTTGGGGTATGGATTGTGACATGTAAGCACTTTGATTCCACTATGGTTGGGCTTGATTAAACTATGGAAACGGAGATGAGCTTGTATTTGACACAAACGCCGTTTGAAGCTTCGGTTGCTGAATGGAACTAGAACTAGCTGAAGGACCAAAACCAGGCAAATACATTTCTGTGTTTTGAGGAGGTGCAGTTGCAATCCTTTTAGCTTTCCGAATTTCCTCTCCGTTCTTGTGCTCCAACTTCTGAATGAATTCATAAAGACTGACATTGGCTGCATCCAGAGCCCCCGTATGCTTTAGAAGCTCAATGAATGGACTCCACTTAGGAGGTAGAGCATCAGCAAATCGTGCAACCATTTCCGGATGAGTTGCAGCAACACTATAAGAACTCATTTCACTAATCAAATGATAAAAACGAGAAGTCATATCATTTAGAGTTTCATTCTCCAAGAACTGAAATGATTCAAACTCTTTCTTCAATAGATCATGGCGTGTCTTTCTAGTAGCTGCATTTCATTCTCCTCTCGCCACCAATGCATCCCATAAACCTTTCGTGGTCTTACAATATGAGAATTGATGAAAAATGTCTCTGTGAAGTGCTTGAGTGAGAATAGCATACGCCTTCTTCTCCAGATCATATGCCTTTTTGTCGGCTTCTTGCATATTATTGAAAGTTGTCGCATTTGATCCTGCTTCTTCAAGAGCTTCACTAAATGCAGAGGTGAAACACGTCCATAATTCTGTGTTTTGCCCTTGAACGTAATTATGGAAACGACCCTTCCATGATGGATAGTCGTTCATGTAATTTAACTTTGGCGGGCGATTGTTGCTACCCATCTCACTCTCACTAAACAAAAGATTTTGAATGCTCTGATTTTGATTCGACACCATTGCCCATTGACTTGAACTTATTGACTGTTGTTGTTTAGGTATGGTACTCGCTAAATATTCGGCCATCGACATCTGTTTTTGAGCTGGTTGTGGATCCGTACTCCAATCCCAAGGACTTGTACAACTCATGATTGATGTTAGAACAATTGTACCTGCTTAAAAACTTGAAAACACAAAGTTAGATACCTTTTGCAAGTCCTCTGTTTAAAATTCACAACAGATAAGGATGTTTGACGAAATCTAATGGTGATTCATCGAAGTTATGTTGTGACGAAAACAGTTGATTTTCGTTGACTAAAATGGGATGAAATGTTTTGTGATTTCGTTACTGATGTGTTTGAGGGATTTCGTTGAGGGTGATGTGGGTGATTTCGTCTAGATGGGTGATGAAAATGGTGATAAGGAGATAAAATGGTGATAAGTCATTTCGTGGAGGGTGGGTTTTCGTCCAAGGGGTGGGTTTTCGTGGAGATAGGTGATTTCGTGGAGAGTGATGTCGAAATCAGGAGAGTGATTTCAGATATGTTGATGGCGAAATCAAGGTTTTTGTCCAGCTGGAATATGTGACGAAAATTGAGGGATTTCGTCCAGCTCAAGCTGATGAGTTAATGTGATTTCGTCCAGCATGAAGTTGTTGACCAGGTGATTTTGTTGACTGAAAGTAGGTGTATGGTGATTTCGTTGAATGAGATAACCAGACAACAAGATATTTTTCAACAATTAAGATCTTATCCTTATACTTCTGACACTATGGTCACTTTTGTCAAACACTCAAACACCTAACCTTACTTATCAGACTTGCTTTTCAAATATCCATCATTTGTGTGTCACAAATGTCAAACAACAATTTTTTAATCAACAAAAACAATTCAATCACAAATCGATTTAGAGTATGAAGATCAAACACAGAAACTTATGAAGAACCAACAAGAACAACTTGAAGATATTATGAACTGGATGAGTTTTCAGATGACCGATAAATTTTCAAACAATAATTTTTGCTAAAACTTTCAATAAAAACCCACAATAACGTACAAGCATGTAATATAACATGGTTTCCACTAAAACAAGAAGCAAAACATACTGATTTTCAAGGTTTTGAAAAATAGTTTTTCAGAAAAATGATTTTCAACAAGAACATAAACTGAAATACACTTTCAAAATCTATCAAAACACGAGAAAATCGACTTGGTTTAAACAAGGAATCGAGCCAATGCTCTGATACCAATTGTAGGTCCACCCGGAGGATTGAGTAACCTCTATTCCCTGTTTTCCGATAAACCCGAGAGTGCGGAATCCAAACGGGTAAGTTAAACCAAGTTACGAACACGTAAGACACAAGATTCAACGATTAACACTCAATGTATTAATGATAGAAAATGGTTACAATACGGTGTTTACAAATGGTCTCTGTAAACTCTCAGTGTGTGTGTTACAATGTGTTCGCCAAAGGAAGTGGATTGGTCCAAAATACATGTACATGCACGTACATGAATTCTCTAATATGCAGATTGTGAGGATTAGTCAACAAGTGACATCATCATGATGATGTCATGATGATGTGGCGGCGGGAAACGGCTCGCGGCGCTTCGTGCTTCCCGTGTCGAACTCTGGGGCGCACGACGGAGGAATGTCGCTACGTCGGGCTTGAGCCGGACCTAACCGATTCGACCCGAACTGAATCGAACCGAGTCGATTCGCGTCCACATAAAGTGTATCAACATATACTATACTATACTATATACTATATACTATACACTATACGACATGATACTATACGACATGATACTATGCGATACGATGCAATATGATATAATACTATAGGATACCATACAACACATGTACAGGCCTATAGGCATATACAAGACCTATAGGGGTCCTATACAATACTTATACTACATTATTCGATACGATAATATATGATATTATACTACATCTATAGGCCTATACGAGACTTCTAGGCTTATACGAGGTCAATAGTGATCTATACTCCACCTATACGATATGATACGATACGATACGATACGATATTTATCGTATAAAAATGATTAATATTGCATAAAAAAGTTTGTTAGAAATACTTACTTTTTTATTTATTTAGAATAGAAAACTTTTTTTATAAAACTTTACTAAAACGATTAATATTGTATAAATGTTTCTAAAAAACCACCCTTTTATATACGCTGCATATAGGTCTATCATATAGTATCATATCGTATAATGTGTAGTATACGTCTCGTATAGGTTCCCTATAGGTTTTGTATGTTCCTATAGGCCTATACGGGACCTAAACCACACCAATAGGCCTATAAGGGACCTATACTACACCTATAGGCTTATACAGGTGTTGTATGGTATCCTGTAGTATCGTATCGTATTTTATCATATCGTATAATGTGTTGTACAAGTCTCGTATAGGTTCCTTATAGGTTTTGTATGTGTCTATAGGCCTATACAGAACATAAACCACACCTATAGGCCTATAAGGGACCTACACTACACCTATAGGCTTATACGAGGGTTGTATGGTATCCTATAGTATCGTATTGCATTGTTTCATATCGTATCGTATCGTATAGTGTATACTATTAGTCTCAAATAGGTTCCCTATAGGTCTTGTATATGCTTATAGGCCTACACGGGACCTAAACCACACCTATAGTATTATATGAGACCTGTATACTACACCTATAGGCCTATACGGGTGTTATATCGTATCGTATAGTATCGTATCGTATAGTTTAGTATAAGTCTCGTGTAGGTCCCTTATAGGTCTTGTATATGCCTACGATACTACATCTATACTTCTATACGAGGCTTATACGGGACTTATACTATAGATACCACACCTATACAGGACATATACTACACGATACGATATCACACTTATATGCTTATATACGAGGTCAATACATGACCTATACTAAACCTATACGATACAATAAGGCATGATATTTATCGTATAAAAATGATTAATGTTGTATTAAAAAGTTTGTAAGAAATACTTACTTATTTATTTAAAATAGAAAACTTTTTTTATAAAACTTTACTAAAACGATTAATATTGTATAAATGTTTCTAAAAAAACCACCATTTATATACGCTGCGTATACAAAAAGACAATTTTACCCCTGGTTTGGGCTGCGTATAGCCCCCAATCCAAAGGTAAAATCGTTTTTTTTAATATACGTCGCGTATGGCCCTATATGCGGCGTATATGTGGGGCAAGTTTGGTAAAAAAAACCATTTTACCCCTAGATTGGGGGCTATATGCAGCCCAAACCATGGGTAAAATTGTCTTTTTAACCCTTTATATACACTGCATATAGGCCTATACGCAGCGTATATAACGGGTGGTTTTTTTAGAAACATTTATAAAATATTGTCTTTTTTACCCTTTTATATACGCTGCGTATAGGCATATACGCAGCGTATAGGAGCAGCCAGACTAGAACTGAACTCAGTCAAACACTGATTTTTATGCAACCCTATACACTGCGTATAGGTCTATACGCAGCGTATATAAACGCTAAAGTGTGTAAATAGCCACCTTTGGTATGCCAATAGTTTGAGCCTTTATTTTTTTAAAGGCAAACTATATATTATAATTACAGTAGAGACGGGTCAGTAAGAAACTAGGAGTCCTAAGAAAAACATACAAATCAAGTTACACCAAAGCAAGGAAAATTACACAGTTTCTCTCATGTAATATTGAGAAGTCGGGACCTATTAGTAATTCCCGAAAACAACTCCTTGTTGAACATTGTCGTTTCTAATTTTCCATATCTTCCACATAGTGGCAGAGCAAACCATCTCAACCTCTTTCTTCCAACCTTTCAAACCCAGCTGCCTTCCAACCCAAAGTAATATCTCCTTAGGTGAATAACAGGTTGTCGGTATTAGTCAACCATCTATTCAAAGAGTATATTTTGTATTTATTGTATTATTATTCGTGTATATCCTCTGATTGATACATTCCTTCTTTAGCCTATAGTTAGTTAGGGTATCTTCTGTATATATAGGTGCTTTATGTTTTGATTGAGAGACACAGAAAGTATTCGATCCTTTTCATGGTATCAGAGCATTGCTCTGAACCCTAACTAACTCTCCGATTCCTTGTGAGGCTACGGTCTCACCTTCTTTTTTTCATTTTTTTTTCTGTTACCTTCCCCTTTTGTCTGCACTATGGGCGACAAAGGAGAAAACTCCAACAAACCTGCACTTACTGCCCTTCATCCGGTTTACACCATGAATAATATTCAACACAAAGTCCGTGTGTTGGATGGCACCAAGGTTACTTACTCATCATGGGTAAAGTTATTTCAGTTGAATGCCCGTGGCTACAAGGTTCTCCACCACATCGATGGAACCAAGCCACCGGCAAAAGAAGATCCAAACTACGAGTCATGGATGGAAATAGACGCAATCGTGGTACAGTGGATCTACGGATCCCTGTCGGATGAGATTCTTGTTCGCGTTCTTGAACATGAGTCCACTGCGCTTGAAGCATGGACTCGTATCAAAAACATTTTTTTGAACAACAAAGGATCCCGGGCTGCGGCTTTAGAACATGCTTTCACAAACCTCACTCTAAAATCCATGCCTTCCCTCCAAGCATACTGTCAGAAGCTAAAGGAAATTGCTGGGCAATTGTCTGATGTTGAAAGCCCGGTCAGTGAAAACCGTTTGGTTATCCAGCTTGTTCGCGGACTCCCTCCGGAGTATGACACCGTGGCCGCCCAACTCAACCAGTCACTCCCCTCGTGGGAGGTGGCTGTTAAACCTATTAGATCTGGAAGAGCGCCGTCAGTCGGCTCGGGAAACCCCACCCATTGTTGCTGCTGCCATTGAACCACCCCCACCCGCTCCTGCCAATGACCAACAGCCTCCGCGTCGAGACACCGGAAGGCGTGGGCCATCCAGATTCTCCAACCAGCAGCGCCGCCACAACGGGCCCAGGCCCAATCGCAACAATCCTTCTCAGTCTCCATCACAGGCCCAAGGTAACACCAACTCTAGCCGTAATGGACCCTGGAATGCTCCTAACAACTATGGGCCTACTCCCTGGCAACTCCTATGGGCCGCCAACAGGCTGGGTTCCACCACCGTGTCCATACCCAACCCAAGCAAGTTGGGCCACTCCTTGGTAACAAGGCCCATGGCAGCCAAATAGCAAATCTAACACCAACCGGGCCTCATCCTCTCGTGCTCCACCACAGGCCCACTTAACAGACTTCGACCCTCTCCAGCCTACTAATATTGGTGAGGCGTTTCAGGCTTTGGCTGTCGACTCGGATGATCTGGAATGGCATATGGATACCGGAGCTTCCAATCACCTAAGTGCAGATCCAGGTATGTGTTCCAACTCTCCTAATGTTAATTCCATTAAATCCATACTTGTCGGTAATGGTCACAAAATGCCAATACTTGGATCGGGAAACATCAATTTCCCTCATTCCCAACATAACCTTCGCCTTAACAATGTCCTTTATGCTCCGAATGTTATCAAAAACCTTATCTCTGTTAAACAATTTACACGTGATAATCTTGTGTCTGTGGAATTTGACCCCTTTGGATTTTATGTGAAGGACTTCAAGACTGGGAGGATATTGACCCGTCACAACAGTGATGACAGCCACCTCTACCCTATCACCGTCCCCGCTACTGTTCCCGCACCATCCGTTTTTGCTGTTACTGCTCTCGACTCATGGCATGATCGACTAGGCCACCCGGGAGTTTCAATTGTTGATTTCCTTGCTTCCAATAAATTTATTTCATGTAATAAAACTAGTCGAATGTTTTACAATTCTTGTCAACTCGCCAAGCATAAACGCTTGCCTTTTGCTTTATCTAATTCCACTACTGTTTTACCTTTTGATATTGTGCACTGCGATTTGTGGACGTCACCAGTTGTGTCAAATAGTGGTTATAAATATTACATGATCATAATTGATGACTATACAAACTATACATGGCTCTTTCCTCTTAGATACAAATCTGAAACCGTGACAAAATTTATAAAATTCTACACCTACATCAAAACCCAATTTCATTTGCCCATAAAATCCTTCCAATGTGACAACGGTGGAGAATTTGATAATCAGCAATTTAAAAATTTTGCCTCCACAAACGGTATTCAGTTTCGTTTTTCGTGTCTACATACCTCACAACAAAATGGCAAATCCGAACGTATGATTCGCCGTATCAATGAAATCATGCTATCCATTCTTACTCATGCATCCATCCCAAGCACATATTGGGTCGAAGCCGCGCATACGGCGGTATATCTCCATAATATTTTGCCCACTAAAATCCTAAACCAACACACTCCTACCGCCACTTTGTATTTACGACACCCAACGTACGATCACCTACGGGTGTTCGGGTGTGCATGCTTTCCAAATCACTCATCAACTTGTCCACATAAGCTCTCCCTTCGTTCTTCCTTATGCATTTTTCTTGGGTATCCCGCTGATTACCGGGGGTATAGATGCTTAAACATCCAAACTGGGAAAACTTTCTTTTCCCGCCATGTAACTTTTGATGAGACCAGCTTCCCTTCTCTCAAACTCATCCCATCTCTGATTATTCTCCTCTTGAACAAGACTTATCCACAACTATTTTCACCCACCCCAACACATTCCACTCTCCAACACCTAAGTCAAACCCCACTGTTCCTATTAACTCTACCAACCCGCTACTCACCACTCCTCTCAACCAAACCCCTCATACACACGCACCTCAACACATCGATCCTCAAACCACCTCGGCACAACCCTCTCCGACGGCCCAACCCACTACGTCGGCCCAACCCACCTCGCCGACCCACTTCACTTCCGCTCCCCACTTATCTCCGCCACCGACCCACCACATGACAACTCGTCTGAAAGCCGGTATAACCAAACCGAAACACCCTATCAACCTTCACACCGACACCCAACCCACCATCTACCCTATTCCTAAATCACACCTCACCGCCCTTACCGATCCAAATTGGCGACAGGCTATGAATGATGAGTATAGGGCCTTAATGGAAAATACCACATGGGAGTTAGTTCCCCGACCGAATGATGCGCACATCATCCGTTGTATGTGGCTTTATCGACACAAATTTCATGCAAATGGTTCTCTACAAAGGTATAAAGCTCGCCTTGTAGTTAACGGAAAATCGCAACAGGTTGGCATTGATTGTTTTGATACCTTCAGTCCAGTGGTAAAACCCACAACTATTCGGACCGTCCTTAGCATTGTCGTTTCACGAAATTGGCCCATTCACCAACTAGACGTCAAGAATGCTTTTCTACACGGGGACTTGATTGAAACGGTTTATATGTTCCAACCACCCGGGTTTGTGGACAAACAACATCCGTCTTTTGTTTGCCGGTTATGAAAATCTTTGTACGGTCTGAAACAAGCCCCACGAGCTTGGTATCACAGGTTTGCCACTTTCATTACGCGATGCGGTTTTCGTAGTACCTCATGTGACACATCGTTGTTTGTCTACCGCAAAGGATCACGCTTGGCATACTTATTACTATACGTTGATGATATTATACTAACAGCTTCTGATGACAGCTTTCTTCGTGATATAATTACTTCTCTGTCAACAGAATTTGCCATGACAGACTTGGGCAACCTACATCATTTCTTGGGCATTCAAGTAACGAGGACTCAAGTTGGCTTACTTCTGTCCCAAGGCTCTTATGTTCGAGATATACTTGCGCGCGCAAACATGTCAACGTGCAAGCCATGTAACACCCCATGCGACACAGACTCAAAACTCAGTGCTAATATAGGTGCTCCAATGTCCGACGGTACACTTTACAGAAGCCTGGCCTGGGAATTACAGTATCTAACTTTTACTCGGCCCGACATCTCATACGCAGTTCAACAAGTGTGTTTATTCATGCACGCACCCCGCGAACCCCGTTTTCAATATCTCAAGCGGATTCTCCGATATTTAAAAGGGACTGCCGATCATGCTCTTCATATTAAACCCTCCAAGTCGTTTAATCTAACGGCATATTCCGATGCGGACTGGGGGGCTGCCCAGACTCGAGGCGTTCTACTTCCGGTTATTGCGTTTTTATGGGAGATAGTCTGGTATCTTGGTCCTCAAAACGTCAAAACACTGTATCTCGCTCGAGTGCCGAAGCTGAATACAGAGGTGTCGCAAACGCAACAGCTGAAACGAGTTGGCTTCGTAATCTACTACTTGAACTACACATACTAACACACGAAGCCACCATCATATTTTGTGACAACGTTTCAGCCGTGTATTTATCTGGTAATCCGGTTCAGCATCAACGAACAAAACACATAGAGATTGACACATTTTGTTCGAGAACGAGTTCGTATTGGCGACATTAGAGTTTTACATATTCCAGCCGATAACCAGTATGCAGACATTTTCACCAAGGGTCTCCCTAAGCAGTTGTTCAACAGATTTAAGTCTAGTCTGTGCGTTCGTAACACTACCGCTACGACTGAGGGGGCCTATTAGTCAACCATCTATTCAAAGAGTATATTTTGTATTTATTGTATTATTATTCGTGTATATCCTCTGATTGATACATTCCTTCTTTAGCCTATAGTTAGTTAGGGTATCTTCTGTATATATAGGTGCTTTATGTTTTGATTGAGAGACACAGAAAGTATTCGATCCTTTTCAGTCGGAAACAGGACCTTGAGCCAACCTAATTAAGCACCTACAAATACTATTTCATTATGTGGCATTTAGGAGTGATATAAATTGTTTATAAAAAAAACCTTGAAATTCGGTTTTCAGTTTACAGGGTCAAATTCGTCAACCTAAGTATATCTATAACATTTATCAACTTGGGTAACAGTGTTAGCCAACTGCGTATCAGCTAGCACCCGCAACTGGCTATTAGCTCTCTTTTTTTATCTTCTCGGATGTATGTTATATATTATGGATCGAAACCGTAAACAAAATTAATGCAGCTCAGTTGGTTGCATGCGTATACATATATAAGGAATGTCCTAGTTTTCCAAGCATGGCAAGGGTGGAAATGTATAACTTCTTTTTACGTGAGACATTCTTTTTCTCTCGTTTTTTATTGTTCAACCTTATATTCTTTTCCAAGCTCTAGCCACGCTCCAGGGGGAGGTAGATGGATGAATTGTCACCGCCTATGGAATCACTAGGCCTAGGTTATCTGGGTTTTCTTTTTAGTTTCTCAATGCTTTTGGTTATACCCTTACGACGTAACTTTTTTCCTTTACATTTCCATATAATTTTTTGTTCAAATTCAACGAGCAAATAAAATGATTAGTTTTTGCGTAACATTCTAACATAATAGAATACTTTAAACATGCATTCTCCCCGCGGTGTAGCATAGAGTGAACCTTACTAGAATGTAACGTGTTATTTTATGTGTAGATATTGTTTTTGTCCAATAACGATTTTTTAGGAGTTATGTGATTCGGTTGCTATACCAAGTGTCGGTACCGTATTCTGTCACCAAACGAGTCTGTAGCGACCAAGTTCCCGCGGCGTAGCACGAGGGTGTTTTGCTAGTTGCATATATTAGCATCTCTAATGGGAATTAAATAACAAATGCATTAAATCATATGTTAGCAATTCTCTGTTACAGCGATGTAGATGTCGCGGTCTAATCAAAGGTAAGGTAATTTTGTTCGCTTAACAGCTTATACGAGTACGGGTAAGTAAGGTCCTCCCCTCAGGGAAAGTGTTTTGCAAATTATCAAAGTACCGAAGCAAATCTAGTTTTTGAGTTGGTTTGAGAAACTTGATTGCTTTTGAGTGGTTTGAGAAACTTGATTGCAAAGCAACGAACTTGATTAGGAAAGTTATCAGTTTTAAGGAAAGCAACCCCCTCTGGGACTCGGGTTCTAGGGTTCACACAAAACTCATTTGGTTAATTGGATATCACATAGACATGGTATTAGGGTTAATTGGTTGAATGATAATTGAAGACATGTTTTTAATACTAACTCAATCCAATTACTCGATTATAGATGCCAAATACCCCACTCCCTAGTTACCAATCTGCTTAGGATGTAAGGAAAGCAAATGCGAATGATAAAAGACAAATAACTAAAACATAAAAAAAATCATTTAAATCAGCCAAACACAAGTTGTTCCACATTATCTAATAAAGAACAAATCCAAAAACATACCTAAACAAATCGTTCACTCGGAGGAAGTTACAAGAGAATTAGTCGCTCATCAGCATCATAGAATCTTCATTGGTGGTTGTTGGAAATCTTGAAATCATGAATTAGTGTGCTTCGAAGATGTTGGAACGCCACAATTTTGCCTTTGGGATGCTGAAAAATTGATGGGAGGTGAACAAAATTTGTATGGGGTAGGTTAGGTTTATTTAGGGTGGAAAACCCTAACTTTGCGAAGCTGGTTGACATAAGGCATACATTCCGCCCCTTAGGTCATAATGTGTGCCCTACACTGTATTTCTTCTTGAGTTTTCGTCCTACGTCCACCCTAGGTAGCACCCTTGTTGCACTGTTAGGGCGCACAGTGCGCCCTAAGGAACGTAATGTGCGCCCTAGACCTACTTTCTTCTGTTTCTTCGTATGATCAATTACCATGCCATCCATGTGCTTCCAAACTCTCGTTTAGCTCTCGAAAAGCCTTCGTTAAGCTTTGGATACCTACAAATCAGACCCTTCTCAAACAAAACTGATTTTTCATGATTAAACATGTAACACCCGTAGTAATTTTTAAGTTTTCGATAACAATAAAGTAAGCATTTTATATGAAAAATGCCACTTAACAAAAACTTTAACGTTATAAGTAATTAAACATGTTTACAACATTCCAAAACATAATTGAATGTGTTTTCATAAATCCACTTTTGATAAAACAAACTAGAACAACTGCGGAAGCTTCATTTGATATGTGTTCGGTTCGTTCCATCAAGCTTAATCGTCCTCCGTTTATGTACAATATACCTACATTTCATAAAACATGAAATGAGTTAGTCATTTGGCATAAAAAAACACATGTTTGAGCCAGTTTGTGGGTCAAAATAAGCCAACAAAAAGTTCAGCAACAATTTCCAGATTTTTGAGCTTTTCTGTCGCGTATCGCGACGATCGTCGCGTGTCGCGCCTCAAACTAAGTACTTCGTCGCGAGTCGCGGGGGAACCCAATTTCCAGCGGGTTCATTACTGAAACCTGCATTTTCTGCCCAGCACCAATTTTCTTAAAAATTCAACTTCAAAGTCTCATAACTTTCGTTTCGTACGTCCGTTTTACGTGATTATTTTTCCTACGAGTTTGTAATTTAATTCCCCATCTTGAGGAGTTAAAATTTAACATTCAAACAAATGAAATTCTATATTTTTAAACCTTCGGCTTATTACTCAATTTCAACATTTTGACCCGTTTATATTTAAAACCACAAGCTTGTTCGAAATAGTCATGGGGCATACGCCCATGTAATTAACTCAAATTCTTTTTTTTTTGGGATTCATAACATGTGTGAATTACACGACCAATGTCTAGGTTTTGTGCATAACCAGTTTTGACCCGTTTAAATGGTCATATGCATTTATTCAATAATCTCACTCTTCTCTTTTCACACTTTAAATTTTCACATTCAAAGTATCTACCCATATCATGTAATCATTATGCAAGTTCCTAAACCACCCGTATGGGTCGTTTGTCCAATTTACCTATCAAGGGTTTTTTGGTCAATTTTAGTCCTTCATTATACAATGAAAGACTTCCACTAATTAATTGACCAAAATACTACTTTCAACTATAAATCTAATTATGTGTACCTGGCTCGGGTCATAGCATTGACCCGTTTACATACCTCTTGCTTTACATTTTCTAGTTAAAGCAACGCAACATATGTTATTTCCTGTAATCACAGACACTCAACAAGTGGTCACCAATTATTAATGTCAAATGGTATTAACACACCATTTGACCCGTCTATTCGAAATAACCATTTTTCAACATATGATAGTATTTTTATTACCATCTCACTCCTTGAACCTATTCCGGTTTGCACCGTGAGTTTTATTTACTTAAAGGACATTTTCTCAATTTGTTTGACCCGTTAAAACTTTCACCAAAAAGTTTCCCTTTCAAGTCTTTTATCTATTCGTTAATCCATGCCCGGATTACTACTTTAACATTTTACCCGTCACGTTTAAACCATAACATAGTGTTTCAAAACTTTATATTTGTTCATCATTTCACATCAAGTTTATCTTATTTAGCGATTTTACCATAATCTATGGTTTTTGCCCTTCTAGCTTGTTCCGACCCGCATTGTATCGTGCCGGAACATCTTATTTCATTTGCAAACTACTATTCATATTCGATACTCACAATAAGCATTTGGTAAATAATAAAAAGGGGGCGTAAGCTTTACTTACCTTGCATCCGGTTATGCTTTTCTTCATGCTTAACTTGTTTGATCCGCTTCCTTCCCGAGCTCCCACCTAGCTCATTAAGCGTCAAACTATCACCATAATTCGTAAGACGGTTAGATTAGTCATTATCACGTAAGACTATTCCATCTTACAAATTCTATGTCGAAACTTCTATTCGACTTCATCATTGGTTAATTTGACTTATAAAAGTCATTTACTCTTAATCTTATGATATGTGAAATTAGTTAAAATCTACTTCATGATTAGAATCCGTATTTTCACATATCATCCCTAGTTAATCAAATTAGGCAATTATGTGTTTCGTTCATGATTTTGACATATAACATTCGTTTAAGCATTTTAACAAACACCTTGCGGGCGAGATTCATATACTTCTTTTGTCAAGTTCATATCTCACTTTTAATCAAGTTTTAACATCAAAATCAATCTCTATGTCTAGTGTTCATGAACTACACCCAAAACTTGTATCATAACAACAATATTCATCAACTCAACACTCTAAATTAAGTATTCATCATTTTGTCATAAAACCCACTTAGCACCTATCTAATTAGTTAACCAAAACACTAATTTATGGTGCTAATTAACAAGTTTACATCTAGGGTTCGTTCCTAGACTCATAAACATCACAATTTCACTATAATTTTCATTCATGCATGATTATCACAGATTTCAAAATATCACCAAACTACGAATTTTGACATACCTTGTGATCTCCTTGCTTAGGTGATCACGAATTTAGTTAAAGCCCCAATTCTTAGCTTGATTTCCCTTTTGATTTTGAGCAATTTTGATGAGTTTAGGGCTTGAAAGGAGAAACCCTCTCCTGCTCTGTGAAAATGTCGACCAAACACACACTTTTTGTGTGTGTTTTGGTTTTTGATTTATTTAATTAAAACATCTTTCATGTTTTCCCTTTTTAGTCCCTCAAGATTTCGATTTTTATAAAGGTTTAACCAAATTCATGTTTCCAATATTTTTTTTACCACACTTAACTTACTAGGTTAATATTCCTAGTTACTTAGTGGTTTTCGGGGGAGTCATAACCCGTTTTATTTTTAAGTCCCGTTAAGTCGGGTTTTTTATAAACTTTTGTTTTCTCAATGCGTTTATTCTCTCTCTTTTTTTATTATAGGATTATTTATTTAAATCTTAATATTCACCGGGTTAATTTTACCACTAACGGTATTTTACCCATTCATTATTATTAACGTGGTTTGACTACCAAACTCGTTTTCGGGGTGTTACAAGTCTACCCCCCTTAAAGAGGTTTCGTCCCCGAAACCTTATTTACGTAGTTCATTGGTTTAATCAAACGAACCTAGTTTCGTTTTCAAGGTTCCCGTTTCTTTTGGTAAAAAATTTTCATTTATACTGACGCGTACGTCTTTCCTGTGTAAAGCCTCGTGGGCAGTTACTTTCAGCTCGTATCCGTTATCTTTACTAATTATCTATTTTGGCGGTTAGACTTGTCAGTCACCGTCACTTCATACCCCGTCACCCGGGTATTCTATTTTACCATCACCGACCTTATGTATGTTTAAGATTTCCTAATTCACCTCATACCACTTATGTTTTGTTAAAACGTTGCTTTTAACTAAAAACTAAATTTTTAGTTTACGTTTCCTCTTTGCCATACTTCTTCCTCTCGTTTCTAGGAATGTTACTTCTGAGGATCTAATCCTTTCTATTATTATTTAATGCGGGGAATTATAACAAATTCTCACGCTTAACCCATATGACCCGTAGGTTCTTTCACTTAGCCTCGTAGGCTATTTATTTAGGTTTTCACCTTTTACCTTTTTAAGGTGAGACCTCGACAATTCGTTTCTTTTTATTTGCGACCTAAAGGTCTTTTTGGTCCCGTAGACCTCAACACTACTTTTAATCTCGTAGGTTATGATGATCCCGAAAATCATCTTTTATCCAAGTCATTATTCAACTGTGTGTATATATTTATTTACGGTGTCAAGGTACCATTTTTTTTTCTTTCAAATCTTTTATTTTCGCTTTGGCATTTCGTTTTACCTTGACCGTAGTCTAAGGCTACATTTGTTTTCTTTTAAATTATTATTCCGACTCTGTGACTTCTTCCGTCATTTACACGTCGGTTCGTCTCATTCTTATCACTATTCAGTTTACACCTCTATTTCCTTTCAAACCGTTGCCCGTTTTCTTTATCTTAATGTTTTAACACTCCAGTTTCACTGGTTTGCATTTTCCTTTCTATACTCTTTTACGACCCAACACATAGGTTCATTGATATTTCGCGCTTTCATTATTTAGCTTGCGCTTATTTTCATTTTCAAGTGTTATTCTTTATTAGTCTCGTTTGACTTGTTTGTGTGAAACTTCCTCACTTATGAATGTTAAACTTCACTCTTCATTTGACCCATTCATTTTAAAATAGTTGAACGTAATTATCGAAAATTTATGTTTGCAAAATCTTATCATCTTTTAGTCATGACCCATAATCCGAGTCTTTTGACTTTCTAATCCGCGTTCCCGTCTATTGGGTTACGCATATTCTTAAAATCATACCCATCTATCGGGTATCCTTATCGAAGTCATTTTCAAAATAATCATTCTGATATGATTTTAGACTTCGTTTTAACTTATTTGGTCGTCTTAGCGAAATCCATCGCTTTTATTCAATCGTGTCCCTTATTCTTTATTTAATTTGTTTGACTTGTCCGTGTGAAGTTCATCACTTGTGACAGTCAAACTTTTATCCCTATGCCTTAGCATTCCCATTGGTCGGTCTGTATTTTCTTTTTACTTGATCCTTGTCCCTTCTCTCGGGCTCGTTATTCTTACGTAATACGCTTCCGTCATCTGACTTACGTTTAGGTTTACTATCAAACATCTTACTTATTTGATTCATTTGGGTACCATTTAAGTTAGTCCCATTCACCCCACCCTTACTACATCGGACATAAATGTGTCCATCATAAGAAGTTCATGATATCACGTGTTCACTACTTACTTGGCCAGAGTAAGCGATCAACACCTGGTATACATGTCCTTTTTTATAATTTTCACATTACACCCCATGTAAGTAATGCCTCTATTTGTTTTTCTTGGAAACAATATCCCAGATAGGTTTTCTATTCAGGTTTTTCCAAGTTTTCAATCTACATATACAAATTTCAATCTCTACGTATTTGTTGCATATTACTATTTATGCAATAATTTAAAATGTGCACCTGATAATGCTTGCTCTAACAGGCTCTCCTTGCCAATAACTTATTCATAATCGTTGCGCGATTTAGGTCCTTGGTGAGCGTGCTCTATTTGTCATACTTTGGACCGTTCCTCTGTCAAATCCATGATTTGTTAAACTCTCGCTATCTTCATATGTGAGTGTCCTTCAATCTAAAACGTTTACAATAGTTAGTAATTTCGACATTAATGGGTGCCCGTATTATAATACGAGGTTTTTCTACTATACGCATGAACGCGTGTAATTTCGTTGACTATATCTATTCTATATCGATTTTATTGGTGCAACGTGTATTACACGATAGCAATATGTGTTGTTCTCAACACTTTAATCATACAAAACCATTGATATACATGTACTTACCGGATTTGCGATCAAGCCTCGAACCGAACACTTTATTCTTTTAACTGTGAGCTCTGATTACCAACTTGTAACACCCGTAGTAATTTTTAAGTTTTCGATAACAATAAAGTAAGCATTTTATATGAAAAATGCCACTTAACAAAAACTTTTACGTTATAAGTAATTAAATATGTTTACAACATTCCAAAACATAATTGAATGTGTTTTCATAAATCCACTTTTGATAAAACAAACTAGAACAACTGCGGAAGCTTCATTTGATATGTGTTCGGTTCGTTCCATCAAGCTTAATCGTCCTCCGTTTATGTACAATATACCTACATTTCATAAAACATGAAATGAGTTAGTCATTTGGCATAAAAAAAACACATGTTTGAGCCAGTTTGTGGGTCAAAATAAGCCAACAAAAAGTTCAGCAACAATTTCCAGATTTTTGAGCCATCGCGTGTCGCGACGGCGTTCATATTTTCTGTCGCGTATCGCGACGATCATCGCGTGTCGCGCCTCAAACTAAGTCCTTCGTCGCGAGTCGCCGAGGAACCCAATTTCCAGCGGGTTCGTTACTGAAACCTGCATTTTCTGCCCAGCACCAATTTTCTTAAAAATTCAACTTCAAAGTCTCATAACTTTCGTTTCGTACGTCCGTTTTACGTGATTCTTTTTCCTACGCGTTTGTAATTTAATTCCCCATCTTGTGGAGTTAAAATTTAACATTCAAACAAATGAAATTCTATATTTTTAAACCTTCGGCTTATTACTCAATTTCAACATTTTGACCCGTTTATATTTAAAACCACAAGCTTGTTCGAAATAGTCATGGGGCATACGCCCATGTAATTAACTCAAATTCTTTTTTTTTTTTGGATTCATAACATGTGTGAATTACACGACCAATGTCTAGGTTTTGTGCATAACCAGTTTTGACCTGTTTAAATGGTCATATGCATTTATTCAATAATCTCACTCTTCTCTTTTCACACTTTAAATTTTCACATTCAAAGTATCTTCCCATATCATGTAATCATTATGCAAGTTCCTAAACCACCCGTATGGGTTGTTTGTCCAATTTACCTATCAAGGGTTTTTTGGTCAATTTTAGTCCTTCATTATACAATGAAAGACTTCCACTAATTAATTGACCAAAATACTACTTTCAACTATAAATCTAATTATGTGTACCTGGCTCGGGTCATAGCATTGACCCGTTTACATACCTCTTGCTTTACATTTTCTAGTTAAAGCAACGCAACATATGTTATTTCCTGTAATCACAGACACTCAACAAGTGGTCACCAATTATTAATGTCAAATGGTATTAACACACCATTTGACCCGTCTATTCGAAATAACCATTTTTCAACATATGATAGTATTTTTATTACCATCTCACTCCTTGAACCTATTCCGGTTTGCACCGTGAGTTTTATTTACTTAAAGGACATTTTCTCAATTTGTTTGACCCGTTAAAACTTTCACCAAAAAGTTTCCCTTTCAAGTCTTTTATCTATTCGTTAATCCATTTACTACTTTAACATTTTACCCTTCACGTTTAAACCATAACATAGTGTTTCAAAACTTTATATTTGTTCATCATTTCACATCAAGTTTATCTTATTTAGCGATTTTACCATAATCTATGGTTTTTGCCCTTCTAGCTTGTTCCGACCCGCATTGTATCGTGCCAGAACATCTTATTTCATTTGCAAACTACTATTCACATTCGATACTCACAATAAGCATTTGGTAAATGATGGAGAGTGTGAAACCCAAATGTTAACGTGCTTATTTTACGTGTCTTATTGTGTTTTAAGCGACTACATGCTTTGAATGTGTTAACTACGAGTGTTCGTGGTTTTACAGGTAAATCGCGTAATACGGCGAAGTTAGAGAGCTTAGTGATGAAACGGGAGTTGTTCGGGTCAGGAGATAACTCAAATGTGCGAAACATGTGATGAAGTGAAGTTTAGGGACTTGGAAGTAATGATTTGAAAGTTGATACATAGCTTGTGTGTGAGAGAATTATGAAACAATGAAATCCAAGGAGTGATTGGTAATTAAATGAAAGATGAAATTGATGGAGCCATGATCTTCACAGAAGATACAAAACGTAACCTACGTTTTGTGCCCGTAACTTACGGCTTAGAAAGGAAGGCATGCATGTTGACTTTAGAAAGAATTAAAGGAAAAGAAAAACCTTAACATAAAAAGTCACGTGGACTTGAGGAGGGATTGTTTTTGGTTTATTATTTTAATGATCATCAACATCATATATACATATTACTTTTGACGGAAGAGGGGGAGATCAGGAATTGGGTTTTCATCAAACATAAATCACCCATCATCATCTTGACAGCAAGGAAAGTCAACAAGAATCATCCATCATCATCATAGAGGAGTCAACATCAAGCCATCAATCTCAACATATATATCGCAGACTTGGAGACTTGGGATTTGGATTATTATATTCCATCCTAAATCATCATTCATGATCCATCATTGACGGCAGAGTGTGGACAAGTCTTGGGAGTTCACGCAAACTTTGAGGGCACTAGACTTGAGACTTTTGTCTGGACGTGGACTTCAAATAAAGGATTGAAAATTTTGATTGGCAGCCAACATAAAAAACCATGTGGGCTCATGGGATTGTGGACTTGATGGACATCTCTTGGGTGGCATATTATCAAAGCACAAAAAGGGAGGGGGATCGACACATCAGAAAACACACATCAATCTTCGACATCTTCGACGGCAGACAGGAGGCAGCGGCATGGTTCGAGCTTGTGAAGATCATCCCACCCTAATGAGCGGCTAGTCGTTTTATGGTTTCCTCCGGATGGAGGGTTTTGTAAGTTGGATAATTTTATGTGTTTGTGACAATCGTATAACTCGGTGATCTAAGCATTCGATGCTTTTCACCTTGATTTGATTTATTGATTTTGCATTTATTTAAACCTTAATTTCTAAGCATTCAGTTCCCGAGAGTTCTAGTAATTGGGATATATCTGACATGGGGTTAGGGTTTGTAATTGTAATTGATAATCATTCGATAACCTCCCGTTATGTATTGACCGGAGTACTTAGTCGTTGGTTATCACAATTGATGAATTAGGTTAAACACTTATGTCTATGTGAGTGTTTCGATTAAACACATAATTGAATCTAGCTATAAAACCTGAAATCTGGAGGAACCATTGTTCTTTCTATTGATTTAAATCTCACATTTAGTTTGTAATTTTTAGTTAATCCACAAATCAAACAATCATCAGTTTATTTTTTTTTTATAGTTGTTAATAAATACTTAACATTACACACTTTCCACAATCCTCCTCTGGTTCGATATCCGACTTACTCTAGCTACTAGTTTATTTCGGTTTTTGCATGTCCATAACGACAGACATCAAAATGGCGCCGTTGCCGGGAGGCGTGCGCAAAGTGTTTAGTGTTAAGTTTTTAGTAAAATAAATAAAAAAAAATTCAAAAAAAAAATCCAAAAATAGTATTTTATTCGTCACATATTCCACTGTTTGCTTTTACCTTGGGTATACTAGTTTTGTCTGTGCAGATTTATTGCAGATCTTATTATGGAAAGTGCTTACTGGTCATGCCGAGGTTGTGGTAGTCCATGTCACACGCGTGACGATTGTCCTGTGTTCCGGAAAATGTGTGAGGACGAACAGAGGAGAGCAGATGAGTTGGATTTTTATTCTGATGATGATGTCCACCCATACTATTCTTATTCTGATTCGCAGCGAGTTGCATATGATTACCAATCGTATACGAATTATTATTATGAAGAGCAGACATGGTATGAGAGTAGCTATGATCCAGGGATGGTACAAATCGTGAGTTACCAAGAGGAGTATAACCATTGTTATGATGAATACTCTCGATTTTCTTATGAAGACCATCCGGTACACTATCAGGATGCCTATCATACCCAGCATACATTTGATCAGGGTGAATCTGAATGTGCACCCCAGTCACATGGTTACTATCAATCACCCCAATTTAGAAGTCTTATGGAATATAGGAGACAAAGAGAGCTGGCATACATTGAAAAGGAATTGGCGAAACCTGACCTGTCAATAGAGGACCAGTTGGAGATGTGGATTACGAAGTATAACCTTTTGATGGCTGAAGTGAAGGATGATGGGCCAAGAATGACTCCAATGGAAAAACGCCAAGCCAGGGATAGATGGGTGTCTCTACAAATGTCTCTTTCTCAAGTAAGGGATGAGGTTGTGGAGGTTAATACCACACCGGTGATTCCCCCAATTGCTGAACAGTCAGATGTGGAGAAAATTATTGAAGGTGATGAGGTGAAAGAAGACACTCCACAAAATAAGTGTGGGGATGCACATATAGAGATGAGGAAGGTGGCGGTGAAGGATATCGGACGGATCATCATAAAGTGGTTGTGCAATAATCCAACTTATCTACTGATATTGAATAAAAAGAAACGCTTATGGAGAGTAAACTATCGAGTGTATGTTGGGAACTCGATAGGAAAGTGTGGATTGAGGCCGGATTGCAGTGCTTCAGTGGACATCTTGATCAAAATTAGACCCCGCTGGATCAGTGATGTCAGGTACCGTGCATTCATGGGAAATGCAAGGGGTAAGTGTGCATTGAGACCACCATAGCGCATATCAGGTACGGTCTGGCTGAAGACCTTTAAACTTAGCGCTCTCGGGAGGCAGCCCGAGGATGTAGAGTATTGTATTCGTTCTTTTGTTTTGGTGTTGGTTCTGTTTTGGCAGGTTACTACGTTTAATTCCCGCGGATGTAACGATTCAAGTGTGGGGATGTTTGGCAACATCCCCGATGAGATGTCAGAGAATCCAAGAGAAGTTTGCGTCTCTGTCCAATCACAGTAGCTACATCACTACCGACACTGCTGATTTACTGATCAGGTCCATGTGTCTCTCTATCTTGTGTTTTATTTGTTTTCGTGTTTTTGGTGGTGTGAGTCTTTGTGTCGGGAGTGGTTTCTTTGTGTTGAGTCGTCTAGTTATTAGCCGTTCATGGTCTGTGGGTGGTATCTCTCGAGTTTAGATTAGAAATTGCACCATACATTGGGGACAATGTATCCCAAGTGTGGGGATGTGGTAACTCGAGAGAGGGTTGGTATGATTGTTGATTTTAAATGCTTGAATTGGTTGAAATTGGAAAAAATTGAAAAATTTTGTCTCAAGTATGCTTGAACTACATGAAAACCAACATTTTCAATTGCTAATGGGTTCCTTGCTGATATTAAACTAACTTAGATCCCTAGTCATGGTTGTCCCTTTAAGTTTCATGAGAGTATTTCTGGCAGGTTAGAAAATCATTGAGAAGAGATGCCTAACTAGGGATAACATGCTTTAGGAATTACACATGCTACGTGTCGGCAACCCATATTCCTTTTGTTCGGTGAGATATTTGAGCCTACTAGATTGTTAGTTGAATTGCAATAATTGTTCATTTGTTGAGTGTGGGCCCAATGTTGCTTTGTGTTAGAACTTGTGTGGTTTGATACGTGCCGAGACTGTGGTTTAGCGTATGCACATAGATGATAAAGGCATTAGGATCACTTCATTGTGTTATTTGTTGATTGTTTATCCACCCACTTTAGTTAACCATGTTGAGCCTTATACCTTTCGTTTGCTACACCCTGTTTGACCCGTTTGATTACCAACCATGAATGACAAGTATGTTATGAAAAAAAATGAAAAAAAAAAATGAAACGAGAAAAAAAAATGAAAAAGAAAAAAATCAGTGTTATGTTCGTGTTAAATAAATGGGTCGAAAAATCACCCAAAGTGTTCGTATCATTGTGAATAAGTTGTCATGGTTTGGTATGTTCGTTTGTGTTCGCCATATAAATATAAAAAAAATTGCCAAAAATATTCCCTTACCTTTACCCTTAACCCAAAACCTGGAAAGTCCTTTTGATATGTGCTATGTTATTTGATACAGTGGAGGTGTGATTGCCATACAAGCTTATGATTGCAAGGTAGCGTATTTGGTTTTGAGTGAATTATATACTAGCACATTACACGCTAGTCTTGATTAAACCGAGAGGAGTGATTATTGTGGGGGACGTGTGGCATGTGTGTAGTAGCTTAAGCATGTTAGTATTAGTTAGGCAAGTCTTAAGCTGTTTTAAATGCGTATCATTTATCTGTCAGATTGTCAACCTCGATTGTGTCAGTCTATGGGACGGGTATGACTTGGGACCTTAAATTGCTCATTCGGTAAGGAATTCAATGGTGATTTGTTAATAAGGTAAGTAATGTTTGTAATGGTTGCTTGAGGACAATCAAAGTTAAGTGTGGGGATGTGATGGAGAGTGTGAAACCCAAATGTTAACGTGCTTATTTTACGTGTCTTATTGTGTTTTAAGCGACTACATGCTTTGAATGTGTTAACTACGAGTGTTCGTGGTTTTACAGGTAAATCACGTAATACGGCGAAGTTAGAGAGCTTAGTGATGAAACGGGAGTTGTTCGGGTCAGGAGATAACTCAAATGTGTGAAACATGTGATGAAGTGAAGTTTAGGGACTTGGAAGTAATGATTTGAAAGTTGATACATAGCTTGTGTGTGAGAGAATTATGAAACAATGAAATCCAAGGAGTGATTGGTAATTAAATGAAAGATGAAATTGATGGAGCCATGATCTTCACAGAAGATACAAAACGTAACCTACGTTTTGTGCCCGTAACTTACGGCTTAGAAAGGAAGGCATGCATGTTGACTTTAGAAAGAATTAAAGGAAAAGAAAAACCTTAACATAAAAAGTCACGTGGACTTGAGGAGGGATTGTTTTTGGTTTATTATTTTAATGATCATCAACATCATATATACATATTACTTTTGACGGAAGAGGGGGAGATCAGGAATTGGGTTTTCATCAAACATAAATCACCCATCATCATCTTGACAGCAAGGAAAGTCAACAAGAATCATCCATCATCATCATAGAGGAGTCAACATCAAGCCATCAATCTCAACATATATATCGCAGACTTGGAGACTTGGGATTTGGATTATTATATTCCATCCTAAATCATCATTCATGATCCATCATTGACGGCAGAGTGTGGACAAGTCTTGGGAGTTCACGCAAACTTTGAGGGCACTAGACTTGAGACTTTTGTCTGGACGTGGACTTCAAATAAAGGATTGAAAATTTTGATTGGCAGCCAACATAAAAAACCATGTGGGCTCATGGGCTTGTGGACTTGATGGACTTCTCTTGGGTGGCATATTATCAAAGCACAAAAAGGGAGGGGGATCGACACATCAGAAAACACACATCAATCTTCGACATCTTCGACGGCAGACAGGAGGCAGCGGCATGGTTCGAGCTTGTGAAGATCATCCCACCCTAATGAGCGGCTAGTCGTTTTATGGTTTCCTCCGGATGGAGGGTTTTGTAAGTTGGATAATTTTATGTGTTTGTGACAATCGTATAACTCGGTGATCTAAGCATTCGATGCTTTTCACCTTGATTTGATTTATTGATTGTAGACAATTGCATTTATTTAAACCTTAATTTCTAAGCATTCAGTTCCCGAGAGTTCTAGTAATTGGGATATATCTGACATGGGGTTAGGGTTTGTAATTGTAATTGATAATCATTCAATAACCTCCCGTTATGTATTGACCGGAGTACTTAGTCGTTGGTTATCACAATTGATGAATTAGGTTAAACACTTATGTCTATGTGAGTGTTTCGATTAAACACATAATTGAATCTAGCTATAAAACCTGAAATCTGGAGGAACCATTGTTCTTTCTATTGATTTAAATCTCACATTTAGTTTGTAATTTTTAGTTAATCCACAAATCAAACAATCATCAGTTTATTTTTTTTTATAGTTGTTAATAAATACTTAACATTACACACTTTCCACAATCCTCCTCTGGTTCGATATCCGACTTACTCTAGCTAGTAGTTTATTTCGGTTTTTGCATGTCCATAACGACAGACATCAAAATGGCGCCGTTGCCGGGGAGGCGTGCGCAAAGTGTTTAGTGTTAAGTTTTTAGTAAAATAAATAAAAAAAAATTCAAAAAAAAAAATCCAAAAATAGTATTTTATTCGTCACATATTCCACTGTTTGCTTTTACCTTGGGTATACTAGTTTTGTCTGTGCAGATTTATTGCAGATCTTATTATGGAAAGTGCTTACTGGTCATGCCGAGGTTGTGGTAGTCCATGTCACACGCGTGACGATTGTCCTGTGTTCCGGAAAATGTGTGAGGACGAACAGAGGAGAGCAGATGAGTTGGATTTTTATTCTGATGATGATGTCCACCCATACTATTCTTATTCTGATTCGCAGCGAGTTGCATATGATTACCAATCGTATACGAATTATTATTATTATGAAGAGCAGACATGGTATGAGAGTAGCTATGATCCAGGGATGGTACAAATCGTGAGTTACCGAGAGGAGTATGACCATTGTTATGATGAATACTCTCGATTTTCTTATGAAGACCATCCGGTACACTATCAGGATGCCTATCATACCCAGCATACATTTGATCAGGGTGAATCTGAATGTGCACCCCAGTCACATGGTTACTATCAATCACCCCAATTTAGAAGTCTTATGGAATATAGGAGACAAAGAGAGCTGGCATACATTGAAAAGGAATTGGCGAAACCTGACCTGTCAATAGAGGACCAGTTGGAGATGTGGATTACGAAGTATAACCTTTTGATGGCTGAAGTGAAGGATGATGGGCCAAGAATGACTCCAATGGAAAAACGCCAAGCCAGGGATAGATGGGTGTCTCTACAAATGTCTCTTTCTCAAGTAAGGGATGAGGTTGTGGAGGTTAATACCACACCGGTGATTCCCCCAATTGCTGAACAGTCAGATGTGGAGAAAATTATTGAAGGTGATGAGGTGAAAGAAGACACTCCACAAAATAAGTGTGGGGATGCACATATAGAGATGAGGAAGGTGACGGTGAAGGATATCGGACGGATCATCATAAAGTGGTTGTGCAATAATCCAACTTATCTACTGATATTGAATAAAAAGAAACGCTTATGGAGAGTAAACTATCGAGTGTATGTTGGGAACTCGATAGGAAAGTGTGGATTGAGGCCGGATTGCAGTGCTTCAGTGGACATCTTGATCAAAATTAGACCCCGCTGGATCAGTGATGTCAGGTACCGTGCATTCATGGGAAATGCAAGGGGTAAGTGTGCATTGAGACCACCATAGCGCATATCAGGTACGGTCTGGCTGAAGACCTTTAAACTTAGCGCTCTCGGAAGGCAGCCCGAGGATGTAGAGTATTGTATTCGTTCTTTTGTTTTGGTGTTGGTTCTGTTTTGGCAGGTTACTACGTTTAATTCCCGCGGATGTAACGATTCAAGTGTGGGGATGTTTGGCAACATCCCCGATGAGATGTCAGAGAATCCAAGAGAAGTTTGCGTCTCTGTCCAATCACAGCAGCTGCATCACTACCGACACTGCTGATTTACTGATCAGGTCCATGTGTCTCTCTATCTTGTGTTTTATTTGTTTTCGTGTTTTTGGTGGTGTGAGTCTTTGTGTCGGGAGTGGTTTCTTTGTGTTGAGTCGTCTAGTTATTAGCCGTTCATGGTCTGTGGGTGGTATCTCTCGAGTTTAGATTAGAAATTGCACCATACATTGGGGACAATGTATCCCAAGTGTGGGGATGTGGTAACTCGAGAGAGGGTTGGTATGATTGTTGATTTTAAATGCTTGAATTGGTTGAAATTGGAAAAAATTGAAAAATTTTGAAAATTTTTGTCTCAAGTATGCTTGAACTACATGAAAACCAACATTTTCAATTGCTAATGGGTTCCTTGCTGATATTAAACTAACTTAGATCCCTAGTCATGGTTGTCCCTTTAAGTTTCATGAGAGTATTTCTGGCAGGTTAGAAAATCATTGAGAAGAGATGCCTAACTAGGGGTAACATGCTTTAGGAATTACACATGCTACGTGTCGGCAACCCATATTCCTTTTGTTCGGAAGATATTTGAGCCTACTAGATTGTTAGTTGAATTGCAATAATTGTTCATTTGTTGAGTGTGGGCCATATGTTGCTTTGTGTTAGAACTTGTGTGGTTTGATACGTGCCGAGACTGTGGTTTAGCGTATGCACATAGATGATAAAGGCATTAGGATCACTTCATTGTGTTATTTGTTGATTGTTTATCCACCCACTTTAGTTAACCATGTTGAGCCTTATACCTTTCGTTTGCTACACCCTGTTTGACCCGTTTGATTACCAACCATGAATGACAAGTATGTTATGAAAAAAAATGAAAAAAAAAATGAAACGAGAAAAAAAAATGAAAAAGAAAAAAATCAGTGTTATGTTCGTGTTAAATAAATGGGTCGAAAAATCACCCAAAGTGTTCGTATCATTGTGAATAAGTTGTCATGGTTTGGTATGTTCGTTTGTGTTCGCCATATAAATATAAAAAAAATTGCCAAAAATATTCCCTTACCTTTACCCTTAACCCAAAACCTGGAAAGTCCTTTTGATATGTGCTATGTTATTTGATACAGTGGAGGTGTGATTGCCATACAAGCTTATGATTGCAAGGTAGTGTATTTGGTTTTGAGTGAATTATATACTAGCACATTACACGCTAGTCTTGATTAAACCGAGAGGAGTGATTATTGTGAGGGACGTGTGGCATGTGTGTAGTAGCTTAAGCATGTTAGTTTTAGTTTGGCAAGTCTTAAGCTGTTTTAAATGCGTATCATTTATCTGTCAGATTGTCAACCTCGATTGTGTCAGTCTATGGGACGGGTATGACTTGGGACCTTAAATTGCTCATTCGGTAAGGAATTCAATGGTGATTTGTTAATAAGGTAAGTAATGTTTGTAATGGTTGCTTGAGGACAATCAAAGTTAAGTGTGGGGATGTGATGGAGAGTGTGAAACCCAAATGTTAACGTGCTTATTTTACGTGTCTTATTGTGTTTTAAGCGACTACATGCTTTGAATGTGTTAACTACGAGTGTTCGTGGTTTTACAGGTAAATCGCGTAATACGGCGAAGTTAGAGAGCTTAGTGATGAAACGGGAGTTGTTCGGGTCAGGAGATAACTCAAATGTGCGAAACATGTGATGAAGTGAAGTTTAGGGACTTGGAAGTAATGATTTGAAAGTTGATACATAGCTTGTGTGTGAGAGAATTATGAAACAATGAAATCCAAGGAGTGATTGGTAATTAAATGAAAGATGAAATTGATGGAGCCATGATCTTCACAGAAGATACAAAACGTAACCTACGTTTTGTGCCCGTAACTTACGGCTTAGAAAGGAAGGCATGCATGTTGACTTTAGAAAGAATTAAAGGAAAAGAAAAACCTTAACATAAAAAGTCACGTGGACTTGAGGAGGGATTGTTTTTGGTTTATTATTTTAATGATCATCAACATCATATATACATATTACTTTTAACGGAAGAGGGGGAGATCAGGAATTGGGTTTTCATCAAACATAAATCACCCATCATCATCTTGACAGCAAGGAAAGTCAACAAGAATCATCCATCATCATCATAGAGGAGTCAACATCAAGCCATCAATCTCAACATATATATCGCAGACTTGGGATTTGGATTATTATATTCCATCCTAAATCATCATTCATGATCCATCATTGACGGCAGAGTGTGGACAAGTCTTGGGAGTTCACGCAAACTTTGAGGGCACTAGACTTGAGACTTTTGTCTGGACGTGGACTTCAAATAAAGGATTGAAAATTTTGATTGGCAGCCAACATAAAAAACCATGTGGGCTCATGGGCTTGTGGACTTGATGGACTTCTCTTGGGTGGCATATTATCAAAGCACAAAAAGGGAGGGGGATCGACACATCAGAAAACACACATCAATCTTCGACATCTTCGACGGCAGACAGGAGGCAGCGGCATGGTTCGAGCTTGTGAAGATCATCCCACCCTAATGAGCGGCTAGTCGTTTTATGGTTTCCTCCGGATGGAGGGTTTTGTAAGTTGGATAATTTTATGTGTTTGTGACAATCGTATAACTCGGTGATCTAAGCATTCGATGCTTTTCACCTTGATTTGATTTATTGATTGTAGACAATTGCATTTATTTAAACCTTAATTTCTAAGCATTCAGTTCCCGAGAGTTCTAGTAATTGGGATATATTTGACATGGGCTTAGGGTTTGTAATTGTAATTGATAATCATTCGATAACCTCCCGTTATGTATTGACCGGAGTACTTAGTCGTTGGTTATCACAATTGATGAATTAGGTTAAACACTTATGTCTATGTGAGTGTTTCGATTAAACACATAATTGAATCTAGCTATAAAACCTAAAATCTGGAGGAACCATTGTTCTTTCTATTGATTTAAATCTCACATTTAGTTTGTAATTTTTAGTTAATCCACAAATCAAACAATCATCAGATTATTTTTTTTTATAGTTGTTAATAAATACTTAACATTACACACTTTCCACAATCCTCCTCTGGTTCGATATCCGACTTACTCTAGCTAGTAGTTTATTTCGGTTTTTGCATGTCCATAACGACAGACATCAGTAAATAATAAAAAGGGGGCGTAAGCTTTACTTACCTTGCATCCGGTTATGCTTTTCTTCATGTTTAACTTGTTTGATCCGCTTCCTTCCCGAGCTCCCACCTAGCTCATTAAGCGTCAAACTATCACCATAATTCGTAAGACGGTTAGATTAGTCATTATCACGTAAGACTATTCCATCTTACAAATTCTATGTCGAAACTTCTATTCGACTTCATCATTGGTTAATTTGACTTATAAAAGTCATTTACTCTTAATCTTATGATATGTGAAATTAGTTAAAATCTACTTCATGATTAGAATCCGTATTTTCACATATCATCCCTAGTTAATCAAATTAGGCAATTATGTGTTTCGTTCATGATTTTGACATATAACATTCGTTTAAGCATTTTAACAAACACCTTGCGGGCGAGATTCATATACTTCTTTTGTCAAGTTCATATCTCACTTTTAATCAAGTTTTAACATCAAAATCAATCTCTATGTCTAGTGTTCATGAACTACACCCAAAACTTGTATCATAACAACAATATTCATCAACTCAACACTCTAAATTAAGTGTTCATCATTTTGTCATAAAACCCACTTAGCACCTATCTAATTAGTTAACCGAAACACTAATTTATGGTGCTAATTAACAAGTTTACATCTAGGGTTCGTTCCTAGACTCATAAACATCACAATTTCACTATAACATCCAATATTCACACTAATTTTCATTCATGCATGATTATCACAGATTTCAAAATATCACCAAACTACGAATTTTGACATACCTTGTGATCTCCTAGCTTAAGTGATCACGAATTTAGTTAAAGCCCCAATTCTTAGCTTGATTTCCCTTTTGATTTTGAGCAATATTGATGAGTTTAGGGCTTGAAAGGAGAAACCCTCTCCTGCTCTGTGAAAATGTCGACCAAACACACACTTTTTGTGTGTGTTTTGGTTTTTGATTTATTTAATTAAAACATCTTTCATGTTTTCCCTTTTTAGTCCCTTAAGATTTCAATTTTTATAAAGGTTTAACCAAATTCATGTTTCCATTATTTTTTTTTACCACACTTAACTTACTAGGTTAATATTCCTAGTTACTTAGTGGTTTTCGGGGGAGTCATAACCCGTTTTATTTTTAAGTCCCGTTAAGTCGGGTTTCTTATAAACTTTTGTTTTCTCAATGCGTTTATTCTCTCTCTTTTTTTATTATAGGATTATTTATTTAAATCTTAATATTCACCAGGTTAATTTTACCACTAACGGTATTTTACCCGTTCATTATTATTAACGTGGTTTGACTACCAAACCCGTTTTCGGGGTGTTACAAAACACTTAAAAGCACATTGTTAAGCACATTAAACCGCGAAAAATACCTTGATATCAATCAACGGGTTTATATTAATAATCCAACAAAAACAAGCTCACTTCTGAACTATTTTAGTAAAGGGTTATTGGATTTTATCACCCCTAACTATTAGCTATTGGCCACTGCCACCCCAAACTATCACTTTGACGCCCGCTACCCCCAACTTAACACTTAGTGTGTTCTGTCACCACACCGTTAACCCGTTAACTGATCATTAACTTTTGATCATGTGACCATACATTTGGGGTGTTCTAAGATCCTTAAAATCTTCCTAAGATCCCTATGACACCCCTAAAAGTATAGTAACGTGATCTAAAGTTAGTGATCAGTTAACGATGTGATGACAGAACACACTAAGTGTTAAGTTGGGGGTGACGGACGTCAAAGTGATAGTTTGGGGTGACAGCACCCAATAGCCAATAGTTTGGGGTGATAAAATCCAATAACCCTTTAGTAAATAATGATTTATCTAACTCAATGGCTTAGAATTAATTAATATTATTAATTATTAATATCTATTAATAGCCCAATGGAAATGGAAATGAACAGTTTTTCTGTTCGTGGTTTTTTCCAATTGGTCTATTTGGGCGGCCATCCTCCCATTAGACGCGTGTCTTCTAGGTTAACACCTTACCCTCTTTCCAGTTTGCTTCAGTTGAGAGAGGATGGGAAGAGGGAAAAGGGAGAGAGAAGAGAGCGGCGGTGACCGGAGGGTCATCACCGTCACACCACCACCGTGGTCACCATGTGTCACCCCATGGGCGCTTTGGGTAGGAGAGGGGGAAAGACAGAGTGTACCGGAACGATGGCGCCGTAGCAGACCGATAATGAGGCCAATGGTTGGGTTTAGCAGATGAACGATGGTGGTGGTGCAAGACTAGGTCAGCAACGATTTAGGGTTTCAATGTACAGTCGACAAACAAGCAACGGTGAGACGCATCTCCCGTCCTCTTGCAGAACGGGCCAGATCTGATGAGGTACAGGTGACCGGTGGCGGTGAAATGTGTCGACTAGGGTTTCTAAGATTCTGGTGAGTTCACTTTTTTATTGGGTCATGCTCTTTTCCTTTTTTGGAACATGATTTTTACAGAGAAAGCTAATGATCTCTTGCTTTTTTTTTCCTCTGCCCTAGGGGATCTGCGATATGAACAAGTTTGACCCAATGCTAAAGTCCAAGTAGATCTTCTATCCCTGTTAAACTTTGGTACTCGATTGTTAAAGAAGCAAATAATGCAGCTTTGAGGTTTTAATCCCTTATCACTAGAAGAATGTTGCTGTTTTGTGAACATTTTTTCCATAACTAACTGATAGTCATTTTCTGGCTTGAAAATTCTTTAGCTGTTTAGGAATTGTAAATGAAAAGGTGACCCATTTTGTCGTTATAGCTAAAACTATTTTGTTAAAAAAATAAAATGTACGTTTGTGAGCAAAATAATATCAATTACTTATAACAATATATTTCACCGAATAAAGAAAAAGAGCAAAATGTGTTGAGATAATTCACAATAATATTTTTTTCCTATACAGTGAAACTTCCTTTGTGACAAACGAAGAACCTGAGAACTTAAGGAATGTTAAAAACATACATATGAATTCACATTAACCATGCCATATTAAAAGTAAACCGTGTTTGCTGGAAAAAAGGAACAGCTATGTAGGGGAAGGGAATAGCTCTGTTCCATCAACATATGTGTACCCCACGGCTTCGGCGTATAGACGTCGACAGGAATGGTCGAAATTGGCTGGTCAAATAATTATAGCTATTCAGATTTCGAATTCAATTTCCATAATGCGAGACTGTAATATCCAGATCTTAGAAATGAAACTGAGATTTTATTCCTTTTGTTAGTTGATACTAAATTATTTATCTTTATGTCCATTGGATATGTTGTAGCCAGGATTTAACTAATTTTCCCTTTTATTTGAAGTGGCTGACGGAGGATAGTAGCAGGAAGGCTGAAATTGATTTACATGAATCGAATGCTTCGTACGAATGCCGAAAACAAGTAAGGTGGTCGCTTTTAAATGTGCTTTCTCATATAGAGTTTTAGAACTGAAAGATTTATAAAAAAAAGTCTAACTTAAATGTATCATTACTCACTTCTTAGCTTTATAAGAATGTATATGTCAAGCTTTTTACTCGCATATTCAAGTTCACCTTATTTAAATTTATTTTCTCATATAGAGTTTTAGAACGGAAAGATCCATTAAAAACAATCAACTAAAAATGTATTATTACTCTCTTTCATAGCTTATTTTTAATCCCTCCTATAATTTATAGCTAAAGCAATGTTATAAAATTTATGCTCACAGGCCTCCAAATACTTCTAGCAGGGCGTTAGAGGTTGTGGATCGGGCTCCAAAGAAGTTGACCTATTTGCAGCAGATTAGAAACCAAATTCTTTCTCTATAAGTTGTAACAAGGTAGGAAAGCAACGATTTTCTTTTACCTTCGCGTTATAATGGTTGCACGTAAATTCTGTTTAAGCTAGAAAAACTTTCCGAGGGCCAAATTGTTGATAAAAGACTCGAGTGTTTGTACCATGGCTGGAAGTTTGAGGGTGAGGGAAAATATACCAACGAATGGGTAACCGTGGTTGCTTTTATTTTGCGGGAATTTCATATATATCTTTCATGCAATTTAGAGGTTTTGCTTTTCCTGATTGTCAATAGTCAACACTCTGTGTTTTGGAATTTGTAGTTACGATCTTTCGGTTAAAATCGATGTAGGTTATTTTTTGTTTTGTCTTTGCTGAATTTTATTATCATTTACACGCATTGAATTTCTTCTTTTTCATAGGAAAGCTGAAAGAGTTCACAATGCTGAGATCGAGGGTGACAATTGCCTTATGCGAGCAAAGCTGCAAGACACCAGGTAGAAAAAAACTCTTGCCACATTCCAAAATTTCAGATACTTAGAGAATAAGTTGTATTACTTAAATAAGAATCCCATCACAGCTGATGTACATTAGAACATTGATTGTTTGGATGATGACACACGAATTAAAAACTGTGTTCGTTTAAGTGGTTAAACCTTATAAATTTTTCTAGAAATAGAACAGGTCGGGTCAATCCAATGAATTAAGGAAGCTTTTTTTTTTAAATAAAGAAGTATCTAACAATTAAACGGGTCAAAGATGCATCTTTACAAATATAGTCTCGCTAATATAATGCGTTATAGCTTCGCAACACTAGAAGACCCTTGCCAAACTCGGGATGAGGTGTACTGAAAGGGCTCGGTACGGTTTGGTACCGATACTGATAATGGTACGATACTGGTTTGGCACCGGGTACCATTCGCTCATCCCTAGGCCAAACTACTCACGCACAGGAAAGGACAATTCAACTCATACCAAACGTTTCGCAAAGAAATAGAACCTCCTTCGAAACATTGCACCAGCTTGACAAATGAAAGGTACTCACATTTTGTCGCTGAACATTTTAATACTTTAGCTGATTCACATCTTCCATTTCAATATGACACTTCTATTGTCGTTAAACATTTTGTCACAATCTTTAAAGTTGTAAATTAATGTATTTGTATCAATTTGATCTAGCGGGCATTTACAACGTTCATTTGTACAATAGATTTTTCCGGGTTTGCGTTTGTGTGCCTATACCGCTACAAGTCGAAGAATTTCCGTCACAATGAGCCGAATCAATTCCTACCGAACAATTGTCTTCCATTGATGTAAATCAAATGTTGTATTCTTTTGATTATATCACAATTTTATTTACTTATTTTTTTATCAATAGATTGTTATAACTATATAACGAGTGTTTGTACCATAACGAAACAAATTGATACCGACCAAATTACCATCGTTTGCCCCCGTCGTGTTACGCAGTGAATTCCCGGAGCAACGCTCCGGTTTGATACCACTAGTTGGAAAAAAAAATAGCCTCAATGAATAGATCAATAGAGCTAAATGACATGTCGAGTAAGTGGAATGTTTTTCATCTCAATTAGGGAGTCTTATTAGTTCAATCCATTCGGAATGTAACGAATGGTGATCCTCCCTTTTTAAATTAGGCTAAACACCTACAATGGTTCTGTTAGGTTCTCATGTATTCACTTTCTCATGTCCAAAAAAGGTGTATGCCTCGGCCTATAAAGTTGGGAAGTAACTATGGTTAACACTTATCAATTCTACTTTATGGTTTTTGTGGATTGCCACGTAGCTATGAACTTTTTTTTTTTTTTTTTTTTGCATAAATGAGGTGATTTATGGGGCTTAAATCATTAAGAGGCAGCTTTTTTTTCTTATACAAAAGGGGTCACTGCCATTAGGACTGGCGATGAGCTTCAAAAAATATAGTTATGCTAGAGTTGTAAATACGAGTGATAGCTCACTAACTCGTCACCTTTCCTAGTGGCAATGAGGTTACTTTTTCATAACTCCTCACCATGCCTAGTGGCAATGAGTTTGCTTTTCAGCTCTCATCCCCATTCCTAGTGGGGACATGTTTACTTTTTAGAGCCTATTACCATTCCTAGTGGTGATGAGCTTACTTTTTCATGGATCCTTTCTGACTCGTCGCTAATTCAATGGTGAAGGCTTACCACATACCGACAAAAAATATTTTTTTTGAAAGGCGAACTTCATTAGAAACCGACACACCCACAAAACGGGGCGGCCAAACAAACAAAACAAAAATTACATAATTACAAATTTACACCAGTCAGACCACAACAAGGAACTAAGCTTAGCTCTATTCTTAGCCCAAAGAAAGCCAAAGGACCTCACTTCCGAAATCACGTCTTCAATCCGGGCAGCTTTATTATCAAACCTGATACTATTCCTATGCCTCCATAAACTCCAACAGCCGGTGATAATTAACCCGTGCAGGATCTCACTTTTTGAGCCCGATAAGCCCGCATACGACTTGAACTCCAGCAGGTCCTTGAAGGCGAAAACGAAGAAGTTCGGAACCCTGCACCAAGACGCCAACTTCTGCCAAAGCACCGAAGCAAAACTGCAGCCCGAGAACAGGTGATCGACAGTTTCCAGATAGTCCGCACAGAAGGGGCAGTTCGGGTCTTCCAAGAAAATACCTCTTTTAGATAACGTCGCCGCCGTTGGGAGTCTATCAAGCTCCGCTCTCCACGCAAAAATGTTGCACTTCGCCGGAATCCACTTGCACCAATCTAGGATAAAAAAAATTGCTGGTATCTATTTTCTCAATCATCATTCTTTTAACCGATCCCACGCTGAACGATCCATCACCTGGGCTATCCCATTTCCAGGTATCAGGGGCATTAGACAGAGAAACCGAATCCAATATGGCATAAAGCCGAGCTAATTCAACCAGCTCGATCCCCGACGCTGGAAGTCTTTTCCATTCCCATTTTTTAACTACTCCGTCCGAAGAGATAAGAAGCCTTTCACACATCTTGCATTTCTTGAATCTTTCTAAAGCGAACAGTAAGGGGCACTGATCTTTGAGCAAAACATCGCCTGACCACGGGTCCAACCAGAAGCTTATATCTGCCCCATCCCCTAAAACTCCTTTAAAAAACGACGGATCGGGACGTCATTAATAGTAGTTCTGGCAAGGACTTTAAAAATATTAGACCAAGGGCCGCTTGAACCTTTACGACATGGCAAAAAGTCCCAATTCCTCCGAGTATCATGCAAAGCCTCCACCACCCTTTTCCATAAAGCGTCTCTATCCGTCTTGAAACGCCAACCCCATTTAACCAAGAAAGCAACGTTAATGGGATGAAGTTTGGACAACCCTAACCCTCCTTTAGCTTTCGGTAAAGCAACGCGATCCCAATTAACCCAATGCATCGATCTATTCCCCTCCACATTACCCCATAAGAATTTTTTGATCTTCGCTTCCAGATCCTTAATGACAGAAACTGGCGCTCTATAAATCGAGAAAAAATACCCTGGCAGACTTTGAAGAACAGCTTTGATAAGAACAACTCTACCAGCAATGGACAAACACAAGGATTTCTACTTTGAGAGTCACAACCGACAATAGACCAGTCACCAAAATATTGATGCTTTCTTACATGCACTTACAACCTTATAACTCATAAAACCAGTCACCATTAGAAATGGCGGTACCCGCCTTGCATAGGAAAAAAACTTAGTCCCCTTGTGATTTAAAACCCTAATTCAGCCCTAGTCCAAAATAAAAAGTTCCCATGCTCTAGCGTTGAGGAGGATCAAAACTCCTTTATCTAGACTTCATAGGAGGAATTTAAATCGAAATTCTACACTATATTTGAACCTTAAATAATTATAAAAAAACTTCGTAAGTCCCGAATAAACCGATATCAAGAAAACCCAACACCTTTCTGGTGGAATCAAATTTTTGATTGTATCAAGAATATGAAGGAATGCTTTTTAATTGCACATGATTATACTGATTAATTGAATAAATCGTCTAGTACAATAAGAAAACTCTCTTTCTCTCTCTCTGTGTAACTTTCTCTGAAGGCTCTCAAAACTGGCCAGCCTCACAAATGAAGTAAAAACAAATTTAAATACTCTAGATAGCCCATGCCCCACATGAGCTCCCCATGGGCCGGCCGCCTGGCCCATGTGGACTTAGGCATGGCCCAAATAGCATTTTATGGCACAAATCCTATATCTAACTTACCCAATTAATTCCAACTTGTAACCCATAGCCCCTTTTATATATTTAATACATCAATCTCAAATATTTAGGCCCTACAATCTCTCCTTAGATTGATGCTATCAAATTGCCTTCGTAATGTGAATGCAACAACTTCTTCATCAAAGTCTATGGTTTTTGTTATGGTGTTGGTGTCGCTGAGATTCTTTACTTCTGAACTCTCAGTATTGGGTCTTTACGCCTTCTTTGGAGTTAGATCCGCATCTGGATCATAATCATTATGTGCTTGAACATCTTCCTGAAAAGATAATGTGAGAGGTGGATTCTCAACAGCTCTTTCCTTTTTCTATCTTTCACTTTCAAGTAGGTTCACAGGTACTTCTTCGTATGTATTGTCACTATCAAATGATTATTCACATCTGGTTCTTCTCAATCTGGTACATCTCGCCATTGTTATGCTTCAAGCTTGTCAGAAACTAACAATACTTCATTCTTCATCTACCCCTGTTTCTTGATTTAAATCAAGCTATACAAATTATTATAATTTTGTAAGCAAATATTTATGTCACACCCCCAAAATACCACATGCGGGAATCCCCGCGAGGCGTGTGACGTACTAGGATCTAACCACCAATCACATTGAACTCATAATAATATTGTGAATAAAACTTTCATTTATTAAGATAAGGCGTTACAAAACATTATCTATCATTCAGCGGAAGCATAATACAACAGTTAAGAATTTCATAACCCAAGAGTTTAAAAACCATTAGACTTGTCCCGTGACTCCGTGTAACTCGACCCATTACCACTCCAGCATCCCAGACAGCAAGTTCCAGTAGTTGTACCTATAGGCCTGCAAGCATGCAGAAAAAAGTGTATCAGCATAACGCTGGCGAGTTCACTGATTTGTTAAACCGTTTGTTACCAAGTATTGATTTATGTTATGTTGATAATAACTCGATACCGCAGACGGCTCCTTTTTGCCCTTCTCCAATGCTCTATCAAACATTGGTCATGATTTTAAAGTTATTAGTTCACGCCCGTCCTATCCAGGTACGTCATGAGGGTGCCAAACCTAATAGCGCTATCAACTAATAACCCCGTCGCCCTACAAGTAACTAGTTCGGTAGTATGATGGGACTTAAGTGATAGAAAGTGAGTGTATTATCCAATATCAACAATTACTGAAAACCGCCTCATATCCCCTATAAAGATATGGGTTTGTGAAAGTCTGTTCGTTACGGAAAACTTCCTCATATCCCCTACAAGGATATGGGTTTATGAAAATCCATTTGTTTTGTTTGCATGTTTGATTGTCCCCACCGGACGCATGCTTGTAATGAAAGTAGTGAACTCACCTTAGATTTGCTCGGTATGTTATGTCACGTTTTTCACAGTTGGTCAACAAATCCTAACATGGTTACCAATGATAATCAGCCTCGTAACACATACATCACATACTTTTGCACATATCAAACGAGTAGTATACCAGCAATACACACTACACACTACATACTACTAGTCCTAACAGTTAACTGTACACCTAGCAGTTCATATTCATCGTATAGCTGGTACTCTGGTCATGCATAAATTCATATTTCAAGTTCATGTTTTCACAATAGCACATACAAGCAGTTTAGTTCTCATACAAATAAGCATGCAAGTTCACAACGCGTAACAACTTCATTAGCAATCAGTGCATCAGTCATTCTAGAGTGCGACTGTGTTCCAGGTGTGCGACTCATGCTCGTCGCACAGCCCAATACAAAAAGCCCAAGGCTGGTGTGCGACTCACTCGGGACTGTGCGACCAAAGTTTGGCCCATGGTCCAGCCATTCAACGCATGGCCTAAAGCATACCCCTAGGCCCATGTACATGTGCGACCAGGTCCCATTTGTGCGATCCAGACCTCCTTGTGCGATCCGGGTTAGCTTGTGCGACCTAATAACTGGGCAGCCCTCTAATCCTACCTGGCCCACTGAATTGTGCTATTATATGAGAAGTGTGCGATGTATGTGTGTGCTGTTGGTTATAATCAGCCCTCAATCATAGGAGTCAGTTACATAAATCAAATCCACACTCCTTAATTATTGCTTAACGGTTGTTTATCATCATGATTATTCAGTCCACTCAATAACTCCTATTATTCCGAATCACTACATGTTACCATACAAACTGAACATCATGAACTTCACATCATGGAACCGTTATAATTCGTAGTGATCAAACCTAATCTTAAATTCACAAACACATCAGACCAATCACCAACATAATCATTCGTATACTATCGGTTTCTTTAAACAACAATAGTAGTCAATCAATACATGATAATTGCCACTTCAGCATAAATCCTACATTATCGATTTAACGCCATGAACAATTATCTAGTTTTGTATCACCGGTTTATAATAGTTACCAATATTGGATCCCTTATTGAATTACAATATTAGTTACGCAACATCGTTCATAGCATCGACCCATGTTGATCCAACCATGCACAAAGTCTCATAACATTCAATACCACGTTACTCATCAAACCCAACCTATACCAATAGAATTAATCTTTCCAACAGTCTTGTTTTATATGCTCATCACATGATTATCAAATAATTCAAACAAACACATTTGCAAGAAATCAAAGGAATTCAATCGTTACAATGGAAGTGCACTAACCGGATTATGGGCTGCTACTGATGGTGCTACAATCGAAGAGGGGCTTCGAAATAGATGGGGGCTGCCGTCGAAGGGAGAGAAGAGAGAAAAGTAGGGGTTTGTTTTTATGAGTTAGGAGAGGTGCATGAGAACTATATATTATCTTTATGTGTTGCAACAAGTGGGCCCAACCCACTTGGGTTTTGTTTCGATCTGGGCTCCAAGGAGCTGGGCCGAGAGTGAGAAGGGGATGGGGTGTGCGAGTGGTGCAAGCCCCATTGTAAGGACTCTCAAAATTTGTAACACCCTAGTTGTTATTTAACGGTTTTACATTTAAACATCAAAAACAGGATGTATAGTTAGGACTACACATGCTATAAAAATACGGGTTTATTAAAACTTTTACAAATCATAAGTTATTTGACATAACGTGATCGGATTCGTCGTTTAGATTTACGACAAGGCAATGTGCGGAAGCATGAATCTTTATCGTGTTCGGTTCTTCGTTGAGCTTGATCATCTTTCGGCATCCAAAATGTACCTACATTTCATAAACATGAAATGCTTTAGTCATACGGGGATTAAAATGTGTCTAAACAAATCCGGTAATGATAATGCAAGGAAAAGAATCCCAACGTTAAACTCTTAACCTCAAAACAAAGATTTCCAACTGGCCTCCACCGTAACTTACGGTGGGCACCATAAGTTACGGTGGCCCCTGTATTACAAATCTCCTACCGTACTTCAGTAGGCAACCACCGTAACTAAATCAGCTCTACCGTAACTTACGGTGGACACCGTAAGTTACGGTGGTCCCTGCATTCAACCTTTCCATTTTGCCGTTTATTGACACGAAAACTTCCGTATCTTTCAATCCGCTTATCCGTTTGACCTACCGTTTCTTCCTACATGATTGTAATTTGATCCTCCATCATATGGAGTTTAAATCCAACATTCGGTTTAACAACATTTCAGACTTTTAAGTCTTCGGCTTATTACCCTTTTTACCAAATTTTGACCCGTTCGATTCTTTGTCAAACAAACAAGTTTGTTTGACCCTTATTTCACATAAACCTTTTAAATTCAATGATGTTTAACATATTAGGTTCCAATTACAGGTTCATATACCTTCTTAAACCGATTTTCACTCATAGGCTTATTTTGACCCGTTAAGGGTATTTAAGCATATTTAAGCCCAAATCGCTTTCATTCGTTTCTAAATACTTATGTCCACATTTCTTATCAAATGATCTCCCACCACAACTATATTTGTGGTGGATTCAATGTGGTGATTTATATATTCCAAATTTTACCCTTCAAATCATTATTTTACGGCAAAGACTCTTTATAGAGTCATTTGACCAATATTTTACATCTTTCGCTTTTCATACTTATTCGAAATATTTATTTCATCCTATCACTTATTTCAAAACAATCTTTATGGTTCGTTTGCTCAAATTCTCTTACAAGGACGTTTTAGTCAAATTTTTTTAGTCCTTCTTTTACGACGAAAGACTTTTAGTACTTGTTTGACCCAAAAATCCGACTTTTTTACTATAGTCTTGTTTAGAAACCATTATGTTTCTAAAACGTTATAATCATAACTAAATTTATTCGGTTTACCTAAAAGATAACCAAATATCTATGTTTTAACCTTGTCTAACTCTTATAGAACTCCAAATTCTACATGATGAGTTGTATCATTATACATACCTGGCTCGGATAAATATATTGACCTGTTTCAATACCTTTCCTTAGTGGCTGCTAAGTGATAGCGATGTAAGCATCCATGTGCTATTTATTTCCTAAAATCATACAACTTGACAACCCATTAGTCTATATTGTCAAAGGGTGATAATTTCACCTTTTGACCCATTTGGTCTAAATGACCAATTACCATCGTCAAATTGTCAAATTACTATTTTTCCCTTAATGGTTATTATGATTTAACTTATATGATAACCATTAAAAGTACATATTTGATTATCTTGTTCCGTACGACTACACGCCGGAACACTATATCTCAATTAGGTATTTGTCTTTTACGTAATAAATACGACAAAAGAATATTCTAAAATGTATGACTAGTGTAAGATATACTTACCTTGCATCCATGCCACGCTTTTCTTTCCGTACTTGCTCCGTTTGACCCGCTTCCTCCACAGGCTTCCACCTAGCTTGTTAGGTGTCAAACTATCATCATATTTCATAAGATGGTTACTTTAGTCATTGTTAATCATAACTATTCCACCTTACGTATTTTTCTATCAAAATTATCATTCGATCTTATTAATGGTCGGTTTGACTACTAAAAGTCAAACGCCCCTTAGCATATAAGATGCACATTCAAGTTCGACAACTAGTTTAAACATTCCAATAAATTACCCGGTAGGCATTATTTTTAGGCCCCCGTTTTAACTAAAGATCTAACTAAGTCCATTGTCTTTTCAACACTTCAACTAGCTCAAGCGATTATCAAAGCTAGTTTGTTCATTCATTTCGCAAGAACTAAGGGTCTCTCATATATGAGCGAAAACCCCATTTTATCCTATTACTAGCATTCATCCAAACATTTAATAAAATCAAGTTCTATCTATCAATTAGTAGATAACATGATCTCATACACTTAGTTACATGAATATGGCTACCAAATTTCATCATAACATTCAAAACCCATTTCAATCATGTATGAACAAGTACCCAAATTCATGGTTAAATCGAACACCTTCTATTTGTTATCATGCATGTTGATTCTAAGCATAGTTATATCATCAAAATCATCATAACATTAAAACCCACTTATCTAAGTGTGTTAATTCATCAAATCCTTCAATTCATAGCATGTTATGTATGATTTTCACTTAGGGTTCCATTCCTAAGCAAGTATACATCACTAATCTAGCCCTATCTTCTCTAATCCATGCCCAATTTGCGATTAGGATGATTATCAACTTTTTACAACTTCATGAATGTTAGAAATTCGACATACCTTAAGATCCCCTTGACTTGGTGATCACGAATATGTGCTTGAATTTCGATTTGGGTTTGATTTGCCCTTCCAATTTTCTTGATTTGTGCTTGTTAGGGTTTTGAGCTCAAGATGTTCTTGGCTCCTGTGGATATCTCGACCAGAACACACACTTTAAGTGTGTGTTTTGGTGTTTAACTTTTGTTTTAATAAAACAAGTTTCCCACTTGACAATATTAGTCCCTCATGTTTCCTTTTGTTCAAATGAAGCTATAACTGACCGTTAGTCACTTAATCACATGCTACTAACTAGGTTAATTATTCCTTGTTACTTTAGCGGGTTCGGGAAGTTATAACCCGTTATGTTTCTAAGTCCCGTTAACTCGGGCCTTTCGTAACTTTATTTCCTCAAGCATTTATTTTCCTTTTTAATTAATATTAGGATTATTTGTTTAAGTCCTAATACTCGCCGGGTTAGTTTTACCATTAACGGTATTTTATCCGTCTTTTAGTACTCACGTGGTTTGACTACCAAACCCGTTTTCGGGGTGTTACAAGTCTACCCCCCTTAAAGAGGTTTCGTCCTCGAAACCTTTTCTTACATAATTCATTGAGTTTAAACTCAATGTATTTGATTCGAGAAATCTTTTAAACATTACTTATACTTTTAACCAATTGTTAGTATTACCAGAAAAGTATGGTAACATCTTTCTGGTTACTAATTGTCTACGTATCTCATACAACATAGTGCAACTCGAAATAACGTAATCTCGTTATTTCCACTAGTTTAGTTAAATTAGTGATTTCCATCGCTTTCGTATACTCTCGAATTCTTTATGAATCCGTTACTTTGGCCCGTTTAAAGGTCTTTAATGAAATCTGTCACTTCTCGCAACGATTTCTTTTGTTTTCAATTTTATTTATTCGGTTCAATTATACCGAATCCACCGCTTACAAGTAAACCAAATTTATTTAAATGACCTTAACCGGTCTCACTAATTAGACTTATTAGTCCCGTTACTTTTTACCGCTTGCTTGGTTATAATGTGATTCTACTTCACATTGCATTTCTTGACCGTGATCGTGTCACATCATGTTTAATTTATATCAAAATTTCATTTTCGAAAATATCACTTTTCGAATATAACGTCTTGCGCCTATCAGTGTCAAGACTTGAACCTTTCATGCTTAATATTCAATTTCCTATCAGGATTCATATTTGTAAAAACGTTATCTCTTACTAAAACCAAAGTTTTAGTTTAGGATCTTCCCTTTATCTTTTGTCAATTATCTGTACCAGGACATTGACAGTCTGTAATTTATTCTTTTACAGTCTTAGTTTTATGTGGGAATTCTCTACTGGTTCCCTCGCTCGTCTAAGTAACCCGTAGATTCTTTCACTTAGCCTCTTAGGCTATTTCTTTAGGCTTTCACCTCTTTAGGGCGTTGCCTTTATGATTCTTTTCCTTTTTATTCATGACCCATGGGTCAGTTTAGTCCCATAGACCATTACACTGTTTATAACCCGAAGGTTATAATGATCTTGTAGATCGTCCTTTTTATATTTGAAAATCATTTGTTTTTGCATCAAAATTTCGTTCATTCCGACTGTGATTCGTGTCCACAATCATTTCATATTTAATTCCGACCCATTACATGGGTTCATTAATATCTCGCGCTTTCCTTTATTCGGTTTGCGCTCATATTTGTATTCAATCTTGTCCCATTACCGGGCTCATTATCCTTTCCAATGTTACGTTTTATCTAACCCGTTTTAACTTGTTCGTGTGAGTTTCACCACTTTTGATAGTCAACCTCATCCTCTATGCCTTAGTATTCTTAGTAGTCGGTTTGTATTTTCATTTACTTAGTTATTGTCCCTTCCCTTGGGTCCATTGTACTAACGTAATACGCTTCCGTCTTCAGGCTTGCATTTACGTTTATTATCAAATATTTTACTTATTTGATCTGTTTTGGGCACCTTTTCGATTCGTCCCATTCATCATGTCCTTACTACATCGGATGTAAATGTGTCCGCTATAAGAAGTCCATGGTATCATATGCCACTACTTACTTGGCCAGAGTAAGCGATTAACACATGACACACATGACCTTTTTATAGTTTTCACATCACACCCCATGTAAGTAACACCTCTATTTAGTTTTCTTGGAAATAATATCCTGGATAGGTATTCTATTCAGGTTTCCCAAGTTTCTAATTTACATATGCAACAATCATTCTTTACATGTTTGTTGCATATTGCTAATTGCGCGATTATATTTAAAAGCACGCACCTGGTAATGCTTGCCCCGACAGACGTTTCTTGCCATTAACCTTGTTCGTAGTCGTTACGCGATTTAGTCCTTAGTGAGCATGTTCCTCTTGTCATACCTCGGACTTTCCCTCTATCACATCCTTAATTTGTTTAACCTTTGTCATCTTTAAATGCAAGTGTCCTTCAATTAAGACATTCACAAAAGTTAGCAATGTCAACTTCACAAAACGCCCGTATCATATCATAATACAAGGCTTTTCTACTATATGTGTCAACACACAAAATTTCGTTAGTTATCTCTATCATTTAATTGGGGTGACGTGTATTACACGATAACCCTATGTGTTGTTTACAACACTTTAATACGCTAAACTATTAACATACATGCACTTACCGGAATTGCGATCAAGCCTCAAACCGAACACCAATCTTTGTCAAGAGCATAAGGTTTAACTCCAAGCATGGTTTTTCCCCACCATACTTGAATCCCTTAAACCAAGGCTCTGATACCAACTTGTAACACCCTGGTTGCTATTTAACGGTTTTACATTTAAACATCAAAAATAGGATGTATAGTTAGGACTACACATGCTATAAAAATATGGGTTTATTAAAACTTTTACAAATCATAAGTTATTTGACATAACGTGATCGGATTCGTCGTTTAGATTTACGACAAGGCAATGTGCGGAAGCATGAATCTTTATCGTGTTCGGTTCTTCGTTGAGCTTGATCGTCTTTCAGCATCCAAAATGTACCTACATTTCATAAACATGAAATGCTTTAGTCATACGGAGATTAAAATGTGTCTAAACAAATCCGGTAATGATAATGGAAGGAAAAGAATCCCAACGTTAAACTCTTAACCTCAAAACAAAGATTTCCAACTGGCCTCCACCGTAACTTACGGTGGGCACCGTAAGTTACGGTGGCCCCTGTATTACAAATCTCCTACCGTACTTCAGTAGGCAACCACCGTAACTAAATCAGCTCCACAGTAACTTACGGTGGACACCGTAAGTTACGGTGGTCCCTGCATTCAACCTTTCCATTTTGCCATTTATTGACACAAAAACTTCCGTATCTTTCAATCCGCTTATCCGTTTGACCTACCGTTTCTTCCTACATGATTGTAATTTGATCCTCCATCATATGGAGTTTAAATCCAACATTCGGTTTAACAACATTTCAGAATTTTAAGTCTTCGGCTTATTACCCTTTTTACCAAATTTTGACCCGTTCGATTCTTTGTCAAACAAACAAGTTTGTTTGACCCTTATTTCTCATAAACCTATTAAATTCAATGATGTTTAACATATTAGGTTCCAATTACAGGTTCATATACCTTCTTAAACCCATTTTCACTCATAGGCTTATTTTGACCCGTTAAGGGTATTTAAGCATATTTAAGCACAAATCGCTTTCATTCGTTTCTAAATACTTATGTCCACATTTCTTATCAAATGATCTCCCACCACAACTATATTTGTGGTGGATTCAATGTGATGATTTATATATTCCAAATTTTACCCTTCAAATCATTATTTTACGGCAAAGACTCTTTATAGAGTCATTTGACCAATATTTTACATCTTTCGCTTTTCATACTTATTCGAAATATTTATTTCATCCTATCACTTATTTCAAAACAACCTTTATGGTTCATTTTCTCAAATTCGCTTACAAGGGCGTTTTAGTCAAAAAAAATTTAGTCCTTCTTTTACGACGAAAGACTTTTAGTACTTGTTTGACCCAAAAATTCGACTTTTTAACTATAGTCTTGTTTAGAAACCATTATGTTTCTAAAACGTTATAATCATAACTAAATTTATTCGGTTTACCTAAAAGATAACCAAATATCTATATTTTAACCTTGTCTAACTCTTATAGAACTCCAAATTCTACATGATGAGTTGTATCATTATACATACCTGGCTCGGATAAATATATTGACCTGTTTCAATACCTTTCCTTAGTGGTTGCTAAGTGATAGCGATGTAAGCATCCATGTGCTATTTATTTCCTAAAATCATACAACTTGACAACCCATTAGTCGATATTGTCAAAGGGTGATAATTTCACCTTTTGACCCATTTGGTCTAAATGACCAATTACCATCGTCAAATTGTCAAATTACTATTTTGCCCTTAATGGTTATTATGATTTAACTTATATGATAACCATTAAAAGTACATATTTCATTCGTCATAATATGATCGAATTACCGATTTAACTCATTTTTAGCCATCACTATGTTTTCTTATCATATTTGATTATCTTGTTCCGTACGACTACATGTCGGAACACTATATCTCAATTAGGTATTTGTTTTTTTACGTAATTAATACGACAAAAGAATATTCTAAAATGTATGACTAGTGTAAGATATACTTACCTTGCATCCATGCCACGCTTTTCTTTCCGTACTCGCTCCGTTTGACCCGCTTTCATCCACAAGCTTCCACCTAGCTTGTTAGGCGTCAAACTATCATCATATTTCATAAGATGGTTACTTTAGTCATTGTTAGTCATAACTATTCCACCTTACGTATTTTTCTATCAAAATTATCATTCGATCTTATTAATGGTCGGTTTGACTACTAAAAGTCAAACGCCCCTTAGCATATAAGATGCACATTCAAGTTCGACAACTAGTTTAAACATTCCAATAAATTACCCGGTAGGCATTATTTTTAGGCCCTCGTTTTAACTAAAGATCTAACTAAGTCCATTGTCTTTTCAACACTTCAACTAGCTCAAGCGATTATCAAAGCTAGTTTGTTCATTCATTTCGCAAGAACTAAGGGTCTCTCATATATGAGCGAAAACCCCATTTTATCCTATTACTAGCATTCATCCAAACATTTAATAAAATCAAGTTCTATCTATCAATTAGTAGATAACATGATCTCATACACTTAGTTACATGAATATGGCTACCAAATTTCATCATAACATTCAAAACGCATTTCAATCATGTATGAACAAGTACCCAAATTCATGGTTAAATCGAACACCTTCTATTTGTTATCATGCATGTTGATTCTAAGCATAGTTATATCATCAAAATCATCATAACATTAAAACCCACTTATCTAAGTGTGTTAATTCATCAAATCCTTCAATTCATAGCATGTTATGTATGATTTTCACTTAGGGTTTCGTTCCTAAGCAAGTATACATCACTAATCTAGCCCTATCTTCTCTAATCCATGCCCAATTCGCGATTAGGATGATTATCAACTTTTTACAACTTCATGAATGTTAGAAATTCGACATACCTTAAGATCCCCTTGACTTGGTGATCACGAATATGTGCTTGTTCATAGATTCGACCATAGCCTGTTCACTGGTGTCGAAAATAACTTTCAAAAACGAAGTTATACTGTCGAAATCACAATTTCAAGATTGCTAGGCACTGCTACGATACAGGGTATTAACTCAATCGCTGCTACGATTCAATGTCCGATCGATTGAAACTATCTGATGGATGTTTAAGTGCTGCCCACATTAGGGCCATACTTTGTCATTAGTCGTGAATTCGACGGATCTTTAAGTATAATACTTTGTCATTCGTTGTGAGGGTTTTAATCTCGTGAGTTATCGTAAATGCTGTATTACTTACTGACCTAGTTCATGTGCATTGTTATTTAAATTAGGTTACAAGGCTAATCAGTGGGCTAAACTATGCCCGTATAAATCTGCAATGTGAGTCATTCTCTTTTATCAAAAGTATTTTATAATACTCCATTTTCAAATGTTATAATTACAGGGATTTTCAAATGTTATAATTACAGGGATTAAGTCATGGTTATCTTGAATCACTGGCTAATTGGGGTATTGTGCACATTACTAATTTCTCACAGTTAGGCTAATAAATCCTAACCGTGATAATCATCTCTACTTGGGGAAGGACCCAATAGTGGTATGACCATCGTCACCAGGTGACACGGCTCCAAAGGAAGAAAATAAGATAGAAGCCATCGATCTTATGTTGTAATTTATAACTATGTGTCATTTTATCAAATTGAGTGACTCGCCAGTATTTCCCCGCTGATAAAATATTTTTAAAACATGTTTCAGGCGACCTGCTGTAAATCAAGGAAAACGTGCTACGGAGCACTAACAAGCTTGAAGAGGTAGCTCAGTTAAAATAAATAAACATGTTTTATAAATCAGGGAATTTCCTAGTAAAATACCTCTATTGTAAATTATGGGGTTTATCCCGAATTATGAAATAAAATAATCGGACATTTTCAAGTTCAAAAGACCCTGTAAAATCTTCCGCTGTCGCATCAATTAATAAATACCACGGGTTCCTATCCCGCGGCTCCTGACCGGGTCAAACCGGGGCTTGGGCCGTGATAGGAAAAGGTGGTATCAGAGCCACTGATTTAAGCCAATTAAGTATTTCAAAATACTTAATTTTCTAATTGTCATTTTATGATTATGTGTTTCTGTCTTGACTATCTGTTAATATACAGTATCGGTAAGCAAAGAATTTCGGATATCTATCTTAAATTAGATAGTTCACCGAAAGATAAGGGAACTTCATCCCAATCAAATTCCTCAAGATACTCAGCAGATACTGAGGAAGGAATATTTGTTCGTAAGGCATAGTATGAGAAACCACTTACCCCTAATAAAAGAAGTTGTATTATTAGAAAAAGTCAAGAGAAAATGAGGAAGTCAACACCAAAAGGAGTGATAATTAATAAAGAGACTCCGAAAATAGACACTAACCCACCATGGGAAGATGAGTTAGATGAACAATGGGCAAATCTCTACATGTTAACTACTGTAGCAGTAAATGTTGACCTTTAAACTGCCAACACCCAACCCAGTATTAGCACCCATATTATCCATAAGCCAGAAACTTTAATAATTTAGTTGTACTAAAAATAAATATTTGTTTCAATAAAATAGTTTACCAAGAAGGAAGATCCCAAAGTTACCAAGAAGGAAGATCCCAAAGGTAAAGGCAAGGAAATAGAGACTGGGGAAAGTTCTAGGCAAAACCAGGAAATGTCACCCTGGGAAGAACTAGATCATAAACTAGCACTTAATGACCTCATCAAACCTATCGGTGAAAACCTTTTTAATTACCCAGCGGAAACACAACTTCCAGTGGACCTAGAGCCCGTAATCCCAGATCCTATTATCCACACCCAACCTCTACCAGCAACACTAAAAGAATGGTGGACAACCGATTGGCAGTTCCAGAATCTCCTAAACAACCCTAATACCTTTTTCCCTCAATTCGACCCAGAATCTCCACTACACCCACCAATGAGCACGAAAAATCTGGCTGAACTCCGCCATTATGGCGAGGAGCTGATTGATGCAGGGAATCGAATTAGGGAAGTAGGGGAAAGGATATCTTGGAAGTACGACGAAAGGGAACATCGTTTCTAAGATGCCAGCTGATGAGAATGGTGTGACAGTGGTTGTGTGGTTGTAGGAATGTGTGTTTAAAAATAATATAATCATAAAAATATAATTATGTGTAATAACTTAAGAATAAAACTTTGTAAGATAACCAGTTTGTATGGATGCCTATTATATATATAAAATATCGAAATTCGAAAGATAGACAATTTTGGCTATATTTGTTTACGTAATTATGTGCAATTATTTTGTTATGTTTGGTTATTAATTATTTTAGACTAATTACTTATATAAATTAATTACCAGATGGCACACGCTGGTAATGAACCCGATAATGAAGTTAATCGATCTGAGCATAACAATGAAGATCAATTTCTGAATAGGCAAGATATCGAGAATATCGTTGCTCAGGGAATAGCCAATGCTATTCCAGCAATACTTGCTGCTGCTCGAAATCTAGTTGAACCTCAACAAATTATTCCTAGCAAACGCACACACGGTGACAATTTCGGTAATAGTGTAAACGGAGGGGGCAACCATACTAATAACAACAATGATGAACTGCAAGCCCCAATTCTCAAAAGAATGAAAGCTGCAATGCCTGGTTACACTTATAAAGAACTAGGTTATCACCCGGGATTGCTTCCCGGGCAAGAGAAAGTTACTTATATTATTTATATTTTTGTTAATGCATAAACTTGACGGTAAGGGTTTTAAATCAATTAATTTTGGAGAATCGCTATTTTAAATTTAGAGGCCCAACTGTTATTCTTAATCGCATTCCATAAATTTTGACTACTTTAGTAAAATTAACTCAGTTTCAACAAAAGTCTTGATGTGTAATCTTGAACATGTATATGAAAAATGCATAAACTTTACGAATGGGAAATTATATATACAATCAATCAGAATGCCAAATTCAAAATTTGGACTGTAGAGATCAACATTCCACAAAGTTTGACTACTTTAGTCAAATGAACTAAGTTTCAAGTTTCAACATGAACCTTGATGTGAACTGTATTAATGAACACGTGACAAACGCATAAATCGACTAAAAAGAAAGCTTACGATTTCAGGGGCATAATGAAGTTCATGATTAGGATAGTTATCTGCATACGAAATGTCTCCAACGAACAATGAATCCATGGTTGATACACGGTACTTCTTTCTGCAAACCTTCCCAATGAATCCCATCTCCTATTATCATGATTAGGATAGTTATCTGCATACGAAATGTCTCCAACGAACAACACCACTTGCCTTTTCACAGGGTTCATTTCATAATGTGAAAGTGTGATGTTTGAATCATAACTCTGGCCCAGATCCCCTGCAGTTTAATACTATATGTTTAATGGCCTGGCGAGTAACATTTATATATCTCAGAAAAGGAAAGCAAACTAACCAACCCATACTCGGTGACTATCGTAGAGACATAATCCGCATGAGTCATATTATAACTGGTATAATTGTATATATAGTCAAAATCATTAGTAGTAAATCATACTAATAACAACAATGGTGAACTGCAAGCCCCAATTCTCAAAAGAATGAAAGCTGCAATGTCTGGTTGCACTTATAAAGAATTTCTTGCCTGTAAACCAGTGGAATTTGCAGGCAATGAAGGAGCGACTGCGACGCTATGTTGGTTGGAGAAAACCGAAGCAGTAATTATGATAAGTAAATGTGTCAAGGAAGACAAGGTCATGTACGCATCGCATCTGTTTAAAGAAGGGGCGCTAGAATGGTGGAATACAGTACTTCAAGTCAAAGGAAGAAATATGGCCTATGCCATGAGTTGGGAAGAATTTAAACAGCTAGTGGAAAGAAAATTATGTCCCGGATATGAAAAAGAACAAATGACAAATAAATTCCTAAACCACCGGATGATGGATGTAGACTGTCGAGGGTATACTTCGACATTCTTCGAGTATGCGAGAGTGGTACCAACCCTAGCTTCGCCAGAACCGGTACTTATTTCCCGTTATATTTGGGGATTGATTGGCGAAATTTGAGATATCGTTAAAGCTGCGAGACCTCGCACAATTGACGATGTTGTGGAATTAGCGAACACCCTAACTGACGGACTGGTACGCACCAGAGAAGAAACCCGGAAAAAGGAAGTAGCCCAAAAGATTACCCAAGGATTCCGTGTGGGTAATCGTAGAAATTTCAAGACAAAGGGAACCGGGCAATCTTCCACTGTTCTATTTTGCAATGCCTGTAAAAGGAAGCATTTTGGAAGATGCAAAGGGTATTGCAATTTCTGCAAAATCCCGGGGCACCAAGAAGAAGATTGCAGGAAGAAGAAAGCAACAATCTGCTACAATTGCGGAGAAGCTGGACACTTTAGGCCAGACTGCCCAAAACTGGTCAAACCAGCTGATAACAAAGCCAAACCTGCAGAAGGAGCTACCAAGAGAAACACAAGAGCCTTCCAGATGACTACTCAGGAAGCAGAGCTAATTCCTGATGTGATAACTGGTATGTTCCTAGTTCACGACGTTTATGCAAAAGTATTATTTGACTCTGGTGCAAACCAAAGTTTTATAAATACTTCATTCTGCCAAGCTCTTAATTTACCTTTAAGCAACCTTAGGCAGATTTTCACGGTAGAAACGGCAGATGGGAATTCAGTTAACATAGATAAGGTTTTGCGAGAAGGAAAGATAGAACTTGTAGGTCATAAATTTTCTACAAACCTGTTACCTATGAATTTAGCCGGATTTGATGTTGTATTAGGAATGGATTGGTTAGTAGCCAACCATGCTCGAATTCTTTGTGATAAGAATTCCGTAGAAATTTATACACCCTCAGGAGAATTAGTGGTGATTACGGGTGATAAGCCACGAAAGCCATTGAAATTCATTTCAGTAATGAAGTTAACCAGTTATTCAAGAAAACAAGAAATGGTGTATATGATTTCAGTAATCATTAACACAAAAGGTAAGGAACTCAAAGAAATTCCAGTAGTATCAGAATACCCAGAGGTATTCCCAGAAGAACTACCTGGATTACCACCTAATAGGGAAGTAGAATTTAGAATTCATCTAATTCCTGGAACTACACTGATAGCTAAGGCACCTTATCGATTAGCACCCACCGAAATGCTAGAATTGAAAAAGCAATTAGATGAATTGTTAAGCAAAGGATTCATACAACCTAGTTCATCCCCATGGGGAGCACCAGTGTTGTTTGTAAAGAAGAAAGATGGGTCGATGCGAATGTGTATCGATTACAGGGAATTGAATAAGGTTACAATTAAGAATCGATACCCATTATCTAGGATTGATGATCTTTTCGATCAACTTCAAGGAGCTAGATACTTTTCTAAGATAGATTTACGCTCTGGATATCATCAATTGAAAGTACAAGAAGAAGACATACCTAAAACTGCTTTCAGAACTAGGTATGGTCATTATGAGTTTACAGTCATGCCCTTCGGACTAACAAATGCTCCTGCAACATTTATGGACATGATGAATAGGATTTGTAAACAGTACTTGGATAAATTCGTAATTGTCTTCATCGACGATATACTTATTTACTCTAAAAGCCAGGAGGAGCATTGTGAGCACCTGCATGCACTCTTAACTATGTTAAGAAAGGAACAATTTTTACGCCAAATTCTCGAAGTGTGAATTTTGGCTGCAAGAAGTGCAATTCTTAGGACACATGGTGAATCACGAAGGTATTCACGTAGATCCCTCCAAAATAGAAGCGATCACCAAATGGAAGGTTCCGCAATCAGCGATGGAAATTAGAAGTTTTATAGGGTTAGCTGGATACTATTAACGGTTTATTAAGGATTTTTCCAAGATAGTTGTACCATTAACTAAGCTAACCTGTAAATCCGTTAAGTTTGAATGGAGACCTAGACAAGAAAAAGCTTTTAAGATCTTAAAGCAGAAGTTAACAAATGCTCCAATTTTAGCTTTACCAGAAGGAACAGAATATTTTGAAGTATATTGTGATGCTTCAAAACTAGGATTAGGAGGTGTGCTTATGCAATGCAAGAAGGTAATTGCGTATGCATCAAGGCAATTGAAAAAGCACGAAGAAAACTATACGACACATGACTTAGAATTAGAAGCCATAATTTTTGCCCTTAAGATTTGGAGACATTATTTGTATGGAAGTAAGTGTACTATCTATACAGATCATAAGAGCTTAAGATACATATTTGGGCAAAAAGAATTAAACATGAGGCAAATGAGGTGGATGGAAATCTTAAGTGACTACGACTGTGATATTCAATATCATGAAGGAAAAGCAAACATAGTTGCTGATGCCTTAAGTCGTAAGTATCATGAGAAACAACGACGAGTTCGTGCTCTTAGATTGAGCTTACAATTAGACTTAATGAAACAACTGAAAAGCATTCAAGAAACAGCAATCAAGGATGATGCTGAAGGAATGAAAGGTCGAATAAAGGAATTGGAACAGGGAAGTGATGGGATTTGGAGATTCCACAAAAGAAGGATTTGGGTACCTAAGCAAGGAGAATTACGAAATAAGATTTTAGAAGAAGCTCATAAATCTAGGTATACCATGCACCCTGGTAAAAATAAAATGTACCAATATTTAAGAAATAATTTCTGGTGGATAGGAATGAAAAAGGACATAGCTAGATATGTTTCTAAGTGTCTTACTTGTTCACAAGTTAAGTCAGAACACCAGAAACCCTCAGGTCTACTACAACAATTAGAAATGCCTGTATGGAAATGGGAACTTATAACCATGGATTTTGTTACTAAGTCACCCAAAACCAGAAAAGGTAATGATGCGATTTAGGTAATTGTGGATCGATTAACCAAATCAGCTCATTTTCTACCTATGAAAGAAACCTTTAGCATGGAAAGGTTAGCTAAGTTGTATGTAGATGAAGTAGTATCCTTACATGGAGTTCCACTCTCCATTGTATCGGATAGGGATAGTCGTTTCACTTCCCACTTCTGGACAAGTTTCCAAGAAGCTATGGGAACTTGACTAAATCTAAGTACTGCATATCATCCTCAGACAGACGGACAAAGTGAAAGGACGATCCAAACCCTGGAGGACATGCTTAGGGCATGTGTGATAGATTTTGGTGGAAACTGGGATGACCATCTACCTTTAATTGAATTCTCCTATAATAATAGTTATCATTCAACCATTGAAGCTGTCCCGTTTGAAGCACTATATGGACGTAAATGCAGAACTCTAGTTTGTTCGGCAGAAATAGGAGAAAGTTAATTATCAGGTCCTGAAATAGTGCAAGAAACTACCGACAAGATCACTCAAATCAAGGAAAGACTAAAGATGGCTCGAGATCGTCAGAAAAGTTATGCAGATAATCGACGTAAACCGTTAGAGTTTCAAGTTGGAGACAAGGTTCTCTTGAAAGTTTCTCCTTGGAAAGGAGTAGTTCGGTTCGGTAAGAAAGGAAAACTGAGTCCAAGGTACATAGGACCATTTCCAGTAACCCAACGTATAGGACCAGTTGCTTATCGCTTACAACTACCAGAAGAGCTCGCTGGGGTACATGACGTATTTCATATATCCAATCTCAAGAAATGTCTATCTGACGAATCCTTGGTAGTACCTCTTCAAGATATAGAGGTAAATGAGAAATTAAAATTTGTTGAGAAGCCATTACAAATAGAAGACAGAAAGATTAAGTTTCTCAACCAGAAACGACTAGTGCTAGTCAAAGTCAAATGGGATTCTAAAAGAGGACCCGAATACACTTTGGAGCTGGAATCGGAGATGAAGCGAAAGTATCCTCACTTATTTCAATAAATCTCGAGGACGAGATTTTAAATAAGGTGGGGAGGATGTAAGGACTCTCAAAAATGTCCTAAATTAACCCATAAGTACGAACCCAGACCCTTGAAACCCTAATACACATGAAAAATAAAGAAAACAAGATTCTTGGTCTTCAGGCGGGCCGCGTAAAGATTAAGCATAGTCTACGCCGGCCGCGTCAAAGTGAAGTTTGACCGGATAAGCGTCCAGATCCACGTGTCGTCCACGTGGCATTCCTACCAGTGACACTGATGCACTAATCTACGAATAGACCTCCACGCGGGCCGCGTAAGGGTCGAGCAAGGGTTCAAGCGGGCCGCGTGAGACCCATTTTTCAGCTATAAATAGATTCGACCATGGCCTGTTCACTGGTGTAGAAAATAACTTTCAAAAACTAAGTTATACTGTCGAAATCACAATTTCAAGATAGCTAGGCGCTGCTACGATACAGGGTATTAACTCAATCACTGCTACGATTCAATGTCCGATCGATTGAAACTATCCGATGGATGTTTAAGTGCTGCCCACATTAGGGCCATACTTTGTCATTAGTCATGAATTCGACGGATGTTTAAGTATAACACTTTGTCATTCGTTGTGAGGGTTTTTGTTAGTGCATTACGTCTATTGACTTCGTCTTGAATCATGTAATAGGATAGGTTAGGATTATTAGTGTCCGAGTTGCAAGAAACTGTTATTAGAAAGTTTAGAAGGCTGTTAGCTTGAACATGCATGATAGCATGAACATGAATGGTAGCTTGAACAGGCCTGGTAGCTTGAACAGGTCTGGTCGCTTGAACATGCAATGTCCATTTCAAGCTAACTACCAACTACTATAAATAGGGCACTTGTTGATTGATTTGGTAACGCTTCAAGATTTGTAACGAAGTGCTGCCGAAATCTGTTCAGGTTGTAATTAGTGTTATAATCAATCAAAGTGACAGATTTATTAGTATCAAGTTGTTTCCACGTCCGTTTCACTGATTTCGCCTTTGAATCGGATTATATGCTCTTCTGATTGACTCGTTTGGGTCCAACAATGATCCTACAAGTGGTATCAGAGCTCAGGAAGAAGAGTTTAGCTTGATATCATCTATTTTCTGACTTCTACACCTTCTTTCTTCAATTGAACAAGATTTCACGGTCCGAATTGGTTCAAATTTTCACAGTGCACTAGGAATTGGACATAAACAAACCCTTGAAAGTTTTATGATCAAATTCGGACTAAAAATGACAAAAACAGGCATAAATTGTGTGTTAGCTTGAACGGATATTGTCGGTTAGCTTGAAAATATAGCTTAGTTAGCTTCAACTTGCCTGTTCGCTTGAAAATATAGGTGTGTTCGCTTCAAACAGCTTGTTAGCTTGAAAGTGTCAAGACATGTTAGCTTGAAACTGTCTGACCGCTTGAAACTGTCTAACCGCTTGAAAACATTGACCACTTGAAACTGTCTGACCGCTTGAAACCGTCTGACCGCTTGAAACCGTCTGACCGCTTAAAACGACACACCACTTGAAAACATCTGATCGCTTGAAGTGCTTTCTCGCTTGAAGTGTCAATTCGCTTGAAAGTTGCTATTGTTTTCAACTTATTATTTCGCTTGAAATCTCATTTTGCTTGAAAGTGGAAATTTCGAGTCAAGATCATTTCACGTCAACTGTATGTTAGTCTGTTTCAGAATATTTGATATTGTTTGTACTGATTGTGTTTGTTTGATTGTATCTGTTCAGGTTTACATCATGGCTGAAGAATTCTACAACACGTTTTTCAATGCATTCACATCCGATTCTTCTGAAACATCAAATGTTACACCAAAAACCATCACGAAAGCGATCAATGAGAACATCAAGCATGATAATTTCTATGGAACACACTCAAAGCCACCAACTCTAGAGAGCATTGAGGATTATACATGGTGGAAAGAACGTTTTATCAATTGGGCGAAAGCATATGCTCACGAAAGCTGGTTCTGTTTAGAGTATGGATATGAACGACCGAAGGATGATAAAGGAGAATTAATTTCATTTAAGAAATTACCGAGAGAAGAAAAAGCAGATTATGCAGTTGAACAGAGAATGATTGCTTTAATCCAGACGGCAATTAGAAATGATATTTTTGCATTGCTTAATCATGACGGATCGTCAAAATCTGTTTGGCAAGCTTTACGTGTTAAAGCTGAGGGGGGTAAACAGATTAGAAAAAACAAAATTGCATTGCTTAAAAAAGAATTCGACTTATTTGATAGTTTAAAAGGAGAGTCGATAAGGCAAATGATAGAGAGATTCTGTCATCTCAAAATTGAACTTGAACGTTTTAAAATTGAGAAAACAAGAGAGGAAATTATTGATAAAGTCATTGAAGCGTTACCATGAGCTGATCAGTGGCAAACGTTTGTTTTTATTTTGAAAAATGATGCTTTATATGATACGATTTCTCTTGATGCATTGTTTGAAAAGATAGAGAGTCATGATCTGGAGTTACAAAAGCAAAGCAAGATGACTGGTTCTTCACATCAACAGAATGTTGGTCTATACTACAAAGGTAGTGTATCTTCGGAGAAAGGTGTTGGTTCACCAAAGACAGCATTCAGTGGAGAGAAAATGAAAGAACCTCAAACAACTTCATCAAGTTATCATTCTGGATATCATTCATCTTCAAAACCAACTTCTGATGAAACTGAAGAGATTCTGTGCAACATTGCTCTCAAACTGAAGAAATCTCCGTCGATGAGCATCAATGCAACTAAGCAGCAAATGAGTTTTCTTGCATCTGTTCTGGAATCGTATGAAGGTCTTGTAGCTGGTAAAATTGGAAACTCCGAATTAACCAAAGAAGACTACGACCAAATTGATCCGGAAGAGATGGAGCTAATTGACATTCGCTGGTGTTTGGCTAGTTGCATCCGCAGAGCTCAGAGATTTATGGAGATTACAGGGAAGCAATCTTTGGGTGGTCCGTCAACAAAGCTTGGATTAGACAAATCCAAAGTAACCTACTTCAGATGCAAGCAAAAGGGTCATTTCAAAAGAGAATGCAGAAATTCTGAAGTTGCTGAAGGAAATGAACGTCCTTTCAACGATGACTATTATCTAAAGGCGATCTACCACCGAAGCAAAGAAGAGCCAAAATTGATTGAAGATAAAACCAAATCAAGAGCTTGTTTTGTAATTCAAGATGATGAAGGTTTTGACTGGAGCTCAATTTATCCATAAGAGGATCGTTTGGAGAATGTTCGAAAAACAGCTCATGGCAAAGCTATAACAGAGGAAAGAAAGTTTGTTTTTGTTGCTGAAATCCGTGAAGAAAACAATGAAGAAAAAGATAAAGTTGAGATGAAGGAGAAAACTCGAGAAGAGATCTTGAATGAGAAAACTTATCGAGAAAGAAACGTTGTTTACAACAGAATGGATGAGATGCAGGAAGAATATGAGAGTGCTGTTATGAGCTGAAGATGGGATAAGAAGAGAGAATGTTACTTCAACAGAGAAGGTGAACCAGTTGTTCCAAAGAAAGATATAATCTTTGATGATGTTCTTCTCATAATTCCTTTGAGAGCTGAATATTATAGAAATGTGTTGAGAGATGACACATATGCTAAAAGGCATGAAAAGGATATCAGATATGCTATGACATCGTGTCTGAGAAAAAGGGATGAAGAAAGAATGAAGAAGAGTGTTGAAGAGATGGTGAACAATCTAAAGAAAGTTGCTGAAGAGGTTAAAGCAGAAGCTGTTGAAGTTGAGGTTGTGAAGGAAATCAAAAGTGAAGAAGTTGTTGTGAATGAAGGGGTTGAGAAAGTTGTTACTAAAGAACAGCAGATTGGAGAAGAGGTGAAGAAAGCAGAAGAAGAAGTAAAGAATGAGAATTTGGAAGCTGGTAATGTTGGTGATGAAGTCGGTGTTGAAGAAAAGCAAGATGATGCTGATCAGAAGCAAACTGAGGCAATTGAATCAAACACCGAAGTGCCAATCACTGAGGTGAATTCTGATTCTGAAACTAAAATCAAAATTGTTGAACAGTGCAAGAAATGCATGGAACCGTGCAGAGCTTGTACTGAAAAAGATGAGCAATTCAGAACAAGAGATCTTGAATTCACTAAAATTGAAAACATTTTTAAAGAAAAATGCAAAGAAATGCTAGAAAAAGAAAAAGTTCTAAAAGAAAATGATGAAAAATTTTCAGAAAAATGTAAAAAGTTAGAAACAGAAAATGAAGTTTTGAAAGAAAATGTTTCTAAAATGACAGAAGAATGTTCACAAAAAGAAATTGCTTGTCAAGAAATGAAGAAAGAATATGACTCAATGAAATTAGCATATCATATTACGAAAGAGTCATACGAAAAAGTGAAAGATGAAATGAAATATGCTCAATCAAGAATGAATTATCTTTCTGAAACAACTAAAGAACTTAAACGAATGTATTCCATAAAACAAGATGTTGTTAATTCCTATATTGAGGATGTTGCTAAGCTAAAGCGACAGATTGCTGATTTAGAACAGGACAACAACAAGTTAAAGAGTTATCACGTGTCGTCATATGTGCTTGAACGAATTTTCAATATAAAACCGGGAGATGGTGAGTCTGAGCAAAACAAGAAAGGCATTGGCTCAGAGTTTCATCAAGTTCCACCACCGGGAAAATTTGCATTTTATGATGATGAAAAGGTCGAAAAAGCTTTCAACATGGTAGACCAATTGCCAGACAACATTAAACATAACCTATTCCAAATCTGATGATTCTCATGATTCAGAGGTGGTAGGTAAAGTTGTTGAAAGTGTGTTGAAAGAAGAGTCGGTCGATACATGTAAATCTGAATCACAGGAGGAAGATGAAGGAAATCTTCATGATAGTTATCTGAAAAACACAAAATCCGAGAAAAGTTTGAATGATGATTCAAAAGGATTGGTTTATACCATGATTGGATCGGACAAATTGTTCTTAGATGTTGTATTCCCGATTCAGAATGTGATTTCAGAAAAGGTTGATAAAGTTTTCAAAATGGTTGAGATTGAGAAGTCTGAAATTTCAAAGTTTGCTGGTAAGAGTCATAGAGGTTCGTATAACAAACCTGGTTGCAAAAAGAAAAACATGAAGGTTGGGTTGGGTTATAAGAAGAAACAAAATTGGAAAAGAAATGAAATGCCGAAGTTTCAAACAAAAATGAGTTTTGTTCAAGGAAAAAGTTTTGATGAAGAGGACAAACTTAAAATTGGACAACAGTCTATTGAAGAGTTCTTAGCTCAAAAGAAAAAGCAACAACCACAGGTCAAAGATGTGTCCATGAGAACATGTTTTAAATGTGATCAAAAAGGACATCTTGCTCGCAAGTGTCCAAATCTGAAACCTGTGGATGTTGACAAAAAGAAGATTGATGCTGAGAAACAAAAATCTGAGAATGTGAGACAAAGGTCAACCAGATTTGACTCCAAACAAACTTGGAGGTACAACACAAACAAGTTTGCTTCGAATCAAAACTGGAAATCTAATCCGAACAGGTTCAATTCGAAACAGACCTGGAATTCTCACACACCCAGAGTCATAAAAACTCAAAGTTGGAAAACAACAGTTGATATGACAAAACCACAAGAGTTTTGGAAACCAAAAGTTGTTCAAAAACAAAGTGTTCAAAAAGATTCACATTTTTAAAAACGTGGTACTCCTAAAGGTCAAACATGGTCTATTAAGAAACAAATGACTTCGGTAAAAGATGACACAGTTGAAGTCAAAGTTGAAAAAGTCTTTGTTCAAAATGACAAAGATTTTCCGAAATTGAATGAAAATTATTGTGTTGAAATGCCTAAGGTTCAACAGACCTGGGCTAAATTGTTCAAGTAATCAAGTAGTCTGAATGTGCAGGTGCTCAACAAATTCAAGGATTGTGAGAATGGAAGTTGGAGCAGCCTGACACAACGAGGAGAGGAGGCTGCTGGATCCTATGTTGGTTGAAACAGGAAGTTTATTTTCATTATGTACATAAATAAACAGTATTTCAAAAACCGTAAAAATTGAAAAATTTGAAAAACCAAAAATATGTTTGTTTTTGTTTTGTCAAAAATAATCAAAAATTAAAAAAATATGTGTTGATTGAGTACACCGAAACCCTCACGGCTGAACAAACATGATTACTTTCACAAGATTGAAAAATGGTTTTCAAACTGTTGAAGATCAATGGGTTGTAAATCATGGGGGTAATTTATATTAGTTTTTCTGCAAAACAGAGCATAGTAAGCAGAAAATGGATGGCGAGACAACGCTATCAGTATTGGTTGTCAAATTTTCTTTAAATGGTTTTGCATTTTAGGGGGAGAAAAATTGTCAGAAAATACAAAAACATTTGAAAATGACAAAAACATGATAAAACCTATTGGCAAAAAGACAAAAACATTAAAAAATGAAAATTGAGTTTTTGCGTAAAAAGAGGAAATGATAGTACATCAGTAGACAGTTACCGTACGCTAAAGAAATGTAATGATTAAATAGTGTTAAACAGTCTCACTGAAGATATGCCGGTAGATTTTTATACATTTAGTAAACTTTTTCGGGATATAAACCTAAATTCAAACTTGCTTATTTCGTGGGGAACACTACTTGGATATATAGGTAACCCCTGAAATCTCGTTTGAAGGACCCCTCTTTCTGAGATACTAGGTCTTTATGCTTAGTGATATCTGGGGTATTATTCTGGGACTTCTGCTGAATGGAAGTTCTGACCTAGTCCCCGAATAATACTTTCCGCATTGCTTGAAACATAGTGCAGCCCTCAGCAAATTGATGAAACAATAAAATTGATTGTCATTGCTGTTGTAATACAAAAGATCCTCTAAAGGGGACACACCAAAAGTCGAGCCGTCATCTCTCTGCTGAACGGAAGTTCTGACCTGAGCTCTCACGGTTTCGTACTATAATTTATTCACCTTACAGATATCATCTAGGTAAACTCACCTGTAAGACTGAATATTGGGATCTGGATATGGGAGTATATTCAAGAGGTGGGACACATGAATGAGTTTAAGTTCTTAAAACATCTAATTCGTATCCTGAATCAGTTGAAATTTGTGTGAAAATTTAAGTGGATTAGTATATCGACAATCTAAGTGAATTGTTTAATTCTTAATGTGTAAATAAGCTCAACGGTACTTGTGACTTGTCAAAAACTGATATGATCCTCTGACGCATACTCAAACAAAAATATTGTCTGTAAATATGTTTGTACATATTTCTTTACTGCTTTATATTTTCAGAAAATACAAAAAGATTTTTTATTCTGCTTTATTTTCGACAACCGATGTCTGAAATGCTAAGTTTCAAAATTTAAGTAAGCTGATTGTGTTTCTGAAAATAAAACAAGTTCATTAATTTGAAACTTGAATTAAAAATCAAAAATCAAAAACAGTTTGTGATATCTCCAAGGTCATTAGTTTGGACTTGGATGATTTATTGTGAGGATTTTGGATACTGAACATTGCCATATCTGTAAAGATTGTTGATAGAGGGAGTGTTTTAGAGAAGATTGAATTGTTGGGTTATGATTCCTGGTAGTTTAAAATGTTGTTACTTATAAACTTATGAGTGATTGCAGAGAGTCCAGATTACGATTCCGAGAGCAGAGTCTAAGGGGGAGTCTGAAGACAAGCTTGAAGCAAAGAGGAGCTTGTAGATGGATAGCTAGGTGCCGATCCCAAAGCACGGAAGCTTGACGAAAGGGGGAGCCTGAAGCTGATGGAAGAAGAGAAGGATTAATGGATGCTTATAATGTTACAACTTGAATGAAAAGGCAGAATGATCAAGACTGAAGATGTGTCATACTGAAGACTAGATACTAAAGACTTCGTCAATATCCGAGGGGGAGTCTGTTAGTGCATTACGTCTATTGACTTCGTCTTGAATCATGTAATAGGATAGGTTAGGATTACTAGTGTCCGAGTTGCAAGAAACTGTTATTAGAAAGTTTAGAAGGCTGTTAGCTTGAACATGCATGATAGCTTGAACAGGCCTGGTAGCTTGAACAGGTCTGGTCGCTTGAACATGCCATGTCCATTTCAAGCTAACTACCAACTACTATAAATAGGGCACTTGTTGATTCATTTGGTAACGCTTCAAGATTTGTAACGAAGTACTGCCGAAATCTGTTCAGGTTGTAATTAGTGTTATAATCAATCAAAGTGACAGATTTATTAGTATCAAGCTGTTTCCACGTCCGTTTCACTGATTCCGCCTTTGAATCGGATTATATGCTCTTCTGATTGACTCGTTTGGGTCCAACAACGATCCTACAGTTTTAATCTCGTGAGTTATCGTAAATGCTGTATTAGTTACTGACCTAGTTCTTGTACATTGTTATTTAAATTAGGTTACAAGGCTAATCAGTAGGCTAAACTCTGCCCGTATAAATATGCAATGTGACTCATTCTCTTTTATCAAAAGTATTTTACAATACTCCATTTTCAAATGTTATAATTACAGGGATTAAGTCATGGTTATCTTGAATCACTGGCTAATTGGGGTATTGTGCACATTACTAATTTCTCACAGTTAGGCTAATAAATCCTAACCGTGATAATCATCACTACTTAGGGAAGGACCCAATAGTGGTATGACCATCGTCACCAGGTGACACGGCGCCAGATAAAAATAAGATAGAATACATTGTAATCGCTCTTATGCTGTAATTTATAACTATGTGTCATTTTATCAAATTGAGTGACACGCCAGTATTTCCCCGCTGATAAAATATTTTTAAAACATGTTTCAGGCGACCTGCTGTAAATCGAGGAAAACGTGCTACGCAGCACTAACAAGCTTGAAGAGGTGGCTTAGTTAAAATAAATAAACATGTTTTATAAATCAGGGAATTCCCTAGTAAAATTCCTCTATTGTAAATTACGGGGTTTATCCCAAATTATGAAATAAAATAATCGGGCATTTTCAAGTTCAAAAGATCCTGTAAAATCTTCCATTGTTGCATCAATTAATAAATACCATGGGTTCCTGTCCCGCGGCTCCTGACCGGGTCAAACCGGGGCTTGGGCTGTGACACCCATGGCGTGTGCGGCTCGGTTTTCATAAACGTGGCCATTCCTACTTCAACATTCACTCAAATGTACAAGTAGAATCGAGCACAAATAATAAGTCTAATGTGATCATACGTCGAATTAATTATAAATTGAAACGTGAAAAGAAACAATATGAAGCTACTGATCACAAGGCTAACTTTGAAAGTTCGGGTTGTCACGTCATCCCAACTTGAAAGAAATTTCGTCTTGAAATTTGATAACTAGCCAGAGAGATGAACGGAGTGGTGAGTAGATCAGGATGACTGTGGGTTTTCCCAGGGTGCCACATCATCCCCAACTTGAAAGGGAATTTCGTCCCGAAATTCACCGGTGACATCAGAATTTGATTCCACAGTTTGAACAATTGAGGATACTTGAGCTTCATCTGATCCTCGTGTTCCCACTTGAACTCCGGTCCACATCTTGAGTTCCATCGAACTCTCACGATTGGAATTCGACTGTGTTTACAAACCTTGACAAAATGCAACTTGTCGTAAATTTTCAGTTCTTGCAACGGTACTACAAGCGTTTCATCGGACGAACACTTTTTTAGGTTTGAGACATGGAAGACATCATGGACATCACCCAATTCATCAGGTAATTCAAGTTTGTACGCTACCTTGAACGACCCAACGTGGCATGGATTTAGCTTACCGCGCCTTCCCCAAGCGCACCACCCCCTTCCAGGGTGAAGCTTTTAACATAAGGACGATTGCCTACTGCGAAAGCTAAGGATTTTCTATGCTTAACAACTTTTCTGGCGGTCACGATCTTTCGTCATACAGTTTCTGATCTAAACAATCTTCTCATTAGTTCGAGTATAAGTCATGGGCTTGCGGTTAGGCTGTCACCCACCTCAGCCCAACAGAGAGATCGGCATTGTTGTCCATACAATGCCTCGAACGGTGCTGCCTGAATACTAGAATGGCAGCCGTTGCAGTGTAACTCTACCAAATGTAGATGTCTCAACTTTTACCAAAGTCAATTGCACATGCTTGCAGCATGTCTTCGAGTGTTTGGATGGTCTGTTCACTCTGACCATCCGTCTGAAGGTGATAAGTAGTGCTTATCTATAGACGTGAGCCAAAGGGTTTGCGCATTACCTGCCACGAATCGAGTATAAACGCAGATCACAATCAGAGGTGAAAGGATTTGGCACCCAGTGCCTAGGAACCGCCTCTCTCAAGTAAACATTCGCAGGCTGCGAAGACTTGTCAGCTTTCTTGATCGCAAGAAAGTGTACTGATTTCGTGAGACGATCAACGATCGCCCAAATGGTATCGTTTTTGTTTCGTATTTTAGGTAGACCAGTGACAAAACCTAGGGCAGCTTGTTCCCATCTCTGCCTGGGTATTTCTGGTTGCTGAAACAAACCAGATGGTTTCTGATATCCCACCTTAACTTTCGCACAAGACAAACATCGCTCACGTACATCGCTATGTGGGCCTTCGTGCCCGACCACCAATACAAGATCTTTGGATCCTAATACATCCTATCCAAACCCAGACGAATAAAATATCGAGACTTGGGTGCTTCGTCCAATACAAGTTCTCTAAGGTTTCTGTATAGAGGGACCCATAATCATTCCATGATATAGCAAATACTGCCCGATTTGCCAAAAGTTGCTTCCCCATGCCTTGCATGGATTCAGTTTGAAAATTCTCTTCCTTCAACGCTTCGGTTTGGGGGTAAAACGAATCTAATCAGGTAGGTTAGAGTCGATGGTGTGCTGCATAGCTCGTACACGTTTAGATCTTAAAGTCGTAATCATGCAAGAGTTCCATCCAGCGACGCCGTCGGGGGTTTAGCTTTTTCAGATCAAAGATATGCTGGAGGCTAGGGGTGTAAACGAGCTGGGCCGAGCCCGAGCTCGACCAGGCTTGAGCTCGGCTCGTTAGGTTTTCATAAAGCTCGAGCTCGAGCTCGTCTCGGTTCGAGCCTACTTCTTGTTGAGCTCGGCTCGCGAGTAAAATCCAAAGCTCGAGCTCGGATCGAACTATTTTGAGAACAACCTTAAACGAGCTAAAAGCTCAGCTCGAGCTCACTTGAACATCGCTTAAACGAGCCAAAGCTTGGCTCTAGCTCGGCTCAATAATGTTATCATCATTATTAATATATTATATATGAAAAATTAAAATTGTGTATGGGCTCGTTTAGGCTCGCGAGCCTAAAGAAGCTTTGTATTTCAGGCTCGAGCTCGGGCTCGATAACAAAACGAGCTCTATTTCAGGCTCGAGCTCGGGCTCGTTAAGGCTCGGCTCGTTCGAGCTTTTAATCGAGCCGATCACGAGTAGCTCTCGAGCCTCTGGGCTTATTTACACCCCTACTGGAGGCCCTTGTGATTGGTCTAAATAGTGCATTTGGTACCGTACAAGTAACGCCTCCAGATACTAAACCCAAAGACCATGGCTTCCACCCTAAGTTGTGAGACGTGCAATTCTTCTTGTAAACCTACAAGTGCTGAGAAACGCAAGCTATCATTTTCTTGCGTTGCATCGGCATGCAACCGAGACCCTTAATAGAAACAACATGGTACACCACCAGATCATATGTACCATCGGGTAAGGACAATACTCAGTGAATTGTAGAGTTTGGTTCCAAAGCTGAAAAGATACTCTCCTATCCTGTCCTTCACGAATACACAGCACCCTGCTGTTTTAAAGCAATCAAAGCTGTGCAATCTTCGAAAATCCCTTGATGAATCTACGACGGTACTTAGCGAGACTAGGAAATTACCGCAATTCCGAAGGACTCTTTGGTGCTGGTCAATTTCTACCAGAATGAATCTTAGCGGGATCCACGTGCATTCCCAATGTGTTGACTATGTGGCCAAGAAAGTGTACTTTTCGATTCCCGAAGTCACACTTATAAAACTTCGTGTAGAGTTGCTCCTCCCTTAGGAGCTCTAATATAAAATACAAGAGTCGCTCATGGTGTTCTTTCTTCTTAGAAATGATTCAAAACGTCAACAATAAATACCGTTGACGAATTTGGTGAGATGAGGTTTACACATACGATCCATATGGTCCATAAAGCTGCTGGTGTGTTGGGTGGCTGAATGACCTAAACAGAAAATCGTAATGGTTGTACTATGTTCGAAACGCCATTTTAGGAACATCCTCCTCTTGGACTTCCACCTGATTATTTTCCGGTCTTAATTCGATTTTTGAGTAGAAGCTTGACCCTTGCAGCTGGTCAAGCGGGTTGTCGATGCGAGGTAAAGGGTGACGGTTTCCAACAGTCACCATGCTGAGTACACGGTAGTCGATACACATACGAAAGGACTCGTCCTCCTTTTTCATGAATAGAGTTCGGGCTCCCCAAGATGAGGAGCTAGATTAACAAAACTCTCGTCCAGTAGTTCCTGAAGTTTATTGGATAGTTCTTGCAACCCTCCAGGTGCAAGATGATAAGAGGTACTAGAAATCAGGACTGCTTCTGGCGTGATACAAATCTGATATTCCACCTGACGATGTGGAGGTAAACCTGGAAGTTCTTCGGGCTGTGTACCGGTAACCAGTGATAGAGTAGCAGGGTAGCTGGAACACTCCTGGGCTCCCACCGCCAAAGTGATACTGACAATCAGTGAATATCTACCATGTAGAGATATACATGCGATTTCCTTCTTACAGGAGATTTCTGCTCGAGGCTTGGACATCCAGTCCATACTATTGACTACATCAAAGCTTCTAAAAGTAACAGGAAGAAGGTTAATGTAAAACATGCGACCTAGAAGATTGAGTTTGCAACCTAAGTGAACGTGTGAGACTTCAATTGGATTGCCATCAGCCACTTCTACAATGTGTCTGGCTTCAAGAGGTATCAGGGTTGAACAGAACAGAGACGGAGCGATTAGTCACCAAAAACATACAGACCACCATGTTGCTATTATGCCTGGCGTCGCCCACGCCAATCCTAAATGTTCTTCCATGAGCACCACTTCTAGTGTTGATGTTAACATTACGAGGATTCCTAATACTGTCATTTTTCCCTTGGTTATTGACATCTTGACTTAACAACGGCCAATTCTTGTCGAAGTCACCTTCATTTCCATGCTGAAGGTTATGATTGCGAGTACCTTGTTGTCGTCGTGGCCATTGCCCCTAATGTTGTCGCTTTGTAAACATCTCTGTGATCTTTTTCCATTAAGGTCCACCTTCTCGCTGTTGTTGTCATGTCCTAGGGTACTGCCCATGGCACTAGTAATTACACATCCCATCATCCAGTCGGCTTTCAATGTTTTATGCCCTGATTGATTCGTAAGAATTGGCTCCCAGAGCTTGCTGACTAGGGATAGGGACCCAATTGAAGTCACTATACTGGTGTTCGTTGCCGGTAATCAGGGTCGTCATAATACTAGGGTTGGTACTGCATCATGTTCAACTTCTTGTCCACCGGTCTTGCGAGTCGATTGAATAATACACGGTATGTCGCTAGTGAGTTTGCAGAGGTGACCATACTTCGGGATTTGAGGCATCAATTCGTTGAGTTCAAGTATACGAGAAAAGTGAGGAGAGTACAGACCAAACATTCGACGCTCCAACAACTAACTCAGAGATGTTCGCATTAGCACCCAACCTTCTCATACGGGTCACTAGACATTCAGATACGTGTTTAAGCAACACTCAATATCAACGTGATTCGTAGGGATTCAGAGGGAAATGAATGGATTACGTTTGAATAGGAGTGTGTGTCCGTATGCTATATCGTAAACAAGTGTACGCTAGTCATGTAATTATACAACAGGTGAAAAGACGAACCTTGCAAGCTGGAGCTGAGTGTCATGGTCGTATTCTCGTATTCAGAACTTTTCGGTTATAGTCTGGTTTTATGAGAATATTTTTAAAACCAAGTTCACCATAACCAGTGGCTCTGATACCAATCTGTCACAACCCCAAAATACCTCATGTGGGAATCCCAGCGAGGCGTGTGACGTACCAAGATCTAACCACCAATCACATTGAACTCATAATAATATTGTGAATAATACTTTTCTTTATTAAGATAAAGCGTTACAAAACATTATCTATCATTCAGCAGAAGCATAATACAACAGTTAAGAATTTCATAACCCAAGTGTTTAAAAACCATTAAACTTGTTCTGTGACTCCCTGTAACTCGACCCACGACCACTCCAGCATCCCAGACAGCAAGTTCCAATAGTTGTACCTATAGGCCTGCAAGCATGCAGAAAAAAGTGTATCAACATAACGCTAGCGAGTTCACTGATTTGTTAAACCGTTTGTTACCAAGTACTGATTTATGTTATGTTGATAATAACTCGATAACACAGACAACTCCTTTTTGCCCTTCTCCAATGCTCTATCAAACATTGGTCATGATTTTAAAGTTATTAGTTCACGCCCGTCCTATCCAGGTACGTTGTAAGGGTGCCAAACCTAATAGCTCTATTAACTAATAACCGCGTCGCCCTACAAGCAACTAGTTCGGTAGTATGATGGGACTTAAGTGAAAACCGCCTCATATCCCCTACAAGGATATGGGTTTGTGAAAGTCTATTCGTTACTGAAAATTGTCTCATATCCCCTACAAGGATCTGGGTTTATGTAAATCCGTTTGTTTTGTTTACTTGTTTGATTGTCCCCACTGGATGCATGCTTGTAATGAAAGTAGTGAACTCACCTTAGATTTGCTCGGTATGTTACGTCACGTTATTCACAGTTGGTCAACAAATCCTAACATGGTTACTAATGATAATCAGCCTCGTAACACATACATCACATACTTTTGCACATATCAAACGAGTAGTATACCAGCAATACACACTACATACTACTAGTCCTAAGAGTTAACTGTACACCTAGCAATTCATATTCATCGTATATCGGGTACTCTGTTCATGCACAAATTCATATTTCAAGTTCATGTTTTCACAATAGCACATACAAGCAGTTCAGTTCTCAGACAAATAAGCATGCAAGTTCACAACGCGTAACAACTTCATTAGTAATCAGTGCATCAGACATTCTAGAGTGCGACTGTGTTCTAGGTGTGCGACTCATGCTCGTCGCACAGCCCAATACCAAAAGCCCAAGGCTGGTGTGCGACTCACTCAGGATTGTGCGACCCAAGTTTGGCCCATGGTCGAGCCATTCAACGCATGGCCCAAAGCATTCCCCTAGGCCCATATACATGTGCGACCAGGTCCCATTTGTGCGATCCAGACCTCCTTGTGCGATCTGGACCTCCTTGTGCGATCCGGGTTAGCTTGTACGACCTAACAACTGGGCGGCCCTCTAATCTTTACCCGGCCCACTGAATTGTGCGATTATATAAGAAGTGTGCGATGTGTGTGTGTGCGGTTGGTTATAATCAGCCCTCAATCATAGGAGTCAGTTACATAAATCAAATCCACACTCCTTAATTATTGCTTAACTGTTGTTTATCATCATGATTATTCAGTCCACTCAATAACTCCTATTATTCCGAATCACTACATGTTACCATACAAACTGAACATCATGAACTTTACATCATGGAACCGTTATAATTCGTAGTGATCAAACCTAATCATTAATTCACAAACACATCAGACCAATCATCACCATAATCATTCGTATCCTATCGATTTCGTCAAACAACAATAGCAGTCAATCAATACATGATAATCACTTCAGCATGAATCCTACATTATCGATTTAATGCCATGAACAATTATCTAGTTTCGTATCACCGGTTTATCATAGTTACACGACATTGTTCATAGCATCGACCCATGTTGATCCAACCATGCACAAAGTATCATAACATTCAATACCACGTTACTCATCAAACCCAACCTATACCAATAGAATTAATCTTTCCAACAGTCTTGTTTTATATGCTCATCACATGATTATCAAATAATTCAAACAAACATTTGCAATAAATCAAAGAAATTTAATCATTACATTGGAAGTGCACTAACCGGATTATGGGCTGCTACTGATGGTGCTACAATCGAAGAGGGGCTTCGAAATAGATGGGGGCTGCCGTCGAAGGGAGAGAAGAGAGAAAAGTAGGGTTTTGTTTTTATGAGTTAGGAGAGGTGCATGAGAACTATGTATTATCTTTGTGTGTTGCAACAAGTGGGCCGAACCCACTTGGGTTTTGTTTCGATCTAGGCTCCAAGGAGCTGGGCCGAGAGTGAGAAGGGGATGGGGTGTGCGAAAGGTGCAAGCCCCATGGCGTGTGCGGCTCGGTTTTCATAAACGTGGCCATTCCTACTTCAACATTCACTCAAATGTACAAGTAGAATCGAGCACAAATAATAAGTCTAATATGATCATACGCCGAGTTAATTATAAATTGAAACGTGAAAGGAAACAATACGAAGCTACTGATCACAAGGCTAACTTGGAAAGTTTGGGTTGTCACAATTTATATGCAACAAAGGATTTAGTATTCATATGAACACCGAGTACTTGTACTCAAAAATACATATTGAATTTCTTTCAACTTTTTATGATCAGTCAAATTTTCAATAATGGTTAATTATTTTTAGTTTTTTAAACTCTCTTAAGAAACAAATAAAACACTATATTTTTATATTTTTGGTTTTTATGAAAAACAAAACACTATTTTTGTATTTTTGTATTTTTTAATTTTTATATGAAAATAGAAACCGAAACAAAAATAATCATAAAAATTAACTGAACTGTGACAATATACAGTTACATTTGCAATGGGATCATATCGTTCTAGGATAGCCGAAGAATATTTTTCATCACTAGTTTACTTAGACTGGTCTATGTGTTGTCAATATGTCTGTCCATTTAAAATTTTGCTTTAAACCTTCCTTATACAATCATCTATGATTTTTTTATCATGTTTTATGCATTAGTTATGATCTAAAGTGGGTCCCACACAAGTCGTAGAACATATTCAGTACATTCTATCAAGCATGTAGTTTCCCTACCACATATTTTCAAAGTATCTGCACTAGAATCTAAAATCTTATCTAGGACTGGGTTGGGAAAAGAACTTAATAGATCATATTTAGAGAAGTTATAATTTAACAGCCGCTTTTCCGTCTTTATAAAATAACTTACAAAGGTAATTTAAAGACTTCAAAATGACAACTTTAATACATAATTTTACAAAATTTGGGCATGACCCATCCGTAAAACGAGTATACCCCTGTTTTAGTCCACAATCAAGACAATACCATTCTACAAGATACTACTTAAAACCAAAACATCAAATACTAAAAGGTGTGTTTACCAACAAATTGTACAAAAAATATTTTGACCCAAAACATTAACATAAGCTAGCGGAAGCACTTGGTAAGACATATTTTGATCACGTGCTCGCTCCAATTCGCCGAGTCGCCTAAATTGAGGATTTACCTACATTTAACAACAACTTTAAAAAGTTAGTCATAATACTTATTTCACTTATTACACCAACCTTTTATTTTTAATTATTTGCATTCCATTATATACATTCATTACTCTTACGCATTCGGTCACCCAATTAAATGGGTATGGCATATACTCTCGTAATGAGATTCAAGCATACCTCTTACGACCCGGTATCATCGGGTTAATAGCTTACAACATAAACATTTCATCCCATCCGTATAACGGATCGAACTTCATACATCCCTTATTGCATTCATGACCACCCGTTCTAAACGGATGGTACCATATTCTTACTCGACCTGGTTCGACTTGAACCGGTCAACTTGCATAACTTAATGTAACCTTCATAAGCATAACCAAATCCGCAAGGGATTTGTTATCTTCTTACTAATCACTATAATCATTGTAACAAGGGTTGTTTTTCATAATATAAACAAAATTAAAAAAGGTTTTGTATGCAACGGAACATACCTCGATCCTGTGAGCCTTCCGATTTCTTAGTACTTGAACCTTCTTCCTTCACGCCTATATCAACACATCCATTCGTTTGTTTAGTACCCCAAATTTCGTTCCATTATTATCCAAGTTACACATAATTGTTCTTTCAAGCATTTCATCAAACACTTGGCGGGTTTCGCATTTTCGGGACATTTACTTATCTAACTAAAACATGTTTTTAAGCTAGTTCCTTTAATCATTCAACAACAATCGACCAAGCTTTATCCTATATCAGTTTATCTAGTGTTTATACAGCATAGACAAGGTTATTCATCAACAAATCACACATATATCAATACTTGATCATTCTACCCCTAGCAACTTCTTTGTCAATTGGGTCTTGGCTATTAATCATACAAAATTGCTAGTAATCAGATATTGTTCTAATCCTACATCAGAATCTTAACTTAATTTCATAAATTTTCATGACATGCAATCAAGATTTGATCAAAACCCATTTCCTGAAATTTATTAAATCATAAAATTGAACTTACTCTTTCAATGAACAAGTTAAGAGCTTGAAATATCCTGATTGTGCTTTCAATTTCTTTGGATCTCTACTGATTTCTTTGTGGAATTGGTGAAGCTAGGGTTTTCCCCTGGCTCTTGTTCGATCGACCAGACCCCCACACACGTACTGTGTGTGGGTTTTCATCTTTTAACTTTTTATTATACTTAGTTTTAGGCAATTGCATCTTTAGTCCCTCTATTTCGATTACTTATTTAATTTAAACACTACCTTTTTATTATTACAGTTTAACTTATGCCTAATAAATATTTTTGGGGTGTTACAAGTCTACCCCCCTTAAAAGAGGTTTCGTCCCCCGAAACCTTTCTCATTCCTACTAGACCAATTCTACTCCTACTTTTTCGTCTTTTCATTCACGATGCTTACTACAACATAGATGCATTCGAGATCTTGGCAAGAGTTTCATTCATGCATAAACGTCTTTGTACGCATTGTCCCTCCGTTCTTAAATCAAGTAAATTACTTTCATAATCACCTATAAGTCAGAATCTGATCCAGGGCTCTTATTAGTGTCGTTTTCACTTTATAATGCCAGTTCCTAGCATACATCATCACTAGCGATTCGTTCATTGGAATTTATTCCAATGTATATTATTGGTCGTACAAGCTTATGCTTACGGCTTGTTTCTATCTTTCTAATTAAGCGTAACATATTCATACATTTACTAATATAAATAAATCGATTTATTTTATTCCGCACACGAATCATGCACGACATAATTCATTATTGTAATTATAAGCAACCCCATCATCCCATTACTAACGTTCTTCCAATTACTTTCTTGCTCATATGAGGGCTTAGCACAACATTATACGTATACTATAGACATTTAATGACTTAGTGGTACTAATACAAAGCTTCCCACTTCCTAATTACTTTTTCATACTTAATACGAGTATAAGGCATCCTTCCACGGTTACCACCGTCACTTGAACTAATTACAAGTTTGAGTTTAGCCTCGAATTTAATCCTTCGCACACTTTATTATTAGCTCCTTGCATGAACTACTTATGATAACAACTAGGTATGTTGTGTACGAGCACCATACTAGCGTTTAACCAATTCAGCTCAAACTTTCATTTAAGGCCTTTAATTCTCCCTCTTAATGACATTCATACCTTCTCACGCTGACCATTACAGGTCGATCACTGTATAGCATACCATAATTATTCTACCATTTATTTTGTTCACACTTACAAATAAATCTACAGATTCTTAATCATTAACTAAGAATTAAACATTTTACTAACCTCGCTTTCAATGTATAAGTCGGTTATCCGTGTGCCGGATAGATCCGCTTCTTTATATGTACCTTCCGTACCAGAATTGGTCTCATTCATTCATGAAATATGCTCCCACTCGTGGGCATCCTTCCACTAGCTTCAATACTATCATTTCACTAAGAATTCCATCATATTTATCTATAAATAAATAGTTAGCACATAACCTTTCATAATTGTGTCCTAAAGGGTGTTTGTTCGCCTATTTTCTCTTTCAAAATTTTCTTACGTACATGCTAAACGTATCATACATTCCATTTCTTTTTATTGATTATCTCGCCAACTTTCGCAGTTTGACCTTTCAGTGTCAGATTAACACCCCCTTACCTATTGTGGTCGCATCGAGGTACACGTTCGTACCTTATACTTGAATAATTGCAAGGACTTCATTTATTTCGTTTGACCTTTCGGAAGTCTAATTGTAAATACATTCTCACATATGGGTATCAGTTATCCTATTCTGACACAACATTCTCTAGTCGAGCCCTATGCTCCTATTAAAAATATAATCTTTTTATACCTACCTGGCGCGGGTCCGAACCCTTGACTCGTCATTCATACTTTGCGACGGTTAATACTTTCCAAAATGTGACAATGCATGCCCATACATTATGCTCGCCTATAAGTAATAAACTTGACAAATCGAACATTAAATACAGGGTTCAAATGGCGATCGCCATTTGACCCGTATGACTCATTTGAGTCTCGTTTTTAGTTTCTAATCTTATTCATTTAATCCGTCTTCATTTACGGATTCGAACTTTTAATTCATTACCTTTCATTCTTACTGGTTTGACCCGTGCTTGCTTACGGATTCAACCTTTCATTCCTTACATGGTCTAATCCATTTCTCAGATTCAAACATTTTCCTCCGTACCTTCCTTTCTTCTGTCGTATCATTTACCATGTCATTTCTTACGAAACATTTTCATATTATTCTTCTACATTCAACTTCGAGTGTTGGGTCCTAACACTTAATTCCATGTCCTATTTCATGTAGCGCGTCTCGATGCGACACTTTATATCCTATTTCTAGTGGTGTTCCCATCCTTCTTTCTTAAGTTTGCCTTACATTCAATCGTAGGCTTATACTTTTCATTCTTATCCTTCTTTCTTTCTTATATTGATCCGTTCCTTTAAAAATCGTTAGACCCCTTTTTGCTAGCTTGACCGGACATAAGTGAGGTGATTCTCATGTTTTTTTTTCGAGCTTCGGTCAATACATGACCATCCCTTAATATACCATTTCCATTTGTTTGTTCACCGTATTAGGTGTTAATTCACCTACGTTCTCTAACATGTCTTTTACTAATGAGTATTCTACTTTACACGTTGTATTTCTTACGTAATACTTCCAACATTTGTAAGTAATTATTATTCATTGACTTCTACAATATAACCTTTTAAGGTCAACCACCACCCAGTACTTTTGTATATAAGTATTGTAGTACGGGTTGTTCTTACCTTCAATTCGAACACACTTACAAAACGCCTTTAGCTAACATCTGAACTATTATCCTTTCCATACCTTTCATTAACATTACCAAGATCTCATTTATTTATACGTTGCACTTAATTTCAATTATTCTAACACGCATACATCTTTATGTAAATACATTCGAAGTGATTGCAAATTCACCTTCCTTTAGCGTCCATGTTCATGCTTACTTTATTACTTCCTCTTAACCCTTTTTGCCATCCATGCTCAAGTAAATTGACAGGATTCACATCCTTACATATCAGTACTTTCGTAATATCATTAGTTTATGTGAGCATATATACGACTGTTCACTTTCTTTCGATTCATAAGTTAATCGACTTTCGTTAGTAGAATTTCGTATAAGTGAGACGTTTATTAATAGTTATCTCATTTCAAATCCATACAGCTAAACTAGCATCCATCATAACACGTAATTCATCTAGTACGTAACACATTAACTCTTTACTTTAACAATTGTGTCTAATGGCCATCTCATGATATCCCTATACTGTTGACCTTCAGAAAGTCAACTGTCTCGTTTACACACTTCAAACCTTTGAACATGTATTCATCTAAATATGGTAGGTCATAATAATAATATCCTGCGTATCTCATACTTGTATTGTACGACATGTACAATTTACGTGATCCTCTAAACAATACACATATACATTCACATACACGTATTTTCACATGGTAATGCTCCATGATTCTACAATTAGCAAATTTCATTCGAAACAACTATATAACATAATTTCAACATATACTTTACCAATTAGCTCGTATGATTCACATTTAGCACATATTCGCCTCTTAATCATACTAAAGCAAATCATTAAATACACATAAGCATCACACCATTCATGTACAAGGTACAAGCCTCTAATGCATAATTCTATCAAACCATACATTCATCCGAATTTTCATACGAATTCCAACTCCACTTTATACATTCGTCATTCATTTCATGCCATTCCATAAGTTACATTCGACTTTTATAAATTTTACTTTATCGCCGACGATCTACATAACTTTACATAACTTATTATATCTTCTTATAACTTGACAGGAACATAAAACGGGCATTTCTGAGAAGTATTGGAACTTAAATCATAATTCACAAGCTTCAATACATCATAGTTCATTAGTCCATAATTACTTCGTTCGCATTCTTATATTTTAAACTTTACTCGCTTTTTCAGCTTTCATCATTCTTTCGTGTCATTCGACACATTACCTTCGAGTTTTATAAATTTCTTTCTAACGTAACCACTAATCGTGGTTGCATATATCTTACTAGGCCTTATATAGACCCCACACGAACATTCATTAGGCTTTTGAACGACTTAGAAACTCATAATACGAAAACAAGACGAAACAAAAACTTTTCAGCGGATTTGAATTCCGCTAGCCGTCGGTGACGGCTTCACACCCCGTCGGCGACGGGCTCTGTAAACGTGCGTCGCCCGTAAACGTCCGTAGACAGCTAGCTAAGCCGTCGGCAAACATGAGGGCGTCGGTGACGGCATCATAGCCCGTCGGCGACGGCCCTTCCTTTGCTGAATCGCTGAAAAATTTTGTCCGGACACAGCTGTGTTGATTATCTGAGTACAATGTCACACGGCTGTGTCAGCCTTGCTACACACCCTGATCTCAGCAACAAGCATCAATGGTCCACACAGCTGTGCCACTTAACGACACAACTGTGTGCGACGCCAGATCTGATATAACCCAATGTTTAACTCCCATTATTACTATTTCACATACTTAACTTAAATATTTATCAAAAACACACTATACATACTTGTATTAAACGACAACTTAAAGTTTTACCTCATTGGCGATCTCGGAGCGAGCATACTTTTGCACGAGCCGTCGGTTTGAGTTCAAGCACTATTACTCTTGCTCGAATCCCTCAAACCTAGGCTCTGATACCAACTTTTAACAGCCGCTTTTCCGTCTTTATAAAATAACTTACAAAGGTAATTTAAAGACTTCAAAATGGACAACTTTAATACATAATTTTACAAAATTTGGGCATGACCCGTCCGTAAAATGAGTATACCCCTGTTTTAGTTCACAATCAAGACAATACCATTCTACAAGATACTACTTAAAACCAAAACATCAAATACTAAAAGGTGTGTTTACCAACAAATTGTACAAAAAGTATTTTGACCCAAAACATTAACATAAGCTAGCGGAAGCGCTTGGTAAGACATATTTTGATCACGTGCTCGCTCCAATTCGCCGAGTCGCCTAAATTGAGGATTTACCTACACTTAACAACAACTTTAAAAAGTTAGTCATAATACTTATTTCACTTATTACACCAACCTTTTATTTTTAATTATTTGCATTCCTTTATATACATTCATTACTCTTACGCATTCGGTCACCCAATTAAATGGGTATGGCATATACTCTTGTAATGAGATTCAAGCATACCTCTTACGACCCGGTATCATCGGGTTAATAGCTTACAACATAAACATTTCGTTCCATCCGTATAACGGATCGAACTTCATACATCCCTTATTGCATTCATGACCACCCGTTCTAAACGGATGGTACCATATTCTTACTCGACCTGGTTCGACTTGAGCCGGTTACTTGCATAACTTAATGTAACCTTCATTAGCATAACCAAATCCGCAAGGGATTTGTTATCTTCTTACTAATCACTATAATAATTGTAACAAGGGTTGTTTTTCATAATATAAACAAAATTAAAAAAGGTTTTGTATGCAACGGAACATACCTCGATCCTGTGAGCCTTCCGATTTCTTAGTACTTGAACCTTCTTCCTTCACGCCTATATCAACACATCCATTCGTTTGTTTAGTACCCCAAATTTTGTTCCATTATTATCCAAGTTACACATAATTGTTCTTTCAAGCATTTCATCAAACACTTGGCGGGTTTCGCATTTTCGGGACATTTACTTATCTAACTAAAACATGTTTTTAAGCTAGTTCCTTTAATCATTCAACAACAATCGACCAAGCTTTATCCTATATCAGTTTATCTAGTGTTTATACATCATAGACAAGGTTATTCATCAACAAATCACACATATATCAATACTTGATCATTCTACCCCTAGCAACTTCTTTGTCAATTGGGTCTTGGCTATTAATCATACAAAATTGCTAGTAATCAGATATTGTTCTAATCCTATATCATAATCTTAACTTAATTTCATAAATTTTCATGACATGCAATCAAGATTTGATCAAAACCAATTTCCTGAAATTTATTAAATCATAAAATTGAACTTACTCTTTCAATGAACAAGTTAAGAGCTTGAAATTTCCTGATTGTGCTTTCAATTTCTTTGGATCTCTACTGATTTCTTTGTGGAATTGGTGAAGCTAGGGTTTTCCCCTAGCTCTTGTTCGATCGACCAGACCCCCACACACGTACTGTGTGTGGGTTTTCATCTTTTAACTTTTTATTATACTTAGTTTTAGGCAATTGCATCTTTAGTCCCTCTATTTCGATTACTTATTTAATTTAAACACTACCTTTTTATTATTACAGTTTAACTTATGCCTAATAAATATTTTTGGGGTGTTACATATAATATACAGTTCTCAAATAATTTAGGTTTAAGGGTTTTGGACACTGGAGGGTCTCTTTTGTTTTTCACATTGGCATCTTTTTGGACACATATGGTCTTTTTTTGGTGTTTTAATTGATCTAAAAACACATTGGCTTTGAACAACAAACAACTTGGTCTCCGCTTTCGCAAAACCTAAGCTGACGTGTTAAGCATCTTCAAGTCTTTGTTTCCACAAAACAAAGGAGATACCGGAATGTTTTTAGATTCAATTTTAGACCCTAGAACAAACACAGTGTGTATCGGGACATCACACAAGCAGTCAAATGAAAATTATACTAATTCTAAGTGATGTCCCCACTAGACTCATATATTGGATTGTAAGTCCCGTGAAACCGGATCTTTCAATGATATCAAACAACCAATAGATTGTGCGGAATCCAATCAATTGGTGATTCAAGATAAACACGAAAAACTGAAAATACGAAGAACACAATACCGAAATACTTTCAAACTTGCACACGATTCTATTACTATCAACTAGCAAAACCGTCTGGTACAAGTTCCTACACCACAATCTCCTCTCTCTGGCTTCTTTAGAAATTCTGTAACAATGAGGTTCAAACCCTAAAACAAGTTGAAAACTTGTTTATATACATAGACAAGCCCACTTCCCACATGGGCTTCCCTTGGGTCTGCTTGGCCCACATGGCCTATAGCTTGGCCCAAGTGACCTATAAAGTTCCAAAACCTAATATAAACTAACCCAGTAAAGCCCAGTTCGTAACCATGGCCCGTTGTATTAATTTGATGTGTCAGTCTCACACTTTAGGGCCTAACAATCTCCCCCTAGACTGATGCCATCAAATTGTCTTCATAACATGAATTCAGCAATGTCTTCAATGAAGTCTATGGTTGTCTCTATGCTGCAGATGTTGTGGAAGTTCTTGACTTCTGAACTCTCAGCACTGGGTCTCTTTCTTCAGCTCTTGTGGTTAGCTTCACATCAGGATCTTGATCAGCATTTGCTTGAAAATCTTGTCGAAAAGAATGTGAGAGGAGGATTCTCGGCAGCTCTTTTCTTCTGTAATCTTTGTCTTTCAAGCAGTTTCATGGTACTTCTTCAAATGTACTTTCACTGTCAGACGGTGTTTCGTATCCGGTTCTTCTGACTCAGGTACATCTTGTAGTCGTGCTGCTCCATGCTTCGTCAGCAGCTAACATCATCTCAGTCTTCAACAACCCCTGTTCTTGATTAAAATCAAGTTCTGCACATGCTCACAAACTCATAAGCAAACATTTCTTATGCAACAGGGAGAGTACCACATGAACACTAGGTACATTAAATTTCACAATTTAAATTCTTTCAACTTTTGATAATCAGTCAAATCTTCAAGAACGGTTATATTTTTAATTTTTAAGAAAACAAATAAACACTCTATTTTTGGATTTTTTGTTTTATAGAAAAGCAAGACACTATTTTTGTATTTTTGAAATTTTCAATTTTTTAATTTTAAGAATTAAAACAAATAAAAACTTAAAATATAAACAACTACCATAAAATACAATTATAATTGCAATGAGATCAAAATTCGTCCTCAAGCAGACTAAGGAACACTTTTCAGTACGAGCCTAATCAAACTGGTCTATGCGATTGCCAATATGTTTGTCCACTTAAACTTTAACGCTCAACTTTCAATTTTTCAACTTCGTGATATGCTTTAGGTAATATTATACTATTATACCCGTGTGTCCCATTCCAAGGCATACCCCCGCGATCAAGGTAAGCACAACGATTCATCGTAGCAAGTGAGTATACTGATGTCATCCTTTAAGATATCCTGACTGTGTCTAGGTCTGCATATAATTTGTTTTATCATGTTCTGATTTCTTAACAATGAACACCCAAATAAATACTAATCAAATCCTGGAAATATAAACAGCACACTCTATCATGCAAGTATCTTCCCTACCACATATTTCACAAGTCCAATCCAGATTTCTGAAATCTTAACTGGGAATAGGTTGAGAAGAGAACAGAATAGATCTTTTGCAGAGATGGTATAATATACAGATCAAATGAGTTTTTCTCAGTTTGATATAGATTTCTTGGGTTTCTTTTGGGCAATTGAGGGCCTCTTTCGAGTGTATTAGATCTATAGCGCAACAACGTACAGCTAGGTCAGCATGTATCTGGATGCAGCAGAAGCTGTCGTTGCCTAGCACCTCCAGGTCAGCATATATCTGGATGCAGCAGAGGAGGTACACGACTTTTTCAGAGAAGATTTCAGAATCAGATCAAAATTGTGTGTATCGGGACAACATACAGACATTCAAATAGAAATGAGCTAATTCCAAGTGACTTTCTTTCCTGGGTTCATGTACAATTTTAGTTCTGAACAGAAGGACAGCCAAGATATCCCCGGATGATTCAACAATATAAAGACCCGAAACCTCAGATGTTGGCTATCTATCAACGCAAGATTTAAGACCATAAAATCATACGCCATTGGTATGTTACCCACATGGTACATAGTTCGTTATGTTTATAACACTTAGTATATTTTATCATGTTGAGCGTCAAGCCTATCGACATATCGCAGTAGATCCTAATCTTTTCAGCTATGGCACCTTACATGTGTTAGTCAAACCCTTTAACACGAACGTTTATTTCACTTCCCATATCATGCAATCTTTCTTTTTGGCTTTTTCATTTTTCTAATGTTTTTTGTATTTTTCTCATTTTCTCCCCCTAAAACAATACATATTTACTGCAAACTCTTTTTGTATTTTCTGAGTTTTCTCCTCCTAAACTCTATATCTATCTATATGTTCCTCTCCCCCCCCCCCTAAATTTGTGCATAAATCTTGTATTTTTGCGCAAATTTACCATTTACTAGAGAAAGGACAATTCATATACAAAGTAATGAACTAAGAAAGAGAAAAAATATTTTTGCTTAACCGTTCCGTCATTAGATTGAAGACTAATCAAATTCAAATCAAAGTACTGAATTTAAACGGTACCTTTTGCTGATCATTTCTTACTTCTCTAATCTCCTCCAAAGGAAACATATCATCTGTAAAAAAAATTGAACTTTTTGCAACAGTGAAATGTTACCCGTTTTTATCTCTGGAACAACCGCTATCAACATTCCAGAGATTGTCAACAGCTCCTCCTTGGTTGTTCCTGAAAGGTAAGGAGATTAGTAAGACATGGGTACCCAGGCCATCGTGGTCCTGGGATTTCCTGAAGCATCAAAATAAGACACTTCCTTTAAACATAGGTCCCCTTTGGTTTCAAGGATTGAAAACATTGCTGCTTTGGATTTAGGTTTCCAAATCTGTTTCGGTTTAACAAACGTGTTCGTTGCCTTCAGTTGAGCAACTTTAGCTGATTCAGTTTTAGAAAGACGTTTTTGTTCTTGAACAGACTTGCGTTTGTTTTTAGCAGCGTTCCAATCCCCATCAGAAGGTTTAACCTTGGGATTCACATTCTTCATTGCCTTAGGTGATGATACCTTCATCGGCTTGGAATGGTAGTTATCCTTAGGTGTAACCCTCTGATTTTGAGCATAATACTGTTCATGGGGACGCCGTGTGCAGTTTCTAGCAATATGACCCGCAATGCCACAGTTGTAGCAAGTTTGTCTTTTCATCGGAAAGACGTTTTGAGCAGCTTGATTCGCTCTAGCAGGTCCTGAAGGAGAAACCGGTCCTTTTTGCGCTGGATGCGCCTGCACATTTCTCTTAGACGAAGACGAATTGGGGTGCTTGTATTTGTTGTTTGCAGAAGTCTTGTTGCTCTGAGCACCATTCTTCGTCTTTTCTCCCTTATTCGAGTTTTCAATCACCTTGTCATGAGCCTTATGGGATCGTGATTGTCCTTGATGAGCAGACTTCTTATATCCTCGACTTTGATCTGCTCATTTTGGCTCCTTTTGTGTGTTGTGAACCAGCTCACAAACATCAACACACGAGTGAGTGTTGGCATTTTGTTGCACTTTTGGACGATGAACACAATTTCTAGCAATGTGTCCAGGAATTCCACAGTTGAAACATGTCTGTCGTTTCAATGTATGGAGATTTTGAGAGCAAGCAGCATTAGCCGATCTGATTGGTCTAGATGACCGAGCCTGCTTAGGTTGCTTTGGTTGTGTTCCGTGTGACTTTTCTGAATTCTTCTGTACCTGTTGATCAGAACTAGCACAAGCATGAGATTCAGACAGATGATGTTTTTCGTCTTTTATAATTTTATCAGGATCATTCTGAAAAGACGATTCAGTTTTTGTTTTAATTTCCTTTTCATAAACATTTTCTTGTGACTTTTCATTTAATGTGACCACCTCTTCTTTTTCAAAATCTGGTTCAGTTTTAATTTTAGAAGATGTAGAAGTTTCATCAACACGTGTTTCATCATTGCACGTATCATGTGAATCTACTTGTGGTTTACTTTCAGCTACAGTTTCCAATGGGGTCCCACTAGATTCAACATTAGGGACATCCACTGAGACCGATTCAGAAGAAGAATCAGGACATTCTTGATTTTCTTGAGAATGAGTTTCAGTGGTTTCACTGAATGTGTCCTGAGGGACCTCACCTGTAACACTGTCATCAACCAAAGGGTTAGAAACATCACATTCACAATCATTAACTGAAGAAAATTCATCACCAGACTTATTGTTCAAAGTTTCACCACAAACATTATCAGTTTTGCCCAAAACATCAGGCGCACTAGACGAAACATAAGCACAAAACGATGCAAACAAAGACCGCCCAAAAGCAATATCAGATTCAGTTTGTTCAAAATAATTTTCAGAAATATTAGTATGAACAACTGGTTCACTCCCAAGAACATCTTCACATTTTACTTCAGATACTTTATCTGCACATGAAGACGAAATGTTAGGATCAATTGAGCCTTTAGAAACAAAATTTATTGGATCAGACTTCTGTTTCCCAACTGGTTTGCCATTAAATGATGACTTATTGTTTTTGGGACCATAAGTCATTCGACTTTCATTTATCATCTCCTCCTCAGTCATAGGTAAGTAAGTATAATTGTCATTATAAGGAGGAGGAGCCTTATTAAAACCCAAACCACACCCTTTCTTTTCCTTGTATGCGAGCTGTTGATCACACAAATTTTTGACCAATTTACTAGAAGAATCAAATTTTTTTATGTTTAGCTCATTTATTTGATATCTATCTCTGATATCTTCCAGTTCCTTAGTTAAAATACATACTTTCTCCTGAGCTTCTAGAAAATGGGCTGTTTTTACACTTACATCATCTTTGAGTTTGATGATGTCTTTTCGCTGAGCTTCAATCTTTTCTTTATAAAGTTTTTCGTTTTTCAACAATGTGAAATTTTTATTTTTTATATCTTGATAATCTTGAATTAGCTCAGCGTTGTGTATTCTATAAACTTCAACTCTTTGTCTACATTCAGGAGTGCAGAAAACAGAAAGTATCTCTTCACGAGTAATTTCTTGAGCCGCAGGTTTGTGAAACACAAATGCCATAATTTCAGCGGGTGGTTGATACTTTTGTTCTTCTCCTCAAAACACAAACCAAACGAGAACCCGTGTACTTGCTAACTGAAACCCTTTGCACGCGAATGAACCCGATTTCTGAACCGCACCTCAAAAATCTGTCAAAACCGTTATCACAAACAAACAAACCTTTTTTTTTCTTTTTTTTTAATAATAATTTATAAAAGTATACTTATTATAATTATTATTATTGTAAAAATCAATGATTGACTAATGATAACCTAATGATTGATTATTATTATTATTATTATTAATTATTATAGAAATTAATGATTACTAAATGATTGCTTATTATAATTATTATTATTATATTATAATAAAAACAAAATAGAACTGCAAATCGTCTTCTTCGATCAATATCAAACCAAAACCCTAATTTTAAACTGCAGTCGCCAAGTCTGTGTTGCGGGTACGAGAGTATAACGAAAGAAGATGATGGGGTCGGATAACGTCGGAACGATGACCGGAGACTACGGTGGTTGTTAATGGTGATTTTGTGAAGCAGGAAGTTGCAGGTTTGATGATGGCCGGAGTAGAAAGACGGAATGATATGGTGATGAACAGACGAGAAGATGACCGGTGATGTGATGATGATCGGAGAATGAAGGTGTCGACGATGATGTAGATGACCGGTAGTTTCAGGTGGTGATCAACGGTGAACGACGGAGGTGAATGGTGATATGTGGTTGCGAGTCAGAACAGTGAAAGAGATAACTCGAGACCTCTTCTGAGTCGAGACCTTGAAGGATATTGTGAGTCGAGACCTTGAGAAGTTGTGATGACTCGAAACCGTATTTGCGACTCGGAATCTAGGTTGCGACTCGAGACCGTTTTTGGAAGATGATGACTCGAAACCTTGAAAGCAGATGATGTCAGTCGAGACCGGCGATGAAGATGAGTCGAGACCAGTAATGATAATGGAGGTTGTGACTCGAGAACTTGGAATTGGAAAGGTTGGTTGCGAGTCGGACGAGTCGGAACGGTGGTTGCGACTCGAGACCTTCTGTGAAGATGATGAGTCGAGACCAGTGAAGATGATGAGTCAAGATATGTTAAGAAGGGACTCGAGATCAGATGAGTCGAGACCTGCTGTGAAGGTTGAATGACTCGAGACCTAAGAGGTTGTTGAGTCGAGACCTGCTGTAATATGAATGAAACTTTGGTGCTGACTCGAGACCGTGACTCGAGACTCAAGAACTTGATAATTGTGATATCCAAACTTTTGGAAATGTATTAATCCCGAGATACCAGAGCCAACAGAAGGAAATCTTTCGAAAATAATGGAATTTTTTAAATCAATATTTAATTTCAAATCCTTTCAAAAGATAAAAACAATATCCCCAAATCCTTTAACAACTTCCAATACGATCAAAATACCAAAATATAACGATTTTTTATAAAATTTTGATGACCACTTACAAGAACACGAAGAACACGATGAACAAAAAATTCAAATCTTGAATCTTTGATATCACACCGAGCCTAGAAACAGGTTCTAATAGCTCTGATACCACTTGTAAGTCCCGTGAAACCGGATCTTTCAATGATATCAAACAACCAATAGATTGTGCGGAATCCAATCAATTGGTGATTCAAGATAAACACGAAAAACTGAAAATACGAAGAACACAATACCGAAATACTTTCAAACTTGCACACGATTCTATTACTATCAACTAGCAAAACCGTCTGGTACAAGTTCCTACACCACAATCTCCTCTCTCTGGCTTCTTTAGAAATTCTGTAACAATGAGGTTCAAACCCTAAAACAAGTTGAAAACTTGTTTATATACATAGACAAGCCCACTTCCCACATGGGCTTCCCTTGGGCCTGCTTGGCCCACATGGCCTATAGCTTGGCCCAAGTGACCTATAAAGGTCCAAAACCTAATATAAACTAACCCAGTAAAGCCCAGTTCGTAACCATGGCCCGTTGTATTAATTTGATGTGTCAGTCTCACACTTTAGGGCCTAACAATATGTCACAAGACAACTTATTTTCCAAATCAAAACAGAGCCTATCAGCATATCACATTAGATCCTAGTTTTTTTTTTTTTTCAATTTAATGCCTTACATGTGTTAGTCTCACCCACAAACGAACATTTATATCACTCCCATATGATGCAACAAACTATTTTTGTCGTTTTCTATATATCACTTAATCAAACGAACGAACATTTGCTTCTTTGCGTAAGGAGCATAACCTAATCAGCCCGACCACAAAGATGATGAAGAATGTGAATGATAAGATCTATTGCTTCTGGAATGATTTTCACATATTCTATTTGAAGGGTTTTCAACATTTTTGTTCTTCTGGGCATGGTTTTGCTCGAACCACTGTATTAAATTCATCTTTAAAATGATGCTTAGTTGATACACTTTTTTTTCGAAAAACTTAGGTCTTGAAACCTTGTTGTCGTTCTCATCTGCCCTGCACTCTTTATTAGCTAATAATTCAAATCATATTTTTCATATTTACCATTCACTGCACGTTTAACAAAAACAATTTTAGAAACGTTTTTCACTTTAGAAGACTTAATAGCATGCTTAGGTACAACATACTTCTCAGTTTTACCATCTTACAATGGTTTAGCAAAAAATCTTTTCTATTTTCTCACAAGCATCTGTTGTCACACAAGCATCATTTTTCACATCATCATTTGGAGCAGAAGTTTTCACGACACCATTTTTATCATAATTTTTCAAAACATTTGGGTCGCTTTTATTTTTGCAAACATAATCCCCTTCACAATCATTATTCTCACTATCTCAATCTTCAATCTCTACTTTGTCTGCACATGAAGTAGAAGCATGAGAATTATTCACACACAAATTTAGGAGTAATTTCTTTTAAAGTTCCTATTCCAACATTTGTTTTAACCTCAGCTAGTTTCCCAAACCTAAAATAACCTAAGTCTGCCTCATCGTCTTTAGAAGGAGGCATACTAGTGTAATTATCATTAAATGGTGGGGGGACCCGTGCATACCCAACTCCAGCCTTTTTGTTTCCTTCTAACTGCTTGTCCACAATGTTTTTTTTGACACTCCAGCTTTAGAGTAAATTGCCAATTTCGTCCTTGAGTTTTAACCAAATTTGCCATATCCATCCAAAAAAGTTTTTTTTATCACCTGGACCCTTAAAGTTTCTAATTCGATGCCAAATCCATCCAAATCCTAACTAATGTTATTTCCAGCTCTTAAATGAAGGGTAATTATGTCATTTAACGTTTTAAATTCATTTATATTTTTTAATTGGAGGGGTATTTATGTCTTTTCTCTTTATTTTTTCATTTATAATATTTTCTCTAGTCTTCCCCTCCATCTTTATAAGCATAACAGATACCTGGAACCCTAAAAAACCACCCACTAATTGCAGGTCCAAATTGAACGATGGTGCGATGTGATTGTGGAGCCCCAACCCTAGTCCGAACTTCGTGTACACAAACGAACCCCGGAAGGCAGATCTATTGTTATAATCGACAGGTATGCCATCAAATTTTGCCCCAACTGATCTGTTTATTGTTAACCTAATTTGGGGAATTAATTAAACAGGGACGAAGTTGTGGGTTTGTTTGTTGGGCACAAGAAGCAGTGTCGCCAAATGCAAATGATCCGATACAAGGTTTAATGAACACACTGAATCAGGTTGAAGAAAACAATAGGGTGTTGAATGAACGTAATCGGGTGTTGACTCAACGAAATAGGATTCTAGAAGATGTTGTAAGGACTTTGAAGAATGAGAATAAGCTTCTGAAAACAATGTTGCTGGTTTGTGTGTTGGTGTTCATGTGCAAGATGAAGTTTACTGATTAGGGAATCTGCTTCTTGTACCCTATGACTCTAATTGTAATATGTATTATGAATGATGAATGTGTAACAAATTTAGGAATGAAATGACTCATTCGTTTTTCCAGCATGTGTGTATGTGTACAAATGACCAAGAACTTCATATGAAAGCAGCGTACAATAAACCTTTTGACCCATTTGAACATGTCATATTACATAACAACCAAAAGTGAACATGAGGATAACATGTCATATTACATAACAACCAAAAGTGAACCTGAGGATAACATGTCATATTACATAACAACCAAAAGTGAACCATCTAAGTATTCAGGAATCAACCAAAAGAACAATAGGGTTTCAAATTACATAAAACACAAAACATGCCATCTGCAGCCCCTCATGAACTACCAGCAATGCCATCTGCCCCATTTGAACTTCCCTTATTCTTGCAAGTTCTCCTATTGTGCCCTTTGACATTACATATGCTGCAACTAAGAGAATTTGAATGTTTTGGCATTTTGTTAGATGTTTCAACTTTTTTCTTCAATTCTTCAATTTCCACAACACTTTTTTTCCTACTTTTCTTTGGTCTTCCTGCAGTCTTGTGAAATTTAGGAGGAAGCAAGGTTGTTGGGCATGTAGATTTGGGCCACATGTCCATTCCATTGATTGGCTCAATTGTTTGCATATAAATCGACTTCCAAGTCTCTAACCAATACGCCCTGTCCACATATTTCTCAGGTATTCCATCTCCTATACCATGCAGCCTCATATTCCATATGCAAGCAACTGCATGCCTACAAGGCATTGCAGTTAGATCCCACCTCCTACAAGAACAGGTCCTCTGCTCCACATTCACTATCCTTTGTTCATGTATATCTGGACCAGAAACTTGGTACTTGGAGGGTCCACACCAGATAACTGTGCAACCAGCAGCATTTTTCTTGATCTCATCAAATTTCTTGGTAGCATTAGGTGTTAGAGGGCCATTGCAAGCTGCAATCATTCTATGAACTATAATAATCCTCTTCATGAGATACTCTCTAATTTGTTCCAAGCAAGTAATGATAGGCTTGTCTCTGCCTAGTACCAGCTGCTTATTGAAAACCTCACAATGGTTATTCAAAAACATGTCACATTTGGCTCTCCCTACAACAATAGTTATACCAGAAAATTAGCCACTAAGATGGTTATTCAATGCATAACAACAATAAGTAATTACAATCAAAGGAAAGCACATACCAGAAAAATAAGCCCTACACCATGTGCTTGGAGGTGGAAGTTTTTTCAACCATTCATGCAATTCCTTGTTCTCTGTTTCAACCTTCTTCATAGCCTTATCAAATGCCTGAGTAGTTGTTGAAGTTGCACAACCCCACAACAAGTCTTTGTACAAATCTCCTTTCCATGTGGATTTCATGTTGTCATGTATATGTCTCAAGCAAAATCTATGCTCTGCAGCTGGAAAAACACCAGCTACAGCTTGTATTAAGCCCTATGCATAAAACAGTTAAGACATTTGAACATTAAGACAGTTAAGACCAGTTATTAAACAATTAAGATTATATATATTACCTTTTGCCTATCACTTATAAAAGTGAAGTTGCTGTTACTAGCCAGACCCAAGTCATCCCCTAACAACTGTAAGAACCACCTCCATGAAGCATGAGTCTCGGCCTCAACCAGTGCATAAGCTACTGAATATATCCCACTGTTTCCATCTGCCCCAACTGCTGTCAAGATTTGACCAGTAAACTGACCTTTCAAAAAACAACCATCCAACCCAATTAGCTCCCTCATACCTGCCTTAAACCCTCTTTTCAGTGCACCAAGACACACATAAATCCTCCTAAACTGTCGCGTACTACTGCTTGTATTATGCTCTGGTTCTACATCAATTTTTACTGTAGATTCTAGATCTGCTCTAAGAAGCTCCTCACTATAGTCCCTTAGCATGCCGTACTGTAACACATAATCCCCTTGAATTTTGTTAGTTGCCATTTTCTTAGCCCTGAAGACTTGGTTACTTGTCACTTGCACTTGAAATCTTTTCTGCAGATCATCCTGAAGACTCCTTAGAGGTATGCCTGGGTTGATTCTAATTGTTGGTTCAATCTGCTTGGCCAGCCATCCAACAGTGCCGAGGTTCACAACCCTAGTGTGCAAGCAGGTATGTTGATTTATAAATGTTTTTACAACCCAAACTTCTGTTTTCTTCTTTCTGGATATTAATAGAGTCCATGGACACTTTGCAGGTGGGTATCTCTTTTTAGGTTTCTTGACTGCCTCATTTACACTACTACCCTCCTCTACACTTGGTTTTTTGGACACCTCAACTGAACTTCCTGTTTTGCCCTTTTCTTTTTGGGTGGTCCCACCATGTGCCTTGCATTTGGCTTTAACAAGATCATCACCCACCTTTGTCCTTTCCTTTTTACTTCCACAACTACCAAGATCAAGATTCCCACCCATACAAACAACTCGAAATCTAGACAACTCATTCCTTGAAATGTGTAGTTGCCTCCTTAAATACACTGCATGTGATTTTACTAGATCAGTTATCTCCTCTCTATCTTTGAAATCCTGGCCTACATAAAATGGAGAATCCAAAGACAGTTGGCACTTCTTTTTCTCCCTTCTAACCTGCCTAACAACCTGTTCTAATGGTGTGTCATTCTCATTATCAGTTTGATTTTCAAACTCCTCATCTACTTCATTTTCTGGTGCCTGGGCCTCATGATCATGCTGAACATCCTCATTTTCAGCTGATTCATGCTCCACTAAAGCTAAAAATTCAGTCAGGTCATCTACATGCACTTCTTCCACTATGTTATCCTCATCTACTATATAATCAGGGTCATTTTCTTTTTCAATCTCACTCTCATGCTCATCTACTATATCCTCATCACTTACAGCCTTCCTTGGATGTGTTTCTAAATGTTCAACGTATACTTCTATCACTTTACTTCTCTCAGAATGTTTGATCAAATTCAGTGCATCACAATCAGTGCCTAAAGGTCTTAAACCTACTACCAGGTCTTCTCCAGGAACATTAAAATGATAAGTGACTATGTCTTCTTCTGAGTAGCCTAATGATACCAGCATATCATTCACAATAATAACTGAGAAAAGGTCAGAATTCACCTTGTCTATGAAACTAACAAAACCCCCCTCGTATCTGATGTCCGTAACATCTGTAAACTCAGTAAACTTTCCTCCATGATGGAATTCTAAGCTGAAGAACTCTTCCCTATTTGCTGCAAGATTGACAAATAAAGAGTCACAATGTGGGATTGAAGGTCTTCACCAGGAACATTAAAAATATATCAACATTGGGATACATACCATATTCAACACTGGGATTGAAGGTCGAATCTGGCTCTCGTACACACCAACATCCCCAATCTTCGTCTTTTTCGCTTGGAATCATCGTCTTAGGTTGAATCGTATGAATGGGGGAAATTTTAGGGTTCTTGTACGAGATGGAATGAACAGGTGATAAATAATTATTCATGAAATTAAAAATTAAATGTTAAATGACATAATTACCCTTCATTTAAGAGCTGGAAATAATATTAGTTAGGTTTTGGATGGATTTGGCAGTGAATTAGAAACTTTAAGGGTCCAGGTGATAAAAAAAAAAACTTTTTTTGATGGATATGGCAAATTTAGTTAAAACTCAAGGACGAAATTGGCAATTTACTCCCAGCTTTATTAAATTTGAATTCAGTAGTGTCAAACTTAGCCTCTGCCTTTTTAAGTTCATTGGTTAGCAATTCTATCTTGTGTTCTGCAACATCATACACATACATGTTATTTGACTAAGATCATTATACAATCTATTTATGTCACTCTTTTGTGCTTCTACCTTATATTTTTAAATTTTATTGTTTTTAAACAAATGCTAGTTTGATGTTTAGCCTTAGGTCATCTAGGCCCCTAAATAAAATTGCATCAGATTATGTCCCTAATTAAAATTGCATGAGATTATTCAAATATAGAACTAATTACTTTAATATTAAATCATTAAAGTTATATGTTGTAACGAATGTGAAATGTGAAAAACAAAGGAGTGTGCGCAAGTGGGGCGTTTTACAAACACCCATTGTGTAGAGATGAAATATAAAATATAGTGTCTTGAGATGTTGGTCCCGTGGTCAAAAAGCATGCTCTCTAGTATAGATCGCTCTCTCAAGTAAAGATCCAGGTATGACTCCTGCTTGAGCCATTTTCTAGGGGGTCTGGGAGAATGGACGAATAGGGGCTTTAATCCCGGGTTCAAACCTGACGGAGGCGAGGTTTATGGATTCCATCCAGTTCCCGCACATTTGGGGGGCACGGTCTCATGGCGGTAGAGGAGTCAACCTTGGACATAGCCCCGAATAAGATGGATTTATACGAAAGATTTTTTTGCCGTTCAAAAAATATATAAAATATAGTAATTGATTGAGGTGTCTTTATACGATTTAGTTTTATATATGAAAGTAAGAAAATGAATAATAATTATTTAAAAATAGCGAGTTATCTATATTATTTTTTAATATCTTCAAGGGAATATTTCACAGAATAGTAACCAAGTTTTAAAAGTGTTCTAATTAGGTCACTTGTGTCGTTTTTGTTACAATTAGATGGCTTAACATTCAAATCGACTCATGTCTTTTTTTTCCACGTGTCAAGAAAAAAATGGAGCATAAGATGTTTGGGTCGAATTATTTTAATATATGAAATTATATTTATTAAAAATAAAAACTTTTTAATTACATTAAAAATTAAAAAAAACAAGTTACAATCCGCGTCATCACTCGACGTTAGCATCAAATAAAAGAGAAGAAAGAAACAAAGATCCACATCAGCACGGTTACCTATGAAACGGACGAAAAAACCATTAATTTTAATGAAGAATGAATGTTGAGTGACCTGATTGGAACACTTTTGAAACTTGAGTGACCTAATTGGAACACTTTTAAAACTTGGTTACTATTCTACAAAGTATCTTCCTCTATCCCTCCACCTAAACGAACTGAAAGGACAAGCGGACGACCAGGAAAATCTTAACCGCTGGATCCATGATCAGGTCTTCACGTGCCAGATTCTCGGGTTCGGTTATGAATGCTAAGCTGTCGTTTGCTGGGATTGGGGTAGTGATTTATGATTCACGCAATTTCTGTGTATTTGACGGTGGTGGTGGAGTTGATGTTGTGTAGCTTAAAGCTTTGATAGAAGCGCTAAGTGTTGTTACTCTTATGTTAAAACGGGTTTGCATGTTCTTTCTGGGTGGCTTATGGCTGGCTTTTGATGATTCCCATGACCGCAGTTGTGTCTTTTTCTCAATCTTAGTGAAAGAGAAATAGACACAACAACGGCGTTGTTGTTTAATACGGGAATCTAGATATAAAAGTCGTTGTTGGCCTACCAAAAAGAAATGCAACAAGAGTTAACGCTTCAATCAAAGCTTTAAGCTCCACTCATCGTGTTAATGGCTCCTCTATTGAGTATTTCCTTCTGATTCATCCATGCGAGAACAATGTGGATATTCACGAACCATGAAACCAAGCAATTTTCATGAGTTCTTAAGAAGCTAAGAGAGTTTTTTCCCATAATGGTGTTGGTGGGTAAACTATTTACCAAAATAGTGTTGGTGGTAACTATTTACCAAAATAGTGTTTTTAATAGATTCATTTATTTCTCATTCCTAATCTCATTGGATAATTCTAATACTTTGAATACCTATAATTTGATCATGGTATTGTGTCTTTCACTTAACTTATTTTTATTAAATCTTAAAAAAGCTTTTTTTTTTAAATCAAACCTATTTATATAAAAAAAACCTTCATATGATCTCATGAACTTTATTTATACACATATACTCTCATAACTATATAGTTAACAAAAAAATGAATATTAAATTAAAACTCTAGTTGATAGGACTTGTTAAAAAACAATTGAACTCATTTCAGAATATTATTCGTGCTTTTTTTTTCTTCTACACAACCTATTGATTTTGTTGCATTATTTGTTGTCAAGTTACGACATTACAGGTATCCACATACATATTAGTGGGATAGTTAACATATCGACTTGATAAAAAAGTATTAACTTTTTCGTTGTAAAAAAACAAATAAAGAAAAACATCTTTATTTACCTTAAAATGTAAAATTTATTTATCTTCTTTTAATAGAGGGAATAAATGTCGTGTAACTCAGACATTAAAACTTGATTTAAAAAAGTTAACAACAAAATGAGTAACTAAAAAATATGAACTTGATTTATAAAAAAAATAGGTTTTTTTTAAGATTCTTAAAGAAAATAAGTTAGAAGAGAGACATAATACCATGATTAAATTAATAGTTATTCAAAGAATTTGAATTATTCAATGAGGTTAGGACTTAGGAGTGGTAAACAAATAAATCTTCAAAAACACTATTTTGGTAAATACTTTTGTAACAACACCATTTTAGTAAATATTTTATCCACCAACACCATTATGGGAAAACACTCTTTTAAAATTAAAATTTGTATTAATACACGCTTCAAAACTATGACTAGTGCTGGCAAAAAAAAAATTGACTAGTAGAGCGAGTTAAGTACGTATTAGACCGTGGGGTATGGAGCGGGGGTTTGGGCGTGGGTTGGGGGAAAACGCCCAAGCCACCACCCCGGGTGGGCTTGGGTTTGGGCGTGGCACCTTGGGGCTTGGCTTTCAAGCCGAGCGTGGGGCGCAATGGCCAAGCGAGCTGGCGGTATTTCATTGGGTCACCCCGCCACGTCAGGCGGCCAATTCAAATTTTGAAATTAAAAATTCAAACGGTCCCCCCATACCACCCAACCGCCACCCCGGTCTCCCAACATCCTCTATATATTTGTAACCCCAAACCCACTGGTCCCCCATCCCACGAACCGAAACCCCACCGGCTACCCATTCTTGAACCCGCTACCCCACTGGTCCCCCCCATCCCACGAACCCAACACCGCTATGGCATCCTGGACTCGTGAAGAAGAAATGGCACTCGTCACTAGCGTCGTCGACGCTATGAAGGGGCGGCCACCGGGCCAAACAAAATATTGGGCGGAAGCATTCGCGGCCTACCGACATAACGTCCGTAACAACCGCCACAACCTCAACGCGTGCCAACATAAATGGCGCAAGCTACGGCACAAGCTCGAGCGTTTCAAGGCTTACTACGAAGTCGTTCCTGCTAGCGAGTTAAGCCACGAGGACCGGGTGGCGGTGGCGAACATAGAGTTTCGAGGCAAGGAAAACAAGGCGTTCGACAAGATCGACCTTTTTGAAATTTTTTTAACGCTCTAGGTTTGTTTATTTTGTAATATTTAGAAATTATGTAATTTTTAGGATTATGTAATTTTTAAAATTTTAATGAAGTTGTAGGTTTTTTTTATAAATGTTGTGTGATTTTTTATAAATTTTTTGTATTTTTTTTAAAAACCATTCTGCCACGCGGTGCACCCAACCCACGCCCCGCCATACCCCGCGGACACGTAACCAGACAATGGGGGGGGCTCCCTTTACATGTGTCAGCAAATGCCCCAACCCAAGCCCAACCCCCTGCCTCACCATTCCCCACAGTCTTAGACCATATGTAGTCATAAAGCCCTTAGTGGGGCGTTATGGGACAAGTGACGAAACGCGTAAGAGAGGAGTTTTATGGGCTTTATATCATAAGAGGGTGTAGTCATAAAACATCATACACATCATTACTTAGTTATTAATTTTCTATTTTTTTCATTTAATCTCCAATTTATTTAAAAAAAAACTTTTATTAAATTTAGAGTTAATTGCCAAAATCGGCCCTGAGGTTTGGGCACGTTTGCCATTTTCATCCAAAATGACACTTTTGTACCAAATTGCCCCCAAGGTTTGTAACTTTTTGTCATTTTCATCCAAACCACTAACTTAGTTTATTTTTTCTGTTAAGTTGAGGATATTTGGATGAAGTTTGCAAATATAAAACCACAGGGACGATTTTGGCAATTTACTCAAACCCTTTTTAATTTCTTTTATTTAATTATTTTTGTTACATATATAATAAAAAAGAATATACATGGAGTTTTTAGAAAAACAAAAATTAATAGTTTTGTCACATAGTTTTTATAAATTTTCTTCCAAATAACTAACTCAGTTTATTTTTTCTGTTAAGGTGAAGGATGTTTTAAATTTTATAAATTAAGACAGAAATTAATTTATAGTTTCTTTATATAAATCATTTTTATAAAGAGAAAACGTCATTGGTGTGCAACACATAACAATCGATTACAACTTTTAGTATTTATCAGTTGTAAAGATAGAAAAAAATTGTAAAACGTTACATATTTTTAAATGTGTTGAGCACCTAGGAAATATGTTGGTAGAAATAAAATATTTATTTAATTAAGATTATGAGGGTAACTAACTAATACTTATTCTGAGTGGCTTAAGTAAAAAAACTTTTGGTTCATAGCATTATAATTACAATTTGGTGGATAATTTTAAGGTTTGATAACGATACGTTGTTTGATAAGGGGGGGGGGGGGGTAATGGCTTCTGTTTTTCCTTAGGAACGAATTTGAAAGAGTGGAAGATGAATTACAAACTTGGTACATATGATAAGATTTTTTTATTTGACATTTTTCAATAAGGTCACCAGCATTTTAGTTTTATAAAATTTAGAGGTTTAAGTAGATTTTATTTTTATAAAACTAATCTATATAAAAAATTAGAAATTAATTTATGTTTTAGTTTATAAACATCTTTCGCCTTAATAGAAAAATTAACTTAGTTAGTGGTTGGATGAAAATTTATAAAAATTATGTGACAAAGCTATTATTTTTTTCATATAAAAATTGCATGTATATTCTTTTTTATTATATATGTAACAAAATTAATTAAACAAAAGAAATTTAAAAGAGTTTGAGTAAATTGCCAAAATCGTCCCTGTGGTTTTATATCTGCCAGTTTCATCCAAATATCCTCAACTTAACAGAAAAAATAAACTAAGTTAGTGGTTTGGATGAAAATGGCAAAAAGTTACAAACGTTGGGGGCAATTTGGTACAAAAGTGTCATTTTGGACGAAAATGACAAACTTGCCCAAACCTCAGGGACGATTTTGGCAATTAACTCTTAAATTTATAAAAAAACATTAAAATATTTAATAAAAACATTACAATAAAAAATACATTTAATCTCCGTCTTTTCGTCGTTCTCTCCTTCTTCCTCTTCGTCTCCAACTCAATTCACCCTTACGCATCGCAATTGTTGCTTTCTTTTGGTTCCCCAAAACAAAAAGGGCAGGAAACACCTCTTTCAATGGGGAAGTCGCCCCACCATTTATCAATCCAAAACCATATTGTAGTCCTATTCCCCACCTCCCCTATTATCAGCTAATCCACATCTATATTTAATCCCCTAAGCCCTTTTTTCATACTACGGATTCCTTTCCACCCACCTTGAAATCCCTGCTTTGATTGGCAAATAGGACCAGGATTGTGAATGATAGTGAATAACCGATATAACTTTTCGACCCAAACTTCCTTATTCTACCTTGAATCTACACCACCATTTTAACAACAGGCTAATGTTCATGTCTCCCAATGAGCCCAAGCCGAGACCTCTGTAACAACCCTCGGTAAAACCGACACCCTTATAATATTTCCGACACTTTAATATATTATAAAATGTCTCAGTATGTTTTATATTACACCCGTATGTGAAAACTAAGCCCTAAATAGATTATAACATATTAAATAAATTAAAAATAAGAAATATAGGGCTGAGGCGGGCTGCGTAGACCCACCCCAACATCTTACGCGGGCGGTATCAATGCTGAAATTGACTTCGCTGATTTCTTTAGTTGAAGTGGGCGCGTAAGAGTATATGTGTAGTTGACGCGGGCCGCGACAGATCATGAAACGCGGAAGCATCCGGTGCTGACACGTGTCAACATCGTGGCGAGTCTAGTAGCTGACCCAGCTAAGCTACAGCGTTGACCAATGTTGACGCGGGCCGCGTAAGTGACCCTTGTCTTTCACGCGGGCCGCGACAGGACTCAATATCACAACTATAAATAGATGGCATCAGTTTTCGTTTTCCGTCGCTCATTCACACTTCTCAATCTCGAATTCTGAAAGTATTAAGCATTATAGTCGGGTACTATACCCCTAATTAGCGAGGTTCTGCTCCGTTGTAAGTATTATAACCCCAGTTTCATAATAGTTACGCTGCCCGATTGATTTAGGGTTCCGTAACAACTGTCGTGGTTCTGCCCGACGTAGTTGTTGGAATGCCGTCTCGGGGATGGTATTATTAATATTTTCAAAGGGTTATGATACTAATCAATGTACATTTGTATAAATTATAGATTATATCCAGGAAACCCTTACAAAAAGCCTAAGACAGCAATGTGAGTTTATCCTCTTTTTGTTAACGTTTTTGGAATGTTTTACAAAACCTTAATTGTTTTACAATGTGATTAAGCGGTGATTGAGTCTTTGTAGTTCTTCAATTACTGCCGGTATGTTGGGGTTTTGTATACAAAATTTGTACTACTTGTGAGTAGTAAGTCAAGGTTGACAGTACGTTACCATTGGACAATGAGTTAGCCAATGTGTAATATGACCCACAAGTCAGTGGATTGATAGTACCAAATGGAGTAATTGTGTAGACATAAACATTGTAATCGTCCTCAATACTGTTTTAATCGATAAAATGTTTCTTGATTAAACTGGGATTCACTCACCAGTATTTCCGACTGATAAATGTTTTTAAAACGCGTTACAGGTAACAAAATGTGAACAGCCAATTAATGAAAGCCAGCTGGAGAGCACTGAAGGCTTGGGGAAAATGTGGCTATAAAAGTTACCTAATAAACGATATTTTAAATTCAATAAAATTGGGTTTGTCCCTATAAAATGTATTGTAATAAGAAACTTGGGTTTTACCCATGTGATTATTAATATTAAATGAGGTGGTTTTTACTCTGATAAATATTTTCCTAACTACGGTCCTGATGTAAATTCCGCTGCGAGATTAAATAAACCTGATACCACCGAAACTCTGTGATCGCGTCCGCCCGTTCCCGGGGATCAGGGATCGGGGGTTGCGACAGAAGGTGGTATCAGAGCCTAGCCACTGGTCTGAGCCAAAGAAGTGTTCTGCTGACACTTAAATTTTAAATTTTGTTAGGAAATAAATTATGAAAGTATATGCATAAATGTATTTATTTGTTATGTGTTATTTGACTATCTGTTAGTTTACAGTATGAGTGATCAAGAACCATCAGATATGAATCGTCAGTTATTTGATTCACCTAGGAGTGAAGGTACATCATCACAGCCTGCCCTCTCTGGGTATACTGCTGATCAGGAAGACGGGATATTTGCCTTTAGAGCTAAGTCGGAGGAACCATTTCCTACTAAGAAACGAGGATGGTTCAGTAAAGAAGCTTTTGCTCGTAGGAAGAGGATGCGAAAATTGCAACAGCAAAGGGCCTTAGCAGCTATTAAGAGAGAGACGGATGCTCATACGCAAGATATGCTTAATAGAAGCCTAGCTAATTTCCATCTTATAGCTACAATTGCTGCTGACCCAAGTCTGGAACAATTAGTAGCCCCACAACCACAAAACCCAGAACAACCCATGGAAATAGAAAACTTGGAAAATCAGGTGGACTTTAACCCAGAAGAAATCCCTAGGGTACTTGTGCCAAACCCCCTAGACCCAAATTACGACCCCTGGTGGGACGACAATAGGGACTTTGTCCAACGTTACCCTATCCAGGAATATCCACCCATACAGAATATAGAAGTCTACCCAGGTATGGACCCTTTAGATCCCTATTACCAAGATGAATATATTAGGGAAATTTTAGAGGATCCTTACCAATTTCAGGAATTGTCACCCCCATATCAGGAACCTGCACCCCAGATTCCAAACCCAGTCCTAGAACATGCACCCCCAATGAGTGCAGAAAACGTCCAAGAACTTAGGACTTTTGGGGAGGAAATTTTAGAAAGCAGTGAGAGGATGCGCCAGGTTGGAGAACGTCTCGTATGGAAATACGATGAGCGTAATATGGATTTTTGGATAAATCCATATCCGTGAATGTTAGAATGGAGGAAGCAGTAGTAATAATAATAAAATAAAAAAATAAAATATGTGTGTATGGATGCATATTACTATTTTATTTCTGTTGGTATTGTAATCTTTATTTCTGTACTAGTGTGTAATAGACGCATAAGTATATGAAAAGAGTAAGTAGCAATGATCTACGTTTTTGGCTAGATTGAGTGTCATGTGAGTAATTATATTACCTATTATTTGTGATATTAATATGGGGTAAACGTTTAAAATTCAGATGGCCGACGAAGAAAATCAAGGGAATCTGAATAACGATAACCAGGGTAACATTAATGTGGTTAATGATAATCCGAGTATCAATAACAATGGAAACCAAGTGGATAATAGTGCTATCCAACAGATAGTAGCACAGGGAATTATAGATGCGATGCCATTTATACTTCAAACTGTTAAAGATGCTGATAATAAAAGTAAGCATAGCAGTAAGCGACCAATTGAACCGGAACACAGCGTAAACAATGGACCTTTACTTCAAATGCTTATTCCCAAAAGAAGAAGAACCATGTCTTATGGTTGTTCTTATAAAGAATTCGAGTCTTGTAAACCAAAGGAATTCTCAGGCAACGAAGGGGCCATTGCAACCTTACGCTGAATAGAAAAGACTGAGGCAGTCTTAAGGATAAGTAAGTGTGCTGAAGAAGACAAGATACTGTTTGCTTCTAATCTATTTAAAAATGCAGCACTAGAATGGTGGAACACTATCCTCCAGACAAGAGGAAGTGATCAAACCTATAATATGGAATGGGAAGAATTTAAGAATAAGGTAGAAAGGAAATTCTGCCCACCCAATGAGAAGGAATATATAGCAAACAAATTCCTAAACCTTAGGATGACTGGTGTAGATAGTAAGGGGTATACTAAAATATTCTTTGAATATGCTAGAATAGTACCAACTCTTGCTTCACCAGAACCAGTGTTAATTTCTCGTTATATTTGGGGATTAATTGGAGAGATTAGACACATAGTCAAGGCAGCTAGACCTCAAACCATAGAAGAAGCGGTAGAATTAACAAATACCTTGACTGATGAATTAGTCCGTACTAGAGAAGAGGATCAGAGGAGGAACTTAACTCAAAGGCTTACACAAGAATTTCGTTCCGGAAATTATAATCGTAGGAATATGGGTTCTACCTCTGCAACATACTGCAAGGTCTGCAAGAAAAAGCATTCGGGAAAATGCTCCAATCTCTGCAATTATTGCAAGATGCCAGGACATAAGGAAGAAAATTGCAAGAGGAAATCCAGTAATGGATTATGCTATAACTGTGGAGAAAAAGGACATATCAGGCCAAACTGCCCAAAATTAGCTCCAGCTCCAGATAACAAGAATACTAAAAATGCTAGAGCATTTGTTCTGACTGCAGAAGAAGCCAAGATGATTCCAGATGTCATAGCTGGTACGTTTTTAGTTAATGATGTTTTTGCTAAAGTATTATTTGACTCTGGTGCAAACCAAAGTTTTATTAATACATCGTTTTGCAAATTTCTAAATCAATCATTAACTAAACTACCACAAGAATGCTTGGTAGAGACAGCTAATGGAGAAACCGTTAGGATTTCTGAAATCTTGCAGGGAGCAAGCATAGAGATTGTAAATCAGAAATTTATAGCGAATCTATATCCCATGCATCTGGTAGGATTTGATGTTTTTTTAGGAATGGATTGGTTAATAGCCAATAAAGCCAATATTTTATGTGATCAAAAGTTAATTCAAGTAAATTCACCAAAAGGTAAAAAGATCACATTTAAAGGAGATAAACCTTTTAGGTCTACTAAATTCATTTCTGTGATGAAAACTGCAAGTTGTATAAGAAAAGGTTCTATAGTGTATTTGATTTCTATAATCACTAACACTAAAGGAAAGGATTTAAAAGATATTCCAGTAGTATCTCAGTTTTCAGATGTATTTCCAGAAGAATTGCCAGGACAACCTCCAGATAGAGAAGTTGAATTCAGAATCCATTTAATACCAGGAACATCACCGATTGCCAAAGCACCGTATCGATTGGCACCTGCAGAAATGCAAGAATTGAAGAAACAATTAGACGAATTGTTAGAGAAAGGATTCATACAACCAAGTTCGTCGCCATGGGGAGCGCTGATACTCTTTGTTAAAAAGAAGGACGGATCAATGCGGATGTGCATTGACTACCGTGAATTAAACAAAGTCACGATTAAGAATCGGTACCCATTACCGAGAATTGATGATCTGTTTGATCAACTGCAAGGAGCCCGATTTTTCTCTAAAATCGATTTAAGGTCAGGATATCATCAATTAAATGTACAGGAAGAGGACATTCCTAAGACCGCATTTAGAACGAGGTATGGTCATTATGAATTTACTGTCATGCCATTTGGTTTAACCAATGCCCCAGCTGCATTTATGGACATGATGAACCGAATATGTAAGCCATATTTGGATAAATTCATAATTGTATTCATAGATGATATTCTAATTTACTCTAAGAGTAAAGAGGATCATGCAAGACATTTGCACGCACTTTTAAGTTTGTTAAGAAAGGAAAAGCTTTATGCTAAATTTTCAAATTGCGAATTTTGGTTAGAACAGGTACAATTCCTTGGACACGTAGTCAATCATGAAGGAATTCATGTAGACTCAACCAAAATCGAGGCAATTACTAAATGGAAAACCCCTGAATCACCAACCGAGGTTAGAAGTTTCTTAGGATTGGCCGGTTATTATAGAAGATTTATTAAAAATTTCTCTAGAATAGCCATTCCCTTAACTAAGTTAACTTGTAAATCTGTTAAGTTTGAATGGGGATTAGAACAAGAAGAAGCCTTTAGAATCCTTAAGCAAAGATTAACCCATACACCTATACTAGCATTACCAGAAGGAACTAAAGACTTTATAGTCTATTGTGATGCTTCTAAGTTAGGTTATGGATGTGTGTTGATGCAACGCCAAAAGGTTATAGCTTACGCATCTAGACAACTTAAAAATCATAAAGAGAATTATTCAACTCATGATTTAGAATTAGGAGCTATAATTTTTGCTCTTAAGATTTGGAGACATTACCTTTATGGTAGTAAGTTTACCATATTTACTGATCACAAAAGTTTAAGGTATGTTTTCGGGCAGAAAGAGTTGAATATGAGACAAAGACGTTGGATGGAATTTCTTAGTGATTATGATTGTGATATCCAGTATCATGAAGGAAAAGCAAATATAGTGGCAGATGCTTTAAGTCGAAAGTATCATGAAAAGACAAAGAGGGTACGTTCTCTTAAATTAAATCTGCAAGTAGATTTAAATAATCAGATAAGAGAAGCACAAGAATCAGTAATCAAGGAAGATACTGAAAAATTAAAAGGTATGCTAAAAGAATTAAAAACAAGGAACAGATGGAATATGGAGATTTCATGGAAAGAGAATTTGGATACCTAAATTAGGAAATTTACGTAATCGTATATTAGAAGAAGCCCATAAATCTAAGTATACGATGCACCCAGGAAGTGATAAAATATACCAGGATTTAAGGAAAAATTTCTGGTGGATAGGAATGAAAAAGGACATAGCAGTCTATGTTTCTAAATGTTTGACCTGTTCACAAGTTAAAGCTGAACATCAGAAACCCTCAGGTTTGTTACAACAATTAGAAATGCCGATGTGGAAATGGGAATTGATAACAATGGATTTTGTTACTAAATTACCCAAAACCAAGAAAGGAAATGATACAATCTGGGTGATTGTAGACAGGTTAACCAAGTCAGCTCATTTTCTACCAATGAAGGAAACAATTAGTATGGAACAATTATCTAAATTGTATGTAAATGAAATTGTTTCTTTACATGGTATTCCTTTATCAATTGTTTCTGATAGGGATAGCCGCTTTACATCTCATTTTTGGTCAAGTTTCCAAAAGGAAATGGGAACCAAGTTAAAGCTAAGTACGGCTTATCATCCACAAACAGATGGAAAAAGAGAGAGGACAATTAAGACAATGGAAGATATGCTTAGAGCTTGTGTAATTGACTTTGGAGGTAATTGGGACGATCACTTACCTTTAATAGAATTCTCTTTTAATAATAGTTATCACACAAGTATCAATGCTGCACCATTCGAAGCACTTTATGGACGAAAGTGTCGAACCCCAGTCTGTTGGGCAGAAATTGGGGAAAAGCAACTATCTGGACCTGAAATAGTGCAGGAAACAACCGACAAAATTATTCAAGTCAATGAACGACTGAAAGCAGCACGTGACAGACAGAAAAGTTATGCTAATAACAGGCGAAAACCATTGGAGTTTCAAGTAGGTGATAAAGTATTATTGAAAGTCTCTCCTTGGAAAGGAGTGGTAAGATTCATCAAATGGGGAAAGCTAAGTCCTAGATATGTTGGACCTTTTAAGATTATTAGAAGAATAGGACCAGTAGCCTATCAGCTACAACTGCCAGAGGAAATGGCAGGAATACATGATGTGTTTCATGTATCAAATCTCAAAAAGTGTCTAGCTGATGAATCATTGATAGTATCTCTTAAGGACATAGAGATAAATGAACAACTCAAGTTTGTAGAAAGGCCTCTACAGATTGAAGACAGAAAAGTCAAGAACCTCAAACATAAGAGACTAGTTTTAGTCAAAGTGAAGTGGGACTCCAAAAGAGGACCTGAGTACACATGGGAGCTCAAGTCAGAAATGAAAAGGAAATATCCGCATTTATTTCAGTAGATCTCGAGGACGAGCTCTAAAACAAGGTGGGGAGAATGTAACAACCCTCGGTAAAACCGAAACCCTTATAATATTTCCGACACTTTAATATATTATAAAATGTCTCAGTATGTTTTATATTACACCCGTATATGAAAACTAAGCACTAAATAGATTATAACATATTAAATAAATTAAAAATAAGAAATATAGGGCTGAGGCGGGCCGTGTAGACCCACCCCAACATCTTACGCGGGCGGTATCAATGCTGAAATTGACTTCGCTGATTTCTTTAGTTGAAGCGGGCCGCGTAAGAGTATATGTGTAGTTGACGCGGGCCGCGACAGATCATGAAACGCGGAAGCATCCGGTGCTAACACGTGTCAACATCGTGGCGAGTCTAGTAGCTGACCCAGCTAAGCTACAGCGTTGACCAATGTTGACGCGGGCTGCGTAAGTGACCCTTGTCTTTCACGCGGGCCGCGACAGGACTCAATATCACAACTATAAATAGATGGCATCAGTTTTCGTTTTCCGTCGCTCATTCACACTTCTCAATCTCGAATTCTGAAAGTATTAAGCATTATAGTCGGGTACTATACCCCTAATTAGCGAGGTTCTGCTCCGTTGTAAGTATTATAACCCCAGTTTCATAATAGTTACGCTGCCCGATTGATTTAGGGTTCCGTAACAACTGTCGTGGTTCTGCCCGACGTAGTTGTTGGAATGCCGTCTCGGGGAGGGTATTATTAATATTTTCAAAGGGTTATGATACTAATCAATGTACATTTGTATAAATTATAGATTATATCCAGGAAACCCTTACAAAAAGCCTAAGACAGCAATGTGAGTTTATCCTCTTTTTTGTCACACCCCGACCACGTAAAACAACAAAACGTGGCAGAAACGTCGGGGAGTGTTGTAACAGAATCATTGTTTCATAACACATGGAAATTGAAATATTGTTTTATTGATTAAAAGAGTTACAATGTCTTGACAATCAAAGAAATATAACATAAATAACTAGTCTTGCATCTTTTATTGTCACTAAGGCCCAAGTCCGCCTAAGTGTAGCTTGATAAATCCCATGCAACATATCCTGAAACACATGTGAAAATAGGTACGTCAGCATAAAAATGCCTGTGAGATACATAGGTTTTGTGAAAATGAGATTCATGACTTATAAGTTTAGAAAAAGTTGTTTAGCAAAAGTCAGTCATGAACCTTGTAATTTGCTTTGTTTTGTAAATCGTTTGAAAAACAATGAGTTCAGGTGATATGTATAAATAAGAGAATAATGTATGGTTAAATGAATAACCAAGTAAAATGAGTTTGTATAAGATAAGTTGTTTGTAAACCAATGTCTTGTGAAAAGTATGTTATTTGTATAAAATGTTATATGTCTCAAATTGAAATGATTCAAATAACGCTACGATATGTAATACCATACAAACACTTATATATAGGAAGTACCAGCGGCGTATCCACCATGCTTGTATCATATTACACACGCCTCGTTACTTAAATCACTTACTCAAACCAAACCACCAAAGTAAAATGTTTATGTATAATCAAATGTCTAATGTCTATGTCAAATGTTTATGTCAAATGTAAGTCATGAATTGAGTATGTAAATGTCAAAATGTTTATGTATGGTAAGTGAAATATATCAACTAAACCATATGTAAAAAATGCACAAAAACAAAGTATTGAAGTAAAACATGGTTTAAATCAAAGTTATGTTTTGTGTAATAAACGCATGCTATACTGATATAGACATTTATGCGGCATTGTGAAAATTCATACATCCAAGCCTTGCGACAGTCGGATAACCCTTTTAGTCAAGGTTATAAAAAAAAAGTATTCGGATTCGGTCATTCCTTCCATCCAAACAAACCCGAGATTACAGGAATGGGATTTGTCAAGTCCTATGGTACCACTACCTACTACCGAGCGGCATGATCGGTGTTAATGAATGTACATTGTCTCATTTAAACAAACCAAATGTCATACCAAAATGTAAGCATAAAATGTAATGTAAAATAATGTACTAAGTACGCACACAATGGGTATACATAGCATAGAATGTAATGTAAAATAATGTACTAAGTACGCACACAATGGGCATGCATAGCATAAAATGTAATGTAAAATAATGTACTAAGTACGCACACAATGGGCATACATAGCATAGAATGTAATGTAAAATAACGTACTAAGTACGCACACAATGGGCATACATAGCATAAAATGTAATGTAAAATAACGTACTAAGTACGCACACAATGGGCATAATGTACTAAGTACGCACACAATGGGCATACATAGCATAGAATGTAATGAAATCATGTACTATAAACGTACTAATGAACATAGCAAGTATATGATGTGAAAACATGAAAGCATGAAAGTAACAAGTAGGCACATGTGTTTCACCCCAAAATGTTTGGAAAACAGTAAAAGAGGGGTCTATGTACTCACTTGAGATTGCTCAGAAGTCCTAAGATACCCACCAAGCAATGCTAGAGATCACGGAATCAAACGGCACCTAATATAGGTAACTATGTTAATAAACCGGACCTATATCGGAGGATCGGATAGAATGAGGGCTCGTAAACCAAACGAGTATGGGAACTCATGTAGTATGGTTTAACAAAGCCTACATACTAAATGAAACCTAGCCTAAGTACTTACGACCCGTTTAGGTAGCTTATGCTACTTTAACGCGTCGTTCGCGTGAAACGCATTCGGACCGCCTAACTAGTCCTATGACAAGTAACATATGCCTTAACATGTCTAATATTGTTGTCAAATCAGTTTAGATACCAAAAGTTATGTTACATATGCTTAAAATGAATTTTGGCGTAAAAAGGGCATTTTGGTAATTTACCTAAGGCATATAAACTACATAGAGTTAATTACTGTTTTCGTCCCTGAGGTTTGTCAAAAATAACGGTTTCAGTCCATTAGTTTAAAAATTGCGATTTCAGTCCATTAGTTTCATTTTCGTAACCATTTCAGTCCACTAACTTAACTCCATCCATTTATTTTGTTAACTTTGAGTTAACTAACTAATTCAGGGACGGTTTGTGTCAGTTTTAGAAACACAGGGACTTAAGTGTAAACTCTAAAACATTAAAACCAAAAAAATAGTAAATTCCAAAAAATCACAAAAATTCCAAAAAATCAAACAAATTCCAAAAAATTCTAAGAAATAATAAAAATTCTAAAAAATCATAAAAATTCTAAAAAATTCTAAAAAATCCAAAAAATCCGTTTTGGCGCGAACTGTTTCGAACCCGAACCGTTTCGAGCTGAACCGTTTCGACGCGAACCGTTTCGACCCGTACAGTTTCGAGCCGAACCGTTTCGACCCGTACCGTTTCGAAGCGAACCGTTTTGTGCTGAACCGTTTCGAACCGAACCGTTTCGACCCGTACCGTTTCGAAGCCGAACCGTTTCAAGCCGTACCGTTTCAAACCGAACCCTTTCGAGCTGAACCGTTTCGAACCGAACCGTTTCGAGCTGAACCGTTTTGAACCGAACCGTTTCGAGCTGTACCGTTTCGAACCGTACCGTTTCGATGCGAACCGTTTCGAACCGAACCCTTTGGACCCGAACCGTTTCGAAGCTGAACCGGTACGGTTCGATACGGCACGGTTCGATACGGCACGGTTCGCGGCAAAACGGTACAGCTCGAAACGGTTCGGTTCGAAACGGTTCAGCTCGAAACGGTTCGGTTCGAAACGGTTCAGCTCGAAAGGGTTTGGTTCGAAACGGCACGGTTCGGCTTCGAAACGGTACGGGTTGAAACGGTTCGGCTCGAAACGGTACGGGTCGAAACGGTTCGCGTCGAAACGGTTCAGCTCGAAACAGTACGGGTCGAAACGGTTCGCGTCGAAACGGTTCAGCTCGAAACGGTTCAGCTCGAAACGATTCGGGTTGAAACGGTACAGACGGTTCAGCTCGAAACGGTTCGGGTCGAAACAGTTCGCGCCGAAACGGATTTTTTGGATTTTTTAGAATTTTTTAGAATTTTTATGATTTTTTAGAATTTTTATTATTTTTTAGAATTTTTTGGAATTTGTTTGGTTTTTTGGAATTTTTTTGATTTTTTGGAATTTACTATTTTTTTTGTTTTAATGTTTTAGAGTTTACACTTAAGTCCCTGTGTTTCTAAAATTGACGCAAACCGTCCCTGAATTAGTTAGTTAACTCAAAGTTAACAAAATAAATGGATGGAGTTAAGTTAGTGGACTGAAATGGTTACGAAAATGAAACTAATGGACTGAAATCGCAATTTTTAATCTAATGGACTGAAACCGTTATTTTTGACAAACCTCAGGGACGAAAACAGTAATTAACTCAACTACATATCATACAACTACTTAAACGAAGCGACCATAAGGTATAACCTCGGAAGGTTATTCCCTATATACTATGGTCACCTAATGTGTTTGGTCGGATCCTAATGATCGACCAAATGGGTCGGGTTCGAAGGTATAAGCGATTTATTAGATCGCTTACCCTTACGACCCTAGACAACGTGGAAATCAGTAGGCATAGTCACAATGGACTATAACCATCGTGATTACGCCCACTTTGCGAAGTTCAAACGAACTTCGCATTGACCATAAACTGGTCAATGTAGAAAGTCAAACAAAGTTTGACTTTCGGACTCGAAAAGCAATAAAAGAACGAAGGAACACTTACAAAGGGTCCCCGAATGCTAATCTTGATTCAAGTAGCTCAGGTATGAAACAAAGGTTTCAACTTAGAGCTTCTCAAATCAGATTCTTGTGAGGAATGAGTGAAAATGTGATGGGTATTTATAGATTTCGGTTCACCGTTAGGATCGTTTCTTGGAGAAGAGGGAATGATCACATCCCTACACTTGTCGGAATGTTGTGGTAGCTCATTTTGCCCCCACCACAAGAGTTTGACACTTGGCATTGGCCTTTGGAAGGGTTAAAGGCCATTAATCAGCAGCCAAGACAATTTTCTGCATCTGACCCCTGCTTGCGCACCATAACACTCAGAGTGTTGAGGTGCGCAAGCACCTACAGACCAGAACGTTTCAAAAATGGCAAAACAGGCCCCTGAAGCTCCAAACTTGCTATTTGATGCATTTTTGACACGTTTAAGCCCCGTTAACCCCATTTCAAAGCTCTAAAATGAATTTAAAGTATAGGGAACTTAAAATGTGCTCAAAAATATCTCGGGTGTCGGTTCGTTTGGCCGTACGGTTGCGTTGTTCGATTAATTACGACGGAATGCGCATAAGCGCGAAAAACGATCCAAATGACGCGACGAATGGATTTTTCTCAAGCCAAACACTAAAATAAAATATTTTAGTTCTTACATAAATTTTTGGATGTCCGGATGTATTCAGAACGTAAGTTATGTGCGAAAGTGCAAACTTGTGCACTTTTTGACGCTTTTAGTCCCTGAATGACCCAAAAGTTTATTTTAGCACACCGAACCCCTCAAAGCCTATTTATAAGCTATGTAGAGGATATTTATGGTATGTTTAAATTATGGTCATGTTCCGGAATGTCTGTTTCAGTACGAATCATCAAACTTTCGCAGTTTGTCGAATTTAGTCCCTGTAGCCGATTAAACTTGTTTTTGCCACACCAAAGCCTTTAAAACTTATTTCCAAGTTATGTAAAGGTTATTTAAGGTATGTTAAGTATATGTTGATGTTCCAGAGTATTTGTCGCATTAAACTGGTTACTTTTACGCACCAGTTTGCGTATAACTCTCCAGAAAGCGATATAGAGTTTGAAATTGAACAAAAATTGATATGTGCAAAGGATACACATATTTATACAAATACCAAGTATGAAATACAATATTTCATTGATACAGTATTTGTTTGATGGCCGTGAAGGCACAGGTGTCACATTTTTGTTAACGCTTTTGGAATGTTTTACAAAACCTTAATTGTTTCACAATGTGATTAAGCGGTGATTGAGTCTTTGTAGTTCTTCAATTACTGCCAGTATGTTGGGGTTTTGTATACAAAATTTGTACTACTTGTGAGTAGTAAGTCAAGGTTGACAGTACGTTACCATTGGACAATGTGTTAGCCAATGTGTAATATGACCCACAAGTCAGTGGATTGATAGTACCAAATGGAGTAATTGTGTAGACATAAACATTGTAATCGTCCTCAATACTGTTTTAATCGATAAAATGTTTCTTGATTAAACTGGGATTCACTCACCAGTATTTCCGACTGAAAAATGTTTTTAAAACGCGTTACAGGTAACAAAATGTGAACAGCCAATTAATGAAAGCCAGCTGGAGAGCACTGAAGGCTTGGGGAAAATGTGGCTATAAAAGTTACCTAATAAACGATGTTTTAAATTCAATAAAATAGGGTTTGTCCCTATAAAATGTATTGTAATAAAAAACTTGGGTTTTACCCATGTGATTATTAATATTAAATTAGGTGGTTTTTACTCTGATAAATATTTTCCTAACTACGGTCCTGATGTAAATTCCGCTGCGAGATTAAATAAACCTGATACCACCGAAACTCTGTGATTGCGTCCGCCCGTTCCCGTGGATCAGGGATCGGGGGTTGTGACAACCTCCTTGTAAACTGAATCTATTACCCGTTTCCAACATACCCATGCCATTTTAGATTTTTTCATCACACCCTCCCCAAAAGAATCGTCTCTTAAGACCTTGCAAAGTGTCCAAAATACATTTTGGGGCTTTGAAAAGAGAAAAAGGGAAAAATAATACAAAGGGAGGCTATCAAGGACTCACTTCAAAAGCATTACTCTACCTCCGATTGTGACACCTGTGCCTCCACGGCCATTAAACAGATACCAAATCAATGAAATATTGTATTTCATACTTGGGATTTGTATAAATATGTGTATCATTTGCACATATCAATTCTTGTTCGATTTCGAGCTCTAAATCGCTTTCTGGGAAGTTATACGCGAACTGATGCGTAAACGTAATCAGTTTAGCACGACAAACACTCCGGAACAGTGAAATGGGCTTAACATACCTTAAATAACCTTTACATAACTTAGAAATAGGCTTTGAGGTGTTTGGTGCGCAAAAATAAACTTATTTGATCAACAGGGACTAAAAGCGTCAAAAAGTGCATAAGTTTTCATTTTCGCGCATATCTTACGTTTTGAATATATCTGGACATCCAAAAATTTATGTAATCATTAAACATTTTATTTTAGTGATTGGCATGATAAAATTCCATTCGTCGCGTAATTTGGATCGTTTTTCGCGTCCGTTAGTGTTTCCTCGTAATTAACCGAATAACGTGATCATACGACCAAACGAACCGACATCCGACATATTTTTGAGCATGTTTCATCTCCCCTATGCTTAGGCATCATTTTAGAGCCTTGAAAATGGCTTAACGTGCTTTAAACGTGTCAAAATGAGGCTTAAACATGTGCAGCGACCATTTCTGCACATTTTGAAACTGTTGTTGAGTTTCCCAGCTCAGGCGGGGTGCGTAAGCCCAAAGCCTCCTCTTACGCGGCCCGTGTAAGCATCCCAGATCTGCAAAAATCTTTTTCCAGCTTGTTCCAGCTGTTCCCCATGGTTGCAAATGGTTTTTAAGCATTCTATGGGCTATTTTAGGGCACCCATGGTAGGGATGAGCTCGGTACCGAACCGGTTCCGAAAATTCCCAAAAGTGGGTACCGGTACCGGTACCGAATATACCTTGTTCGGTACGGTTCGGTACCGGTATGGTACCGGTATTTAAGGGTAAAAACCGGTAAATACCGGTACCGAACCGGTACCGAAAATGTCAAAAGTCGGTACCAAATCGGTACCGAAAATGTACCCGATTCAATAAATTCGGTACCGGTTCGGTACCGGTTCGGTACCGGTACCGGGTCTGATTTGCTCATCCCTAACCCATGGTATTCTAAAACCATGGGCACACTTCAAAAGGCTCAGATCGAAGCTCGGTTTTCGATGAACGATCCTAACGGTTACCCGAAATCTATATAAACCCTAAGCTTTTCATTTGCAACTTACCTTGATCTGCTCATATTCTCTAAGTTGAAGTGTATACACTTCATACCTGAGAATTTTCAGATCAAACCTCCTTTCTTGGACCACTTGTAAGCTTCTTTTGTTCTTTTATGCGTTTTTTAAGCGTGAAAGTCAAACATTGTTTGACTTTCTGCTTTGACCAGTCAATGGTCAACACGAAGTTCGTTTGAACTTCGCAACGTGAGCGTAATCATGATGGTCATAGTCCTTTGTGACTATACCTACTGATTACCACGTTATTTAGGAGTAGTGACGAGTCGTAGTTTCGGTCAAAATGCGTATTCTTGCGTATTTTGCAACCAAACTATTCTTGGGTATCAAGACCTTTTGTTTTGATACCAAACTTGTTTTCCAACTTCGTTAAACATGTTTTAACATGTTTAGCTCCTCACTTTAGGTTTAGTGCTTATATAGGGTCGTAAGATAAGCGGTCTAAACAACCGCTTAAACTTTCGAACCCGACCCGTTTGGTCGATCATTAGGATCTGACCAAACATGTTTTGTGACCATAGTTGTATAGGGAATAACCTTCCGAGGTTATACCTTATGGTCACTTCGTTTAGTTAGTTGTATGATAGGTAATGTATATGCCTTAGGAAAATGACCAAAATGCCATTTTTACGCATAAATTCATTCTAAGCATATGTAACATAAATTTTGACATCCAAACTGATTAGGCAACATTATTAGACACGTTAAGGCATATGTTACCTATCATATGACTAGTTAGGCGGTCCGAACGCGTTTTACGCGAACGACGCGTTAAAGTAGCATAAGCTACCTAGACGGGTCGTAATGGGTCGTAAGCACTTAGGTTAGGTTTCGTTTTGGAATGTAGGATTTGTTAAACCATATTACATGAGTTCCTACACTCATTTGGTTTACGAAACCTCGTTTTATCCGATCTTCCGATTTAGGTCCGGTTTATTAACGTAGTTACCTATATTAGGTGTCGTTTGATTCCGTGATCTTTCTAGTTTTGCTTGGTTGTTATTCAAGACTTCTAAGCACCCTCAAGTGAGTACATAGTCCCCTCTTTTACTGTTTTTCAAACATTTTGGGGTGAAACACATGTGCCTACTTGTTACATTCGTGCTTTTCATGTTTTTATATCATACTTACTATGTTCATTAGTACATTGTTTTACATTACTTTTCATGCTATGTATCTCCATTTAGTGCATACTTAGCACATTATTTTACATTACATTTCATGCTATGTATGTCCATTTAGTTCATACTTAGTACATTATTTTACATTACATTTCATGCTATGTATGTCCATTTAATGCATACTTAGTACATCATTTTACATTACATTTCATGCTATGTATGTCCATTTAGTTCATACTTAGTACATCATTTGACATTACATTTCATGCTATGTATGTCCATTTAGTGCATACTTAGTACATTATTTTACATTACATTACATTTCATGCTATGTATGTCTACTTAGTGCATACTTAGTACATTGTTTTACATTACATTTCATGCTATGTATGTTCATTTGTCGCATACTTAGTACATTATTTTCATAAAAACATGCTTACATTTTGGTATGACATTTGGTTTGTTTAAATGGGACAAAAATACATTCATTAACATTGATCACGCCGTTCGTTAGTAGGTAGTGGTACCATAGGAATTGACAACTCCCATTCCTGAGATCCTATGTTTGTTTGGATGGAAGGAATGACCGAATTCGATATTCATTGTTTAGATAAACCTTTAACTTCGTTTAAGGGTTTGTCGCCACAGTCGCAAGGCTTGAGAGTATGCATTAAAACAATACCGCATAGATGTTTGTATCAGTACGGCATGCATTTGTTTTACAAAACATAAATTTTGATTTATTCAATTGCATTGTTTTGTGCATTTTACATATGGTTTAAGTAGTCACTTTTTACTTGCCGTACATGACATTTGTTTACGCATTACATGATTTACATTTGACAATAGACATGGTTTTTACATAAACATTTGACAATTGGTTTAAACAAGACATTTTTGGTGGTTTGTTTTTGTAAGTGATTTAAGTAACGAGGCGTGTCTAATATGATAAAAGCATGGTGGATACGCCGCTGGTACTTCCTATATATAAGTGCTTTTATGGTATTACATATCGTAGCGTTACTTAAACCATTTCAAGTTAGACATAATACATTTTACACTTGTATCACATCTTCATGAAACATTGTTTTACAAATAACATATTTTATACAAACTCATTTTACTTGTTCATTTATTTATCTGTGCATCTTTCTTTTATATCATCTGATTTCTTATCACTGTTTATATGATTTATAAAAGAAAACATTTTACAAGGTTCATGACTAACTTTTGACAAACATTTTCTTTAAACTTACAAGCCATGAACCCTATTTTCATAAAACCTATGTATCTCACAGGCATTTTTATGCTGACGTACCTATTTTCACATATGTTTTCAGGAAATGATGCATAGGATTGATCAAGATACACTTAGGCGGACTTGGGTCTTAGTGACATTAAAAGATGCAAGACTAGTTAATTATGTTATGATTCTTTGTTTTAAGACATTTTAACTTCTCTTATTCAATAAAACAAAATTTCAATTTCCATGTGTTATGAAACAATGATTCTGTTACAACACTCCCCGACGATTCCGCCGCGATTTGTTGTTTTACGCGGTCGGGGTGTGACAGAAAAGTTGGTATCAGAGCTCATGGTTATAGGGAATTAGGTTATTAGTAATGCTTTGACCTAGTCTATAACCTTCCTAGGACCCTAACACAAGATCCTTGTGTTTAGATCTTAAAACAATACTGTCACTTATCCTTAGGTGACAACCACAGCCAGAACACAAATTTCGAATCCGCTTCGAAAACCAATCATCTGTTCTAGGATGATTGATTACTAGGTTTTGAACCCTCTAAGTTTTCAAAATCTCGTCAAAGTTGGGTCTTATAATGTGAACACGTGCAATCTGGAAGGATGGATGCCTGTACTCTGAGTTTTCTGTCTAAGGCTAGAGTGTTCGTACAAATCCACATAATCGGACCCGTCACTCTTACCTGGGAACTCTTGGGGTGAGTGTCCACTTATAGGCTAAAGCATGTCTTCGCGATACATTAATATGACCCGATTACTTTGATTAGTCACCATCTCATTTGTTTGCCTTAGGTAACAAATAAATGATCGTAATTTTTATGCGTTGTCATTCTGTTTTGATTATCCGATAACATTTCACTTGTTTCTTCCTATGCCTTTCATTTATTCTAGAATGTCTCTTCATCGCAACGACGCTCAGATATCTGAGCAGACTACCAAATTTGCCCAGCGAATAGGCGAATTAGTCCTGAAGACTGTTGAATTAGCTGCTGCCATGGCTCGTCTCACAGATGAAGCTACTCAAGAGACACCAAAGGAAACAGAAGCCAAGCCTTCACCAAAACCAAAGAAACGTAAAGCTTTAAAGAATCCCGCAGCGGTTGTACCAAAACAAGCAGGACCTAGTCAGGTGGCAGCACCACCAGCCAAGAAGCTGTACAAGGGAACTGCTCCATGGTGTAAGCGATGCAACCGTCATCATCCGAATCACATGCCCTGTTTCAAATGAACCTACTGTGGACGATGGGGACATTTGGTTAACATATGCCGCTTTGCTATCCAAAACAAAGCTGTTGCAAACCTGACCCACGGATGAGCAGCTGGCGGATTAGAAGATGTTGCTACTTTGAATAGTTTGCATCTGTTGCTTTTGTATCTTTTGTTGAACCCTGAAACAATCTATTTTATAAATATTTTTTTGTTCACAATTCTGATGTACAAGTGTAGTTACATGTGTGTATGGCATTTCCCTATAATACCTACATCAAGGAACTATGTTCTTTACAAACTACTCTTTTGAATTCTCCCTTTCAAGTAATTGCTCATGATTTCCTCGAAAAATTTAAGTACTCGCTTCATTCTTAAGAAACAAAGTACAGAATATAAGTGACAATTTTTAGACAATTACTCAAAATGTCACTTTAAATCCTTGGTTAGATAACTAAAGGTAATTTTTTTCGATCTCATACCTATTACATTCTGGTTTTCATAACAACATACATAGTATAAGTTTTCAAAACAACCTTCATGATTTCAAAATATTCGATGTAGTTTGAAAACATTTTTAACACAGTATATTTACTTAATATATCAAGTGCATGATTTCAAAAGCATTATCCATGTTTTCAAAAATCTTATACATAATTTCAAAATTCATCTCGCATGATTTTAAAACATTGTTTAAATATACTTACCTAATACATCTACCGTATGATTTCAAAAGTATTACGTAAGGTTTCAAAAACATTAAACACATTTCTAAAAGAACCCCATTCATAGTTTTCAAAAACATTTTCTCATACATTAACTTAACCTTCAAATTCTGCTTCATATGTCGCCTTGGCATATCTAGCGCCTCAACTTCATGAGCATTTTACCTCATGTATCGACTTAAGCACGTCTAGTGCAAGGTTTTGAAACGTCTCTTGCTTTTCAAATCCCAAAATCCATATGGGATCTTCTTATCTTCACAATTAAATCCTTGTGGACGTTTATTGTTCAAATCGGAATCCTTAATTGAATTCCTTGTATGCCTTAATACGTACATTACAATTCAAAAATGGACAAGCCAAATTCCTATTAAGATCTTCCTATCTTTATAGTTAGATTCTTGAAAATGTTTAAAGTGCCAAATGAAATCCACGGATTGGATTCCTGTATGTTTTAAATACATGTGCACAATTAACAAACAAATTAACAAAATGATAACAAATTGAAGATCAAGTTAAGCAATTTTGTGATTATATGATTATGTGTTATGTGTTTTCCTTTGTGTTTTTATTTTTGTTATCCAAATCCTCGTAGAATCTTCCATATCTTCATATGAGTGATTCACAGTAGGATATCCAATGGTACTACCTTAAATCCTTAATGGGCTTTTACATAATAGTTAAGACCCTTGGATTATATAGTACCATTCCATAATTCAAAAAGACCCCTTGAGTGGTCTACTCAAAAGATTGATTCAGAATCTGGTTAAGAATGACAGGTGATGATATAGCTGAATAGACTCCTTGGTAGTCTATTTAAAAAGATCATTTATTGATTTAATTAAAAGGACCCTATGGTGGTCTAGTCACAGTCATCACAAGACCGTTCATTGTTTTCTTCCCCTACACATTATGAAATGCACTGTGTGGACTATGCAAGGAATTACGTAATTGTGGATACATACATAATTATGAAATTCAGTGCACGGAAACCACAGTAAGACTTATCATGTGTAAGAACCTATAGTGGCAAAAATAACGAAATGTAAACAATGTAATGGAGGTACGGTGGACGCACCAATGGGGCTTTATATACTTGTATATAAGTGTCCCTCTTACATTGCAAGCATGATGTTATTAAAGTTACTAGAAGTTCAGAACCCTAACCAGTGGTTTTTTTATCTTTTCGACTTCATGTATCAAGCTCTCACAGGTTTCCTATAAATAAATTTCGGGACGAAACTTCCTGAAGTAGGGGAGACTGTGACACCTGTGCCTCCACGGCCATCAAACAGATACCAAATCAATGAAATATTGTATTTCAAACTTGAGATTTGTATAAATATGTTATCATTTGCACATATCAATTCTTGTTCAATTTCGAGCTCTAAATCGCTTTCTGGGAAGTTATACGCAAACTGATGCGTAAACGTAATCAGTTTAGTGCGACAAACACTCCAGAACAGTGACATGGGCTTAACATACCTTAAATAACATTTACATAACTTATAAATAGGCTTTGAGGTGTTTGGTGCGCAAAAATAAACTTATTTGATCAACAGGGACAAAAAGCGTCAAAAAGTGCATGAGTTTGCATTTTCGCGCATATCTTACGTTCTGAATATATCCGGACATCCAAAAATTTATGTAATCATTAAAACATTTTATTTTAGTGATTGGCATGATAAAATTCCATTCGTCCCGTAATTTGGATCGTTTTTCGCGTCCGTTCGTGTTTCGTCGTAATTAACCGAATAACGTGATCATACGACCAAACAAACCGACATCCGATATATTTTTGAGCATGTTTCATGTCCCCTATGCTTAGGCATCATTGTAGAGCCTTTAAAATGGCTAAACGGGCTTTAAACATGTCAAAATGAGGCTTAAACATGTGCAGGGACCATTTCTGCACATTTTGAAACTGTTGTTGAGTTTCCCAACTCAGGCGGGGCGCATAAGCCAAGAGCCTCCTCTAACACGGCCCGTGTAAGCAGCCCAGATCTGGAAAAATCTTTTTCCAGCCTGTACAAGCTGTTCCCCATGGTTGCAAATGGTTTTTAAGCATTCTATGGGCTATTTTGGGGCACCCATGGTATTCTAAAACCATGGGCACACTTGTAAGGCTCAGATCGAAGCTCAGTTTTCGATGAACGATCCTAACGGTTACCCGAAATCTATATAAACCCCAAGATTTTCATTTGCAACTCACCTTGATCTGCTCATATTCTCTAAGTTAAAGTGTATACACTTCATACCTGAGAAGTTTCAGATCAAACCTTCTTTCTTGGACCTCTTGTAAGCTTCTTTCGTTCTTTTATGCGCCTTTTAAGCGTGAAAGTCAAACATTGTTTGACTTTCTACTTTGACCAGTCAATGGTCAACACGAATTTCGTTTGAACTTCGCAACGTGAGCGTAATCACGGTGGTCCTAGTCCTTTGTGACTATACCTACTAATTATCACATTATTTAGGCGTAGTGACGAGTCGTAGTTTTGATCAAAATGCGTATGCTTGCGTATTTTGCAACTAAACTATTCTTGGGTATCAAGACCTTTTGTTTTGATACCAAACTTGTTTTCCAACTTCGTTAAACATGTTTTAACATGTTTAGCTCCTCACTTTAGGTTAAGTGCTTATATAGGGTCGTAAGATAAGCGGTCTAAACAACCGCTTAAACTTTCGAACCCGACCCGTTTGGTCGATCATTAGGATCCGACCAAACATGTTTTGTGACCATAGTTGTATAGGTAATAACCTTCAGAGGTTATACCTTATGGTCACTTCGTTTAGTTAGTTGTATGACAGGTAATGTATATGCCTTAGGAAAATGACCAAAATGCCATTTTTACGCATAAATTCATTCTAAGCGTATGTAACATAAATTTTGACATCCAAACTGATTAGGCAACATTATTAGACATGTTAAGGCATATATTACCTGTCATAGGACTAGTTAGGCAGTCCGAACGCGTTTTACGCGAACGGCCCGTTAAAGTAGCATAAGCTACCTAGACGGGTCGTAATGGGTCGTAAGCACTTAGGTTAGGTTTCGTTTTAGAATGTAGGCTTCGTTAAACCATATTACATGAGTTCCTACACTCATTTGGTTTACGAAACCTCATTTTATCCGATCTTCCGATTTAGGTCTGGTTTATTAACGTAGTTACCTATATTAGGTGCCGTTTGATTCCGTGATCTTTCTAGTTTTGCTTGGTTGTTATTCAAGACTTCTAAGCACCCTCAAGTGAGTACATAGTCCCCTTTTTTACTGCTTTTTCAAACATTTTGGGGTGAAACACATGTGCCTACTTGTTACATTCGTGCTTTTCATGTTTTTATATCATACTTGCTATGTTCATTAGTACATTGTTTTACATTACATTTCATGCTATGTAAGTCCATTTATTGCATACTTAGTACATTATTTCACATTACATTTCATGCTATGTATGTCCATTTAGTGCATATTTAGTACATCATTTTACATTACATTTCATGCTATGTATGTCCATTTAGTGCATACTTAGTACATCATTTTACATTACGTTTCATGCTATGTATGTCCATTTAGTGCATACTTAGTACATTATTTTACATTACATTACATTTCATGCTATGTATGTCCACTTAGTGCATACTTAGTACATTGTTTTACATTACATTTCATGCTATGTATGTTCATTTGTCGCATACTTAGTACATTATTTTCATAAAAACATGCTTACATTTTGGTATGACATTTGGTTTGTTTAAATGGGACAAAAATACATTCATTAACATTGATCACGCCGTTCGTTAGTAGGTAGTGGTACCATAGGAATTGACAACTCCCATTCCTGAGATCCTAGGTTTGTTTGGATAGAAGGAATGACCGAATTCGATATACATTGTTTAGATAAACCTTTAACTTTGTTTAAGGGTTTGTCGCCACAGTCGCAAGGCTTGAGTGTATGCATTAAAACAATACAGCATTGATGTTTGTATCAGTAAGGCATGCATTTGTTTTACAAAACATAACTTTTGATTTATTCAATTGCATTGTTTTTACATAAACATTTGACAATTGGTTTAAACAAGACATTTTTGGTGGTTTGTTTTGGTAAGTGATTTAAGTAACGAGGCGTGTCTAATATGATAAAAGCATGGTGGATACGCCGCTGGTACTTCCTATATATAAGTGCTTTTATGGTATTACATATCGTAGCGTTACTTAAACCATTTCAAGTTAGACATAATACATTTTACACTTGTATCACATCTTCATGAAACATTGTTTTACAAATAACATATTTTATACAAACTCATTTTACTTGGTCATTTATTTATCTGTGCATCTTTCTTTTATATCATCTAATTTCTTATCATTGTTTATATGATTTATAAAAGAAAACATTTTACAAGGTTCATGACTAACTTTTTACAAACATTTTCTTTAAACTTACATGTCATGAATCCTATTTTCATAAAACCTATGTATCTCACTGGCATATTTATGCTGACGTACCTATTTACACATGTGTTTTCAGGAAATGATGCATAGGATTGATCAAGATACACTTAGGCGGACTTGGGCCTTAGTGACATTAAAAGATGCAAGACTAGTTAATTATGTTATGATTCTTTGTTTTAAGACATTGTAACTTCTCTTATTCAATAAAACAAAATTTCAATTTCCATGTGTTATGAAACAATGATTCTGTTACAACGCTCCCCGACGATTCCGCCGCGATTTGTTGTTTTACGCGGTCGGGGTGTGACACCGATTTATAAAGTATTAGATTTCCATTTTGATAATCTTGTCTTAAAGCAATCCACCACACCTTTCCGATAGTTAGCTTGATTCATATTTGCACCAATAACCAAGCCAAGATGTTTACAAGGGAATTTGCCAACATTACTATTGATCAAGTTGCAAGGTTGATTACTGAATCCTCCCTTGCGCCAATACCGAATAGATGAGTTTTCTAGCTTTTGATTTAGCCTCAAGCCCGAGACTAGATGGAAACATCTCATAAGGCGGATCATGTTCCTTACGTTAGTTTCACCCCATTCATCCATGAAAACAACGTTGTCCGCATACATTAGATGGGTGATTGTCGGCCCATCATTTGGAAGTTTAATCCCTTTAGTTGCGCCCGAAGATGAAGCTTTTGCAATAAAACCGGTTAACGCCTCCATAGCAATAAAAATATAAACGATGACAACGGATCCCCTTGCCTCACCCCAGAAAACATTGAAATTCAAGCGTCAGGGAGCCATTTATAAGAATCAAAGCCCGAGAGGACCTCAAATTTCCATTAATCCATCTACGCCACAAACTTGCAAATTTCATTTGTTGCAAAACAAATTCAACGAAGTCCCAATTATTGTATCATAAGCTTTTTCAATATCGATTTTTAGCACAAAAGCTTGGGATTTTACTTTTTTCATCCATGAGATTGTTAAAAGTAGCGGGCCATCAAGAATGTTTGGATTAGCTAGGAAACTAGATTGATGCTCGGAGACGACAGAATTAAGCACTTTTTATCCTATTTGCCAAAATCTTTGAGATGATGTTGGAAATACACCAGATCAAACATATGGGTCGGTAATCATTGAAAAAAAGAGGGTCCCTACCTTTTGGTATCACCCGATCAAACATATGGGTCGGTAATCATTGAAAGAAAGAGGGCCCGTACCTTTTGGTATAAGAGCCAAGAAAGATGAACCGCATCCCCTAAAAAATAATTGTCTCAACAACCAAGGTTCTTCTGTGGCTTTTTTTTTAAGGAAAACTTCATTAAAAAACACCCAAATCCGAAAACTGGACCGGGACCCAACCAACTACAAATTACATAATTACAAATTTACACCAATTCGCCCACAAAATCGGATTGTTCTTACATCTATTCTTAAACCACAAGAAACCCAAAGACTTCATATCACTGAAAACATTATCAACCTTAACCTCTACGTCCGAGAATTTCACCTTATTCCAGGCCAGCCATAAGCACCAACAAGCAACTATGATGATCCCATAGAAAGCCTCCCTTTCCTTGTCTTTAAGACTGCCATTTTTGTGAATCTTCAGGAGATCTCTAGTCGAAAACGCGAAGATCGGCGGAATCCGACACCATATACTAACTTTTTGCCACAGAACGCAAGCCGTGATACAAGAGGTGAGAAGGTGATCAGCGGTCTCAACCTCGGACCTGCAAAGAGGACATAACCTGTCGCCTGCATCAATTCCTCTTCTCCGCAATGAATCCGCAGTGGGGATATAGGACATCTCGGCACTCCAGACAAACACGTTGCACTTTATAGGGGCCCATTTATTCCAATCCATCACAAAAATACTATAATCTACAGCAGCATCTTCTAAAATTTTCTTAACCGAGCTAACAGAGAACGAACCAGATTGATCGCCCATCCAAATCCAGCCATCACTTCTGTTAATCAAGTTCACCGGAGCGATAGCAGCCAATAAAGCCGTCAACTCAGCTGATTCAACCTCCAAAGTTGGGTCATGTTTCCACAGCCAATCTCCGACAATACGATCCCGGACCGAGCAATCCTTAACCACTTCAAGAGAGAACAGGTTCAGGAAGATCTCTCTAAGAGGGTTCACCGACAACCAAGGGTCCAACCAAAAAAGAAAACTGTCACCTCTTCCAATCGAACCTTTGAATGAGTTTCGAAGCCGATAATTTCCGGGAAGCGGCTTATTAATCACGCTGGAAATATTACGCCAAACTCCACATATAGACTTTCTCTCTGGCAAAAACGACCAACCAAAACCACCCCCTTGGATGGCATCGATGACCTTGACCCAAAGATTTTCCTTTTCGTTTTTATAACGCCATCCCCATTTACATAACATGGCTATATTGCTAGTGCTAAGTTTGCTAATCCCCAGCCCCCCACATTTAATAGGAGAGGCGACTTTGTCCCATTCCACCCAGTGCGTCTTTTTATACTCGTTACAACCTCCCCACAGAAATTTCTTTATCATACTTTCCAGATCCTTAATCACTTTCACAGGTGCTTTATAAAGCGAAAAATAATAATTAGGGAGACTTTGGAGAACGAACCGAATGAGAGTAACTCTCCCTCCTATAGAAAGAAGCGTGGATTTCCAAAGCGCGAGCCTAGAGTCAAAGATATCAAACACCAGTTTCCAATTGTTGATTCTGTTCATGTTGGCCCCCACCTTTAACCCCAAGTACTTAATTGGAAGGGTATCCAGATTACATCCAACCACGTCAGCCACGTCCCCCACTTCCACAGGATCCACCCCTATGCCGAATAAGTTAGATTTCCCAAGATTAATTTTCAGCCCAGAGCATACATGGAAGCACCTAAGAATTCTGACAACATTCAACGCATTGTTAACACCCAAGTCTCCAATAATCAAAGCGTCATCTGCAAAGAACAAGTGGGACAAATGAGGGCCATCATTCAGAAGGCTAATACCAGAAAAAACCCCCACCTCCTTAGCCATTTCCAACAAACAAGAAAGAGCTTCCATGACCGCAACAAATAAGAAAGGGGATATGGGATCTCCTTGCCTCATCCCTTTACCGCATTTAAACTCGAAGGTTGGAGAGCCATTAACAAGGACCGAAGCCCGAGCTGAGGATAAAACACCCCATATCCAACTACACCACCTAACCCCAAACCCCATTTGACGGAAAATTTCGACGACAAAGCCCCAGTTGATGTTATCGTAAGCTTTCTCAAAATCGATTTTTAAAAGGAACGCCTTTCTTTTAACTTTTTTAAGCCAAGAACAAACCTCATTGATGATGAGAGGGCCGTCTAAAATAAATCTGCCACCCAAAAACGCCGATTGAGAATCCGAGATAACTGAACCAAGCACCTTCTTAAGTCTATTGGCTAGAATCTTATACACAACCTTGTTAACCACCCCGACAAGACTAATGGGCCTGTAATCCGAGAGGCCCGACGGGTCACTATTTTTTGGGATTAGAGCTATGAACGAGGAACCGCAACCCGGGTTAATCTGGCCCAAATCAAAAAGCGCCTCCAAAAGGTCAACAAAATCGGGTTCAAAGAGCTTAAAAAAGCGGAAATTAAACCCATCAGGACCAAGGGCCCGGTCATCCCCACAATCAAACACAGCTGCTCTAATTTCTTCCACACTAAACCGAGACTCCACCCATGAGGCATCCTCGTCCGAAATCCTCCTCAGGTTAGGGCAGGAAATCGAAGGCCGCTGAACGAAATCCTCCCTAAATTTGGATTTAAAGAAATTGAAAACCTCCTTTTTAACCAACGCCGGTTTAGATACCCACTCACCTCCTATATTCAGCCCGTGAATAACATTACTGGCATTCCTACAGTTGATCATCGCATGAAAGAATTTGGAGCTCTCGTCCCCCTCTTTGGCCCATCTAACTCGCGACCATTGCTTAGGATACATCACTTTAGCAAGCTCGACTTCAGCAATAATCCTCTTATTCTCCGCCATAACCCATTCCTCTTCTTCTAACAGATCTGGATCTTCTGGTTTGATGTAAATGTTGGCACAACTGTCGACCTGTTTCTTTCAATGATTTATTGATTACCGACCCATGGCATTGAGCATGATGCCTCTAGTTGTTCAATATTTCTTGATTCCTTTAATATGTTTGTATGACCTTTTCCATAATAACACTTGTAACACATGTTATTACTTATATCACCATAAAAATGTTCATTTATAATTATGATCCATCTATTAGGGTGGAACAATAATTCAACCATTAATCCAAACTAAACCGAAAACCAATGAAACCGCATCGAAAAATGAATTATCCGAATAAAAAATGTTTATATATAATTCTGATCTATCTATTAGGGTTAAACATTAACGAAACTAAACCGAACCGAAAACCAAATTAACCGAAAATCAATTAACTCGACCGAAGCAAACCATTCATACTATCATATAGTTTTAGTTTTTATGCCTCTATTTCATGTATTTCATGTCTTATACCGCTGTTTCATGTATTTGTATCTTAATTTTATGTATTTCTACGCAAAAAAAAATAATAATAATAATAACCCAAGTTTGGTTTTGGTTATTGACCGAAATTAACCGAAAATTGATTGGTTAATAAAATAGATTAACTGATGACTTCGGTTTCAGTTTTGGTTGAGACTAATAACCGAACGAACCCAACGATAGCAGTTTCAAGTTTGATACTAGAGACAACCCACTATTCTCATGTATAGGGTAAGGTTTGCCTACCTCCCACTTTCCTTATACTCCACCTATAGTTTGACTAGGGTTGTCAATTCTAACACGGATACGATAACACGATACGAACCTACACGAAGTTATCATGTTTCGTGTTTGACCTTAACAGGTTTCGTGTCTAAACAGGTTAAAACCCATTAACCTGTTAAGACCTGTTAAGTACATGTTAATAATTAAAAATTAAAAAAATATTATATGTGGGTGTGGACATGGGGTCATTAATCGTGGTACCTGAGATGAATTATAAACAAACACATGCGATTCTTTTTCCACAATCCAATCCCTAATTTTTAAATCTCTCTCACAAACACCACCATTCCCTATCCGGTTCATAGCTTCCCCAATTCAGTCGTGTTCGTGTCCTAAACAGGTCGTGTTCGTGTCTTAACAGGCCGTGTTCGTGTCATAAACAGGTCGTATGATACGATGGTAATTTTTTCGTGTCTTAACAGGTCGTTTTGGGTAACCTGTTTATTAACAGGTTCGGGTTCGTGTTTCAAAAATCTGACACAATAAGAGTTCGTGTCGTGTTCGTGTTTACGTGTTTCGAGTTCGTGTCTTATCGTGTTCGTGTCTTAACAGATCGGGTTAACCCGTTATGCCAACCCTAAGTTTGACTATGGGTGGGATTATATCAAATATAATTGATTGATTAAATCGGCTGATCAAATCACTAAGTTTGAAAGAAGAAAAAAAGAAAAAGTCAATGGCTAACAAAGTATATATCAATTTGTAGATAAATTTTTATGAAAGAAAATATATTAATGATATAATATTCAAGTAATTAGTTGTTCTATATTTAAATGTGAACATGACTTTAAACGTGAGCATGGCTTTTGGCTAGGGAATCAAATTTTCAGCCAATTTATGTGCCAGTTGCTTTTATGTGATCTTTTAGCTAGGGATTATGACCGACTGAATTTACTCATTTTATTGGTGAGCCCAAAAAACCGAACTAAAAAAATGACAGCTACACCAGTTCTTTACTCTCATGTCGATTGTAGCTTGCGATCTCTTGCTGGTCAAGGAGCGGGATTCGGTCGCTTTGCCGTTGGTGGACTTCATGGACCGCTCTATCGTGTTACAACGCTATCAGGTTAGTCATATTTATCATGACTAAACCAACCGGAAAAAAAAACATAACCGGTAACGTATGTAGTTAATATCCTGAAAAAAAAATATCGATATATGATATATCAGTTATCGGTCCCATGCCGAGATATTGGTGCAAAATATCGGTCAGAATATTGGTACCGATACTATGGAAGGTTCGGTTGTGGGGGTTGGGATCAATGATGGTTTGGTTTCGGTTAGGCACCCAATAACAGACCACCATAACTTAACCGAAGCAATAGATTTAATCATGAAGGAGCCAATACTCAAGAAAATTCAAATCCTTGCATATTAAATCAAGTATAACAAAAGATAGGGGTGAACATGTGTTGGTTCGGTCATTGGTAAAAACCGAAGTTTTGGTTTTTATTTTCATAACTGATTTCCAATAACCACTTCACCATTCCGTTTATAATCGAAACGGAAGAGTGAAGTGGTTATTGGAAAGATGGTTTATTAGCTAATTTAAGTTAATAAATCCTGCTATATCTTTGGTTTTAGAAAGAAGAATAAAATGTTGGTATCATAGTTAACGGGTTCCTAGGAGGCTAGGACCAATCGGACCGAGAAGAAAGATGATCACACAAATACTTGTAACCGCAACAAACATTACACCACTTCATGATCAAGGGGTTGGTTCTGGTACAAACCATATTTATCCTACAAATCGTACGTAAAAACAGATCCTAGCACTTAAAAAATGTTAAACTAGCACATACCAAAGCAATACATACATAAAAGTAGCACTTTTGAATCATATTAGCATATGAAAATTAATCAAGATAATTGATTTTAGCACATATTTGAATGATATCAACACTTTTCTTAATCAGCACATTGAAAGCAAAAGGAAGATTCAAATAAAGAATTAATTCTTTGTTAGCATATTTATAAGAAATTCAATATAATTGATACTATTTAGGATATTATTTTATCATTTCTCTATAACTGGTTGGATGCCGCAGACACTTTTTAAATGGTTCTTACAGTTTGTATGCGAAATGTGGTTTGTACTTGATCCTACTCCTCATGATCAAACCGAAAAATATAAACTAACCGAAACATGAAACTGAAACTTGAATACTTGAACTTGACACTGTACGGTTACAATAAACTTGAAACCCTTAAATGCTAGATGAAGGGGTGTGATAAAGGGATGTGTCGTTTGAATGTAGGGATACGTCGATCCCATGATAACAGTTTCTACGGTTATATCCTTCACACACACGTCCATTCAAAACAAGCCCAAACTAACCACAACTAACCTAATGGACTTTATTAGACTATGTCCGACCCAATAAGTTGTTGGCCTACGGCCCAAATTGAAATAAATAAAAACATAAAGTTTGACCCATTAAAACTACTAAATAATAAACATTATGTGAGGCACAACTTCGGATCACCGGATATGCTTGATTAACGTCTTCATAAACCATTATCGAACTATAGGGTCAGAATTTAGAGAAAACGGTGAAAAGTATGAGAACGGAGAGAACGGTTATGGATCGTCAGATTAAAACAATCTGTGGTCTACAAGATGCGGTGGCGTTTTCGTAAATAACATAACTTTTATTGTTGTAGCGCGCTTCATTAAGGGTAAAAATGTCTTTTGACTTCTATACAAAATGCCATCTCATGAAATAAAACGTCATTAAAATTACCACCTTAACCTACAATAGCACACACCATCATAATCTAAAAAACGCCATTAGATATAAAACGCCAAAATTAATTATAATAAAATCCCGCCTAAAAAAACCGCCAAAAAACATCCTATATATACAAAATCTCAGACCTTCCAATAAAAACACACAAAAACCCAAACGCTATATTTAATATATACCATTCATATTAGAAACGCCAAAAAACCCAAACATCAAATATCCTCTAAACCAAAACGTTTTTTGAAAATTCAGTTTGGTTGTCGGTAAGGTTTCGCTCAATGAAATGGATGGACAAAATCCTTAGCAGAGGATATTGTCCATTTCATTGAGTAAAACTTTATTGACTTTATCATCAACTTTCATCCAATTTATAACGCCAAAACATACAAAAACATTATTGAGGTTTGTTGTCAATAAAGTTTAGCTGTATGGGGTGGACAACATTGTCAGAGATCTTTCTTAACTGAGGATTAACAATGTTGTCCATCTCATACAGCAAAACATTATTGATTTTAGCATGATCAAATTTAGAGGTTTAAGGTATTTTTATTTAGTGGCGTTCTTTTTCTCGGTAAAACGCCAAAAAGTTAAAAAATCAAACATCGTTCCTTGGAAATTCAAGATTGTTAGCTGAAGGGTGTAACTCAATAACATTTTGCTGCATGAGATGGATAAATCTTCAAGAAAAAGAGGCTGATGTCACACTTTAATCTTCCAAACGGCGACAAAAAAACTACTTCAAAAACAAAAAAAACAAAATGAATCATACGAAAGTCGAGACAGCTAGTTAAGATGATTCAAAAAAGAAGAAAGAGACTGGTGAAAGTGAAGATTTGGAAGTTCAATTGTTTATATATATATATATATATATTAATTTTCTTTTTCAGTTGATTGTCATATAATAATAACGCCATATGTAATAAAAACGCCACACAGCCAAATGCTTGTCAAAACGCCAACATGCCATAAAACGCCCCAGAAACTAGGAAACTATAATAAAATTACTTTGGACAAGTATTATAAAAACCAAACTTGAAAATGTAACAAGAAACAGTAACTACAAAATAGTAAATTGAAGAGACGGAAAATTTATTATATTAGAATCTAAAACGCCAAACTTGAAAGATGGGACGTGTTACAAACTTCAGAGATAAAGCTTATCAAAATCAATAATTACAAACAGTAATTGTAATGGCGAATACTTTATTATAATAATGCACCGCCTAACCTACGCGCCAAAAAGACAACCTTATAAAATGATACGTCTCAGAAACTTCCATTTTATCAAACCAAAAAAAACAAATGCCAATACTACTAAATACCACTCACTGTAAAACGCCAAAAAATTAAAAAAAATCACATATGGCTAATATGCTTTCTTGGATATTCAGTATTGTTCTTCGTGAAGTTTCACTAAATGGATTGTTGTCACACCCCAACCTATGGCGGAAACATCGGGGTGAGGCACTGAGCGAAACAGATTGTCCAAGAGATTCCATAACAACTAATAGTTACCAAATATTTAAGCATTACGTCTCATACAGTAACATATCAAGTAAACATAGTTATTACAGATAAATAGTTCTCAAAGACAAATAAAATACTGTTCCGACAACTCATAAATTAATTGTTTGTTTCTAGACTCTTCCTAACTTGATTCCACAAGCAAGCGTAGCACAGCATCCTAAACACCTATCATATACGTTAAAATAGAGCTCAATACACATAGTGTAAAGGTGAGCATACAAGTTTAATGGTATAATAGATAGGCGAAATTGGTTTACGCATAACCAGCATGTAACATGTTGAAAAGTGAAGCTAGCAGGTTATCGACAATGAAATATGCACAGACATGACTGCGAGTTGTAGAATGCGCAACACATATCACCACTGTGACACGTGAAGTAAAACCCTTAACAACCCCTGTCCGCGACAGGTGCTGAATCCAAACTATAGTACTATCGTTGCTAAGGTGTCAGACAACAATCACTGTGTAAACATAACATACAAGCATTCATCGAGTAACATGTATAACATGCAATAACTGTCAGCGTATAAAAGTGTTTGCGTTGTGTGTTGATTATGATTTGAAATAGATAACGTATGTAACACCCAAAAGTGTGTAAAGCAAAAGGGCTCGAGTACACTCACATATCGTGTTAAATGAATAACACAGTCTTGGATTGGATTGAAGGGAGCGCTGGAAAGTTAGCCTGGTTACAGAACGATAGCATAAGCGATGAACGGTGCGTTAAACGGTGTCGAATGGGAAGTGAGTGACGGAGGGTCATTCGATCGGATGACAATCCGGACGGATGGTCATCCGGCCGGATGGCCATTCGGTCGGTTTATCATTCGTTTGGATGGATGTGTTTGTGTATGATGTAACTTTGAAGTTTTCGTTGTAGCATTTTAAAAACAGAGAAGTATCTCTACCTTTCAGGTCGTCCAGTCGAACGGTCATCCGGTCGGATGGTCGTTCGATCGGATGGCAATCCGTCCAAGTGAGATATTTCACAAAACCAAGTCTCCTGTTAGAATAGTCATTCGATCGGATGGTCATCCTATCGGATGACTATTCGTTGGAACTGATATTTTCTTGAAGTTTGCAAAATTGTTTAAGTGTTGGAGACCACAAGTCATCCGATCGGATTGTCGTTCGATCTGATGGCAATCCGATCGGACGGCAATCCGTTCAACGACCTAATCGTCTGAACTTGCAAAATTTGGTTAAGTCTGAAAAGTTTTGCGGTTTGACCGAGAAGGTATGACAACGTGTTAAACAACGGAAACCCCATCAAGTCCAAGTTATCCGATCGGATGGGAATCACTCCGTTCGACCAGTTAACTGTTCTTGACAGTTGTTCATATTCAACCCGCTAAGTTGGTTATCTCGTCGATAGAAATCAGTTCTCAGAACGACACTTCACTAGAGAATGAGTGGAAGGCCTGAATGAGCTCCGATTCTATCGATTTTGAGTGCAAGAGTGTAAAAGAGTTGAAAGAACAAAAATCGGTTTGAAAATGTTTAGATATAGGTGGAATCAATGTTTAAACATGTTGAAATCTCTTAGATCTGAGTTGTTCTTGGTGGAATGAGGTCACACTTTGAAGTTCATGAGAATCCATGATGACATTATCCTAGAACAGCCCAAATCGGTAGATTTCATGGTGAAAAGTTAAGATTTGATGGTGAAAATGATGAAGAAGTGTGTGTAGATCAAGAAAGTACAAGATTTAAGGAGAAAACTTACAAGAATCGCGAGAAATCGAGAGAAAATAGTTGGGAAGTCGATGGGTCGGAGGAGAGCTGTCACATCACATGAACAGTGATGTGACAGGTGCTATTTATAGGTGAAAGGGTGAGAAAGGCGGTGTAGGTGGGCGATCGGAGGGCAATCCGATCGGAGGGCAATCCGATCGGATGGCCATCCGATCGGATGGTCATCCGGACGGATGACCATTCGATCGAATGATGACCATCCGATCGAATGGTCCTTTGATCGGATGGTTTTTGCGAGTTGGTTTTCGACTTTTCGTTTCGTGTGTTGAGCATTGCGATGCGATTAAGCGAGTGTCGGTTAAGCGGTGCGATAGGTTTAGATAATAGTTACACAAATAACATAACTAACATACAACAACATAAATAAACTTGCGTTTCCAGTTCGTGATGTGATAGCGTTTTGATAGAGTTGCGATTGCGTTTTCGATTAATCACCACATACATACAATAAACATGCACAAGTAACACATAAAAGCACACACACGTAAAACAATATCCAGAACATGCGATTCAGGTTGCGATGCGATTGTGATGAGATTAGCGATAAATAGATCAGCAATTTATAGCGATTAAACTGTGATTAATTAACATTTACTCCACATAATACAACTAAAGTACACAAATTAAAGCAATCGATTAACAAGTCAAGTAGTACAATCAATAATTAAGCAAGGAGTGACAGATCGCATTTAGCAATCTTTTCTTCCTTTGACATTGACTTTGACTTGTACTTTGACTTCAAAACGTGGGTTGTTACAATTGTTAAGTGAAGTAGCTCAGTAAGATTTTGTTGCATGAGATGGACAAAATCTTCAAGAAAAATATACTGATGACAGTCATATGTCATTTTGTGTTCTTTGTTCTTGAAGAAGGCTTGGATGAGGAGAAGAGATCAATGACACTAAAGAGTGGGATGATTATAAAGTTCAAGATCAAGTTGAAGAACAAAGCGAAAAACCCATCCACACGTCGTAGATCTATGTCCCTAAACATCCACAAAAAGCCAATTCAACAGACGAGCAGGCAAAATAATCAAACCGATGGGTTTGTTAAGTTTTACATAAAACGCCATATATTTGCTGACAGCTCTTGTAGTATTAAAGAAGAGAGAGGCTGATAACAGTGAAGATTGTGAAGAGAGATCCGATTAGGATTTTTAATTTATTTTTTTCGCTTCTATTTTTTTTCCCTGTGGTTGTAATATAATTTTACAATTGTAAAACCCCAAGATATCACAAACGCCAAAATGTATACAAATAATAATAGAACAATTGGCCATCTTGTCTAAAATGCCTTGAAAAACGCCATTCAGAGAGATTTCAAAAAACGCCATAAACACCATAAACGCCAAAATGTTAATACAATGAAACCATTAAAACGCCGTATAATTATTGAATTTGGTTAACGCCAAAAATCTTAAACCCCAAAAATAAATCAATATTGTGAAAAGCGGAATTGGAAAAGCGGAAGATAAAATGACAAAAACGCTCATCCGCCCTAATTATATCGCGTGTCACGTGTTGGGCCAAGTTAGTTATAGTCTACCAAGTTAGTAAATTTCATGGTATTCAAATTATATTAATAATAATTCCATATAGTTATAGTCTACCAAATTAGTAAAATTCCATGTTATTCAAAGTTCAATTTACCTTAAAAAAAACAAAAACAAACAGGTACATGATGTCTACAATCCCAGGCTGGGTCCATTTGTTTTCAGTTGGTTTCAAGTTAACATGTGTTTCATTATGAGATATTGATGTTTTATGTGAAGTTGTGTGTTTCACTATGAGATTGATGTTTGTGTTGGTAAGTGTCATATCCGTTACTTTGGTAAAAATTGTCTATTTAGGCCACATGTAATGGGCTTTATAAGGGCGTGAAAGATTTTGATAATGCCCTTACACCATTTCTCATGGGCATTATATATATGGGCATAAAGAGGGATGGGCATTTTTAGAATAATGTCCAATAAGGAGGAATAACAAGGAAACTATTAAATGAAAGGGCATTATAAAGCATTAACCATTACATGAGGCATTATAATTGTGATATGGCAAAAAATGCCCTTTAAGGGGCATTAACCATTACCCACGATCTTATAGAATTTTATTACCTACAAAACTAGAAATTTAAGAACTAAAAGTTAGTAAATTAATAGATTATATTCGTACCAACGACAAAAGATAAAAAAAAAAATATGGGTATGGTTCGGATAAATTAGTATGTATGTTTCGGGTAATTGAGGTGGGCATCATCTAATACAATACTCGTTCCATGCCCATGATAGTTTTTCATTAGTAATCTCATACAAGGTCTCATACATGAATACCATCCCATTAATCGTCTTGAATGTTTCGGTTTGCCCGTCGGATTCGGGTTTGTTTACCATCACCAATTGCTACACTACAAGAGAAGGGTACCATTAGCGGCGAAACCTTTAGCGGCGACAGGCCAAATGTCGCCGCTATTGGTCGATCCGCGTCACGGACCCTGAAACCAAACCCCAGCCGTTGATTTCAGGGTGACAGTTGTCGCCGCTAAAGGTGGCTCGTTCTTGTGGTGACAAAAGTCATCAATACCGGCGACAGTTGTCGCCGCAAAAGGTGGCCCGTTCTTGTAGTGCTAGTTTAACAACAAACTGAGAGCTTGCATCACTATCTTCTAGGATAGAGGTATTGTTTGCCTACACCCCACCCTCACTGGACCCTACTAGTAGCTTTGCTATGTGTGATTTTACTGGGTATGGTTGCTGGTTTACAACTAATTTAGAGCTTGATATGTCACACCCCCAAAATCCACCTGCGGAGTATCACCGCTTGGAGGCGTGACTGACCAGGATCCAGCCACCAATCATATTGAACAAGCATATAAGTAATTATAAAATCCAACCAACACAATTGGTGTCCAAACAAAACATAGCTTAAGTTATCAGCGGAAGCAAATAGTTCAAAACCCAAATCATAAAGTAAAAGTATTTAAGTTTATCATGAACACTCCATGTCCATGCTCCACAACCACTCTTCCCCATGCAAGCTCCTGCTAAACCTATTGACCTGCAAAGCATATAGTAACGAGTCAACAACAAATTTGAGCGAGTTCACAGTTGGGTGTTTGTTTTAAGTTGTTTCGAAAACGGTTTCCTTTAACTGGCATCCCTGCCGTGGGAGTTACCCCATAGTTGAAAACGTGTTTAGTGTATTCCCGTTTATTCTGGCAATCCTGCCGTGGGGGCTACCCCATGTTTAGTTATCTGGCTTTTCGGCCGTGGGGGCTACCCCATGTATATACTACTAGACTCGTTACCATATCGACTGCTGACTGTAGTCATGTTTATGTGCCCTGAACTGTCAATGTCTATCATCATTGACGTGCCCAGATCCATTAGTTCACGCCCGTCCTCTGCGGCACGGTGTGAGGCTTGTCAAACCTAAATAGCGCTATCTAACTAATGACCCGCACGCCATTGGCCAGGCGATTAAGTCGATATAAAAAGGAGGGACTTCGTGATAGAGTTTTGGTCTAGTAAAAGTTAACTGTCAATGAGGACGAGGAATTATATTCCTGAACCCGTACTGTCCTACCCAAGAAGGACGAGGAATCCATATTCCTTAACCCATTCTCACCCCTGGGAATCCCATGCTTTGTAGAAAGTGTGAACTCACCTTAGGTTAGCTCGGCAGATAAGTAAAGGTCAATCGAGCTGCTAGAGGTCAACCACGTCCTAACATGGTTACCATACAAGTCAGGTCTAGGTGCACATATGATTACACATAGTTAACAGGTTATGAACACAGGTTGATCATGGCAAACACATAATTCATGTTATCACATTAACAATCATAACGTATCCAACTTGTGAGATTCACTAAACGAAACCCCACAGAATAACCCGGCCCAAAATCAATCCCAACAGAATACGGCCCAATAATTAAACATAGGTCTTGTGCGATCCAGTTGGGTTGTGCGATTGGAAACTAGTCCAGCCCAATAAAACAAAAGTAGTCCAAATCATACATACGGCCCAAACAACAAACATGTGTCTTGTGCGATCCAAGACATCTTGTGCGACTGAAGTCATCTTGTGCGACTGTAGACTTGTGCGACCAGATCAGGTCTTGTGCGACCTGATCTTGTGCGATCAACAGCTTGTGCGCCTTGGGTCCTTGTGCGACCAAGGACTCTTGTGCGATTAGTTTTAATCACCCGAATTTCATGCTTTTTAGTTACAATCAATCACTAGTTTCCAAATTTCCATTCAATCAATTAACACTAACAGTTTCTAAACCAACCACTAATCGATCAAACCAAGGTTTTTAATCATTCAATTCATATGAACCCTAATGAATAACATAATCAATACATGAACAATAATCATAACACCAATCATATTAACATGATTCATAATCTCGATCACTAGCAAACATCCTATCTTAAACATATCACAGCCGAAAAATCAAACATTTGGTTTCCCATTCATCAATAACTCTAATTTGTACTAACACAAGCAACTCATTCGGATTCAAACCCATGTAAAGCCGATTACATACATACAACCGATTTCATCATTTGATCCTGAATCATTATGCAAACAAATCCGAAAACAAGACATGGCAGCCGATTAACATCATCATACACGTAAACATCATTGTTCATCATACATTCAATACTTAATCATTCAATCAAATCGTGAAGTCATAACATCATTTACAACAAACTAATCATAAAGCACTAACCGATTAAGATAAGATGAAAGTGATCTGAATCAAGAGCTTCGATGGAGAGGGGTGTTGTTGCCGTCGAGTTCTAGAAAGAAGGAAGAGAGCTAGGGTTTGTGTAAAGTGTTTAGTAACAAATGAGGAGTATACCCTTACTCCTAAATGTTATGCGTAAAAGAGAGGGAGTGGGCCGAACCATCATGGGCTGCCCTTGATCCGAGTAAAATGAGTGTAGCCCGAATGGGCTTGTGCGATCGGTTCGTATTGTGCGTTTGGGCTTGTTTATATACATACATACATTACACAAAACACATAACATTTCATTAATCATCAAGTTCACATAGTCACATAGTGTTCACATACGTTACATTAATCACAAAGATAGGTTTGAAATACGGGTTGTCACATTATCCCCAAGTTGAAAGAAATTTCGTCCCGAAATTTAGCACGTACTCACTGAGGAAGCTAGTTAAGTTGCATGGTTTTCCTGGTTTTCCTGGGGTGTCACATCCTTCCCCCGTTGATCTGGAATTTCGTCCCGAAATTCCGTAGCTTCAGCCTCAGTAGTGGTTGTACTGTTTGCGAATAGTTGGGGATACTTTTGTTTCATTTGATCTTCGCGTTCCCAGGTGAATTCTGGGCCGCGACGTGAGTTCCAACGAACTCGAACGAGAGGTATTCTAGTGCGCTTGAGGACCTTAACATCCCGGTCCGTGATTTTAACTGGTTCCTCGACGAATCGCAACTGCTCGTCGATAGTGAGCTCCTTCAAAGGAACTACGAGGGTCTCATCTGACAGACACTTCTTCAGATTCGACACGTGGAAAACGTTGTGAACTGCACTGAGTTCTGTTGGTAGGTTCAGTTTGTAGGCCACCTTGCCTATTTTCTCTATGATTTCGAAAGGTCCGACGTATCGTGGGTTAAGTTTGCCTCGTTTGCCAAAACGAACCACACCCTTCCAGGGTGACACTTTGAGTAGCACTCGATCCCCAACTTGGAGCTCAAGTGGTTTCCTGCCTTTATCGGCGTAGCTTTTCTGACGGTCACGAGCTGCCGCCATTCGTTGTCGCATCTGAGCAATCCGTTCTGTTGTGTGTACCACAAGTTCTGGGCCAGTGATCTGACTATCCCCCACCTCTGCCCAACAAAGAGGTGATTGGCATTTACGCCCGTACAATGCCTCAAACGGAGCAGCTTTAATGCTGGTGTGATAGCTGTTATTGTACGAAAATTCACAAGTGGCAGATGCTTTTCCAAGCCGTTGCCAAAGTCAATCACACATGCCCTAAGCATGTCTTCATGGGTCTGGATGGTGCGTTCAGACTGCCCATCCGTTTGCGGGTGATAAGCTGTGCTCATATCTAAACGTGAGCCAAAGGATTTGTGCATTGTTTGCCACAGCTCTGAAGTAAAACGTGTATCACGATCAGAGATAATAGAGGTGGGCACCCCGTGCCTCGAGACGACTTCCTTAAGATATACGTCTGCTAGAGTGGAGAACTTATCCTTTTCCTTGATAGCCAGGAAGTGTGCAGACTTTGTGAGTCGATCCACGATCACCCAAATAGTGTCATTTCCACGTTGAGATCTAGGTAGGCCAGTAACGAAATCCATGGAAATTTGCTCCCATTTCCATTGTGGTATCTCTGGTTGTTGAAGTAGGCCTGAGGGTTTCTGGTATTCCGTCTTGACTCTCGCACAAGTCAAACACTTGCTGACGTAAGTTGCTATGTGGGCCTTCATGCTAGGCCACCAATACGTAGTTTTCAAGTCGTGGTACATCTTATCCAAACCAGGATGTACTGAGTAGCGAGACTTGTGTGCCTCATCCATCACAAGCTCTCGTAGGTTGCCATAAAGTGGGACCCTGTGACAACTGGCACAAACCGGTAATTTCCGTACACTCTAATTATTGCTTAATGACTGCAATTATGAGTTTAATTGTTAGTAATGTCTGAGCACATGATTAAACAAGTGAATTCATGCATGTTGTATACTACAAAATATTGCTTTATGCATAAACGAGAGCGTTGCGTCAGAATAATAGTAAACTCACCGGTAAGACACACTGTGTCGACTGAACTGCAGAAAGCAGTCAGACATTAGAATTGAGGCCTAGGTGTAGGTCCGACGACAAAAATACATTAGAACCCTAGAGTATGTGTAAGGGTTTAATTTATGGACATTGCGAAAGCAAAAATAAGCACTAAAAAGCACCCGAAACGCACTCTAAGTGCAGAATTTATACAAATCAGCAATAATTCAGCATTTAGACACATAAATATTATGCAGAAATGTCGTTTTATCATCCAGAATATTTCCCTAAGTGTTGGGAATTGAAAGAGTACAAGAAAGGTACTTAAACGACACTAAAAAGTGTAATTTAACACTTTAACGAATCGGTATGCAACCGAACAACCGGACTATACCCGGAACATGAGAATATTATTATTTTCATTATGTATCTTTTACTGAACTAGTTAGGGTCCCTGATTACCCTAACACCCGCTAAAACATACTACACACAAGTAATGGGGTTAACTATCTAACTTAACCAATCTATGCTTAACTAAACTAGTTGATTTCGAACCAAGACCCCCCCCCCCCTCTTGACCGAATTCGGTCCCCTAGGGGACATATCTTGTACTAGAGATTTGCATAATCTAACCTTGCTAAATATCTAGCCTACATACTTACCATTGGTTATTACACACTAAGCTTGTCTATAAGAGCATGAGTTCACTTAACATAATTATCCATTATCACAACTCACAACAAAACCTTCTCTTTCTCTCTACACTAGCTACGGCCGAACACCTCCTCCCCACACATCCATTTTCGGTTCTTGTTCACCCCATTCCAAGATCATACAAGCTTTGAGGGTTGCGTATTAGGAGTCTTGGTGCACTCGAAGTTCGAAGGACCTCTTTCTTTGGCTTTTATCCACCCGTTTTTCGCCAAGAATCTTCCCTAGCCTTGAGCTAGAGGTATAACACTTAAAACTCATATTTAAGCTTATCTAAGGTGGTTAAAAGGATTTATGTCGGTTAAATATCGTTAACATACGATTTGATGCATTAAAGTCTAGTAAAAACTCTAAAAATGGTGGTTAATAGTATATGTGATGTGTAAAAGTTGTAGTGTTTGAAAGTTGTGATTATCTAGACCCGATCTATGATGTGGTAGCTCGGATCATCGTTTGACCCGGTTTGGTAAGATCATGGATCTTAACATAAAGCTATTTTAGAAGTAACAAGGGTTAAAAGGTGAAACCCTACCACACATAGACCATGAACTTGTGTAAAAATGTTTTAACTTGTACAAAAGTGTTTAAAACTAGTAGATCTATGTATCTACAAGTGGTATTTTCAAAAGACCAAGCATCAAAAGAAATCACATGTTCTAAACCGGATCTTACACAAACAAAAGTGGGTTTTGTGAACAAACAAGAGTGTGGATACTTGTGTAACAAAAGTTTTAACGAAGAAATAGTTTTCGTAAAAACCGACTAGAAGTTGTAAAACTTCATACTCTTTAAAAATAAAGTTTTTAAGAAATTAAACTTATTTTTAAAGATAACAAGACTTACTAAATGTGCTAGTAAGTTACTACACATTTTTTGTAAATATTCAAGTTCATGAAATTAGTGATTATTGTTGACGGATATTGTTGATAATTGTTGTTGATGATTGTTGATAATTCAAAAGAAAATAAACACATGTTTTGAAAACATGGGAAACGTCCATTTTTAGGGGAAACTCTGTCAAAATTTTTATAAATTTTGACACTTAGAAAAATATAAGTTTTGAGAAACTTATTCCCTAAAAATGTGTTTAAAAGTATTACCAAAGTTTCCCTAATTTTTGGTGATAAGAAATGGTGATTTTTCGAGAATAAAAACGGATATTAAGTATATATTTTTGAAAGAAAAATATATATTATTTGATCACCAACCTTTGTGCTAAGTGTATATAGTATGTGTTATACGTGCTAGTGTATTAAGACTTAAAATACACTAATTACTCATGAGGAGTAGAAATATAAAAATACACATACAACATACAAGATACATAATTCGGGTGCAAAGTGCAAAACACAAAAGACTTATATTTATTTTTGGAGAAAATAATATAAGTAAGATACGTAGTTAAAAATATAGAATATTTTTAACACAAGAATATATACAAAAGAGAGTGACTGTACTTGTGCGACGCAAGTCTAGTGACTAACGTTAAGAAAACGCGTATAGGTTACGACGTTAATTAAGCAAATCCGGTGGAGTTTACGACGCTAGGAACGCAAAGTTGTGAGTTCATGCTCCCCCTTTTCTTTTTAACTGTTTTCAGTTTTTATAACTTCGGGGGTGAAATACATGTACAAAAGTACAATATTTATAAATGGTATGATATAAATACAAGAAGTACACTTGGTGAGAACGAGAACCAAGTGTGACAAAATATAAGAATACAAGAAGTACACTGGGTGAGAACGAGAACCAAGTGTGACAAAATATAAGAATACAAGAAGTACACTGGGTGAGAACGAGAACCAAGTGTGACGAAATATAAGAATATGAGAAGCGCACTTGGTGAGAACGAGAACCAAGTATGAGGCGCTATGAGAAATGATAACAAGAAACGCGCTTGGTGAGGACGAGAACCAAGTAGGATGCGTTATGAGAAATAGTGTCACGAATAGGGTAAAGAAGCACCATTAATCAACGTATACATTCAGACCGCAGAACAAAAGGTTAGATCTAACGGGTGCCTGGCAGCCACACTCCCGGTCGGGGCGAGAACCGAGGAGTGCTTTTGTGTCTCAGAATATACCAATTAAATGCCTTAGGTTTGGTGACTTCCTATGACGTGCCACATGTTAATGGCTTTGCAACCCATTAACAATCTGATATTTACAGAAATACTATATTTACATAAAATTCATACCATACTAAAATTGATATATAACTTGAAGTACGTGGGGTACTCAAGAAGATTGAATGATACTTGAAGTACGTGGGGTACTCAAGAAAATGAGAATTATAGTTGAGTACGTGGGGTACTCAAGAAGAAATTGAATTATACATGTGTATGTGGTGTACACATGAGACTGAATTTATATATGAAAACTTGAATTACTCACAAACTATGTTTTCATACAAAGTATACAAACATGAAATACAAAACTGCATGAATTCACACCAACTTTATGTTGACGTTTTTCCAAAACTCACATGTATTTCAGGTAACTAGGATGGATGTGCGCGTGGTCTTGCTTATGCTTGTGGATGTCGCTTACGTTATCTTTAAATAAAGTTGTAAACTTTTTAAGACAATGTTTTATGCGACTTAGCGATGTAAACGCTAACGTATGTTTTCAAATTATGGTATTTGAATGTTATTTTACGAGCATGTAGCATGTTTACTCTTCGTATGCAATGAGAACCTTTCATGATCACACCTCGTGCTTCCGCCGCAGAAAGGGGTGTGACAGACCCAATTGCGTCCTGTTACATAGTAGGCACCGTCTTCCTTTTGTTCTAACCGTTGCCTTGAGCCACATAGGGCTTCAGCCCTGATGTTTTCTGGTTTCAATGCTTCTACCTGAGCATCTCGTATCTGTGAAGGTAGACTAGACTGAATAGTGAGTTGTAACGCTCGCACGCGCTTAGGCATAGTGTCCTTTCGACTGAGGGCGTCAGCCACAACGTTGGTTTTGCCTGGATGGTACTTGATGGCGCATTCGTAATCGTTCAGTAGCTCAACCCATCGACGTTGACGCATGTTTAACTCCTTTTGCTTGAAGATATGCTCGAGACTCCTGTGATCGGTGTAAATGGTGCACGTGGTACCGTATAGATAATGTCTCCATATCTTGAGTGCAAAAACAACAGCTCCCAGCTCCAAATCGTGTATGGTGTAATTCCTTTCGTGAATCTTAAGTTGACGTGACGCATAAGCAATAACCTTGTCACGTTACATCAGCACACATCCAAGTCCCTTAATGGATGCGTCAGAATAAACCACAAAATCTTCTGTGCCTTCAGGCAATGAGAGGATAGGGGCGCTACAAAGTCTATCCTTTATGTGTTGAAATGTCATTTCCTGTGCATCACCCCAATGATAGGTGACACCTTTCTGAGTTAGTGAGGTGAGAGGTTGCGCAATCTTGGAGAAGTCTTTGATAAACCTTCTGTAGTAACCTGCCAAACCCAAAAATTGGCGGATTTCTGTTGGTGTACGGGGCGCAGGCCAGTTCCTGATCGAATCAACCTTGGATGGATCAACGTGAATCCCATCCTTGTTTACCACGTGGCCTAGGAAATGGACTTCACGAAGCCAGAAGTCGCATTTCGAGAACTTTGCATAAAGTTGTTCTGTTCGAAGGAGTTCCAAAATAAGCCGTAGGTGCTGCTCATGTTCCTCCTAACTCTTAGAATGGATCAGGATGTCGTCGATGAAAACTATCACAAACTTATCCAGGTAAGGCTTGCACACTCGATTCATCAAGTCCATGAAAACCGCATGTGCGTTTGTCAGCCCAAAAGGCATAACCAGAAACTCGTAATGTCCATAACGAGTTCTAAAAGCTGTTTTGGAGACGTCCTCTTCTCGGACTCTCAGCTGGTGATATCCTGATCTCAAATCAATCTTCGAGTAGTAGCTCGACCCTTGCAGCTGGTCAAACAAGTCATCAATGCGTGGAAGAGGATAACGATTCTTCACTGTCACCTTGTTGAGTTCACGGTAGTCGATGCACATTCTGAAAGTACCGTCTTTCTTCTTCACGAATAGCACAGGAGCTCCCCATGGCGAAGAGCTAGGATGAATAAAACCCTTGTCCAAGAGTTCTTGTAGTTGCGTAGAGAGTTCTTCCAACTCTGATGGAGCTAAGCGATACGGTGCACGAGCTATAGGGGCTGCTCCAGGAGCTAGCTCGATTTGAAACTCGACCTGACGATGAGGCGGAAGACCAGGTAATTCCTCAGGGAATACCTCAGGATAGTCGCGTACAATCGGAAAATCTTCTATCTTTTTCTCTTTCTTCGAGGTGTCAGTAACGAGAGCCAAAATAGCAGTGTGGCCCTTTCTCAAACACTTCTGGGCCTTGAGGAAAGAGATGATGCTCACGACAGCACCACTCTTATCACCACGAATCATGAGAGGTTCATCACCTGAACGAGGAATACGGACAATCTTCTCGTGGCAAAGGATCTCAGCTTGGTGTTGGGATAACCAATCCATCCCAATAACAACGTCGAAACTACCCAAAAGTATAGGAATGAGATCGATAGAGAAGGTCTGATTAGCAAGAACGAGATTGCAACCCTTGACTACGTGTGTGGCCTCTAAACTCTTACCATTAGCTAGCTCTACAGTGTGTTTGGTGTTCAAAAGTGTTGGGGTACGTTTAAGCATTTGACTAACTTTTAAGGACACGTAGCTAGTATCAGCACCCGAATCAAATAAAACCGTAATGTAAAAGTCGTCGAGAAGGAACTTACCCGTCACAACATTGGGATCATTCCTTGCTTCACCCTGGCCAATAACGAATACACGACCCCTTGCACCATTGCCGTTGTTACCCCCGTTGTTTCCATTCCCCTGGTTGTTATTATTGTTGTTGTTGTTCTGGTTCCTGTTCAGTTGGGGACAATCTCTCTTGAAGTGGCCTTCAGCTCCACACTGAAATCACCCTTTGTTGTTACCTTGCTGCTGCTGCTACTGGCGTTGATTCTGTGGGCCTTGTTGTTGCTGACGATTCTGGTTTGCGGGGTATAAGCTTCTGCAATCCTTTGCGGCATGGCCTGGCTTGTTGCACCAATGACAGTTACCCCTGTTGCATGGCCCGCTGTGGTGTAAGTTACAGCGATTGCACTTGGGGTGACTTCCCTTGTACCCAACTTGACTCTGGTTACCAGATGATTGCTGACTAGGGCTCTTGTAGTCGTCAGTCCTTCTCTGCTGAGACTGAGATTGGACAGAAGTTAAACCTTTGCTTGAAGCTCCATCCCATTTTCGTTTGTTGTCGTTGGGAGTATCAGAAGTAGTTGTAGCACCAATGCGCTTTGGTAACCTGTTCTGCTCCACCGCCTGATCCGTGAGAGGATGAGCCAACTTGATGATCTGCTGAATGGTGCCTAGGTTTGCTAAGGTTACGTGACTTTGAATCGCTGGCACTAAACCCTTGAGATACAGTTCGATACGTTTGATGGGTGGGTCTACCATAGTAGGACATAAGATGGCTAGCTCATTCGATCTTTTAGTGTACGCTTCAATTTCTGACCCCGTCATCTTTAAGTTGTAAAATTCTACCTCCAGCTTATGAATATCATCACGGCTACAGTATTCTTCTTTGATCAATTCCTTAAAATCGTTCCAGGGGGTGGCGTTAGCAGCAACCAACCCCAGCATTTGGACCTGAGCGTTCCACCACGTGAGCGCTATCCCCTCAAGGGTACCAGTAGCATACGTCACCCTGCGAGCCTCAGGGCATTCACACATCTCAAAGACGGATTCGAGCTTCTCAAACCAGTGGAGAAGACCGACAGCTCCTTCAGTAGCACTGAAGGTACCAGGTCGACAGTCCATAAAGGTCTTGAAAGTGCACACAGGAGGCTGTGCAGGTTGACCTGTCGTGAGAGTAAGAAAGGATAAAGTTTAACACAAAGGTTGGTTCACGAGAGTAGGATCTAAGGACCCTAGAGTAAGTTTCGACTGCAGGATATACCTCCTGCCTGTGCGGCTGCAAGTGCCGCAGCAACCTGTTGGTTAATCAGAGCCGTCAACTGGGCTTGAGTCATGTTAACGCGTCCAGCCATGATCTTCATATCATGGGAAACATGAGTAAGAGGGGTTTGCGAAAGTGCGATGACAGAAGAGAGTAAGCACACACGGATTCCCAATTAACAGTTGTTACGTTTATCTAAGCATACCATAAGCAAAGTTCTATGTAACCTAGCAAGTAGGCAATAAAACATAAACCATATCACCTAGAATGTCGAGTCTTGCACGTGGAGTGAAGCGTCGTTGTGGACCGTTGAGCACTGTACAGGTTATAGTCTGGTTTTAACAAAAATGTTTTTCCCTTATTAAAACCAAGTTCACTATAACCAATGGCTCTGATACCAATCTGTCACACCCCCAAAATCCACCTGCGGAGTATCACCGCTTGGAGGCGTGACTGACCAGGATCCAGCCACCAATCATATTGAACAAGCATATAAGTAATTATAAAATCCAACCAACACAATTGGTGTCCAAACAAAACATAGTTTAAGTTATCAGCGGAAGCAAATAGTTCAAAACCCAAATCATAAAGTAAAAGTATTTAAGTTTATCATGAACACTCCATGTCCATGCTCCACAACGACTCTTCCCCATGCAAGCTCCTGCTAAACCTATTGACCTGCAAAGCATGTAATAACGAGTCAACAACAAAGTTGAGCGAGTTCACAGTTGGGTGTTTGTTTTAAGTTGTTTCGAAAACGGTTTCCTTTAACTGGCATCCCTGCCGTGGGAGTTACCCCATAGTTGAAAACGTGTTTAGTTTATTCCCGTTTATTCTGGCAATCCTGTCGTGGGGGCTACCCCATGTTTAGTTATCTGGATTTTCGGCCGTGGGGGCTACCCCATGTATATACTACTAGACTCGTTACCATATCGACTGCTGACTGTAGTCATGTTTATGTGCCCTGAACTGTCAATGTCTATCATCATTGACGTGCCCAGATCCATTAGTTCACGCCCGTCCTCTGCGGCACGGTGTGAGGCTTGTCAAACCTAAATAGCGCTATCTAACTAATGACCCGCACGCAATTGGCCAGGCGATTAAGTCGATATAAAAAGGAGGGACTTCGTGATAGAGTTTTGGTCTAGTAAAAGTTAACTGTCCATGAGGACGAGGAATTATATTCCTGAACCCGTACTGTCCTACCCAAGAAGGACGAGGAATCCATATTCCTTAACCCATTCCCACCCCTGGGAATCCCATGCTTTGTAGAAAGTGTGAACTCACCTTAGGTTAGCTCGGCAGATAAGTAAAGGTCAATCGAGCTGCTAGAGGTCAACCACGTCCTAACATGGTTACCATACAAGTCAGGTCTAGGTGCACGTATGATTACACATAGTTAACAGGTTATGAACACAGGTTGATCATGGCAAACACATAATTCATGTTATCACATTAACAATCATAACGTATCCAACTTGTGCGATTCATTAAACGAAACCCCACAGAATAACCCGGCCCAAAATCAATCCCAACAGAATACGGCCCAATAATTAAACATAGGTCTTGTGCGATCCGGACGGCTTGTGCGATCCAGTTGGGTTGTGCGATTGGAAACTAGTCCAGCCCAATAAAACAAAAGTAGTCCAAATCATGCATACGGCCCAAACAACAAACATGTGTCTTGTGCGATCCAAGACATCTTGTGCGACTGAAGTCATCTTGTGCGACTAAAGACTTGTGCGACCTGATCTTGTGCGATCAACAGCTTGTGCGCTTTGGGTCCTTGTGCAACCAAGGACTCTTGTGCGATTAGTTTTAATCACCCGAATTTCATGCTGTTTAGTTACAATCAATCACTAGTTTCCAAATTTCCATTCAATCAATTAACACTAACAGTTTCTAAACCAACCACTAATCGATCAAACCAATGTTTTTAATCATTCAATTCATATGAACCCTAATGAATAACATAATCAATACATGAACAATAATCATAACACCAATCATATTAACATGATTCATAATCTCGATCACTAGCAAACATCCTATCTTAAACATATCACAGCCGAAAAATCAAACATTTGGTTTCCCATTCATCAATAACTCTAATTTGTACTAACACAAGCAACTCATTCGGATTCAAACCCATGTAAAGCCGATTACATACATACAACCGATTTCATCATTTGATCCTGAATCATTATGCAAACAAATCCGAAAACAAGACATGGCAGCCGATTAACATCATCATACACGTAAACATCATTGTTCATCATACATTCAATACTTAATCATTCAATCAAATCATGAAATCATAACATCATTTACAACACACTAATCATAAAGCACTAACCGATTAAGATAAGATGAAAGTGATCCGAATCAAGAGCTTCGATGGAGAGGGGTGTTGTTGCCGTCGAGTTCTAGAAAGAAGGAAGAGAGCTAGGGTTTGTGTAAAGTGTTTAGTAACAAATGAGGAGTATACCCTTACTCCTAAATGTTATGCGTAAAAGAGAGGGAGTGGGCCGAACCATCATGGGCTGCCCTTGATCCGAGTAAAATGAGTGTAGCCCGAATGGGCTTGTGCGATCGGTTCGTGTTGTGCGTTTGGGCTTGTTTATATACATACATACAATACATAAAACACATAACATTTCATTAATCATCAAGTTCACATAGTCACATAGTGTTCACATACGTTACATTAATCACAAAGATAGGTTTGAAATACGGGTTGTCACATGATAGGCAATATAATGTATATACATATAAGATACATTTAATACGTAATTAATTTTAAGTAGAGAACCATGACAACCATATAAGAGCCCACGGGGCGGTACGTGATAATATCACGGAAGCCAAACTTCAACGCGTTATTCCACCCCGACAAGAAAGTTCAACGCATTATTTTATCGCGGAATCGATTTTTCGTTATTTTTATCACGCGTTATTCTTTTGTTTTGTGAGGGTAGTTGTTGGTTTGGGGGAAATTGTTGGGTGTGGTGGTGAGTGATGACCACCCCGACTAAAAAAGGTTGTGAGTGATGAAAAAATGGTTGATGACATGGCGGAACTTGATTGGTGCTTGTGAGTGATAGAAATCTATCACTAGTGAACCACCCCCCCCCCCCCCCTCCCCTAAGTGCCAGGAATAGTGCAATGAATATAATCACATGTAATGGGAGTTAATAAGAAGGATTGTTAATAACCGTCTTACATATCACATCTAATACAATACGTATAAGTGCCTATACGGTTCCCAATTCTCTACTTAAATAGGTTTGTATTAACCATCACTCGCATATATATAGTCATTTGATTTTTAAATATGTTATATGACACGTTTAAATCGGTTGTAGATGATGGGCCTGGATCGCTTCGAGCTGGAAGTTGTATGAACGAACCTATGTGGATTGTTTTTGAAGTTTCGGGTACCATTGAACTTTCCTCTCATTTGGATGTGTCGTCTTACAAGACCATTGATGGACGAGGACAAAGGATTAAGCTAACTCGCAACGGAATTAGGCTAAAAGAATGTGAACATGTGATCATATGCAACTTAGAGTTTGAAGGTGGTATAGGAGATGAGATAGATGCCATTGAAATCAAGCCCAATTCAAAACACATATGGATTGATCGTTGTAGCCTTAAAGATTATAAAGATGGGTTGATCGATATTACCCATCAAAGCACATTTATTACCATTTCTCGGTAATTACTATAGGGTGTTTGGAACAGTGTTTTGAAACCGATTATCTGACAGTGACAAAATGTCATTAGATATTTTTTGGGCATGCTTTATGAGTTAAATGCTATTTTAGTCCATGTGGTTTGTTTCATTTTGCCAATTTAGTCCAAAGGTTTCATTTTTCGCCTGTGGGTCCAAAAAGGTTTCACCGTTGCCATTTTAGTCCACTGGGTTAACTTTATCTATTTTTTCTGTTAATGAGAAGGGCAATTCGGTCATTTTATATGGCCGAATTGCCCTTCTAGTTAACATAATTACATATAAAATGACCGAATTCCCTTCTCGTTAACAGAAAAAATGAATGAAGTTAACCCAGTGGACTAAAATGACAACGGTGAAACATTTTTGAACCCAAAGACAAAAAATGAAATCTTTAGACTAAACTAACAAAACGGCTCAAACCAAAGGGACTAAAATGACATTTAACTCATTTATTTACTAGGACTAAGATTTCCCCAAACTAATCTTATTGTGTGCTTTCAGTTGTCACTTTTCAAACCAGGACAAAGTAATGCTTATTGGAGCTAGTCCTTTGCACATTGGTGACCGATGTATTTTTGTTACTATTCACCATTGTTTCTTTGATGGAACCCGACAACGCCATCCTCGTGTTAGATTTGCTAAAGTACATTTGTACAACAATTACACGAGTGACTGGGGCATTTACGCCGTTTGTGCTAGTGTGGAAGCAGAGGTCAAATTGCCTTAAAAGATTTGTTAATTAATGTTTGTTATATTTGGTCTTAGAGAACATGTATAAATATGGTACCCCTTACTGATTCGGATATACTCGCAATGCAACATATACGAAGCGGGCCAAAGGAAGGAAGCTTTTAAATATCTTACTGAGAAGGTAAGTTTGTATACTCCTTATACATTTGGTCATACATAGTTACCATAAGGTTGTGTTACATTGCGCAGGCAGCAGACAAAGAGGAGGCAAGTACTGGCTCCATTATATCTGATGATGACCTATTTATGGATGATACACAATCGGGCTTATTAGAACCAATATGTAGCTCGTTTCACCCAAGCCAACACTACGAGACATGGACAGTTATGTCTGCAACAAACGAGCTTAAACATGTTCTCCAGCATTGTACAGGATGGCAAGATGTTCCACGCCCACCTGGCGAGTAACGAATTGCATAATTCTTTGTGTGTTTATTGATATATCAAATTCGAAGTATGCAGAGTTGCAATTTGTTCTTTCCTATGATGTATTCTCTAAAAATATTAGATGCTTTGAATTCTAATATTAAGTTATGTACTTCGGATATCTAACATTCAAGAGATGTATTTTCTATATTTATGTAATGTAATATATCTTCCTAATTTACTTGTACAGTAGACTCACATAGCCAAGAAAAAGACAAAATATATAGGAATAAATAAATACCTCACTTATAAAGAGACACAAGTTGAGTACACATGTTAATGCTATGAAACTTATTATTAACATTTTATTGGGAAAATGGTCCTTACAATCAATGTTAAAAAAAGCTACACAGGTCAAGTTGTGATGTTTGGTTAACATTTTATTTCTAACAATTCCATACCTTAGTTTTGTCACATTTATTTCTTATTCTTTTCTAATGGACCGGTTGACGTATTGGTAGGTAATGGGCTTTGTGTCTATTGAGCTATTAAGAAGAGGAGGTTGAGATGGTTAAATGGGATAAAGGTTACTGGGATAGATCGAAAAGCTTAGGCTCGTGGCATGGAAATAAACGACAAGGATCTAGTGTTTTGAGGCAACTCAGATATTTTTCATCAACACTTTCTCTCTCTAATTGTGGCGCAATTAGGGTTACTGAATCTGATATTAGAGTTGATTCATTCTGACGACGGGCCAATGGGAAAGCCCATTTTACCCGCTTTGGGCTGCCTTTATGCGGGCCCAACAGGAAATAAGCCCAACAGTGGTTTGCCTTGCCCACTAAGGCTCTCCCTTTACGAAACAGGCGGGAAACTAGGATCAGAGAGGACAGGCCATATTTAATGCTCGATTGGAAAATGATCTTTGGCTGGAAGTCGTACTTCCCAGCCGGAAACATTTAATGAAGCTGTCATCTTACCATTGGGGGTCAGACACGTGTCTGAGCCCCCGAAGACTCTTAAGATCCGTCGGATTACCTTAACAAAATATCCCACATGCAAGATAAGGTATAATACTTATATAAGAAGAAGGAGACGATAATGGGGCATCATCGGAGGTATCGCATTAAAGGCTCTCTCATTTATTTCTCCCTCATTTATTCCGACCAATATTCTTATACATTAAACACACACATACATTTATTGGATTCACACCTTAGAGGAAACATTCCGGTGATCACACTCATCGGAATAGGCTCCCCTCACTCTCTAGCAAGTTTACTTGCTCTCACGCCGGAGCTTGGTCACGGATCCCCCTCCCGGGGCCCTCCGTGACGAGGCTAACGGTTTATTCTTTTGTAGCAACAAGGACCGAGATATATGGACGTCAGCGAAGACCCCATTGAACGTCATCAGGGATTTGGGTATTCGACATTGGCGCCATCCATGGGACATCGGTCCGACTGGTGTTCCCACTCTGAAATTCCGACGTAGAGATAACCCGTTTTGACAAGAAACAACATGGCTACTCCACCCAGCTCACGTACCATCCAGACGGTACAGAACGACCATGATAAGGTCACAGTGGAATATGTAACTCTTGAAGAGGAAAACGAGAATCAAGTGGAAATTCTGGAAAGAGAAGAGGTCATCACACCGGATTTCGTTGCCATGCACAAAGAGAAGCTAAAAAAGTGTCTCGAGGACCTAGAGAGACAAGAGAAACTTGACAACCTCAGGGCTAGATTGTCCTTCGACACACCCTCTAACCAGGACGGGGTGGATCCACAAAACAAAGGCAGTGGGAGTGACCCACTGGAAACTTTCATGACGACCCTTAGACAAATGTCCTCAGAGGAAAGAGAGGATCTCTTCACGGGGAAGAAACCGAAAGGAAAGGGAAAAGAAAAGGAAGACCAAAGTGATGGTGGTTTGAATCAACCATACCTCCCGTGGGACTTGGCTGAAATCTCAAAGCTCACAAGGAGGATTGCAGAAGCACCAATGCCCCCTAAGACCAAGCTACCTCCAAACTTTGACAGGTATGACGGGACTAGAGATCCTGAGGATCACCTCCATGCCTTCAGAGGTGCAGGGCAACTAGGCCGGTGGCACATGCCGGTTTGGTGCCACATGTTTGTGCAGACCCTGACGGAAGGGGCTAGGCTTTGGTTCGACAGCCTCCCCCCCCCCCCCCCGGAGGGATCGATAGTTATGAAGAGCTGAGTGAAAAATTTCTGAGAAACTTTGGTCAGCAAAGGAAGGTAGTTAAGAACCCAAACGAGATCTTGCATATAAGGCAGAGGGACAGTGAACGAATAGATCAGTACATGGAAAGGTTCGTCAAAGAAAGCATGAACATCAAGGACGTTCCGGAGGTCATGAAGATAAGCAGTTTCATTAACGGGTTAAAACATGCACAGCTATGTGAGAAGCTGGGAGAAGAGTTCCCACACTCATTTGACAACCTCATGGACAGGGTCAGAGCCTTCGTCAGGGGCAAAGACACGGTTAGCAAGGCCAAGGAGATGGACATCCCACCCCGGAGGGTCACCCTGGCGGCAAAGCCTCCCGAAAAAGAGTACACCTTACTTAAGAAAACCAGCCTTTGATAGAATGATGCATGAAAGAATGAGGCCCTCGTATTCCCCATACAGACCTCGGGGAACACGAAGCCCATCCCCCTACTCCGACAGCTTCACCCCTCTCATCAAAACCCCAAGTGAAATACTGGCCAATGAGAGGGTGAAGAGCTCCTTCCCAAGGCCACCACCCATAAAACCCGGACCAAAGGCACAACCAAATGAGTACTGTGACTTTCACAAGGGGTTTGGCAACAAAACTGATGATTGCATGTACCTAAAAAGAGAAATAGAGGCCGCAGTGAAAACGGGGAAACTGGCCCATTTGGTAAGAGAAATTAAGGAAGGAGGGGGGATCGCAAAGGGAAAGATGCGAGGGTGTCTGGAAGGGCAGATGTAGACATGATCCGAAGGAGGGATGAACCTGATACCACCAGAAGTGTAAAGGCCAGAATTCTGGGCTCCCCGAACCGCATGAAAGCTCCCATCCTGATGCCATACCTGGAAGAAAACGAAGTATAACGACTCCCACTCAACATCTCAGCCATAATAGCAGGACACAAGGTGGCTAGAATACATGTGGACGGGGGATCTGGAGTGGAAGTTATATACGAGCATTGCTTCCTCAGATTTGACAGGGACATGAGAGATAGGCTCGAGGAAGACTCTATCCCCCTGGTAGGTTTCAACAACAGTGTGTCACAACCCTTGGGAAAGATCAGACTCCCATTTACAGTTGGGGTAGGAGATCGAGTCCGATCCATAAACCTAACCTTCACGGTGGTCCGGGCACCCTCAAAGTACAATGCAATCCTGGGAAGACCTGGGATCGGAGATCTGCAGGCACAGGCATCAACCCCACACGGAGCCTTAGTGTTTCAAACGCCAAAAGGCCTGGCCTGGGTAAAATCTGCCTATGAAGTAGTTTCCTCCGTATCCGAGGGAGAAACATCTGAGAAACCCCAAAAAGACGGGGTCGAAGAGTGGGTGCTTTGTGACAGGTTCCCGGAACAGACGGTTAAAGTAGGAAGTCACCTGAGTGAAAAATGCAAGAGTGCTCTCAAGGAGCTGCTCCTCCTCAACATAGATGTGTTCGCACTTCAACATGGGGATATGACAGGAATCCCAAGAAGCTTAACTGAACATCGACTCAATACGTACACCTGGGCAAAGCCAGTAAAACAGAAAAAATGAAGCATGGGCCCCAGTAAGAGGAGGGCCGCCTGTGAAGAAACCAGGAAGTTGCTTAAAGGCGGAATAGTAAGGGAAATGAAGTACCCGTCCTGGGTTGCTAACCCGGTCATGGTCCAGAAGAAAGATGGAGGATGGAGGATGTGCATTGACTTTCAAGATTTGAACAAAGCATGTCCCAAGGACTGCTACACTCTCCCAGAGATAGACGTCCAAGTGGACTCCTTATCCCAGTATCCCCTAAAGTGCTTCTTGGATGCCTATAAAGGATACCATCAGATTCAGATGTCAATGGAAGATGAGGAAAAGACCGCCTTCATCACAGACGAAGGGACATTTTGCTATACCAAAATGCCCTTCGGACTCAAGAACGCTGGTGTCACCTATCAAAGGTTCATGAATACCCTTTTCAGGGAATAACGGGGATGAAACCTGGAGGTATATGTGGATGACATTGTTATCAAAAGCTTAACCGAAATGGCCATGATAGACAGCATAGCCGAGACCATCTGAACCATGCAAGATGTGAATATGAAGTTGAACCCTGGGAAGTGCTGTTTTGGGGTAGAAGAAGGGAAATTCCTGGGGGTAGTGGTTACCAAGGGCGGAATCAAAGCTAACCCGGAGAAAACTCAAGCCGTGGCTGAGATGCGATCCCTCAAGTCCCTGAAAGACATCCAACAGCTGAACGGAAGGCTAATCGCATTAAACCGCTTTTTATCAAAAGTAGCTGACAGGACCCTTCCCTTCATGAAGGTGCTGAAGGACTGCCTTCAAACCGACAGGGTTAAATGGACCTCTGAGGCAGAAACTGCCTTCCAAGAAATGAAGACTTACATCTGCAAGCTCCCGGCCTTAGCCACCCCGGTGCCAAGGGAAGACCTGCTTCTGTATCTATCTGCTTCAAAGACTACCATAAGCGCGGGCATGATGGTGGAACGGGAAGGGAAGCAGATACCAATATAATTCATCAGCAGGACCCTGAAAGGCCCAGAAGAACGCTACATGCCTCTGGAGAAGTTAGCTTTGGCCCTTGTTTTCGCATCCCGGAGGCTTAGGAGATACTTCTAGGGGCACAAGGTCACCCTGATGACAGACCAACCCCTCCAGAAGGTGTTAAGGAGGCCAGAGCTGTCAGGACGACTAGCTAAATGGGCAGTCGAGTTAGGAGAACACTCCTTGGAATTCAAAGCCAGAACTGCAATGAAGGGACAAATATTGGCCGACTTCTTGGCAGAGGTTCCGGAGGATGAAGAAAAAGAACTTTTAAAATGGGAAACTTTAGAAAAGGAGGAGAAGGAAAAAGAAGATGAGGCAGTATGGAAGCTGCTTACAGACGGGGCCTCCAGTGAAGAAGGTAGCGGAGCAGGCATTACACTAATCAGCCCTGAGGGGGTCGAATTAACTTATGCCATCAGACTGGACTTTGAAAACACCAACAACACTGCAGAATATGAAGCCCTTTTAGCAGGGATGAGGCTGGCCAAAAAGATGAAAGCAAAACACGTGGAAGCTAGAACTGACTCACAGCTGGTAGTCAAGCAGTACCAAGGAGAGTATGAGGCAAAAGACAACACCATGGCTCAGTAAGTGGCAAAAGTAAAAGAGACAGCCGAAGCATTCAAAACCTTCAAGCTAGAATACATCCCCCACGGGAGAAACAGAAAATCTGATGCCCTCAGTAAGCTGGCCTCAGTAGCATTTGACCACCTGGCAAGAGAAGTCAAAGTGGAAGTACTGACCTCCCCCTCCCTCGGTACAGAGGAGGTAGCTGCTGTTGAAAACGCACAAGAAACATGGATGACACCAATTGCAAAATTCCTGAGGGACGGAACGCTACCCGAGGGAGACTGGGCAGCCAGAAAGGTAAGAGTAAAAGCCTTACAATATGAGTTGGTTGACGGAGAACTTTACCGAAGATCATACCTGGGCCCATCCTTGAAGTGTGTTGACATGGAAGAAGCTAAGTATGTGATCAGAGAAATACATGAAGGGATTTGTGGGATGCATTCGGGGCCAAGAACGGTAGTAGCAAAGGCAATGAATGCGGGGTTCTATTGGCCTCGAATGTACGAAACAGCATCCGAAGAGATCAAGAGATGTGACAATTGCCAGGTACATGCACCTATGACTCATCGACACAAACACCCGATGATACCCGTCTCAACGTCCTGGCCCTTCCAAAAATGGGCCATCGACATAATCGGGCCATTCCCGGAGGGGTCAAGTATGTGGTGGTCGCAATCGATTATTTTACCAAGTGGATAGAAGCAAGACCCTTGGCAAAAATAACCGGGGAGCGAATGAGGCGGTTTGTGTTAGACAATATTATCTGCAGATATGGTGTCCCGAAGGAGCTCGTGAGTGACAATGGCGTACAATTTGCTGGGAAACCCTTCAGACCCTGGTGTGAACAAATGCACATACATCAAGTGTTCACTTCCGTCACCTATGCCCAGAGTAACGGGCTAGTGGAAAGAGAAAATCAAAGCGTTATCAAAGGGATGAAAGGGAGACTCGAAAGAAAACAAAAAGGGTGGCTGGAGGAACTGCCATTTGTGCTATGGGCATACAGGACCACCCCTAAGGACTGCAACAGGGAGACTCCTTTCAGCTTAACTTAGGGGATGGAGGTTATTATCCCGGCTGAAATTGGATCCCCAACTGCCCGAATGAAGCTCAGGGAGGCCGAAAACAAGCAGGACCTGCAGATGAATCTGAATCTGCTTGAAGAAAGAAGGGAAGTCACAGCAGTCAGGGAGGCTAAGTACAAAAAGCAGCTCGAAAGCTATTATAATGCCAAAATGAAAAAACCTAGCCTCGTTCCGGGGGACTTGGTCCTAAGAGCCAACAAAGCCAGCCTACAAGAGAGCACTGGGAAGCTAGGACCCAATTGGGAAGGGCCCTACCGGGTCATATGGGCAAACGGCAAAGGAAGTTGTAAACTGGAAACGCTCCAAGGCAAGGAGGTCCCCAGGACGTGGAACCTCATGCAGCTCAGGAAGTATCACATATGAGGGGTCTATCCCCAGGAAAAACGGCCAGGGAGCCACTTTTGTAATGATTAACTATTAATCTGGGGCATACCCCAAGAAAGAATCTTTTGTAAGAATTTGTACTGGGAGGTTTTAGTCCCCAAGAAATGAATGACAAACGGACAAATAGCTTGTCCTCTTTTGACAAAGATAATAGGTATTATATCTAGGCAGACGTGCCCAGAAATATTATAAGCCTAACCAATAAACAAACACACGTGTACAAGGTATATTGAACATACCAAAAGCCCGACCGTGGGGCAAAACAGGGTCTAGCTAACCCAAAGAAAACGGATAAATAAGCCAGAAACATAATCTCACATTATAAGCTTGTCCAGCGATTGGCCTCGAACAGACGATCCCGGTTTATCAAACAAACCATAAACATAACACATTCTTGTAAACAAACTACAAAAAGAAACGTTTTATTACAAAATGAATGTACAATAGGAAGCCCTATTGGCTTAAACAACCAACATACAAGCCAACAGGCATAACAAATAGACTAAAGCACAGCTCCTTACAAACAGCCCAAAAGTCTTCAGGGAAACGCCAACCTGACCCCTGCAACACAAAAAAGCACAACAAAAAACAAGACGGCAATATACAGTCATAGGTTATATGATTAAGTACCTAGAAGAACCCCAACACAAAGGTTCTCCTTCCAAAATACCAAGAGTTTAAAGTATCCTAGGGTAAGAAAATTATCCAGATTACAACCATATCGAAAGATGTTAATGTTCAGAAATCATTGGGGACCATCCCTAGACAAAGACGGTGGAGACGAAGGACCAACGGAGGAAAACAGGACTTTCAATTCATCTATCGATATCAGGGGATGCTCCAGGATCTTCTTGAGAATGGTCGGGGTCTTACCCCAAACTCCTCATCCAGCTTGAAAAGTCTCTTCTTAGCTTTGGAGTTGTAAAGCGGGGTTTCTTTTCTGCCCAGGCCCTGAGCAGAGTAAATATAGCCATCCTTCAGCCCAGCCTGGTAGCCAACATCCCGGTACGCCCTATACACCTCCTCCAAGCCACTTTTAAACTCCTCTGACTGAGAAACGGCAGTAAGGAAGGCTCCGAAACCTTCGGTGACTAACCAATGTTTCTCCTTAGCCAACCGCTGGTTATCATCAGAAGTTATCCCATAATCTGCATACATAGTATTCAGCTGCTCCTGAGAAACGGAGCCAACTTCCTTCAGATGCTTTAACTCAGCGGCCAACTCTTCCTTCTCCTCCACCAGCACCGCCATCTTTCTTTCCCAGGATCGTTCCTTCTGCTCCAACATGGCTCCAGCCCCCTGGGCAGGAAACATCATAAAAAAATCCAAAAACAGTTGGAAAATAAAAAAAGGGGGAGGGGGGAGAAAGGCTATGTACCTTCTCCTCTTGCAACTTTCTCTCAGCCTCGACCACTTGACATCTAAGTTCGGCAGCGACACACTGGGAGGTCTTGAGTTCACCCTTGAGTCCTTCATTCGCCCTCCTAAAATCGTCAATCCGCTGCAGCATGCCAGCACCCCTGAAAAAACTCTCACAAAGAGACATGCTATACTGATCCTCAAAAAGATCATCCCTCAAAGCAGAATTCATGAATCTATGGGAGGGAGGAACAGCATGACTCAAAAAATCCCTAGCAGCCTCAGGGGTCCCTATCACCGAAGAATGAGTTATTTTCCATTTAGGGACATAGGTGAAAGGGATAGCATCAGCAAACAGGGGAGCCAAAGGGGACCGATGAGCAAAACCCTCGGGTTGAGTGGGTTTACTGGTCCTAGTAGCATGGTGAGGAGAGAGTTCAAAGGCTGAGGTAAAATGAGCCATGCCTACTTTCGGAGTCTTTTCCCGAACACGGGAAGAGGAGGGACCAGTAGGGATCTCTATTGGATCATGAGAACTCCCCTACACAAAAAAAAAAAAAAAAAAAAAAAGAGTATCAAAAATCCCCCTAGAACAAAATAAATACGAGGCAAATAGGTAAGAGGGAAAAGGAGCTCACCAACAAAGGTGCACTCACAAGACTTGAAGACCTCAGGTGTTTGGACAAAGAACCCTTAACCCCAACGGGGGGAAGTTCGGAAGTAGCCTTCGATGAAGGAGGGGGCTTCTGTCCACTGGCACTCCGGAGCCTTTGCCGGATATCACGGGGAGCAGGGGTTGGCCTAGGACTTGCAGCTTTCCTCTTACGAACTAAACGAACCTCCAGAGCTTCATCATCACTTTGATCAGAATGCTTTACGGGGGCGGGATCAGGGGAACTCTCCTCCCCATCAGAGGAGGTTTCCTTACCCCCCCCCCCTTCCACAGCAACAGAGCCCCCAGCCTGGGCAGACCCCCCGGTAACCTGCATCCCTACACTCAGGTTCAAACCCGGATTAACCTCATCACCAACTACAAACTTGACATCCTTAGAATCCCCTTGAAGCAGTCTCCACAAAGTCAACTCTGCATAAGAAAAACACTAAAGATTACTACACAAATTCCAAGAAACAAAAGCAAACGACAGCAAATCCAGGGAAAAAAGGTACCTTTTTTACCGAAAAAAGCCTTGGGACGAACTGAGTAGGAAGGGCTCAACCCCCCATGGCCAAGATTCCCTCAGAAAAAGTAAAAGCCCTCGTGGGGTTTTCATACATGCGTTTCCACTGAACGGTCTCATTAGCAGACAAGGTGGGAACAGTATCTTCAATAACGGCCTCAGCATCCCTTGGCAGTGGGGACTCTGGTATCATGGCAGCAGAAACAAAGATGAACCTACTCTTCCAATCCTTCGGGTATGTGGAGGTTGGCATAAAGGTGTAACAGGGTTTCGACACATTGTTCTGTCGCTTGGCAAAAGTAAACCGATCTCCATCAGAGATCAGTTTATAGAACATGCAGAACAAGGGGACAGATGGCTCGCTAGAAATGGCCGCACAAGACAACTCAAAGTGCACCACTCTCATAAACCCTAAGGGATGCAACTGAGAGAAGTGAACCCCGAAGTGACGAAGTAAAGCAACCTTGAAAGGTGAGAGAGGATACCGGACTCCGCAAGAAGAGAACGCCAATGTATAAAGGGGAATTCGGTCTGGGGTACATTCAGCCGATTCGCTAGGGCCCGGCAAGGAGGGAGAAAACCGCTCAGGAATGTTGTACGTCTCGACAAAAGACTTCAAGTCTCTCGCTGTCAAGACCGATCGAATTGAAGAGCGTCCGGAACGACTCATGTTTAAAGGGGGCGGTGATTGGAGAAATATGACGGAAGGGAAGAAACAACTAGAAGGAAATAAGAGGCAGTTTAAAAGATAATGTGGGTATTTAAAAGGAAATAACTGACGCACAGGGAACCGTCATATCATCCATCCCTTCAAAATTCAAAAAGGTGCACGTGCACCTACGGGATTAACTCCCGTCGCTGGTGAAATGATGAGTTTTATAAAAAGAAAGGATAATTAATAACTGGTCAGAGATGGGCCCACACTCGTAGCCCAAGAAAATCAACTTCCGGAACAGTTACGATTCAGCCCCGGATCATGAGCCTCGGGTCTCAGAACCAGGGACTAAAGATGACTTGACGACGGGCTAATGGGAAAGCCCATTTTACCCGCTTTGGGCTGCCTTCATGCGGGCCAACAGGAAATAAGCCCAACAGTGGTTTGCCTTGCCCACTAAGGCTCTCCCTTTACGAAACGGGCGGGAAACTAGGATCAGAGAGGACAGGCCATATTTAATGCTCGATTGGAAAAGGATCTTTGGCTGGAAGTCATACTTCCCAGCCGGAAACATTTAATGAAGCTGTCATCTTACCGTTGGGGGTCAGACACGTGTCTGAGCCCCCGAAGACTCTTAAGATCCGTCGGATTACCTTAACAAAATATCCCACATGCAAGATAAGGTCTAATACTTATATAAGAAGAATGAGACGGTAATGGGGCATCATCGGAGGTATCGCATTAAAGGCTCTCTCATTTATTTATCCCTCATTTATTCCGACCAATATTCTTATACATTAAACACACACATACATTTATTGGATTCATACCTTAGAGGAAACATTCCGGTAATCACACTCATCGGAATAGGCTCCCCTCACTCTCCGGCAAGTTTACTTACTCTCACGCCGGAGCTTGGTCACGGATTCCCCTCCCGGGGCCCTCCGTGACGAGGCTAACGGTTTATTCTTTTGTAGCCACAAGGACCGGGATATCTGGATGTCAGCGAAGACCCCATTGAACGTCATCAGGGATTTGGGTATTCGACACATTCCTTGTTTGTATAGAGATTATAAGTTAGATAATCTTTTGTTCTTGTTTAGTGTGTTAGGGTTTGTGTACTTGAACACTCTATAGCGATTTGGGTAATAAATCATTGGTTTGGGTATTTGTTTTTGGTTGATGTTAAATTTGGGTTAGATATCATGTTTATGACTTGGTAGCAGAGATGCAATTAACTCTTGGGGTTGAATCTGGTGATCTTGTGCAGATCTAAGGTTAGATTTAAAGATCTAGGGTTTCTTAGTCCATATCCGCTGCGATAGTCATTGTTCTTAAAGATCTGTTGATTCATAAGATCTTGTGATCAAGACAATCTCTCTGGTTGTTGGTGTGTGTAACCCTAATCGAAGGTTACCGGTTGTTACAAGGAAGAAACCCTATCTTAGGATTTGATTTCTAGAGTTTTCTTGGAAGTGATTTTCTTATCCTTGATTTTGTAACCCTAGGTGAAGTTTATAGATCTTGGAAGCTATTGGAGTTAAGCGCCCCCTCGATGAGATATTTCGTTAATCTTGTTTGTAATATGTTATAGGCATATATGGCTTTCCTCTATCAATTAATCACATAAACTTAGTAGTAGAGCTGAAAAGTGTGTTTTGATTGGTTATTCCACTGAGAAAAAAGGCTATAAAGTATTTAGTTTGGACAATAAAAAAATTCTCTAGGGATGTTAAGTTCTCTGAAACATTTTTTTTCAATTAAAGAACATGTTTTTTATAACTATAGTGAATATGTTTCAACATATATAACAAATCTAAAGCACAGAGTCTGAACAATTTGAAGGGGTCAATGTAGAATAAAGTTAGAAACATATGGGACTCAGCATCTACAGTCTCATGCTACTGGTTCTAAAGGCTTGGTTGAAAATCAGCAACCCAAAATTTTCATCGATAAAACAATAACCAATAAACATCTGACACGTGTCAAAAGTCTGCTACTTTTACGCCAGTTAGACTAGCAACTGGTATTACATTAACACTTATCAAAACTGATGTGAAACCAATGTTTTAGAACCAAAACAGGTCGAAAGACGCTACAAAACCAACCTGGTTGACCACATTTGAATCGCTCAGCTATGAGTTATCGGTTGGACGCTTAACTCGCGAACCAGATCAAGTGGTTGGGTCCATTTGTTTTCAGTTGGTTTCAAGTTAACATGTGTTTCATTATGAGATATTGATGTTTTATGTGAAGTTGTGTGTTTCACTATGAGATTGATGTTTGTGTTGGTAAGTGTCTCGTATTAGGTATATCCGTTAGTTTGGTAAAAATTGTCTATTTAGGCCACATGTAATGGGCTTTATAAGGGCGTGAAAGATTTTGATAATGCCCTTACACCATTCCTCATGGGCATTATATATATGGGCATAAAGAGGGAGGGGCATTTTTAGAATAATGTCCAATAAGGAGGAATAACAAGGAAACTAATAAATGAAAGGGCATTATAAAGCATTAACCATTACATGAAGCATTATAATTGTGATATGGCAAAAAATGCCCCTTAAGGGGCATTAACCATTACCCACGGTCTTATAGAATTTTATTACCTACAAAACTAGAAATTTAAGAACTAAAAGTTAGTAAATTAATAGATAATATTCGTACCAACGACAAAAGATAAAAAAAATATGGGTATGGTTCGGATAAATAAGTATGTATGTTTCGGGTAATTGAGGTGGGCATCATCTAATACAATACTCGTTCCATGCCCATGATTGTTTTTCGTTATTAATCTCATACAAGGTCTCATACATGAATACCATCCCATTAATCGTCTTGAATGTTTCGGTTTGCCCGTCGGATTCGGGTTTGTTTACCATCGCCAATTGCTAGTTTTACAACAAACTGAGAGCTTGCATCACTATCTTCTAGGATAGAGGTATTGTTTGCCTACACCCAACCCTCACTGGACCCTACTAGTAGCTTTGCTATGTGTGATTTTACTAGGTATGGTTGCTGGTTTACAACTAATTTAGAGCTTGATAGGCAATATAATGTATATACATATAAGATACATTTAATACGTAATTAACTTTAAGTAAAGAACCATGACAACCATATAAGTGCTAGGAATAGTGCAATGAAGATAATCACATGTAATGGGAGTTAATAAGAAGGATTGTTAATAACCGTCTTACATATCACATCTAATACAATACGTATAAGTGTCTATACGGTTCCCAATTCTCAGCTTAAATTGGTTTGTATTGACCATCACTCGCATATATATAATCATTTGATTTTTAAATATGTTATATGACACGTTTGAATCGGTTGTAGATGATGGGCCTGGATCGCTTCGAGCTGGATGTTGTATGAACGAACCTATGTGGATTGTTTTTGAAGTTTCGGGTACCATTGAACTTTCCTCTCGTTTGGATGTGTCGTCTTACAAGACCATTGATGGACGAGGACAAAGGATTAAGCTAACTCGCAACGGAATTAGGCTAAAAGAATGTGAACATGTGATCATATGCAACTTAGAGTTTGAAGGTGGTATAGGAGATGAGATAGATGCCATTGAAATCAAGCCCAATTCAAAACACATATGGATTGATCGTTGTAGCCTTAAAGATTATAAAGATGGGTTGATCGATATTACCCATCAAAGCACGTTTATTACCATTTCTCGGTAATTACTATGGGTGTTTGGAACAGTGTTTTGAAACCGATTATCTGACAGTGACAAAACGTCATTAGATATTGTTCGGGCATGCTATGTTTTTTATGTTTTCTTATATTTATTTACTAGGACTAGGATTTCACCAAACTAATCTTATTGTATGCTTTCAGTTGTCACTTTTCAAACCAGGACAAAGTAATGCTTATTGGAGCTAGTCCTTTACACATTGGTGACCGGTGTATTTTTGTTACTATTCACCATTGTTTCTTCGATGGAACCCGACAACGCCATCCTCGTGTTAGATTCGCTAAAGTACATTTGTACAACAATTACACGAGTGACTGGGGCATTTACGCCGTTTGTGCCAGTGTGGAAGCAGAGGTCAAATTGCCTTAAAAGATTTGTTAATTAATGTTTGTTATCTTTGGTCTTAGAGAACATGTATAAATATGGTACCACTTACTGATTCAGGTATACTCGCAATGCAACGTATACGAAGCGGGCCAACGGAAGGAGGCTTTTAATTATCTTACTGAGAAGGCAAGTTTGTATACTCCTTATACATTTTTGGTCATACATAGTTACCAAACGGTTGTGTTACATTGCGCTGGCGGCAGACAAAGAGGAGGCAAGTACGGGCTCCATTATATCCGATGATGACCTATTTATGGATGATACACAATCGGGCTTATTAGAACCAATATGTAGCTCGTTTCACCCAAGCCAACACTACGAGACATGGACGGTTATGTCTGCAACAAACGAGCTCAAACATGTTCTCCAGCATTGTACAGGGTGGCAAGATGTTCCACGTCCACCTGGCGAGTAACCAATTGCATAATTCTTTGTACGTGTATTGATATATCAAATTCGAAGTATGCGGAGTTGTCATTTGTTAATTCCTATGACGTATTCTCTAAAAATCTCTGATACTTTGAATTATAATATTAAGTTATGTACTTCGGATATCTAACATTCAAGAGATGTATTTTCTATATTTATGTAATGTATCTTCATCATTTACTTGTACAATAGACTCACATAGCCAAGAAAAGGACAAAATGTATAAGAATAAAGAAATACCTCACTTATAAAAAGTCACAAGTTGAGTACACATGTTAATACAATGAAACTTATTATTAACATTTTATTGGGAAAATGATCCTTACAATCGATGTTAAAAAGCTACTCGGGTTAAGTTGTGTTAACATGTTAAGTTTGGTTAACATATTTTCTAACAATTCAATACCATAGTTTTGTCACATTTATTTCTTATTGTTTTCTAATGGACCGGTTGACGTATTGGTAGGTAATGGGCTTTGTGTCTATTGAGCTATTAAGAAGAGAAGGTTGAGATGATTAAATGGGATAAAGGTTGCTGGGATAGATCGAAAAGCTTGGGCTCGTGGCTTGGAAATAAACGACAATGATCTAGTGATTTGAGGCAACTCAGATATTTTTCATCAACACTTTCTCTATCTAATTGTGGCGCAATTAGGGTTACTGAATCTGATATTAGAGTTGATTCATTCCTTGTTTGTTTAGAGATTATAAGTTAGATAATATTTTGTTCTTGTTTAGTGTGTTAGGGTTTGTGTACTTGAACACTCTATAGCGATTTGGGTAATAAATCATTGGTTTGGGTATTTTGTTATTGGTTGATGTTAAATTTAGGTTAGATATCATGTTTATGACTTGGTATGATGTTAGGTATGAAATAGTAGAGGGGTCAATTGTGATAATATCATAGTATGAGGGTTGTAAATGTAACTAGTGATTTGTATCAGTTTGTTATATAAGCAAACAGGGAACCGAATGAAAGTATCGATGATTTGAGATAAACTTCTTCTTCTTTGTGTTCTTCTTTCTCTTTATCGATCTTGAGCCTTGATTCCATTTGTGTTCGTATCAATGTTAGGTATGAAATAGTAAAGGGGTCAATTGTGATAATATCATAGTATGAGGGTTGTAAATGTAACTAGTGATTTGTATCAGTTTGTTATATAAGCAAACAGGGAACCGAATGAAAGTATCGATGATTTGAGATAAACTTCTTCTTCTTTGTGTTCTTCTTTCTCTTTATCGATCTTGAGCCTTGATTCCATTTGTGTTCGTATCAATGGTATCAGAGCTATCGTCCTCTTGACCGTGGGTTAGGGCAACAATCAATCGACAGCAGGTAATCATCTGTGTGGATTGAAATTGAACAAACAATTCAAGAATTAGGGCACCAACGGATTCTTGACAACGAAAATCGAAGGCAGTTATTAAGTATTCTTGAATACTTCAGCAAGCAATCTCTACAACAGCGATAACAATGGTGTTCTTGTGTTTGTGTGGGGGTCTGATACGGGAGAACAGGGTTCACATTTGTGGAACCAGTAGGTGTTCTTGTGGTGGGTTACAATTCGAAGGCGGAGTTCATTGTTGTGGCTACAATCCAGATTATTCCAAACCACCAACTGATTATGAACTTTGGAGGGGTTTTCGAACTTATAATGAATGGATGGGATCACCAACATGGGGAAAACGAAGCCCTAGCTTATTCGGAACCAAGAATCAAGAAACGAGAATTCTAAATAGTGCATCAGCTATGGCAGAAATCAGGAACTTACAACAGACAGGTTCATTTCAAGATTATTGTGATTCGTTTGATTTTCTCCTTACTAAAGTGGTTTTAAGTGAAGATTATGCTACAAGTTTATTCATGGGGGGTCTTAAACCTGAAATTGGGGGCTGGGTTAAGTTGTTTGGACCAAAGACACTCATAGAGGCTTATGAAATGGCAAAGAAACAAGCTAATTTTCTTTCCATTTTGAGTAATGGCAATAAAGGACTTAAGAAGGTAGAAAGTCAATCTTCTAGTAAAATCAAGATGCAACTTGATGAATATGAAAACAAGATTGACATTCAAGAAAACAATGGTCAAGTTTCAGGCAACAATGAGGATTTAAAAGAAAATGAACATGGAAAGAGTTTCTTAAGTCAAGATAGCAGTATAGAAGTTGATGTTGTTCAAGAAACGATTGTAGATGAAGTGATTGATTATGTGCATAAAACAATTGAAGATGAATCCATTCAAGATGAGTGTAATGAAGATAATTTGTATGGTGAAATGTCCAAAGGGGTTGGGAATAAAATTCATGAATCAAATGATGGTGATTCAAAAGAACAGAAGGAAAAACATAACGGGAAGGATTACATTGATCTTGGTATAAAACAATTTCCATCATCTGCTTGGCCTGGCTATACTGCAACACCGCCAGCACCTGTTTTTCATCAAGGTACTTATGGGCCCGCTCCACCTCAGCCGGCCGCATCTGGTTCCTTCTCTTCTCATCAAGGTGGTTATGGGCCAGCTCCACCTCCAGGAATGTATGTAGGGGGCCCCACACCTCCAGCGGGAGGTATGTCGGGATTGGTAAAGGACTTCAGCTCACTTTCAAGTGGGTCGGTCCCAGGATTTTTTGATGCTGGGCTTGATTCTAAAGTGTTGCCAAGACCACGGGATGGTGATGTGGAACCAAGTTCTTTTGCTCAGATGTATCCCATGAATTGCAATTCAAGATATTTGAGATTCACAACTAGCGCCATACTAAATTCTCAGTCCCTGGTTTCCAGGTGGCATCTGTCTCTTGGAGCAGTTGTTTGTCCACTAGCAAAAGATCATGAAGGGGAGGAAGTGCCAGTTGTTAATTTTGCCACCACAGGAACTGTGAACCCATATGTAACTTTTACTGATGGTGGAAGAAAGTGGCGATGCAATATATGTGCTTTGCTCAATGATGTGCAAAATGATTATTTTGCTCAATTGGATGCCACTGGAAGAAGAATTGATTTAGATACATTTGAATGGAAACCGGGTTGGAAATTTACATTAAAGATGAGTTTTTTGATCGGAGCGAGTTGGGTCCTGTCATCAAATTGGTTTCGCTCATTCATTACATCTGACCAGCTAGCAGCTCAAATCAAAGGCATCTTTAGAAGATTCATCAGACTTTACACTTGTGAGATGCACCTAGTTGCCTTGTTTGCTTATTCTCATGCAGATGATGTTGCACAAGGAGTTTCACAATTTTGTTTTGATACTTTTGATTAGTTTTTTTTTTTCTGAATAATTGTTCTCCTTATTCTGATTTTTGGGGACAAAAATCTTTTGAGGGGGGAGTAATGTTAGGTATGAAATAGTAGAGGGGTCAATTGTGATAATATCATAGTATGAGGGTTGTAAATGTAACTAGTGATTTGTATCAGTTTGTTATATAAGCAAACAGGGAACCGAATGAAAGTATCGATGATTTGAGATAAACTTCTTCTTCTTTGTGTTCTTCTTTCTCTTTATCGATCTTGAGCCTTGATTCCATTTGTGTTCGTATCATATGAGAGATGCAATTAACTCTTGGGGTTGAATCTGGTGATCTTGTGCAGATCTAGGGTTAGATTTGAAGATCAAGGGTTTCTTAGTCCATATCCACTGCGATAGTCATTGTTCTTAAAGATCTGTTGATACATAAGATCTTGTGATCAAGACAATCTCTCTGGTTGTTGGTGTGTACAACCCTAATCGAAGGTTACCGGTTGCTACAAGGAAGAAACCATATCTTAGGATTTGATTTCTAGAGTTTTCTTGGACGTGATTTTCTTATCCTTGATTTTGTAACCCTAAAGTGAAGTTTATAGATATTGGAAGCTATAGGAGTTGAACGCCCCCTCGATGAGATATTTCATTTATCTTGTTTGTAATATGTTATAGGCATATATGGCTTTCCTCTATCAATAAATCACATAAATTTAGTAGTAGAGCTGAAAAGTGTGTTTTGATTGGTTATTCCACTGAGAAAAAAAGGCTATAAAGTATTTAGTTTGGACAATAAAAAAATTCTCTAGGGATGTTAAGTTCTCTGAAACATTTTTTTCAATTAAAGAACATGTTTTTTATAACTATAGTGAATATGTTTCAACATATATAACAAATCTAAAGCACAGAGTCTGAACAATTTGAAGGGGTCAATGTAGAATAGAGTTAGAAACATATGGGACTCAGCATCTACAGTCTCATGCTACTGGTTCTAAAGGCTTGGTTGAAAATCAGCAACCCAAAATTTTCATTGATAAAACAATAACCAATAAACATCTGACACGTGTCAAAAGTCTGCTACTTTTACGCCAGTTAGACTAGCAACTGGTATTACATTAACACTTATCAAAACTGACATGAAACCAATGTTTTAGAACCAAAACAGGTCGAAAGACGCTACAAAACCAACCTGGTTGACCACATTTGAATCGCTCAGCTATGAGTTATCGGTTGGACGCTTAACTCGCGAACCAAATCAAGTGGTTGAATCGGATTTCAAATTGTTTTTTTTTTTTTCCTTTGTTCTTTCAAAATCTCATTTACTAGTTAATTAACCACTTGAACTCTTCAAAAGTGCCTTTCCAAAAAAGAGAGAGGGGACTCTTGAAAGAAGCTTATTTTTTTATTTATTCCCTATTTAATAATTCATAATTGGAGTAGTTCTTTATTTTGTTTCGTTAACACCTCAACATCATATATTCATATAACACCAAATTTAATGCCGTCTACTTTTTAATAACAAACCCAAATAATATACTCGTTTAAAAACATATCCATACATATTTTAATTCAATACTTCTTTATAAACTTATATTAACTATTTTTTTAACAACATAACTAATTATTAATATAATATAAATTTGTAACATTTCTAAACATATAGTTTTGTGCATTTAGCTTAATTGGTGTTTCATGTTTTAGTTAGTTATACCCTTAGTTTAGAAGATTGTAGCTGTTGGTTTATTATTATATAATAAGAATAAGAATTGATGTATTACCTCTTTGGTTTTTTTTATGGTTTTTATATTGTAGTAATTTTTTTCTTTTATTGTTTTTTAGTTAAAATAGTTTATATGGTCTTCAAGTTTTGTGTTTTTTTTTTCGTTATGTTAAAGTTTTTTCAGTATAAATTCGAGTTATCTATATTTTATGCCAACTCGCAGTATAGCTTTGTGTTTATATTTGTTTACGTTTTACATCACATGACGGTATAAATTCACATTTTTGTTTTATGATTTATACCCTACGTTTTACGTCACGTGGCAGTATAGATTAATATTTTTGTTTTACAATTTTTTGACGTCGTTTGCTTACTACTTAGCACAGTTTTACGACTTACGTGCCCGCAGCGCAGGTAGAGGTGTACAAAAAAACTGGTTTTAGAACCGAAACCCGTTTTTTTTAACCGGTTTTTTTTAACCGCCGGTTTTTAGATGGGTTACTATTTTTTACTTCAAAAACCGGTTATTAACCGAAACCAGTTTTAAAAAACCGGTTTTTTTGGGAAAAACTGGTTAAAAACCGGTCCCAACCGGTTATACCGGTTATTGTTTTGGACCTCAAAAACCGGTTAGTAACCGGAACCGGTTATAAAAAAACTGATTTTTATTTTTGGTGAAAAAACCGAAACCGGTTTTTGAAAAAAATCGATTTGTACACCTCTAAGCGCAGGTGTTAAACACTAGTTACATTCAAATGTTACATTAGTTAGAAATTTAATATATTAATAAGTAATAATTTAATTTAACAAACAACTGTTATAACCACTAAAAAATAAAGGTATTGCTATTTTCAAATAGTTTTATTTATAAAAGAAACTAGTATTAATAATTAAATAAAGAATTAATTACATGGTTAGTTATTGTGGTATGTTCATGTTACAACTTTGATACATATTTATTCGAAATTATATTACTAGTCCCAAGTTATATATAAACTATACTTTGGTCGTAGATCAGATTATCTTATAATCTCATACATGGCCGAAGACCAATCAATCATATTACGTTTATGCATAACTTAGGACCATGTAATCGCGTAAACAAAAATCGTCATTTATGTTGACACTAGACTGCAAAGTGTGTTATTTGTCTTCAAAAAATACAAAAAAACGTACTCGATGTTTGCAAACCTTTGCACGTTATGTCTTTTAGCCCTAACTCGGTTAATTTCCATGGTTAAATTTGACAAAGTGTACCTCACATGAGGTATTTTGGTCATTATACCCTATATATTTTTTTTTAATATACATACATACATTTATATATACATATACACATAGACTCTCTCCCTATCCATCTCAACTCTCTCTCTCTCTCCACCGGACCCCACCACCACCACCCACCTGCCACCACTTGTCACCCGCCACTCGAACCCACCACCACCCACCTACCACCACCTCTAGACACCTCACACCACCTGTCACCCACACTACCACCCCACCCCACCCCACCCCACCTCCACGCACTAAACCCCACACCACACTACATGTGACCGCCTTTCAAACCCACCACAAACATCACAAAAAAGATCTTTGTTTACCCAGAAAACTCTAATTTATAAGAACCCTAACCCTAGATTTTATTTCCCACCATAACATTAAATCCAAAAGGCCATCCATGATCCAATGCTTTGAATCCCTCAAGCAATTCATCGGGGATTAGGTTACTTGGAAGTTGAATGAAGATTCGGTTACCTGGAATAAAGACCGGAGAGCTCCCAAACCCTCTTCCTATTTTCAAATCAAAATGAAATCTGAAAAGCCAGTTTCTAACAATCGACGATTCAGTTACCTAGAATGAAGATTGAGTGGTTTACTTCACCAGCTTACAAGGAATCAGACGGACTTTCGAATATTGTTATGTTGTACGGATGATACTTAACCGGAACCCCCATGTAGGGTACACTTGATCAGAATTAACCATGAAAACTGAGTTAGGACTAAAGAACATAATGTATAACGTGTAAAGGTTTGCAAACATCGAATATGTTTTTTTTTTTACTTTTTAAGATAAGAGACACACTTTCAGTATGATGTGAAGACGATTTTTTTAATTTACTCTTAATTTTAGTTTAATTAATTCTATATATATATTAGGTGTGAGCAAATTAACCACCATAACCGATAACCGAACCATAACCGACATAACCGAACCACTAATAACCGATAACCAATATAACCAATGGTTATGGTTATGAAACTTTGTATAACCGCTCAATCGGTTATGGTTATGGTTATGAGGCTTTGGTTAACCGAATATAACCGAAACCGAACCGAAGTTGTGATGTTAACTTTATATAATAGATTTATGTTTTACAAAACCATATAGAGGGTTTTTACTAAGATAAAAGTATGTTAGTAACAAAATGATCTTGATGTAGATGTCATTTATTTTGATAAAGAACTAAGGTGTTATGGTCATAATTGTTTTTGTTTGAGAATTACCTTATTAAAAAGAACTCTAGATCGGTAGTTTAACCAAAAGTTTAGTCTTCGTTATCTTATAAAATAGGCTCAAGCTAAGTTCAAATCATGCACAACCCTATTTATTTCAAACCTTGCTTGGTTACGTAACCGAAATTAACCAAAACCGAACCATAACCGACTTCATAACCGATTAACCATAACCGAAGTTTGGTTATGGTTATGGTTACCAAAACTCCATAACCGAACTAGCGGTTATGGTTATGGTTAATAGTAAAAACGACCCAAACCAACCCATTCACACCCCTAATATATATATATTGTTTACTGTTCATTCATTCCTCTTTTTAATATACTAGTTTTTGCCCAGCCCGCGTTGCGGGGTAATAAGCCGAATATTTCTCTCTCATAACATGTATGTCTGTACAGAGGGGAAAATTGCAATTATATTTTGAACTGGAGGTGAAATTATAATTTTAAATTGAGAGGAAAATCATAATTTTGAGCTAGGGGGAAAACCTAACTTTATTTTGAACTGTGGGCAAAAATGTAATTTTGAACGGAGGGCAGAATCGTAATTTTTAGCTAGAGGAAAAAATAACATTATATTTTGAACTGGGGGCAAAAACGTAATTTTAAACGGGGGGCGAAACCGTAATTTTAAACTGGGAACAAAATTAGAAATGAGTTTTTGAACCGAGGGCAAAAGTGTAATTTTGAGCTAGGGGCAAAATTATAATTTTATTTTGAGCTGGGGGGCAAAAACGAAATTTTAAACGAAGGACGGAAGCGTAATTTTAAACTGGGAATAAAACTAAAAAAATGGGTTGGTCCAATAGGGAAGTGTCAGGCAAGCTGCCTGGCACTATTCCCTCAACTTGAAAATATTTGAACTGTGAACAAAACCGTAATTTGGAGATGATGGCAGAATCGTAATTTTAAGCTAGAGGGAAAAACAACATTTTATTTTGAACTGGGGGCAAAAACGTAATTGTAAACGGAGGGCGAAACCGTAATTTTAAACTAAGAACAAAATTAAAAATGAGTTTTTGACCCGAGGGCAAAAGCGTAATTTTGAGCTAGGGGCAAAATTATAATTTTAATTTGAGCTGTGGGCAAAAAGGTAATTTTAAACGAAGGATGAAAGCGTAATTTTAAACTGAGAATAAAATTAAATTAAAAATAGGTTGGTTCAATAGAAAAGCGTGCAAGCAGCAGAACTATTCCCTCAAGTTATAATTGTATAATTGTATATGTAGTATGCTTGTCTGCCACTAGCCCACTATTCTCTCAACTTATAATTGTATAGGGATGAGCTCGGTACCGGACCGGTACCGAACCGGTACCGGAAGTACCGGAACCGATTTTCATGAAACCTTGGTACCGAGTACCGTACCGAAAATACATGTTCGGTACCGGTACCGGTTTTTCGGTACGGTACCGATTTGGTACCGAATTTTACAAAAGTTATTGATTTGGATTTGGTGCAATGTAATCACATTCTCTTCATCAGTCAGTCCGATTCAAAGGCCAAAAGCTTCACTAATACATAATGATTATCAGTACTATTAAGTATTAACATGAACCAACTTTAAGATTTCAAAGCATATGTTTATTATGAAGTATTAAGGATTAAATTTTGCATGACTCTCTTTAAAAATCAACTTGCAGAATTCAGTGATAATAACATATGAAAAACTAAACATTCACACAAAATAAATATATTATGAAGCAAACATTCCACTAGGAAATGGTTCACACCAAAACACATAATTTGTTACAAGTGTTTCAAGCACAAACCATACCAAAAATGGGTATCATTATGAGTTTGAGCAACCCATCTCATACACAAAAACTTGACCTCACATCAGGAGAGTTAAAAGACACTTAGGTCAAATAATAACAAAACAAAAGTCTAACTCCATGTGAGCAAAAGTATAAACATTGAACCGCACTCAAACTCCGTTTCCTTCGGTTTGCTTAAGCCTTGTCATGCACCATCCCTTTCCCTTTGTCATTTTGTTTTTGAATCGCATCTTCAATCTCCATAGAAAAAAAAAGAACCGAATAAAGTTAACACCCCATTATATGACAATAAGGAAATCAATCAAGAACTTGTAGTCTTTACCTATGGCAACGTCGTCATCCTTTAGTATATCGTTTATGTCATCCACAATTGGTTTTCTTGACTTTCTCACCCAATCTTGGGTGCAAATCAAAGCTTCAACGATGTTAGTTGACAACCTTGTTCTATAAGCGTCTAGTACACGACCGCCGGTGCTAAACGCCGATTCAGATGCGACCGTGGAAATTTGAATTGCCAAAATATCTAACAATTATACAAGTTAAAAAAAATATTATATAACCAAGTAATGATAAAAAAACATTATAAAAGTAAATCAATTTACCTTTAGCCATCCGAGATACAATTGGGAATCTAATCGCGTTTTGTTTCCACCACTTAAGTATGTCAAAATTGATACTAAAATTCACTTTTGGCTCATTTAAGTACCTCTTTAACTCAGTTTCCATACCAACCGATTGACTTTCTTCCTTATTTAGAAACTCCATGAAGAAGTCATTTCCATCACATTCAACAACATCGTCGTTACGCGCTTCTTGCGATGCCGAATTGTAATCTACATTGTCAAATCGGTCCTTGTATGTTTGAAATAACACATGTAACCTACTCTCAAGATCAAACGACTTCATCGATACCACCTTTTTAATGTCTTCTTTTGTCACATGATCATCCTCGGTTATGTTAGAGATAATCATCTCTGTAAAACAATGTTCAACAAAACGTAATTTCATGGTGGGATCCAAGATAACAGCAAAATACATGTAGTCGTTAAGGTTGTCAAACTCCCCCCAATACTTGTTATATTTCTCACGCATTGAACTAACCATTGTACAAAAACTTGGATCGCAATCCCACACCCGTAGATGTTTTTCTACATCTAGGATTTCTCTAAAAAATATGTGAGCTAACGGCTTTGATGTGGATGACACAATTTCTGTTTTAGTCTTAAACTTTTCTAGAAATTTAACCAACTTTTCACAAGCACCAAAGTCGGAATGTTCCGGTAGTCTTTCCAAATCATGAATGTACCCGCTATCTTCAAGTTCAAAAGAGAAAAATATATCCCTTAAATCCACCGCCGTTTTCAACATCTCATGGGTAGAATTCCACCTAGTAGGCAAATCTGCAGACAAAAACTTTGTTGATTCAAGATCCGAACCCTCCATGCACTTTTTGAACTTGGTTATTCTTTGCGTTGAGTTGCGAATATATCTAACCGCTTTTCGTAAACAATCAACGTGATAATTGTTTTCTGTTAAACCATCCTTGACAATTAGGTTTAGTATGTGTGCCATACACCTAATATGAAAATGTTTTCCCTCAGCATACAAATTGGTCAACTTTCTCCGCAGATAATCAATCGCCTTATCATTACTAGATGCGTTGTCAACCGTCATGGTCATAACATTTTTAATACCCCAACCATGAATGCAATGTAACAACTCTTGACCAATATCCTCCCCCTTATGGCTATGAATGGGTCTAAAATTAATAATGCGTTTATGCATTACCCAATCATCATCGATGAAATGTGCCGTTACAACCATATAATTAACCCGCTGACATGAGGATGTCCAAGTGTCGGTAGTCAAGTGAACGGTGTTGGTAGGTTTACTTACATATGCTAAAAGTTTATTTCTTTCCTCAATGTAATACTTTCCAATATCTCTAGACAGTTTATGGCGTGATGGCAAAGTGAATTTTCCGTTCAAAGCATTGGTGTATTCAACAAAAGCCGGATTTTCCACAAGCTTAAACGGTAATTCAGCAACAACAATTAAATCTAGTAAAGCTTTATAGATTCTAGCATCATCATGTTTCCAAATGTTCACACTACCTTCACCGCTAGCTTCCTTTTGTAACTCTAAATTACTTTGGCTTTTATCTCTATTGGGATTTTTCTTACAAGCCTTGGCATGTTTTCTAAGACCGGACGTACCGTTTCTATTTGGATCGGCTGCAAGTTCATGCTTACAATACTTGCATCTTCCGTACTTCCAACTCAATCCATCGTCTTCTTCTAGATAAACAACATCAAAATGATTCCAACACGCGGCCCTCTCTTTGCCTCCTTTTTTAGCTTTCTTTTAGGGAGCTTTTTTCTTTGTTGGTTTTTTTCTCTTACGGCTTGATTCCACCCCATTACCCGATCCCGAATCATTACCAAGTTGGTCATCAAGAGGGGTCTCATCAACAAGTGTATAATCTTCATCATCCTACAAATCACACATAACAATAAGTTTTATACAAAACAAAGTTACTAACGTAACTTGAAAAAGAAAACAAACTTACTTGACTAGGATCGGGTTCGTTCAAAGGAGATGCCATTTATGATGAAGATGAAGAAGTGACCTACAATAACTAATGAAAGAAATAATTGAGACATTACATCCTACCTAAAAACATGTACATCTAATTTAGACAATAAATTTGAAAGAACCATTTTATTACTTTATTTCTATATAGGATTTTTTTTCATATTTAATAAAGATGTAGCAAGGCATTCAAATGAAACCACAATTTAATTCATCATCATCATCGTACATCTCTATTCATTAATATTCAATGGCATTTACTCAAAAAGCATTACAACAATAATAAATGGTTTTGCATTTATGTATAGAATGTACACCAATCAAGTTATACTGGGCATCTAAAAATCTCATAGTTCAGACAAGAACAACTTATGAAATATGAATAATCCAAACAACACATTACTACTACATATTTGTAATTAAAAGAAAGCCCTAAAAACCATAAAAATATGGGTCTCACCTGAAATTTTGAGTCAAAATTAGAGCATCGACACAGATGGAGGCTGATGGCACTGGAGAATTTTGATTGTACAGGTGAATGTGAGGCCAAAGGAGGAGGCTGTGTGTGTTCGTGTTTTTTTTTTTTACCTATGGAGAATTGGGAAAGATGAGTTTTTGATTTTGGGAGAGATCAAATGATATTTCTTGACTTGTTTGTACATGGCTATGGCTAGTAGTAGGGATGATAATGATACAGAGTATTGCTTACTTGAGAAGACCACCACCAGCCTTTGAATTTAGCCTTTGAATTTTAAAAGCCCAACTTAGAAATATGTACCGGTACTAGACTGTGGGAAAGTATATATATAATATGGGTACTAATGAAGTGTACAAATAATCGGTACTAATTCGGTACTCCCGGCAAATACCGGTACCGGTACCGAATTTCCCGGTCCCGAAATTTATTAATATTTGGTACCGGTACCGGTACCGAATATGGACGGTTCGGTACGGTTCCGGTTCGGTACCGGTACCTTTTTGCTCATCCCTAAATTGTATATGTAGGAAACAGGTGAATTATGTCCCCACAACAACTTTTACATGAGGGATATCGGTCGGCTGAGTTCACTCACTGTATCGGTGAACAAAAAAGTGACAAACCCATCGTTGGCTAGAAACTTCCACTCATTAATGCGGAACCATAACTCCCACCACAGGTGGTTAAACGCCACTACGGCACTACGCCAGTTATAATATATTATTTACTCTGTCACCCAGATCGCACCAACAACAAAATGGCTAAAGGGGTGTCAGTTCCTTACTCTCACGTCGACTGCAGCTTGCGAGCTCTCGCCGGTCAGGCAGAGGGCTTCGGTCACTTCACCGTCGGTGGACATCACGGACCCATCTATCATGTTACAACCTTATCAGGTCAGTTTAATTAGTAGTTAATCATCTTTGTTAAATAGTTAGGGTTTTGTGATATAGAATGCACCAATTGTTCGTTAATTTGTGTGATAGATTTTGATACGATTCTCAGTTTTATAGTTATAGATCGCCTACACTCGCAGGCTCAATCCGTTTGTTTGTTTGTTTGTTTGTTTTCAATTGGTTGGAGGTTTATGTGTTTTCATTTTTGAGATGATTGGTGTTTTGGGCATGTTTGGCTAAGCTTTTTGAAACAACTATGTTTGGCAACGAGGGTATGTGAGGGGAAAAAGCCAGTAAGTCAATTAGGGACTTTTCCAGAAAGCTAATAAGTCAATAAGTTGTTTCAAAAAGCTTAGTCAAACATGCTTATCTTGAATTATGTGTTTCAATAGGAAATTGTTTTTTTAATTTTGAAATTGTTGTTTGTGTTGAGGATGGAAGTGGAATCTTTTGCCAGTTTTACAATTAATTGAGAAATTAAGATGGAATGTAATACACATATGGATATGGATTTACATATACATGTTTAGACCACCCGTAGTGGAACTGAAATTGGGCTTTTTTTGCCCCAATCACGCCCAAAAACGCCCGCGCACCGCCCGTTTGGGCGTTTTTTTGAATTTTTTTGGTTGGGCGTGTAGATTAAAACGCCGGATGAAAATTTGATTGACCAATAAGAAATTTCCAACTCATTCATGATAATATTATATGTTTTATTTTTCTTAAAAGCTAATAATTAGGTAATTATTGTTGGGGCATTATACCACTACACCCATTTTAGAAAAACGCCCCATAATGCCCCAATGCTGACTGGACCGCCACATGGCGAATAATGCCCAAGTATCTTTCTTTACCACGACACATATGGTCTTAGGGATACATTCTTATCCAAATCAACAATATGTTGGAAACTGCCAATGTGCATTGGCATTGGCAACACCATGACCTTCTAAAGTGGAGGTCATGGGTTGGAGTCTCACCTGGAGCAAAATTGCTATGGGTTGGGCCACAGGTTTTACCACAGTAGGACTCGTGCGGTGAGTTTCCTCTGTAAATGGTGGCAAGCCAGGTCACCAGTGTCATTTGCGTTCGCGGGCGTGTGTGACCTTTTGCCATTGGGTTTACCAGGATGATCAGGCTTTTGTTGATCGTTTAAAAAAACAATATGTTGGAAACTTCAATATCTTTATGAACACAATTATAAACACTACCGGTAGGCTTGATTTCTTGATTAATGATTATATGTATAAACATGTTCGTGACAGACTGACAGTTGACACCCTATTTATACAAGGTCGATACCCCTTGAATCGTTCCATGAACCAACGCGACCCATGAAGGCGTCGCTTCTAAGTTCTAACTCACATGGATTAAGAAGTTATAATTTAATATTGGAGATAATCAAGGTAGTGGGAGAGAAAATATGGCCGTTATGCAACCGTCTTATGTATAACATTCAAAGCACCATGAGCAAGTGTCTTGTAATATCTTCGTTCTCGCAGTAGTCAACATATTTCGTGGTTCTGATTTGAACACTCCATGTATACGTATACATATACATAATCAATTTTGAGTTTTGAATTTGTTGTAGATGACGGGCCCGGATCACTACGCGTTGGATGTCGAAAGAAAGAACCTTTGTGGATTGTTTTTGAAGTTTCGGGTACCATTGAACTTCGGTCTCATTTGAGTGTTTCGTCTTACAAGACCATTGATGGGCGGGGACAACGAATTAAGTTAACAGGCATGGGGCTTAGGTTAAAAGAATGTGAACATGTGATCATATGCAACTTAGAGTTTGAAGGCGGTAGAGGACACGATGTAGATGCCATTCAAATCAAGCCCAATTCAAAACACATATGGATTGATCGTTGTAGCCTCAAAGATTATGCAGATGGATTGATTGATATCACCAAAGAAAGCACAAATGTTACCATTTCTCGGTAATTACTTTCTAAGCAGTTAATGCGGTAAAAATTCGGTGGGATATTGTAGTTTTAATATCATGCTGAATTTATATATATAGCAATTTAACACTAATAATTCAGTATACTCTCCTACCATTAACAAATTAACCTTTTGCAAATTGCAAAACATTACTTTACCCAAAAAAAAAATTGCAAAACACTAACAATTGTAGCAAGTAGGTACTCGTTAAGACTTAAAACACTAATAGCAGCATTAAGAAGAAAGACGAATCGTAGAACTAAGAAGAAAGGTATTGATATCTGGAAATCGGTTATATATCGGTCAAATATTGGTCCAATTTCGGTCAATATCGCCGATAATATCGTTACCGATATTTTGCACCAATATATCACAGGGGACCGATAACTGATATATCAGCGATATTAATTGCATAGATTACTATTAGAGTGTGTGGCAATGCATTTTGAAACTTTGTAACTAAACGTCACGAGATAGTGTTTGGATATACTTTTATTGTTATTTGACGTTCTTAATCTTACTTTGTGGATACAGTTGTCACTTTTCAAACCACGACAAAACAATACTCATCGGAGGTGATGCTTCCAACTGTGGCGACAGATGTATGCGTGTCACTATTCACCATTGTTTCTTTGATGGGACCCGACAACGGCATCCTCGTGTTAGGTTTGCTAAAGTACATCTGTACAACAATTACACCAGAGACTGGGGCATTTATGCTGTGTGCGCCAGTGTCGAATCACAGGTCGAATTACTGGACAAGACTTGTTGATTTATGTTTTTTTTATATTTGTTCTTAGAAGTTAGAACACATGTAATTATTATATGACTTATGGATTCAGATATACTCACAATGCAATATATACGAAGCGGGTCAGAAGAAGGTCGCTTTTAAATACCTTACGGAGAAGGCAAGTGTATGAAGTTTATATTCTCCTGATAATTTTTTTATAGCTGTTTATAATTAGCGTAAGATCGTATTATGTTGTGTAGGCGGCTGACAAAGAGGAAGAGTGCACAGGCTGCATTATATCTGAGGGTGACCTGTTTATGGACGGTACTAAATCGGGCTTATTGGGACCAGCCGCAACAAGTAGCCCGTTTCATCCTAATGAATACTACCAGATATGGACGGTTGTGCCTGCAACAAACGAGCTCAAACATGTTCTACAACATTGTACAGGATGGCAAGATGTTCCACGCCCACCTGGCCTGTAAGCAAGTGCATGATTTTCTGTATGCATATAGATATGTTGACATATGTGAAGTAAATATAATTATGAATAATTATTTATTCCTGTGACTGATTCTGTGAAAACAAGTTCCTAATATTTAAAACATATTAAGCTCTGTACTTTGGCATGCCTAGCATCCAAGACATGTACTTTCTATATTTCTGTATTATATTTTCATGTCTTTATCCTCTTCTCATGTCATTTACCAAAACAGTTGGATCTGGTATGCGTTAACAAAGAAAAAAATCATATAGTCTATTCAAATGTAGTTTCTTGTTCTTCTTAGGATTTTTTTACAGGTGTCTAATATTTGTAGCAGACTTTTGAATGGAATTCGAGTTTCTGATATATGTATGTTGACAACTGACAAGTGTTTCATTTGTTGTATTGTAACCACCAATAAAAGTGGTATGCCTCAAATGTCCAAGCAATTACATGTGACCCATTTGTGATATTACTGATTTTTTTTTTTTTTTTGAACAGCTATATTTTGTTGATCACCCACAACATATATCCTTTACTGCCTCTAGTAAGACACTAGAACAACAGTACAAAAACTGTACACAGCTCGCATGAGCAGACCCTCGATCCCTTTTACATCTCCCAAACCTCAAACACAACTGAAAGTACACCACTTGTCCCAGTCCAAATCACATATCTTTGTCCGATACTTGAACCACAAGAAAGCCGAAGATTGGATTTCCCCAAATATTCGGTCAAGTGCCATCCTTTTTCCGGAAAATAATTAGTGCCTTCCAAGTTCCGAGTCTTCCATATGCCCAACATGGCACCCTCATAACTCCTTGTACCGCTTTTTTCTTTACCTCGCTTAGCCCGGGTACCTTCTGAAATTTCAACAGGTCTCTAGTTGAGAAGGCAAACACTTGTGGAATTTTACACCGAAGACTCACCCTACTCCAAATCGCCGCCGCAACGTAGCAGCGTCATTCCAACGTTTTTTGAGGCTCTAAACGAACTACAAAGTCGGGGCCCTGTAGTATCGATATAAATAAAATCAGCAATTCAGATTGAAATTTGAGACATTGAATAACCATAGCAATGATTTTTCCTAATGTCGGCCATAATTTCACCCAATCTACAATCAGTTTCACATTGGTTACTCAAAAGACGTCGTAACAAAGGTTGGTTTGTTATGGCACCACTTTTGGATTCTGGAATGAAGTGTGCACATAGAGCATGGACTCCTGGATTTATATACAACCAAACAATAATTTGACAACAAAACTGTAAATTAACAAAATCATTCATAACTATGAACCAAATTCAAATGTTCATTGCATATATTCAGATAATACCAAAACACCAAAGCAAAAAAACATTTAGATCCAAACACTACATCTCAAACCCTAAGCCCTTTCCCCACGGATCCTCCTGGCAAGCTGCATATCTTTCGGCATAATCGTAACTCTCTTCGCATGAATCGCACACAAGTTCGTATCCTCAAACAGCCCAACCAAATACGCCTCAGCAGCCTCCTGAAGAGCAGCAACAGCAGAGCTTTGAAACCGTAAATCCGTCTTAAAATCCTGAGCAATCTCTCTCACAAGGCGCTGGAACGGAAGCTTCCGGATCAAAAGCTCAGTACTCTTCTGGTACTTCCTGATCTCCCTCAACGCCACGGTTCCAGGCCTGAATCTGTGAGGCTTTTTTACGCCTCCGGTTGCGGGTGCTGATTTTCGGGCTGCTTTGGTGGCTAGCTGCTTCCTTGGAGCCTTTCCTCCAGTGGATTTTCTGGCTGTTTGCTTTGTACGGGCCATGGATTTTGTTTGAATTTGAAAATTGAGTGTTTGTTTGTGAAGATAGTTGATTGGTGATTGTGGGATTGTGGTGGGTTATGTATAGAGGAGGGTTGGGGATTTTGGCGGTAAAAGATTAAAATTTTGAAATGGCTTTTGGTTGAGGGTTTTGTTTGGATTTGGATTGCGATCCGTGTGCTAAGAAAGTGGGGAAATCTGGGCCGTCGGATGGATGTTCATGATACAGAGATTTGGCTTTTGTTTTATGTTTCAACGTTTGAGAAAATATAAAAAATTGCTTTTGTCTTTTAAAAAAGGGTGTTGCTAAATGCCCTCCTATTTTTTTTTTTTTTTATTGGTTGTACTCCCTCTGAAGTTTCTAAATAAATATAACCAACCCTTGTATTTTTTGTTTTTTTTTTTTTAAATTGTATTAGGAAATATCCCATTTTTTTCTAGGGGTTTATCTACTTGCCATTATTTGAATATTTAGATATACATGTGAATACATAAGGATTCTATTGAAAAAAAAAAAAAAAAAACTGCGCTGATTGAAAGAATGAGATTAAAAGAGAGCTTGAAGAAACATTTCTTTTCAACTTTGATTTTCATTTGATCCCCTTTACGCTGCTATGTTTCATCTTCAAGTATGTTATGATCTTCCCCTGATTTAGATTTGGTTCATGTTGTGGGTTACTTATCGATTCCATCTAATATTATTATTACTCATAAAAATAATTGCAAAACAGATTTATGTTGTTGCAAACTGTTTTTTTTTTTTTTTCTGACGTTATTATTAATTTTCTTTTTATTGTCTGGATTAATTTGAGAGAATATTCGATCATCATTGTAACATCAATGATTAATAAAAAAAAACGTACAGATGCTTTTGGAGTTTTTTTTTTTTTTTTTGAAACGTAAACTTCATTCACAAAAAGCCAACCCAAACCGGGCCAACCACAAAAGCACTACAAACAGATTACATATTTACAAAAGAGACCCAATCTTCCCAACTAACCCCTTTATACTTAGATCTATTAGAATTTAGAATACCAAAGGAAGCTAAAGGCTTTAACTTCGCTTAAAATCCTATCAATCCTAATCGGGCGATTAGAAAAAAACCAGCTTGTTTCTAGCTCGACAAAGGCTCCAACACACAATGATCACTATACCGTAGATCGCCTCTTTCTTCTTTGCCGAAACAGGGAGAGAAGAATGGACGCCGAACAGATCCTTGATCGAGAAAGCGTAAATAAATGGGATCTTGCACCATAGGCTGATTCCGTTCCAGACTTCCGACGACACCGAACAGGCAGTGAAGATATGCTCTGCAGAACAGCAAAGAGGGCAGCTCGGATCTTCGATGTACACGTTTCTTCTCCTCAGCGCAAGCTTAGTGGGAATTTTTTCCATTTCCGCTCTCCAGATGTGAATATTACACTTGTCTGGAATCCAACCGCACAGAGAACAAACCGTCTTTTTGAGGAGACCAAATCCATTTGTCACTTCTGTCAGAAAGCTGAACCGAGGCCAGCAAGTCACAAAGCTGCGTAAAAAACAAAAACAACCCCGAAGCAACCAAGTCTACTTTCCATTTCCACAAAAATTCAACCCCCGAACTGGCACAAATCACACGATCAGCAACTGAGCATTTTTTTCTGCCTCAATACGAAACAGCTCTGGGAATTTATTCTTAAGAGGTTCATCGGAGATCCAGGTGTCCAACCAAAACGATATGTTGATACCGTTCCCAATGACCCCTTTAATAAAATTCTTAATATGTAATCCACCGACCTTGACGTTAATGAGGACCTTAACAATATTATTCCACGCTCCGTTCAGCAATTTTTTTAACGGATATCCTTCCCATCCAACCCGGCTAGAGTGGAGCGCAACAATGACTTTGTGCCAAAGACAATTGTTCTCCGTTTTAAAACGCCAACCCCATTTAATAAGGAGAGAATTATTAACGTCAGCAAGTTTAATAAGACCCAAACCTCCCTCTTTTTTAGGACACGAGACACGATCCCAATTTACCCAATGCATCTTTTTATCATCTATGGAGCCTCCCCATAGAAATTTCTTAATCATAGCTTCAAGGTCCAAAATTACCTTCTTAGGAGCTTTGTATAGCGAGAAGTAATAGCACGGAAGGCTTTCTAACACCGACTTTATAATAACGACCCTTCCACCAATCGAAAGAAATTGAGATTTCCACCTAGCCAACCGGGTACGAAAAATATCGTAAACAGGCTGCCAATTGCTAATCCTGTTCATATTCGCCCCGACCGAGATACCAAGATATTTAAAAGGAAAACAATCCGGTTTACATCCAACTACACTTGCCATACCCATGATATCTTCCGAAGCCACACCAATACCGAACAAGTTGGATTTATCTATGTTAATTTTAAGGCCAGAACATAAATAGAAAACCCGAAGCACTCTCACAATATTCACCACTTCCTTCTTATCCCACTCCCCCATAACGATAGAGTCATCCGCGTAGAGGAGATGAGAGATGTTTGGCCCTTCATTGGGAGTATCAATACCTTTAATAAGGTCTGCATTTTTGGCACTGATAATCATGCTCGACAAGGCCTCCATGACCACAAGGAAAAGGAAGGGCGAGAGCGGATCTCCTTGTCTCATTCCTTTCTCGCATCTGAAAAGGAAAGTGGGGGCCCCATTTACGAGCACCGACGAAGAGGCCGACTTGAGAATGCCCATAATCCATTTACACCACAGCTCAGGGAAGCCCATTTGGGAAAGAATACTGATAACAAAGTGCCAATGTACGTTGTCGTAGGCCTTTTCGAAGTCAATCTTAAGAAAAAACGCTTTCTTTTTATTCTTATTTAACCATGAGATGAGCTCGTTAACGATAAGAGGCCCGTCTAAAATGAATCTCCCTTTAAGAAAAGCCGATTGGGAGTCCGAGATAACCCCCTTCAGCACCATTCTCATCCTATTCGCCATAACTTTAGAGATCACCTTACTAATAACACCGACCAAATTAATAGGTCTGTAATTATTAAGCGAAACCGGGTCCGGGATTTTCGCTATAAGAGCTATAAAAGACGCACCACATCCATCATTAATTACACCGTGATTGTGGAACCATGAGAAGATTCTAAAAAAAACCTCTTTAAAAATTTCCCAAAAATGTTTGATAAATTTGAAATTGAAACCATCTGGGCCAGGGGCCCGATCCTCTCCGCATTCAAACACCGCGTTTCTAATTTCAACCTCGGAAAATGGCTCAATTAACAAATTACCTTCATCTTCGGAAAGTCTTTTAAAATTGTTGCACTGCAAAGCCGGCCTATCCTTAATACTCTCTTTGAATTTACCGCGGAAGAACGAAAAGATCTCTTTTTTGATTTTAACCGGTTTGGAACACCATTCACCGTCAATAGTGAGGTCATGAATACTGTTCGAGGCTTTCCTGTTATTGACCATAGCATGGAAGAACTTAGAGTTCTCGTCACCATCTACGACCCACCTTAAGCGCGCTCTTTGATTAATATCCGTTCTCTTTCTGTCATCGATCTCTTGAATAATTTTCCTATTTTCCGACATGACCCATTCTTCCTCTTCCGAAAGATCCCTCAGTTCCATTTCTTCTTCCAACTTTTCCAGCTCCGAAACAGCCAAAGATTCACTTTCGCTTTCCTTAATCAAGAATTCGTCCCTCCATTTTTTAAGGAATTCCCTAATACGTGCAAATTTGGTTTTTAGGAAGGTGTCAGGAGGGTCACAAAACTGCAGACCATCCACAGCCGCCAAAACAGCCTCCTCATATCCCTGCTTCCCAATCCAAGAATTATAAACTCTAAAAGGCCAGGGACCGAAGTTTAGATGAACCAATTCAAGAATAATAGGGCAATGATCTGAGAACCGGTTAGAAAGAGCTCTAACACACGCCGAAGGCCACTTATTAAAAAATTCCGAACAGACCAGGAAACGATCTAACTTGCTTAGTTTTTTACCATTATCTCTAACACAAGTAAAATTCCTCCCCTGCATCGGATACTCCAGCAACCCGTTATCAAAAATAAAATTGTTAAAATTATCGGCACATACCGGTTTAAAATTAGAGTTCTTCCTTTCGGACCTTGATCTGACCACATTAAAATCGCCCACAATGATCCACAAACCCAACGAAGGGTCAATGATATTAGATAACTCGCTCCAAAGCTGAAATTTCGATGCCGTATTTTGGGGAGCATATACGTTTATAGTGTTAATCGAGACGCCACTACCAACCATAGATCCCGTTAGCAGAATATAAAACCTCTCCTGAGAGCTGGATTCAATTTTAACAACCTTGGGGTCCCAGGCCCAAACTAAACCTCCCGATAACCCTTCCGAAGCCGAAAAAACAAAATCAAAGTTATTGTTGCCCCAATACCTCGCAATCGACTGTCTGGACACAGACGAGACCATAGTTTCTTGAAAAGCTACCAAGCTGATTTTGTTAGAGATCCTAATATTTTTAACCCAATTGGCTTTCGCCTCCCCTGAGATTCCCCTTAAATTCAAAGACAAGCAATTCATGGGATCACCACATTCATTCCTTCTTTCCTGATAGTTTCGTTGACCAGCTCGAAGTGGTTATGTAACTCCACCCCCACAGCTTTCCCCACGTTGATCGTTTCCCTGACTTCATTGTTAAAAGCAGAAACAGAAGAACCCCTAACCTCATCATCCGGGCCGTTCTCCCTGTCTTCCATACCTGGAATAACAACTGAGGGAACTAGAGGAGAAAGGCCAGGATCATCACGAAAGGCCTGGAGACCGACAACCACTTGCACCGAATTTGACACATCCACGTCTGTAGGAATCCTCGAGAACGAGGGCTGGGCACCTTCAACAGCTTGTTTATTAAGATCGAATGAGAACTCCGAGTCTTCCCTAAATCTTTTTCTGGGCCTTGGGTCCGAGATTGGGCTAACATTAGCACTACAAGATTCTTTCCGAGGAGCGAACTGAGACTTCGGGGGTGGAACCCTAGGCTCCTCCAATAAATCATTTTCCTTGGCAAATCTTGCTCGGTTAATATGAATTTTATAACCCCCCAGATTAAGTCCCTGCATTTCCCGTTCCAATTATTTCCAATCTTTATTCCCATTGAAACTAACAAATCCGAACTTTAAACCGTCTTTGGATATTTTCCTGGCAATAAAGGAACCGGAAATCTCGCCGAACTTTCCAAGAAAAGAAGCCAGGTCCCGTGGCCTACACCCATCAGGGATGTTTGCCACGTAGAACTTAATGATTCTTGCTGCCATATACCAAAGAGAAGGAAGAAGAAAACGAAGAAACCGTTGCCGAACACCCCTCCGCGAATGGATGAATCCGAAAACTGACTAGGAGGAAAGGTATAGTCAGAGCCACAGCCAAAGTGTGGTTCGAATACCTCGCTTGCTAGTTAGAGTGCTTCATCATCATCGAGCAAGAGAGGCTAATTCTTAATGTGTTATGTGTGACCATTGGGGTTTGATGTTTATTATGTGTGATCATTGCTGATATTTGAAACTAATTCTTAATGTGTTACTCTTTTGTTTTAAACGTAACGAACTCATCATAGTCTTAATTTTATTATTTTTAAGTATCGTTTCATAAATGTTATATTTCAATTCAAGTAATGATTGTATTCACTTATTATGTATTATATTACAATTCAACAAATAATACAAAACAAAATCATCCGGATGAAAAGAGAAAGAAACTTAAACAAAACAATCGAAAATTGATAAAAAAACAAACAGGGAATGAATCAAAAAAAAAAAAAAAACCCGTAAACAATTGAATATTATAATTTAGTATGTGAGGTTCGAGTTTTTTGGTTTATTTAAATAGTATTTGTATCGTCATAAATTTATATTTTTTTATAAAGTTTTACTATGTTTGTTTTTATGTATAGAGTAAAATATCATTTTAGTTCCTAGTTCCTATGGTTTCGGCACTTTTGTCACTTTAGTCTAAAGGTTTTGATTTATTGTCTCTGGGTCCAAAAAGTTTTAACATTGTCATTTTAGTCCAACTGTAACACCCCGAAAACGAGTTTGGTAATCAAACCATTTTAATACTAAAAGACGGGTAAAGTACCTTTAGTGGCAAAATTAACTCAAAAAATATTGGGATTTATTTAAATGAACCTAATATTTAATAAAAGTTGAACGAAAGCTTTTGAAGAAATAAAGTTTATAAAAAGGTCCGAGTTAACGGGATTTAAAATAAACTGAGTCATAAATTCCCCAAAGACATTAAGTTAACTAGGAATGTTTAACCTAGTTAATAAGTGGAAATATTGTTAGAAATTAAGTGGGTTATGGCCTATTTAATAAACTAACCAAACAAGAGGGGCCAAAGTGGATAAACTTGAAAGTTTAATTATAAAATGAAATTTAAAACAAAACACACACTTAGAGTGTGTGTTCTGTTCGACCAGGAGAGCTCCCCAGAGCCACAAACCCTAGTTTCATAAGAATCATCAAATTGAAGGCTCAAACGAAGTCTAAATTCACAATTGAACGCGAATTAACGATCACCCAAGCTAGGGGATCATAAGTTATGTAAATTTTTGATGATTTGTGCAGTTGTGAAATTTGAATAATCATCATAATCGCGAATTATGAATGAATTATTGAAGCTATGATTGACTTAGTGATGTATACTTGCTTAGGAACCAAACCCTAAGTGAAAATTATGCATATGATGCTATAAATTGAATGATTATATGATTTACCACACTAGGATAAGTGGGTTTTAATCATATGATGAATTTGATGATATAATTATGATTAGAATCATCATATCTGATAGTAATCAGGAAATACTTGAACAAATTATGTGTTTGAGTACATGATCATACTTGCTAGGAAATGGGTTTGTATGATAAAATGAAAACGATGATATAGTATGATTAAAATAATGTTTGATATCATCATGTGTTATTCGAATGAAATTCGATTACAATAACTTGAATTCATAAGTAGTTAAAACGGTAGCATAATAAGGATGCTTACCATATAGTGGAAAAGTAATAAAACGAGTAGTTAAGCTACATCGTGTAATTACTTCTGTCAATAGGCAGTTTGATTTGAAAGTCAAAATGACATTTTTTATATGATCGAATGATAATTTCGACATAAAGAAGCGTAGGATGGAATAGTCGTAAATGATTATGACTAATCTAACCATCTTACAAATTTCAATGATAGTTTGACGCTTAACAAGCTAGGTGGAAGCTTGTGAATGAAGCGGGTCAAACGAAGCAAGTATGAAGAAAAGCATAATCATGATGCAAGGTAAGTAAAGCTTACACTCTTTTATTGAATACCTATTGATTTTATAGGTTATTAATAAAACAAATTCTTGTTTGAATTATGATATTCTGACGCGACATGATACGGGTCAGAACAAAAGATAATAAAGATAAACCATGTGTAATGGACTAATGGTTAAAAAGAGCTAATACGATCATTTAGTCATAAATGACTAATAGATAGCGAGTTTTGAATGATTACCTTATAAGGTAAACTAATACAAATAATAAAGGTAAAACGGTAATTCGATCACTCGTTGACGATTACCGTTAGTTTGTGAAAGTTACTTTATAGCGTAAGTTATAATGGGTCAAAAGAGTCAATAAATGGTTTATAAGTAAGATGACCGTACGGTGTAAACTGGAGCGAGTCATGTAGATAAGATGGTAACAAATATCATCTCACAAAGATACACGGTCATTTAGACCAAACGGGTCAAGAGGTGAAATATCACCCTTTGACGATATCGACTAATGACTTTGTCGAGTGTATGATTATAGGAATAACTATCGAATGGATATTTGCATCGCTATTACTTAGCGATTATTAAGCAAAGCATTAAAACGGGTCAATATATTGATCCGAATCAGGTATGTATAATGGTTCAACTCATCATTTAGAACTTGAGGTTCTATAAGAGTTAGACAATGTCAAAATGAACATTTGGTTATCTTTTAGGCAAACCGAATAATTTAAACTATAATCATGGTGTTTTTAGAAACATAATGGTTTCTAAACAAAATTATAGTGAAAAGTCGGATTTTTGGTCAAACAAGTACTTAAAAGTCCTTCGTTGTAAAAGAAGGACTAAAATTGACCAAAACGCCCTTGTAAGCTTAATCGAGCAAACGACCCTTAAAGGTTGTTTGGTTTTATGATCAAATAAATACTTAGAATGAATATAAAAAGCGAAAGATGTAAAATTTTGGTCAAATGACTCTATAAGAGTCTTTGCCGTAAAATAATGATCCGAGGGGTAAAACTCGGAAAATATAAATCACCACATTAAATCCGCCACAAATATAGTTGTGGTGGAAGATCAATTGATAAATAATGTGGAAATAAGATGCTAAAAGTAAATGAGCATGAATTATGCGGAAAGATGCTTACTTACCCTTAACGGGTCAAAATAAGCATTTAAGTAAAAACGGGTTTAAGAAAGTATATAAACCCGTGATTTGAACCTAGTATGATAGCCGACCTTGAAATTATAATGTTTATGAGAAATTGGGATCAAACAAATATGTTTGTTTGATAAATGCATAAACGGGTCAAAATTTTGTAAAAAGGTAATAAGCCGAAGGCTTAAAAGTCTCAAAATTTATTAATCCGGATGTCGGATTTTAACTCCATGGGATGGAGAATTTAATTACGATCACGTAGGAAGAAACGTGACGCAAAACAGATCAAAAACGAGAAAGTTATGTCCGTTTTAGTGAAGTTTGGAATTGTTGGAAATTGCTGCATTTAGCAACAACCATTCTGGAAAATAGGGGGGGGGGGTCACGCCACGCGACAGCAGGGCCATGAGCCGTCGCGCGACGCGACGGTATACTGGTCTTGCAAAAATCATTTATTTAATTTGTTTGGTCTTGCGAACTTGTTTAAATACGTTTTAAACTACGTATGACTAATTAAATTCATGTTTTATGGATTGTAGGTGTAATTTATGGTACCGGAGGACGATCAAGCTCGATAAAGAACCGAACACACTCAATATTCAAGCTTCCGTGTTAGGTTTCGTCGTCACGTTTTAAACGGCGAATGTATTTACAAAATGTTGAAATGTTTTATTTATTTAAAATGTTTTAACAAACTCACATTTTTAAGTGTATATTTATTATAGTTGAAATTTATATGATAATCGTATAAAATGGACTAAGGGTCTTACACCAACTGACTTAACGTCATCCATGGAACTCTTTTGCTCAGGAGCAATTTTATCAATTCATTTTTATTTTAATTTAAAGCTTTTATTAAAGAGACTACTTTTTGTGTAACTAGCTTCAAGTTTTGGACTAAAATCAAAATTTCTAGCCCAGGCCTTATGTCCATCAGTCTGTCCAGTGGGCTACCATACTGAACAATCAAGGGGCTACTAGTGATCCAAAATCAACAATCAAGGCAGCGTTGGTAAATATTAGCGGTTGAGGGTAGTGGCAGTTTTGGACTAAACGAGTCCAAACAAATGTGTAGAAAGCATGTGATTGATTTACTCGATCTAGGCGAGTGATGCAAGATTGTGTGTTTTAGAAATTAGGATGACTTACGTACAATTGGTGTTGTGAGTGAGTTTATGTACGTAGGTTATACTTGTGAGTTAACAAAGATAAACATGGATAGGTGAATATACATAAATCCATTTATGAAAATGAATCTATGTGTGCGTGGGATTGTGTGTGTCAATGTACCCTAAGTGTGAGTAAACGTGTTGACTAAGTGTACGAGTGAAGTCTACGACAATGACAAATCAGTATGAAGTCCACGATGGTGGTAATAGTGTGTGTTTGCACGCGCGAGTGACAAACCCAAATAAACCCAATACATATATGTGGCTAACATTCATCTTTTCAAGTAACTAGTAAGATTGTGGGTGGAGATGCATGGTGGGTCAGGTCATCCAAACTAAACATTTTATAAAGTGTTTTGGAAGAAGAAATGTGGTTCTCGTAAACAAAAGTTTGTTTTACAAGTTATAGAATCACCAACGAAAGGTGACCTGTTTTAGTACGTGTTTCATATTGGATTTAGTTCATACGACAATAGAAGATGACTTCATGGGACAGTGTGAGTTAAATTATGAAGTATTTGAGTTTTAAAGTTTTCCGTTGTATGTCACGAGAAATCAGGGCCGGCCCTCAGAATTCGTGTACCCTATTCGAGCTCGAAAAAATGTGCCCTTAGGCTTTAACGAAATTGGATATTGGGCTCACTAAAGGTCTAAACCTAATGCCAAAGGGGTTAATAACTAATCTAAACCATAAGAATAGTTTTGTAAGGGGACCTATGTTGGTGTTTGTATGGGTATACCCTATTAAATTTTTTTTTTTACATATACATATCTGGTTTTTTTCATAAAAAATGTGCCCCTCGAAATATCGGACCCTGGCTGTGGTCCTCCCCGCCCACCCCAGGGCCGGCCATGCGAGAAATCTAACCACAATGATAAAGGCTGATTCTATACACCCCCCCCCCCCCCCTTCCTGATTATACCCCCCCTTGTGAGAGGAAAACTGTCGGTCCCACCCAGGATCCACCTGTAAGTATGTGAAAGGAGGGGGTGAAAAAAGTTGTTAGGGGGTGTAGAAAGTAGCACCCATGATAAACCCAGGTTTAGGGGTGTCACTAAACTTCAAGGGAAAGAAAAGATCAGAACCGCAATTTGGTCTTATCAAGAAAGTCATTCGTGTAATATTTGTTACTGCGTAAAATAAGCTTTATTTTTTATTGATGGTAATAAAAATTATTAAACTATTCAAACCTAGTAGAATAACGTAAGTATATTTAAAGATAAAATGGAGTTTTTTTTTTCTATAACTTGGTAGAAAAATTATTTATCAAAATGGCGTTGTTAAAAAAGTATTTACTAAAGTGATCTTTTTGAAGATTTTTTTTTCACTCCCAACCTAATTTAATAAATCTAATTCATTAAATAATTATTGATTTAATTATGGTATGGTATCTAACCTAACTTAAAAATAGGTAACTTCATACAAAAATGTTAAGGCCATGGGGTATGGGGCTTGGGTTGGGGCGTGGCCCTTGGGGCTTGGGTTTCACGCCGGGCGTGGGGCGGGGGAAGCGAGCTGACATGGCGGGCTGTGTATGGCCAAAAGAAAAGAGCCGTTGGCCAACGGCTATATTAAAAAAAAAAAATCTTCCATTTTTTCGCTATAAAACTCACATTTTTCTTCCATTTTTTACCACATTCAACCACATCTTCTATACATGTTCAATTCTCCTTCTACAAAACGAAAAAACGCATCCTTACAACCGTCCTTTTGACGCGAGCAACCCGTATGGATTCCAAGAAAATAATCCTATCCCACCACCCACTCGTCCAGCTTGTCCATTTTTCATACACTCTCCTATGCCCGACTTTGCGGGTTATGCATCGTATATCGGGAATCGTGTCTTTACTAACTTCACAAACACCGACGATTCGATACCTACCCCGTTTTCACAATCGCCCATCGACATTTCACCAACCTCCATCGACCTTTCACAAAACGAATCCGTTCACGAAACTCAACCACCCAATGATGGTCCTTCCGCATCGAAACCCATCAAAAAGAGAAGTAATAAGAAAAAAACCGAGGAGGATAAAGTAGTTGAAACCGCCAAACGAAAACAACAAAAATGGGTCGTTGCTGAAGAATTTGCATTGGCGAGGGCTTGGTGTGAACAATCTCAACATTCAATTTTAGGTATTCTTAACCTTTGTTTTTATTAATGGTTATTTTTTATATAAGTTTGTAATATATTAATTTTTTTTATTAAAATAGGAAATTCGCAACATCGAACCGCCCTGTGGGAATTGGTTAGTAGACTATTCCATGAAGAAATGGGTAGGGAGACTTATCGTGAAAACGATAGCTTATCCTCAAAGTGGAGCGAGATAAGCACCCAACTTACAAAATTTAGTGGTTTTTTAAATAAAGCAAAGCAAAACCCTAAAGTGGTGAAACCGAAGCCGACATTTTGACAAATGCAGTGGTCACATTCAAATCAAATGTGAAGACCGACTTCCGTTTCATGCATTGTTGGGAGATTTGTAAGTTCCATCCAAAGTGGGCGACTATCCCCATTGGTAGCGAAACTAACTCGTCTTCCAAAAGGTCAAGGGCTTGGCCTCGTCCCAAGCCCAATCTGATGCACGAGATCAAGAGTTTGAGGACCTTTTGGATGATTCGCCAAGCCCAAACCGGCCTAAGTATGGAAGAAATGCCTCAATAAGGCGTGCTAAAAAATCTAGATCTGATACGGCATCGCCTTCAGCTGGGAGATCTGGCTCGCGTAGGGGAATATACAGCGAGCAGTTGGATGACATTTCATGCAAGTTGGATACATTCAACGTATTCCAAAAACAAATGGCAGAAATACGAAGGAGCAAAGAAGCTAGAGATGCCCAGAAACAAAAACGGGATGATTTGAAATTTCTATCCCAGCCCATTGATCACCTACAGGGTGACGAGTTACAACTAGTCTTGGCGTTGAGAGAATAGATAAAAAACAAATATAAAAGTTAGGAATTTTTTTTTTGTAAATTTCTTTATTTAAAAATATTAAAAAAATTAAATTTGTTGTTTTAAATAATATTGAAATAGCCCAGCGGGTCAGCCCAGCGAAGCCCACCAAACCCCCGCCCCACCATACCGTGTTGAATGTGGGTTTAGCCCATGTCTGCCACCCATTCCACGTGTCAACCAATGCCCAACCCACGCCCCAACCCAAGCCCCACCATACCCCACGGTCTAATACCGAGAGTGTCAAGAAGCAAATCCAAATATGTTGCATTTAACTGTGGTATATATGTAGTATTGGCTAGCGGGGTGCTAACGTAGACAATCGGGTGGAATATGCGTATTTCGATGTTTCAAGAATCAAGGAATACCGTATTTCGATCCAATCTTAGAGCACCTAAAATGTCATGAAAATCACTCTTCCATTTCACCCTGGCAACCACGGACTTCAAGCGAACATGGCCCCCTTCAAGTATCCAACCCTCCAAGTCTCCCCCACCCCTCTGTCTTCACTTTGATCTACCCGTACATGCGAAGGTGACAACAACCGCGGTGGCAAGGAGGAGGAAAAGGACGATTGATGGTGATGTAGAGGTTTGTATATTACTGGAACAATAAGGGTTTTTTTATGGAGGTTTGTGAATCTGATGTGACGTTGAGGTGACGGTTTGTGATGAGGGATGGTATAACATAAGTTAAGTGATGGATAAAAGGTATAAAACGACATGGTGATGTGACGTTGAAGTGACAGTAAGGGTCCGGTTGACAGATGTGTATAACACATAGCCCCAGAGTGAACAATGAAAATCAAAGAGGCAATTTCTCAAACTTAGGGTGAACGGTATGGTTTGGGTGAGTTAGGGTATTTGAGTTTTCTCTACCCAATGATATAAAGTCATGTCAACTCCCCCCTTTACTCTCCATTTTCTACTCAAACACTAGGTATGGTTCAAACACCCACTTAATTAAAAAATAAAAAAAATTGATTGGTTCTTCTCTCCTCTCTCCTCCCTTTGTTCTTCTTCACCTTCGGTGAGTATACACCGAAAAAACAATCTCTCTCCTACTCCCCGCTCCCCATTCAAACACTAGGGGTGGTTCACCGATCGGTGAAACCATTCCCCGAGCTCGGTCCCAGCAACCATACCGAGTTGCCTTAGAAAGCAAGAACCAAAATGACAATTTCTCAATCAGTGCAACTCTTTCTAAATAATATTTAATGTAACTATAGTTAATCATAACAAAATAAGTTTAGGGGACAAAAACAAAAGGTTTAGTCAAACAAATGAAAAAAACCAAAAGACGTCAGGCATTCTCAATCTCAAAACACGATTACAAACTTAATGCTTTTTAACATTATTTCAAATTCATTAGTCTCTTGATCTTTTCATAGTTTTTAGAGGAGTTAAATGCATGGTTGGTCCCTGTGGTTTGCGAAAAATGCAGACTTGGTCCTAAGGGTTCACTAATTACACACTTGGTCCTAGTGGATGCGAAGGGGTATGGTCCCAAAAACGACGCGCAACCCTCCAGTCAGGACGCGCGCAGGACCATACTCCTTAATCAACATATTTCTTATTGCCAACCTCGCGCGGGTTACAACATATGTAATGACCCGGCGCGGGGTCTGAGCAAGTGGAGACTCCATTTCTAACACTTAGCATTCATCAAGAACATTTGGAAGCCCATACCCCGCGCGGAGTAGTAACGTGCTCAGCAAGAATCGTGCGTGACTACAGCGCAAGGCCTAGCCAAATAGTACACTACGTGGCAGAAGAAAAGAGCCAATCAACGTCCGTCCGGCTCTGCTCAATCGTGCTCCACGATCATCTGACATGCAGGAGACAAAAAGTACTTAAGGACGCCTACATGGCACCAATCATAAGGCAGAGACAACTGCCACACGATCTCCACTTACCTGCTGATGGCAGAAGGGCGGCCAGGCCGACAACAGTGACATGTGGCTCCAATCACGTTGCGCCAGCTCCAGAAAGCTCCTAGAAGCCACTAACGGTCGACACCAGTGAGACAATGAGCATATCCTCCATGTTGTAGCCTTCCGGCCCAAGGCCCATCAGCCCACATCCTCTTACACCTCTCCGGCTATAAATAGAGACCTCACTTCACAGGTTAAACATTCCATTCCCTCTACTCTCACAGTTAATACTTAATTATCTCCCCAAAGCAGTCGCTTATTCTCACGCCGGAGCCCGGTTAAGAGGGAAACCCCCACATTCCCCTCTTAACGAGTAACGGTGTTCTGTTTTGCAGATAATCCAGTCATTAAGGAGCTCAGAAAACCATAAAGAAGATTAACCATTATGGTAGGAACATAAACCAAACTAATTAGTCCCTTAATTAGTTCAGTGTTTCTTCATTGGCGCCCACCGGTTTTTCTACAAAACACTTTTATCTTCTTTTTTCTGAGTTTTCGTTGTCTTTTCTTCCTTCGATCATGGCTGGTCAAGGAATCATTCCTGAGTTTGTTGGTCTTGGAGCAAACCCTAATGCAGCGTTGGGGGTGGATAATCAAAACATCCAACCCCAAAACGTTGAAGAAATCAGCGAAATCGAAGTAGCCAACACTGGGGGTCCGCGCGGGAGCTTCACCCGCATCACTCAAACAACAACCCCAGGAAACAACGGCGCTGGACCTTCAAACCCAGCTCCACCTTAGAATATCTCGGCGCTTCTAGGGCTACCAGAGGGCGAAACTCCAGCCTCATGGTACGCCAAGCAACTTGCCACCATTAACGAGGCATATCAATCCTTGAGCGCACAACAAGCAGTCTTAACGGCAGAACCGTCCTTGGTTACTCCTCAGGGACAGAGTCAGGGGGCGTGCCAGATACCCTTGCAGCAAAACATCCAAGGCAGAATGAATAGACCTCCCCCTACCAGGAGACTAAGCGTGCACGACACGCGCGATACACGAGAAGAAACAGAAAGCTACTATGACTATCCGTCACACGTCCAAAGAGGCCCAGTTCATAGCCGGCTCACGCCGCGCAACATGAACAATAAGTGGGAAGAAACTGACCCGAATGATCCAACTTGGGAGGGCGATGAAGAATCTTCAGTCTTCAATCGTTTGCAAAGAAATCACGAATACTACAAACCAAGACAACACGTTAGGTATACCGAAGAGGCAGAGCAAGACTTTCGCCTCGCCTACCGACCAGCTGAAGCCGTGGAACATTCAAAGTTCATTCCAAAAATCGCGCTCGCACCGCTCAAAAGAGAGAAGTTACCTCCGACAGTCGGAAAGTTTAACGGATTGACTGATCCTGATGATCACGTCAGAGTTTTCACAAGTGTGGGCTGCATGGGAGGATGGAATATTCCCATGTGGTGCCATCTGTTTATCCAAACGCTTACCCGGGCTGCTCGCGCCTGGTTCGACAGCCTTCCTCCAGGAAAGATAAAATCATGGGTGGATTTCAGGACTCAGTTTTTGAGTCACTTCAGTCAACAAAGACGATACCAGCGCGACACAGCCGAGGTTGAAGACATCTGGCGCAGAGATAACGAGGGTTTGGAAGATTTCATCACTCGCTTTAACAAAGAGTTCTTGGAAATCGGCGGCGTTAGTGAGCAACTCATGCGCTGCCATTTCAAGAAAATCATCCGCTGTGATAGCCTAATTAGAACCATCACTGGGAAAGATGGAATGCCCAAGGAATGGGATAAACTTATGGAAGCCGCGAAGATAGTCGCGCAAACTGAAGAGTCACTCGCCAGAAACAACAGTTATCGTACTGAAGATCGATTTTCTAAAGGGGGTCACTCGCGCGACGACAACAGACGAAACAAAGGCAAAAACCCTGGGTGGAAAGCCAATCACTCCAGCGGTTATAGTGAACGACCTCGTTATGAAGAACGGTCCCGCTACAAAGAAGATGCGCGAGATACTATTGATCGCATCGGCCATCGGAAAGCAGTCAGGGATGACAATCGAGAAAAGCACTGGACTCCGCTCATAAAAACACCTAAAGAGGTACTGATGACGGAGAATCACGATTTTAAGGCGCCAAGGCCTATGACGAACAAAAAGGGGCAAGACCCCAACCTGTACTGCGACTTCCATAAAGATACGGGGCACTTAACAGATAATTGTTACAGCTTACGTCAAGAGATCGAGAGAGCGCTGAAGAGTGGAAAGCTGAGCCACTTAGTGAAAAACGTGCGCAAAGAAACTCGACAGCTCCATCGCCATGATGAGGGAAATCACAAGAAGGTCCGACGCTTAGAGACCCACATGGTCAACAGACCAAGGTATAGCGCGAGAGAAAAAGGCAAACGACCTTATGAGCCTTCATGGCAAGAACAGCAGGTCATTTTCCCGGTGGTGCGCGGGGGTCCTCGAGCCACACGACCCATCGTCATCACCGGTATCATCGGCCATTATGAAACTGAACACGTCTTCATTGACCCGGGGAGTACAGCAGACATCATCTATGAGCAGTGCTTTAACCAGTTCGACGACGAAGACAAAGCGAGACTCGAGCCAGTTGACTACCCCCTGCCAGGATTTTGCAACGAAATGATTTTCTCGCTTGGCCAAATCAGCTTCCCCGTTACGCTTTCTGACGGGAAGCATTCAAGAACAACGACTGTAAACTTCATGGTGATGCCTGTTAAGTCAAGACATGATGTGCTGATCGGAAGAGAGACACAAGGCGAGCTAAACAAGATAACTTCCACCCCCCACTCAGCGATTGGTTTCCCAACTAAGAGGGGGGTGGCAATCGTTTATGCAAAGAAAGAAGTAATGTCGATAGAAGAAATGCGCCCAACAAAAGCACCCAAGGTTTCAACAACCGAGCCAGAAAAGTGGGTATTGAACCGCAAATACCCGGAGCAAACGGTGACGATAGGCCACGCAATCTCACCAAACATCCGAACAAAGCTCAAGCAAATCCTGTTTAGAAATATGGATATCTTCGCCTGGACTCCGGCTGACATGACCGGTGTCCCGCGCGACATCACTGAACACTGTCTAAACACTTATCCTTCTGTTGAGCCAAAAATGCAAACGAGACGCAGCCTAGGGGCGGATAAAACCAAAGCGATGAATGAGCAGGTATGTGAGTTGCTAAAGGCTGGGATCTTGCGGGAGGTCCGTTATCAAAGTTGGGTTGCGAACCCTGTGATGGTAGAGAAGTCTAGTGGAGGATGGCGAATGTGTGTTGACTATACCGATCTCAACAAGGCATGCCCTAAAGATTGCTACTCTTTGCCTGAGATCGACAAAAAGATAGACTCTCTCGCGCCATACAGATGGAAATGCTTCTTGGATTGCTACAAGGGGTACCATCAAGTTCAAATGAAGCTCGAAGATGAAGATAAGGCAGCTTTTCGTACTGATCTCGGGATTTTTTGCTATACAAAAATGCCATTCGGCCTTAAAAACGCTGGCGCCACATACCAGTGCTTGATGGATAAGACCTTCGCGGGAGAAATCGGGAAGCATATTGAGGTTTACATCGATGATCTGGTGGTCAAAAGTCCCGAAGAGGACCAAATGTTGAAGGACATCGAAAAAACGTTCAATTCATTGCACAGCGTGAATATGAAGTTGAATCCAGCCAAGTGTTCTTTTGGCATGGAAGAAGGGAAGTTTTTAGGCTTCATAGTCACGAACGACGGCTTTAAAGTGAATCCGGAAAAGGTCCAGGCAATAGAGAGAATGCCATCGCCGCGAACAATCAAAGAGATGCAACGGTTGGCCGGCCGCCTGGCCGCGCTTTCTATCAAATCACGCCGTGAAGTCGTACCCTTTTATCCGCACTCTGCGCAACTGTGTGAAGAAACAAGAGTTCAGGTGGACCCCTAAAGCAGAGAAGGCTTTTCAGCAAATGAAGGAGTGTTTGATCGAACTCCCTACCCTGACTGCACCGTTTGAAAAAGAGCCACTCATACTGTACTTATCTTCTTCGGATAGGGCAGTAGGGTCGGTATTATTGGTGGAAAGAAATGGAGTCCAAACTCTAATTTATTACGTCAGCAGGGTACTCACTGACCCAGAAACGAGATATTCCACGATGGAAAAGCTGGTTCTTGCGCTGCTACACGCCTCCCGAAGGCTGCGCAGATATTTTACAGGGCATGTGATCACCGTACTTACCAATTTTCACATCGGCACGATATTGCAAAAACCAGAGACGTCAGGGAGATTAGCAAAATGGGCAATCAAACTAGGAGGCCACAACATCCTGTACAGGCCGCGCCCAACCATCAAGGGTCAAGTTCTGGCAGACTTCATCACAGAAGTCCCAATTGATAAAATCAAGGACTGTGAGCTTGTTGAAACTCCCGTGAAAGACACGACAAACGAGACTTAGATGCTTTATACTGATGGGGCCTCAAATGAGGACGGCGCGGGAGCTGGATTGCACCTTGTGAGCCCCGAGAATCATGAATTTACTTACGCCATCAAGTTGGATTTTAAAAACACCAACAACGAGGTGGAGTACGAGGCATTTCTGGCAGGCTTACGCCTCGCCATAAAAATGGGGGCTGAAAACCTACAAGCACACGTTGATTCACTCTTGATAGCCAGCCAAATCAATGGTATATACGATGCAAGGGGCGAAGTTATGGCCCTATATTTGGATCAGGCGAAAGAATTGCTCCAAAAATTCAAGTCCTACAAGGTAGTGCACATCAACCGTTCTGAAAACAACCCAGCAGACGCTTTGAGCAAACTGGCTTCAACCTCCTTTCAACATCTCGCCAAAGATGTAAGGATTGAAGTACTCAAGAATCCATCAGTTCTGCTACGACAAGTCAACGTGATCGAGATAGGGCAGCCATCCTGGATGACCCCTATAATTCAATATTTGCAAGAAGGAGTACTCCCTGAGAGCAAAGCAGAGGCAAGGAAGATTCAAAACAAGGCCCTGCATTACGAAATGAATGGTGGTATCTTGTACCGCAAGTCCTTCTTGGGGCCATTATTGCGCTGCGTGGACCCCCAAGATGCAAATTACTTGATCAGGGAGATCCACGAAGGGATCTGCGGCATCCATGCAGGACCGCGCATGGTCGTCGCGAAGATTATAAACGCCGGATATTATTGGCCAGGGATGCACGTCGACGCCTTGAAGGAGTTGCGCAAATGCGACTCCTGTCAGCGACATTCTCCAAAAACCCTGCGCCCAAAAAACGATCTTATTCCCGTATCCACTGCGTGGCCCTTTCAACAGTGGGGAATTGATATGGTGGGACCTTTCCCAGAGGCTCCTGGCGCCGTCAAGTTTATAATAGTGGCCGTCGATTACTTCACGAAATGGGTGGAGGCCAAAGCCCTCGCTTCAACTACAGCTATGATGGTGCGCAAGTTCATTTGGGAACACATCATCTGCAGATTTGGCCTACCACTCAAGATTGTAACTGACAACGGCACCAACTTTGCGTCAGAAGACCTACAGAAGTGGATGAAAGAGATGAAAATCGAACACACTTTCTCCTCCGTTGCGCATCCTCAAGGCAATGGGCAGGTTGAAAGTGTGAACAAGAGTATCGTCGATGGGATAAAGGCCCGACTGGGCACAAAGCGAAGAGGCTGGGTAGATGAGCTCCCGAGTATCTTGTGGGCTCACCGAACCATGCCGAAGACTAGTACCGACGAAACCCCTTTTAGCCTAGTCTATGGCTCAGAAGCGGTTTTCCCGGCAGAAGTTGGCCTGCCCTCCCCGCACTTGACAGCAGTCAACGCAATCGACAACGAGGCAGAGCGACGTCTTGACTTGGATTTGCTAGAAGAAAGGCGCGAAATCGCGCGAATTAGAGAAGCCAAGTACAAAACACAACTGGAAAGGTACTACAATGCGAGAGTCCGCATCTGTACCTTCACTCCAGGAGAATACGTCTTCCGAGACAACGAGGCGTCAAATGCTGAACGCCCAGGAAAACTAGCACCCAAATGGGAAGGCCCATACTTGGTTCACGAAGTGCTAGGAAAAGGGGCTTACAAGTTGCGCACCCTGGATGGTCACATCATCCCACAAACGTGGAAGGCGCAACAACTGCGCAAATGCTATATGTAATTAATCTCGGCCTTGCGCCTTTACCCACTAATGTCGGCCACGCGCCTTTTACTTTCCTATGTTGGCTACACGCCCTTTACGTTACAAGCAATGTATGTTGGCCTAAGCGCCTGTTTCCAAGTCAACGAAAGCATACGACATGTTTTCTATTACTTCTTTCGTTACAAATGCATGTTAAACTTCTGATTAGCACGAAAACACTCCAGTAACTTACGAGCTCTCGATTTACGCCTCCAAGGTCCTCCGCGAACATAGCGCGAGACCTGGCAATTACACTCACACGAGAGACACTTACATTTATTCGAGCTAACTTAACCAAAGTTTCTAACAACAGTGCAATAATTGTAACGGGAAAGAACAAATAGCATTCATTCAGTCTAAAACAAGCGCGACCGCGCAAGAGCTTACATTCAAAACAAACAAAAAAATTTACAAGGCACAAAGCCTGTCGACAAAGCCTATTCAAATTCATCATTCCCACTACCATCATGTTGATCGCCTTCATCACCATCATCATCACCAGGCTTACCGTCATCACCATCGTTTCCACCGTCGTCACCAGCTGGCTCCTCTCCATCTGATAGTTCAACAGTTATCGGTGGGTCGAGAATGGCCTTAAGGCGCTGACACCAGTCATCATGCTCTAGAGCCTTCGCGACCAAGTCCATCACAGGCAGTGATAAGTGATCATAAGCATTTTCAGCACGTGTCAACTCGGCACTAGCCTGGTCAGTCACCGAGCAATGACTAATGTCAAACTCCTGTCCAAATACCTCTTCAACGTGTTGCGCACATTCCAGATACCCTCCTCGATGACCAACTGCGCGCGCGGCATCTGTCAAAGCAGAAACAGCGCGATCTAGTTCTCCAGCGTTAAGGACAGAGTTGGCAACCTATAACGAAAACTGCGTATTAAAAACAACTCCTAACAAATAAAACCTCCAAAGGAAAACAGAATAGCATACCAGCACTACTCCGCGGCCGCGCATCCACTCGGCCTCAGAGACAAGCGTATCAACGATGCCCTGAGCCTCAGCATAGTTGGTCTGTGCTACATTGAGAGCAGAGGTACTAACATCACACGCTTCTTCAGCTCGCTGCTTGGCCTCCTCAGCAGTTGCGGCCTTAACTTTCTCCGCCTCAAGATCGATTTCCAAGGATTCGCATTTATCAACCTGCTCATTCAGGCGGCGTTTCAGTTCAGCGATCTCGACATCCTTGGCCTTAAGATCCTTGTCTCTACTCGACAGCTGCAATTTCACATCAGCCAACTCAACCTAAAAAACGACAAAGGACTTAGGCTATTTTGTAAACAAAGCACAGAAGGAAAGGGTATAAGTTTTACAAACCTCAATCTGCTCCTTAGCAGCCTGTGCAGCTTGCGCATCCTCGACCTTCGCGGTCAACTCAACAACCTTGGCTTCAAGGTCGACAATCTTGTTACGAGCCGCGAACGCGCGCTCATTGTCTTTCTCACATATGCGCTTGAACTCGGCTTTCTCCTTAGCCAACTGCTGTTCAGCAGCTTGAAGTTTGTTTTTCAGGCCCTCGCGCCCCCATTCCTCCGCTTTCTGGTCAGCCTCAAACTTTTCCTTCTCTTCATCGAAGGCGGTTTTCGACTTTTCGAACTCGTTAACACGTTTCAACATTCGCTCGCGGTAGCCTTCCCAATCCGACCGCTCCCTAACCATTGTCCGCCACTCACGAACTATTTGATGGTTAGCAGCGCGAGTGTTGGCCTCCCCGATCACATAAGTGCGATATAGCCCTTCATGAGTCTTCGCCCTCTGCCGGATAACCTCACCAGGAGTGAAGGAGTTTAAGAACCAATCGCGGTAAGGTCCGAACTCTTGAAAGGTGTCCTTTTGCTTCAAACCCCAGGGAGCCTGGTGGGGGGCATTACCACGTTCCTCTTCAGTATAACTTTTATAGTAGATGTCACCAAGGGTATCCTTCGCCCCGATAACTTGTGGGTTATAACCCCCAGCGCCACCAGAGCTCGCGCCACCAGAAACATACGGGCCCGATCCCCTGGTAGAAGTTACCTTGGAGCGATGGGGGATCTCAGTATGCGTGGGGCGGGCAGGTTTCTCAACCTCAGGCTCCTTTCTTCTCTCTTGAGGGGGCTTCTCAGGCCCCGTGGTGCTCACAAACTCCGGACCCTGCGCTTTCTCTTGAGTAGCGATAGCAGTGGCACCGGTATATCTCAAGGCATCATCAATAGGCCTTTCAACAGCCTTTTTCCTCTCCTCCTTCTCTATATCAGCGACTTTCTTCCTCTTCGCCTCCTCAGCCTTTTTATCTTCCTCAGCTTTCCTCTTCTTCTCTTCCTCCGCTTTCTTCCTTTTGTCCTCATCAACCTTCTTCCTACGCTCCTCATCAACCTTTCTCTTCTCTTCGGCAGGCTTCGCCTTATCCCCCTCAGCAACATGTTTATCCTTGGCAGACTCAGCCCCAGCAGTCTTGGAAGATTTAATGGTAACCTTTGGCCTCTTTGGCTCTGGCTCGGTAAACGTAACACCCTTCTCAGGGGTCTTCTTCTTGGTCTCTGCAGAAACCAAGTGATTAAGAAGAAGTAACAAAAGGAAGAGAAATTAAGAACTTACCAGGAGAGAATTTGTAAAGAGAGCGCAAGTTGCTCGTTTTCCCAATCAAGGGAATCGCACCAGCTATCGACGCAGCAGCCACACCAGTTGTGGTCTCGCTTCTAGTTCTTTTCCTGCTGATCAACTTCTCAGCAGCCGCCTCCTCTTCTTCTTCCTCTTCCTCCTGCGCAATAGAGGAGGGAGTAGCGCCAGCATCCGGGTTACGAGAACCCGCGCTACCTTCACTTCTTGAGCCACCTGCTCCAGTTTTCTTCTCGCCTACGCGCGACAATCCTTCAAGTGAGTCACTAATTATCACATAATCTTTCAAGTCACTCTGACGAAGCCGAAGAGTACCTTTATCAGCAGTACCACCAGATGCGTGGCTACTCCCGCCTTTCTTGCTTATCACCTCAGGCTCAAGGTTGACCACCTTCTTCTTCCTAGAAGGTTTCTTCTTCTTCTCTTCGGGGTCGATACCCAGGCCGCGCAACACACGTGTAAAGACGTTAGACCACGAACTTAGCTCCCCGTTCGAAGACCCTACAGACTCCTCGCTGGAAAGATAGACAACCTCTTTCCCAGCAGAAGTCACAGAGCGCAAAGGACGAGGTTTAGGTATGTGCGCACCTTCGGTTGCAGTAGGCGGCGAGGCGAATGCATCAGCAACCGGGTACATGAAATTACCCCTGATCTGCTCGTACCAATACTCTTCCCCAGCCTGGAGCGGGCGCACACTCATAGAACCAGCAAAGGTGGCGAAGGCAGCCTGATATAGACGCGCCTCTACAGGACAAGTTACATAAATAAACACAAAGTTATGAAACAAGAAAATCAGTAAAACTAAGAAGATCACTAACCTCTGTCTTCAATCATCAGGATGGGAACTTCCTGGCTGTCAGGCAGCCATTGGTCGCTCATCCGTGCCGCTACTAAAACGTTCTCACCAAACACGCGATTGGGGGTGGCAGTAAGATCCCGATACCAAGCCTCAGTCTTGGGGATCGCCAGATCCTCTTTTACAATTGGCTCTGACCAGGCGCGAAATGTCATGGCGATCGGAATCACCTCCTCGCGGATATAAAAGAACTTCGGTTTCCATTCATGAAAGCTCTTCGGAGGATTAAGCAATATCTTCTTGGCAGCGCCTCTACTGGCAAAGGAGTAAAACCCCATATTCCGGATCAACTGATAGAAGACTCTAAATCTTTCCACAGTTGGCTCTATGCCATGAGACCAGCACAGGAACTCGAAGTGCCGAACCCGGACCATCTCGGGAGGGCTCATCTGCGATATATGAAACCCATAAAACTGCAGAATATGGGCCATGAAGTTCGTCACCGGCAATCGGAAGTTACCTTGATGAAAGAAGTCTTCAAACAAGGTGATATACCCCGGTGGTGCGTCGGCAGCCGTTTGATTCTGGCCGGGATACCGGGCACCCCATTTTGGTGGGAATCGAAAACCACGTACGATCTGTTCAAAAAGCCCTAAGTCCCACCGGAGAACAGGCACAGGGCCTTCTTCTCCGGGAATATCTTCCTGATGTTCTTCAGCCATAGAAGAAGGTAAGAGTTTCTTCAAAGATTCGGGGTAGAACTTGGAGATATGGTGGAGAAACTTGAAGATCTGCTGCTACCTTTCTTCAAACTTTGAAGATTCAGAAAGAATTCGAGAGGAAATAAGGAAAAGAGTAGAAGAGAAAGTGATAATCCCTCATGCCTCTTCAGATATATATACCCATCGCATTTAATGCGATGGGTAACCGTGCCGAAATCGCCGCGAGCGTGGCCAATCAGTAAACGCCACGTAGGGCGTGTTTCCCGGAGTGACGGTTACCACGCGCGCGTGGGCCTCACTCTCCTGACGGAAATACGATTTGTCAGAGGCAAGTTGATGACAACCACGTCAGATGTCAACTCAAACGTCACCAACCATGACATTTTTACCAACCTGTCAGATTCAAATTTCGAGGATTTTCCCGCCCAAAAATTCAAAAACGTAATACAGAGGTTATCCATGACGCGCAATACGCATTGCTACCCAAAGCATTTCCAACCGCCAAGTGCCTAGCCGCGCCGTAACAAGTGATAAAACACTCGTACGCGCGCGGCGACGAAACGAAAAGCAAGCATTTTACTACAATTTTTTCTAAGTCCAGAGCTCCAACCACTTGCCTCGCGCATGGTGCAGCACTGGACTGGGGGGACTTGAAGGGGTATGGTCCCAAAAACGACGCGCAACCCTCCAGTCAGGACGCGCGCAGGACCATACTCCTTGATCAACATATTTCTTATTGCCAACCTCACGCGGGTTACAACATATGTAATGACCCGGCGCGGGGTCTGAGCAAGTGGAGACTCCATTTCTAACACTTAGCATTCATCAAGAACATTTGGAAGCCCATACCCCGCGCGGAGTAGTAACGTGCTCAGCAAGAATCGTGCGTGACTACGGCGCAAGGCCTATCCAAATAGTACACTACGTGGCAGAAGAAAAGAGCCAATCAACGTCCGTCCGGCTCTGCTCAATCGTGCTCCACGAACATCTGATATGCAGGAGACAAAAAGTACTTAAGGACGCCTACATGGCACCAATCATAAGGCAGAGACAACTGCCCCACGATCTCCACTTACTTGCTGATGGCAGAAGGGCGGCCAGGCCGACAACAGTGACACGTGGCTCCAATCACGTTGCGCCAGCTCCAGAAAGCTCCTAGAAGCCACTAACGGTCGACACCAGTGAGACAAGGAGCATATCCTCCATGTTGTCGCCTTCCGGCCCAAGGCCCATCAGCCCACATCCTCTTACACCTCTCCGGCTATAAATAGAGACCTCACTTCACAGGTTAAACATTCCATTCCCTCTACTCTCATAGTTAATACTTAATTATCTCCCCAAAGCAGTCGCTTATTCTCACGCCGGAGCCCGGTTAAGAGGGAAACCCCCACATTCCCCTCTTAACGAGTAACGGTGTTCTGTTTTGCAGATAATCCAGTCATTAAGGAGCTCAGGAAACCATAAAGAAGATTAACCATTATGGTAGGAACATAAACCAAACTAATTAGTCCCTTAATTAGTTCAGTGTTTCTTCAGGATGCAATTTTTAAACTCGGGTGGTACTTAACACTAACCTATGTTTGATTTTTGAGTTAAGTATATATAAAATGTCCATTTTACCCCTAAGGTGAAAATTAAAACAATTAAAAAAATAAATGGCCCACCCCGTTCATCTTCTTCTTCCTCCTGTGTCTCTTCTCAAATTCAAAACCCAACCAAACACCTGCAAATGTTACCCAACTGCATCGCTTTTCAATCTTCCAACTCCATCACCAGTAATGTTACAATCTTAGATGATCCCAACTCCGACCATCAACCACTCACTATCTCAACCATACAAATCTGCTACAACAAACCGTCAACACTGGCGCCGATCACCACGGTGAACCACCGTTCAAGACAACCTCCGACAAAACCAACTACCACCTATTCCTTCACCCAACATTCTCCCGTCAACACCGTACCACCACCTTCCACCTCCGTCACCATCAACTACCCACCGTTACTCTGACCACCGTCACCACTAACTAACACTCTCACATCATCACCGTCCACCTGTTATCAACCATCCCTCTCCCACCTTTAACCTCCATCTCCCCTCACCTTTAATCAGAGGGCCCACAAAACCCCTAAAAATCCCCCATTCTCTCTCTCTCTTCAACTTCCATCCCCGTTGATGTCTCTCTCATCGATCTTAGAAAACCCCAAATAAAATTCATCACAAAACCCTTAAAGTTCCTTCAACAATGATGATGCTGGTGAAATCTGTTGATAAAACGGAACTCAATCATCGCAGGTGAAATCTGCAATTGAGGAGGATGGAAGCAACAGACTGACGGAGAGAGAGAGAGCGTCATCGTGGATGTGGATGACTTCACGCGTGGCGCGAGGAACACGAAGGATCACGGCGGAGCTCTGTTCCTCAAGTGAAGCGGCGATCTCTTCTGACATCATCTGTAGCTTCATCTCGAGATCTACAAGGTGTTTGTCTAGTTGATCATGTGGGTGACTTGACTGGCACGCATTGTTTATCCATTTCTTAGCGTCCAATTTCTCGTCAGAGAAAAAGCCTAGATCTATCACGATCTTCTTCTCCGGCGACTTCAGTTGAGATGACTGATGATGAAATAACAATATTTGGTGGTGTTTTCACTATGGTCCCTTTAAGATATTTACTTGTGCAAAGTTACAAATTGTTTTATTCTAACCTTAGGGGTAATCTAGTCTTTTCACAAAGACTTAACTGGAAAATTTAACAAAGGTTAGTGCTAAGGACCACCCGAGTTTAAAAATTACAACAACTGGGACCAAGTGTATAATTAATGAACCCTTAGGACCAAGTCTGCAATTTTCGCAAACCACAGGGACCAACCAAGCATTTAACTCTTTTCAGAGTGAATTGCAAGAATTGTCCTTTATCTTTATGCCTCTTTCCAGGTGGTGTCCTTTATGTTTAAAATTGACGAGTTTTGTCCTTTATGTTTAAAAATCAAGCACGTTTTACCCTTCGGGCCTAACCCAGTTAGTTTTTTCGTTAAATCTTGTCATGTGTCTTGCACATAAGGGCAATTTTGTCATTTTAACGAAGCAGGGACTAACTGTGTAAATAACTTAAAAAAGGTTTAGAAAAAAAATAATATATATACACACAAAAAAACCCTGTTCTTTCATTCTCCCTCTTCTCACCTCTCCTTCTCTCCCACCACATCCATAACCACCGGAAACTTCACCGGCGACCCCCACAACCACCGCCACCTGAAACCTGTTGCCTCCATAACCACCACTTTGATCCTTGTCTACCTCTCTCTCTCTCTCTCTCTAACCCTCTTTCTTTCTACCTATAAGTTCCTCGAGTAACTACCGGAATTGTAACGAACAGTTTGAGGAAGCCCAACTTTATCGGATCTAACCATCTTCCGGATCTCGGATCTTACCTTTAAAATAACACTCTTCCAGCTGCCGCCATTACTACCGTTGCTAGAACTTTTATTAAACTCCAGATCTGGTCCAAACACGGGTTTTCTAGAAAGTATCCACCCCCATCCCCAGTCCCACCAGTTTCGGTTGCGGCGGAGGTGGTGTCGGAGATGGAGGACGGGTGGATGCGTAAGGACACCGAGGAGAGTCGGCAGCGGATCCCAACGGTGACGGAGGATTGGTCGGGTGAACTGGTGTCACGGCCCCCATCCCGGGTTTACCCGTTTCAGAAGCCGCGGGACAGAAACCCGTGGTATTTGATTTCTGGCAGCGGAAATTTTATCAGGATTGTGAAAACTGAAAATCCCCGTTTATTTTATTTTACATTTCGGGACAAACCCCATAGTTTACAATAAAGGAATTTCACGGGGGAAATTCCCTGTTTACAAAAACATGTTTATTTATTTATTGGCCACTTTATCCAAGCTGGTAGTGTTACGCGGCACTTTTCCTGGTTCACAGTAAATCACCTGAAACATGTTTAAAAAGTTTTTATCAGCGGGGAAATACTGGCGAGTCATTCAATTTGTACAAAACGACACAGTGTTATAATCTACAGGATTAAGAGCGATTACAATTGCCACTATCTTACAATTATCTGGTCTAGTGGCATGCCCTGGTGACTATGGTCATACCACCATTGAGTCCTTTCACCCAACAGTGATGATTATCACTGTTTAGGTTCGTTCACCTAAAAGTGAGAAAATAGTAGTAATGTGCACAATACCCACTTACTGCCAGTAATTTAAGATAACAAAGACTTACCCCCTGTAAAATATAACTGGAAAACATTTAGGTATTGTAAAACACTTTTGATAAAAAGAGAATGACTCACATTGCAAGTTTAGTTGGAAGGAGTTTTGCCTACTGATTAAGCGTGGTAACCTAGTTAAAATAACAATGCACACGAGACTAGGTTAGTAACTTAATACAACATTTACGATAACCTCACGAAATCAAAACCCTCACGACGAATGACAAAGTATAGCCCGGATTCGGGCAGCACTTAAACATCCATCGGATCAGTTTCAATCGATCAGACACTGTATCGTAGCAGTGATCGAGTTATTACCCTGTAATCGTAGCAGCGTTTCGACTTCTAAGCACTCGAATATAAGCAGAAAGTTGTTGTTTTGAAAGGATTTTTCGAACACAGATGAAAGCCCCATGCACGTCCAATTTGTAGCTAAAATTTGGGTTTTACGCGGCCCGCGTAAGCTTCGAAGAACATCTACGCGGCCCGCGAGGGCCACCCTAGCTACGGCTAGGGCTGCCGTGTCACGACGTAGGTCTGCCACATGTCAGACAGG